>CM066336.1:13841256-14441256 GCA_033807585.1 Hydrophis major | reverse complement strand
AAACCCAGTCTGAACATCTGGCTCACTGTGTGATGACCAATAAAGAATACATGTAATTTTAACTGGATTTTAAATTTAAGGTCTCAATTTTTTTTTGATGTTTTATATGGCATTTTTACTGAATGGCAGTATGCTGCCTCTGGTAGTCTTTCGTGAGGTAGATGGCATATAAGTTTAATAAAGAAATAAAATAGTGATGTGTTACAGAGATGACGATGTGCCTTTAAGACAGAAGTCTCCAAACTTGGCAACTTTAGGACTTGTGGACTTCAACTCCCAGAATTCTCCAGCCAGCTATGCTTCAATCCTTGATCTGCCAGGTGAGCAAGATGAGAACAAGGCTTTCCACTTTCATAGCTTCTTGCTGGTCATACACAGAGGACTCTGGAGGACAAAAAGAATAAGTGAATACTTTCTTTTTTAAAAAATCTCTTGGATGAGATTGGTGCTTTACCTGAACAGTTCAGGCTCTCTGTACTTGGCAAGTTGGATTGCCCCGCGAATGAAAGGCTAAATATGGCACTATGTCTGACTGACAATATTTTGTGCAAGCTCAGCTTCACTGGATATTTATGCTTTGTTAAGAAATCAGCTGCCTCTCTGGTCAGGGTGCTGGCTTAGAGAACAGTCCCTCCCCATAAAGTCAGCTAGTGAGATTGTTAATGGCAGTTTGTTTTGATGCCTGGCTTTGGGTATTGAAGGCATAGGAAGGGAGAGAGGGAGAAAGGGAAGGGAAGGGAAGGAGAAAGGAAGAGGAAAGAAGAGGAAAGGAAAGGGGAAAGCAAAGGAAAAGAAAGGAAAGGAAAGGAAGAAGGGAAGGGAAGGAGAAAGGAAAGGGAAGGAGAAAGAGAAGAAAAGGAGACGGGAAGGAAAGAAAGGGAAGGGAAGGGAAGGAGGAAGGGAAAGAGAAAGGGAAGTGAAGGAAAAAGGAAAGAGGAGGGAAGGAAAGGGAAGGAAAAGAGAAAGGGAAGGGAAGGAGAAAGGGAAGGGAAGGGAAGGAGGAAGGGAAGGAGAAAGGAAAAGGAAGGAAAAAGGAAGGGAGGGAAGGAAAGGGAAGAAAGGGAAGGGAGGGAAAGAAAGAAGGGAAAGAGAAGGAAAAGGGAAGGGAAGGAGAAAGGGAAGGGAAGGAACAAAAGGGAAAGGAGAAAGGGAAGGGAAGGGAGGGAAGGAAAGAAAGGGAAGGGAAAGGAATGGAAAGGAGAGGAGAGGAGAAAGGAAAGAGAAGGAGAAAGGGAAGGGAAAGAAAGAAAGGGAAGGGAAAGGAATGGAAAGGAAAGGAGTATGTAGACAGCTGGACAGATCAGACGGTGAATCATTCATTCCTTCTCCGTCCAGCCTACTTAACAGGTTTGTGACTGTGATGATAACATTAGAGGAGAAATCGCTATGCAAGCCATCTGGGACTCCTAGAGGAAAAGCTGGCTATTAATTTAAAATCAAAGCAGAGAGAGGATTTGGAAGGCATATCTGAGGGAGGCGAGGGGGTGAATCCCAGCTCCCCCTCTGCTCTTGATCTAGAACCCTGTCCCAGCTAGCACCCCTCTTTCCTGAGCAGGCAAACAAAAACACTCTTCAAGACCCAATGCACAAGCACAAAACCTTTGGCAGGAGCAGGCCTGCTAGGGGAGGCTGTGGGCAAAGATACTTTCATTTCCATTCATTAGGCAAGAGTAAGCATGGGGCCTCATGCAGCTGTGCCTCAGCTGACCTCTCTGAGTTATGGATGACCCCAAAGGAGGTGAAATCAAGGGACATATTTATTACCTAGCTTTCCACTATGAGTCCCCACCATCCTCCTCTGCATAATGAAAGTGGGCCATTTAATGAAGCTGCCACCAAAATCATCTTGGTCATCTGTCCCAACCAGGTGTCCTTTTGGAAGGGTTAGGCAGCCTCTTCCATCACCTACCTCAGGTAGGAGCATTTCTTGGGGAAGATGGGAACTGTAATCCAAAACATTTGGAGCTGCTGGTTCCACCTGCTAAATTCTTCAGACTTTTCCAGTCCAGAGTGAGCTAATTGTTCTGACCTAGGCTTCCCAAGGTCATGAAGCAGACTCCTTGTCCTCTTTATTCCCTATGGGAGGAGCCATTCACCATCCACCTGAGCCTTCACTCCCAAATCGACCCTTGTTCCTTAATTGTTCACTTCTCCTGGCAGTTCTGCACATGTGCACACTGGGAACAGGCTCCAGCTGTTTTTCTGCCCCACTGATCTCTGACTCTGAAGGCAGCATCTTGGCACCATGTCTACATTTGTCAACACAAAACAGCAAAAAACACCCAGCGGATGTGCAGGATTTATTTAACAACCATGCAATTTCCTTAACAACTATATGCTTCACTTAACAACTGCAATGACTTGCTTTATGACCATTGCCCATCTTACCCACATTTTACTTCTGCTTCCTTATAACTCAATTGTAGACAGGTTCACTCAAAAGTAACTTCCGCTATAATCACTATATGCTTCCAGGTAAATTTATAGGTAAAGGTTTCCCCTATCCAGTTATATCCGATTCTAGGGGATGCTGCTCATCTCCATTTCTTAGCCAAGGGAGCCAGCATTGTCCAAATATTTTTGGGGGTGGTTGTGTGACCAGCATGGCTTTATGCATGAAATGCTGCTACCTTCCCACCAAAGTGGTACCTATTAATCTACTTGCAGTTACATGCTTTCAAACTGCTAGATCGGCAGGAGTTGGAGCAAGGAATGGGAGCTCACCCCATTGCACACAGGTCTCAAACCCAGGCTGTCAGCTATCCATCCAACAAGCTCAGCGTCTTAACCACTGAGCTTTCACAATCTGGTAAATATGTAGGATTCTGCAAGAATGTGTTCAATTGTTGCTCCTGATTCAACTAAGCTGGCTCAGGAATTCTGGGAGTTGAAGATGTCCACCAATTGTAAAGTTGCCATAGTAGCCCATCTCCTGGTTTAGGGTAAGTTGGGACCAGCCAAAACAGGAGAACCAGTTTGGTCTAGTGGTGAAGGCACCAGGCTAGAAAGCAGGAGATTGTGAGTTCAAGACCGGCCTTAGCCATGAAAGCCACCTGGGAGATCTTAGGCCAGTCCCTCCCTCTCTCAGCCCAATCCACCTCACAAAGTTGTTGTGGTGGGGAAAAAGGGTGTTGGATATGTTCGCTGCCTTGAGTTACTTATAAAAATAATAAAGAGGGATACAAAAAAATAAATAATAAAACTAAGTACAGGAGGAAAAGGCAATGTCTGGAGAATTGCATCGGACATCCAGAAGCTGGCAGAAATTTAACTTTCTGGAACACTTTGCTACTGCTAACGGATGTCAAAAATCTTGTGTCCTGCAATTAGGCATCCGCACAGCCTTCTGCTCTTGTGGGACTGCAGCAGTCGGAGCCCCAAGCCAGTGCATTGTTCCCCTGCTGAGGGAGCCCCATTTTTCCCCCCTGTTTTCCACTGAGATGGAGAAGGTGGTTCCTACGGCCACGACAGCATGATTGATGGCTTTGCACTCCAAAGGAATGAATTACAAATATTGATTAGATTCTCATCTGCTTGGGCCAGGATGGGGTGCGTTAAGGCCAGTCCAAGGTGATGGGGGAGGATAGAAGAAAGAAGAAAGGAGTCTACTGGCAGGAGAGGAAGGGAGACAGTTAATTCAAAGAATTAATTGCTGTCAAGTGGATTTGGATCCCAATCAATCAAGGTCAGGATAGTTGTGATTCCCCATCAATAGAAGCGTGGACTGGTGCACTGCAGTGGCCCAGCTTCAGTGCTAATTGGCCAAGGGGGTGAGAGGACCTGCCTCTCGCCTATACGTCCCCAAGCAGGCTGTGGCTGATGCAGAGAGAAGCATAAGAAGGGGTTGCACCGTTTCGTTCTGGGGTGCGTGTGTGAACTCGTGCAAGCCGCTACCCTTTTCTGTGGCATCTAGTGTTCTCTTGGTGTACTCATTGACACACTGACGGTGTTTATATGACATGCTTAGCTGAGCAGAGGGTGTTAGCATGTCGTGCAAACACAATCATAGAATAGACTGGCGTGGATGTAGGCTGGACTGGAAGATCTCCAGGAAGGTGATTTGCAGTTAAAAAAAAAAAAAAAAAATCAGCGGGTTAAGCTCATGGAGTGACCCAAAATGAATCGGTATTCCCTACCATTCTGATGGATGTGGATGGTCTTTGATGAATGTCAGAGCAAGGTCGCTCTTTCACCAAGAGACCTCTGTGTAGATTTAGAACCAAAGCTGGAGGTTTGGTCTATATTGCATTCATTTGTGATATAGAATAGAATAGAATTCTCTATTGGCCCAGTGTGGTTGGACACACAAGGAATTTTTCTTTGGGGCATGGGTAAAGAGAGATAAATATTGGTCATGTGTATGCCTATATCCAGTATGCCATATGTTTGATATGTTACAGGGTAATGATCAAAGGACCAGATTAAAATGGTGGCTCCAATGCCTGCACAGATATGAAGGTCACTTGGAAATGTTGAGGTATGAGTTTGTTTGTTGCAGATGTTTCATTCTCCAATTAGGTAACGTCCTTACTTTATTTCCTAGTTAGATGATGAAATGTCTGCAAGGAAATCACTAAAGGTCAGAGAGCACCAAGGACTCCACAGCTGAGCCTTGTTTCAAAAGGTAACTATTGAAAAAGATGCTTTTTTTCAAGAGGTAACTAGACTTTCTTTGTTTTCCCTTGAAGGTATTTTGCTTCTCATGCAAGAAGCTTCTTCCCTTCTAACTGAATGGTGGGGAATGGAAGGACTTATATTCCTTGCAGTCATCTAGTCGTTTGCTCTTTCTGAGAGTCATTGAAGCCACTTGGAACCACTCAGAAAGAGTGCTAATGATCAGATGACTGCAAGGAATATAAATCCTTCCATTCCCCACCATCCAGTTAGAACAGAAGAAGCTTATGGATGAGAAGCGAAACATCTTAAAGGAAAAACAAAGAAAGTCCAGTTACCTCTTGGAAAAACAAAACACAGCTGGGACAGCCATGACCCAGATGACTGAAACTCTCCATAGACATTTATTCTCTTCCATGGGAAGGTGAAGATAGTGATTATTTCTTACCCTAGCTACTTCACAGAGCTGACATAATGGAGCAATGTATCCGGGAGTGGAGGAATGTTGTTTTGAGTTCCTTCAAAGAAAGGACAGAGATTAGCAAATATTTCTGTAGTGGAATGATGGAACACTTAGAATGGAACCCTTAATGTGAGAAGAATAGGGTAGCTTCAAAAACAGCTAAAAGGAATCCGTATTAAAAAGTATACTTTTTTAAAATGAATTTTATTTTTTTTTGACAGAGCAGTGGTAGGGAAGTCATGTCTCTCCAGATATTGCAGAAGGATGATTTTTAACATTTCTGGCCTCTGGCTGTGTTCATTAGCTCTGCAAAGATTTCTGTTCTCCCAGTTCCCCACCACAATCCATCCATCACATGCTCTGTTTTTCTCTCTCTATTTCTCTGTCTCTCTCTCCTCCCTCTCTTTCTCCTTTTTTGTCTTTCTCTTCTCTCTCTCTCTCCTTTTTCTCTCTCTCTCCTCTCTCACACACACTCTCCTTTCTCCCTGCTTCTCCCTCTCCTTTCTCTCTTTCTTTCTCTCTCTCCAACCCTCATTCATTCTTCTTTAGTTGCCTTTGTCCCTGAGGCCACTTATCCAACAGCAATGTTTATTTTTTCTTGGATGGCATGGAAACACATACAGTATATGCAAGAGGATTAGCCTTCTTTACTAGACCACCAGTTTTCAGGATTTGTACAGTACGTTGAAACCCAAAGTAGTCAGATCGGCTGGGTTTCTACCATATTCTAAATTATTGGGGAGGGGGAGGTTAAAATCACTGGATAGCAGAGTTGAGGCCTTCATGGCTGCAACATCCTGGTCTGTTAGGTCACCTCTGATCAGGTCACTAAGCAAGCCCCATTGGAAACAAAGCTCCATACCAGTTGAAAGACCAGGATCTCCTCTCCTCCTCCTATAAAGGTCAAGAGGAAAGGAGAAGACACTTCTTTTTAAGAGGAAAGAGATGGAAGGCATCTTTTGGTCCAAAGTTTGAATCAAGGCTTCTTTCGTGGACATCTAGAATTTCCAACTTGTCCTCTACAAAGCGTTGGTGTTGCTACTCAAGGTCTTCATGGCATAAATCCCCTTCCTTTTCTATGGAGTAAAAGATGTTCTTCCAGGGAAGATGGCTGAATTCTCAGAGAAGAAATCAGCTTTGCATAAGGAGAGCTACAGCTGAAATCCATTCCCCCCCAAAGCTACCCCTTAAATTACTCCAGAATTTCTACCCCCGGAGTTGATATCAACTGAACCTACGTCATTCTTCTGTCAATGTAGGATGATCCCGCTTAGCCGTAGACTACATTCCTGCTCAGCGATTGTAGAAGAAAACCTTTCAGCTTGCAAGTTTTTTGCTGCCTGAAGGACAGCAGCACCTTTGTCTTCCTTGCTGCACTGCAGTCAGCTATGCGCAGGGTGCCTTCTGCAATGCCACTGCATCTAGTTGGCTGCTGGAAAGGCGAGCAAATAGCCCCGTTTTCTTCTGCTAGGGTGGGACAAGGCCACAAAGTGCAGGCTGGGCAAGAATTAGAACATCCTTCCATCTCATGGACACGAGAAATGATTTCAAAGGATGGAACAAGAGCATCCGCAGATCATTTTAAAAATAGATTTCGTGTTCTGCTTGGTATTATTTTTCCTCTGCATTTAGGGCCCTGGTTTCCTTCTGCTAAGCAGGTACCCAGGCATCTGACTTGGGAATTTGGGGAATTGCTGCCTGTAAAAGCAAAACAAAAACAAAAACTGGCTAGAAAAATATTAGGAAAATGAAGCTACTATTTTAAGGTTTTTTTTTTAAATATAACAGTCCTTGACCACTCGTTCAGTGCCCATTTGATGTTATAATGGCACTGAAAAAAGTAACTGATGTCCAGTTCTCACACTTATGACCATTGCAGCCTCTCCGCAGACACATGATCAACTGCCATGCATGTATGTCAGCTGCACTGTGATCATGTGATCCCTATTTGTAACCTTCCCAGCCAGCTTCCAACAAGCGAAGTCAACGGGAAGAGCTAGATTCATTTCATGACTGCATGATTTCCTTAAAATCTGTGGCGGTTTGCTTAATAACTGTGGCAAAAACAGGTCGTAAAATGGGGCTAAGCTCACTGAACAACTGTCTCACTTAGTGTTCTGACCCAAACCCTTTTCCAATAAAACAAACACAAACTAAAGAGAACAGAAACCTTTGA
This sequence comes from Hydrophis major, assembly GCA_033807585.1. NCBI lineage: Eukaryota > Metazoa > Chordata > Lepidosauria > Squamata > Elapidae > Hydrophis > Hydrophis major. The sequence goes on along the minus strand of CM066336.1, from coordinate 14,434,003 downwards.
ATGATTCTTACGAATCCCCAGTTAAAAGGCTGCTGCAACCTAATTAACTTTGTTAAGCACGAGCCTCACCAAAACTGTGTGAAGCTGCCAAGAATCACAGATAAGAAATATTTCACAACACAAGAGTCTTCAAATACCAACTTAAGATACTGCAATGTCCACGAGGCTGAGTTTCAAAACGTTTTTGCTTCCTACAAAGAACTTCTGATTCACAGCTGGCTTTTATCTTCTTGAAGGAGGGGCCATTACCTTGCAGTCTTACTCCCGAGTCACCCGTGCTTTCTAACTGCTCTTTCCTATGTGTGCACGCACACTTGGCACAGGCTCCTCGGGAACCTCCTCATTGCTGCTGCCAGCCCCCACAATCTCTGAAGGCAGCAGTCCACTCCCTAATGGTCCTGGCCCCTCATCTAAGTCCTCGCACTCCTCAGCCATCTGCACCTGCTGCCAGCTAACCACAACACTTAGCAGTGGAAACTTTGGGCTCAGTTGTGGTTATAAGACAAGGACTTACTGTATTCCCCTAGAGAGAAAAGCAGTGCTCGGTGCAAGGATTGATACCAACTCTAAAGGCTGATGAAAGAGATCAAAATGAAAAAGCCAAAGACCGAAGAATCTAGAATGCCTTCTGGAGGAAGTAATGTGTGGGGGAATTTTAGGGGAAGAAGATCCTAACCCTACAATGCAATTTGTGGAGTTTAATTGTATCCAAATGGAGGAACATTTTGTCCAGGCTTTTTTCCAAACCCATTCCTCTTGATCCGTCTCATTCAACTATATAAACCAAAGCGTCTCAACTTTGGCAACTTCAGGATGATTTGGAAATCAACTCCCAGAATTCCCCAACATGCTGACTGGGGAATCCTGGGAGTTGACAACTTCCCATCTTAAAGTTGCTAAGGTTGAGAAACACTGATATAAGCCATGCTTCCTGGACAGGGTCTGATGGGTCTAATTCTCCATGCAGAGACTTTTCTGCTTGTGCAAAATTACTCTTCCCTTCGGGAAGATTGTTTTATTATAACCTCTTTTCCTCTGTCCCCTTTCCTTACCAAATGAGACTTGAAATATCTACTGATAATCCTGCCCCGTGTACACAAAGACACAGACACAGACCAACACACACACACACACACACACACACACACACACACACACACTGGGCAAGTATCTACAACAGTGCCCGCATCAGAGACATCATCCTTATGTCTGTTCAAAGCATGAAAAAAAAATCTCTCATTACAATTGCACCTCATAAATCCTAGTCAAAGTAGCTGTGTGGTCCTTTGGCCCCGATTTCCTCACCTTCATTCTATGCAGATGCTGAGGGTGCTGCAAAAAGCAGCTACATGGGTGGAAACAAGCAGGCACAGAGAACAGCAGTGACCTCGAGATGGTACCAAGGCAAAACAGGAATTGGGGCATGCCTTTAATTATTTTAATGCCTTTAATTGTTTTTTTAAAAAAGAAATGACTTGTTCAGGAAAGGAGAGGAGGAGAGGAGAGAGGGGGAGGGGAGAGGAAGAAAGGAGGCAGGGGAGGGCAGAGGGGAGGGGAGGGGAGGAGAGAAGCCTGAACGAGCTAGGTGGAAGATATAAAATGACAGCTAATTTTTCACATAATCCAACTATGCCTACAGGGATTTTTTTTTTGGGGGGGGGGGAACTATGGGTGTTCAAAATGTTCAAACCTAGCCGTATTCAAGCAGAATCGAGCCTTCTGCTAAGACTGGATGGGGCTGCCTGCAGCGGTACAGCTCCATGCAGCCTTTGAATTAATTTTAAAACAACTTATATAAAGAATCATTTAAGATCTCTGGCGGAAGCTTGTTGTACCTACTTGCAGCCTGCTGTTTAGAGAAAAAAGGAACAAACGCTGTCAGATTGGTTAGATTTTCTTATTTCAGCACTGGCAGGTGGACAGCACCATTCTGCCCGTAACAGCCATGCTCAGAGGGCACAAAGGACTCCACTGTTCCCCAACCGGAGATGGTCATTGCTTTGTTCTTCGGTGTCCATCGCTTTAGTCTCTTTGCTCCACTTAATGGCAAAACCACCCTGTGTGTTACTCTTCCAAGGGACCCTTGTTTATTTTGCCTGCAAATTGCTAACATTCCTCTGGAAACTGCACCCTAAATAGACGCCCATGAACATTTGAAGCTCCTCAAGGCGCTTCAAAGAGGATAGCCTCTTTGGTCACAAGTGAGAAGATGGTCTAATTTTCTTCCCTCCTCCTACGGAGTCCCTTTCATCAAAGTAGTTTTGTCGGTGCAACATGGTGGCTAAAGATTCCAATCTACAATTAAGGCTGTCTCTGCAAATACCTTGCTTCTACTATGAACTCAATTCTCCATGCCTTCCAGCGTCCATGAGATGGGAAATGATCATTCAAACTTATTTTACAAGGTTTTTATTAAGAGCACAACCAGATAAAGCATGATGGAAAAGGCTCTGAACATTTGAAAGTGTTATACAGATATGAAGCTTCATCCTTATTAGTGTTACTCAATGCCCTTAAGCGCTCAGACATTATTGTGTGTGTGTGTGTGAATATTTTATTTCTTTTCCCTTTCCTCAGCATTTCTTGCTGGCTGTTTTGCTGCTATTTAATTAATTGCTTCCTAGTCCCCTGCTTTTGCTCTGCCATGTGATTATTGTGTTTTATTCTTTTTGATTACTGTTTAATTTATAGTATTGGTTGTCAGCAGTTTATTACTAATGCTACAGATCTTCAGAAATCAAAGGGTAGGATATTGTTGTTGGCCAAATAGGGAAAACAAGGAAGACAGAGAGAGTTTTAAAAGTACAATAAATAATAGTATGATTAGTGGGTGCTGAACGTGATTTCAAAAAATAATTTATGAAGTTTTAATTCATTTTTTTCCCCAAACTGATCAAATGAGCCTATATACATGTGTAATATGTTTTGGGTGAAAAATGGATCTCCTGATCACTTTTTTCTATTCAAAACTTGATTTCGTAGGCTAGCATAATCTTATAGTCCAGTGTTTCAGAACCTTGGCCATTTTAAGCTATTTGGACTTCACCTCCCACCCAGAATTCCCCATCCAGCATTCAATTCAAGTTTGGAAATTAAAATCCATACAGCTGTGGCCAAAGTGGAGATACATGGCTGTAAACAAAGTGAGCATGGATAGGCCAGTGCAGATAATGTTCCGAGCATGTTGTATGAACCAGAATGCCAAGTTAAGTCATAACATGGTTTATTGGTTGTGGCTATATGAACATAGCCATTCTGTTTTATTTATTTGGATTTATGGGTTAGCATGTTGTTGCATGAACCCAAATGATAAGAATGCACTGAACTGAAGGAAACCCTCCTATCTGATACTTCTAGTCCATCCCTTTCAAATTTGGTGCCCTCCAGATGTTTGGAACCCATTTGTCATAAACCCTGGACTGTGTAGAGGATTGTAGTCCAAGGGACCTGGAGAATATTAGTTTGATTGCTGTCACCATGGATGCATGTCTATGCAACCTTTCAATATACCTGAGTCCCATTAAATTACTATCAACCTGCCTTCCATTGAGGACTTGTGTACTGCACAAGTCAAAAAGAGGGCTGTGAAAATATCTACAGACCCCTCACATCTCGGACATAAACTGTTTCAACTCCTTCCCTCCAAATGAAGCTATAGAGCACTGCATACCAAAACAACTAGACACAAGGACAGTTTTTCCCTGAACGTCATCACTCTGCTAAACAAATAATTCCCTCAACGTTGTCCAGCTATTTACAAAGTCTGCACTACTATTACTATTAATCTTCTCATCACTGCTTATTACCCATCTCCTCCCACTTGTGACTGTATGACTGTAAATGTGTCTCTTGTATCCTTATGATTTATATTGACTGTTTCCTAGTATGATTTGATTGCTTATTGTACCCTATGACTATCATTAAGTGCTGTACCTGATGATTCTTGACTCTTGATGAATGTATCTTTTCTTTTACGTATACTGAGAGCATTTGCACCAAGACAAATTCCTTGTGTGTCCAATCACACCTGGCCAATAAAGAATTCTATTAAAATCAATCAGGCCAAGATGGAAACAAACAATTTACTCACCAAAGAATGTGATTTGAAAGAGCTTTCTTCAAACCCTGGAGCCATACTGTCCTAAGTGTTCTTCTCAAGAGGTCCAAAAGATTTTGTCCTCCAAAACAAAGAACAGAGAAGATGCAGCAGGACAAAAGAAATGGTTACATCATAGGGAGGAACAAAGCTGTCCTCCAACTATTTCCACTTCTCTGGGGGAAATAAAAACACCAGTGACCTCCTCTAGCATTTAAGACTCCTGACTCATCCTAACTACAGCTTAGATCCATTTATTGGTAAGTTCAACCTTCTGTAATTGTCAAGCTCTGATTCCAAAATTAAGAGGGCCTCTAAGGACAAATGCAGCAGGAGATCTACCATCATAATTCAGTTCCAGTGAGGGTAGCATATTTGGGTTTTTTGGAGCAAATGCAGAGATTTAAAACTCCCTAAACAATTTTTAAAAGTACATACACTTTTAAATATTACGGCACACTGCAGATTTATGCAGCGGATTGAGAGAACTGCAAATTACCAAAGCAAATTATATTTAAAACTGTGCGTGCTGAGCTACCACCGGCCTCTTTGGTGATGATTCGGTTCTATTACGGCATCTCCCAAATCTTCAGTCAAAAAATAGAACTGGTTAATCTGGAACTTGCTTCAACCTGGCGAGAGTGGACTATTAGAAAAAAGCAACTGCAGAAGCAAACATGGAAAAGAAGCAGCTGCTCAAAAGGTGCCCCAGTGAAGTCAGAGTAGACTGGAAACTCAATTTGTCAAGTGCCAGAGAAATCAGAAGATCCAGGCAGTTCAAACCAGTATAAAGATTTATTGCAAGCTTAAGCTCTCTACAAGAATCTGATCTACTAATGGTCAAAGCCAGTGGTGGGATTCAAAAAATTTTAACTACCAGTTTTGTGGGCGTGGCTTGGTGGGCGTGGCAGGGGAAGGATACTGTAAAATCTCCAGACAAAGGTGGCATTTGCCAGTTCCCTGAACCACTCAAAATTTCTGCTACTGGTTCTCCAGAACTGGTCAGAACCTCTGGTCCAAGCAAATTGGCAGTAGATAAGGGTCAATGGAATTCAAGATAGGCTGGACTTAGATTTCTTGTGGGCGTGAAGAATCTCATGACTGGAACATCTCTGGCTCCCATGAAAGGCAATGGCATGAAGTGAAGCTTGCTGTCAGCATGTTTTGACCCAATGAGGATCAGGTGAGACAAGGATTGCTATCAGGCACAATAAATCAGGAAGCAGGTGGTTGAAACGAGCACCGGTTTATTGCATGCGAACGCTGTCTACAGGAATCTGAGCTACTACTACTACCAAAGAATCTCAACTACTCAAAGCAAATTGATGGTAGATAGGAGTCAACCGAATTCAATTTGGACTGGACTTAGATTTCTTGTGGGCATGAAGAGGCTCATGACTGATGGCCCCTCCCCTTGTCATCTCCTAGTAAACTATTGAAAAAGGAATCAGAAAAGTGACGGAAAGAAGAAGGAAAGAATTGACAGACTGAATATCCAGATCACCAATAAAGTGAAATACTTGGGGAAACAGCTGACAGCATTAAAGGAACATTAAAGGAAGACAATTATTATAAACTTAAACACTACAGATTGCGACAGACTTGGAAAAATGGAAAAACCTACAATTATCTTTAACAGGGAGAATATCCACAATCAAAATGAATATATTACCAAGGTTGGTTGTAATCCTAAAGAAGTCTACTCCCATTAGGAGCTGAAGACACACTACAGCATGTTCTATTGGCTACTGTCTAGTTAGCTATTGACAACCAAGCCAAGATACAACTAGTCCTCAACTTATAACCACAATTGAGACTAAGATTTCTGTTGCTCAGCGAGGCAGTGCTTAAGTGAGTGGCACTTAATTTTATGATCTTTTTTTTTTTTTTTGCCATGGTTGTTCACTGAATCACTGCAGGTGCTAATGAATCATGCGGTTGTTAAGCAAATTGGGCTCCCCCCCCCCACGTTGACCTTACTTGTGGGAAGCCACCTGCAAAGCTTGCAAATAGTGATCAAATGAGGCACTGCAACTGTTGCAAATACATGCCAGTGTCAACTCATAAAACATTTTGTATACACGTGTTATAACAGAAAGAAGGGAGGGGTTTCAAAGAGCAGGTGGCAGTGTGGAATCGAAAGTACATTCCATTCATTTTTTCTTCAAAGACTGATTAGATGACTGAAGCTTCTGCCCCTCAAAAATCTAATTGGAGAGCATGATTGATGACTCTTGGCTATAGACATTTTCATGGTATGATACACCCAGAGGGGTGGGGGTGGGGAAGCAGGATCAAGGGTGACAGTGAATTACATATTTCAGAGTTGGCTACACCCAGGTTAGTGCCTCGGAAGGATGGAAGGCTGAGCCAACCTTGAGCCTGGTGAGATTCAAACTGCCAAATTGCAGGCAGCTGCCAGGCAGCAGAAGGACCCTGCAGTAGTATAGCTGTAAATCGAGGAATAACTGTAGTTCGAAAGTTAAATGCTCTATATAGTCAACAAATGCAAGGCTGCTGGGTTCAAATCTTGTTACAAGGTTGAACATAGTACACTTAGTATGGAAGATACCTACCTCTGAGTGTCCCAATAAGGATAAAAACCAGCTGTATAGTGACTTCTTACAGGTCAGTAGCCAACCTAACATCCACAGCAAGCTAAGCCCCCCCCATTCTTCAAAGTCTTGAGGTTTCAAACATGTCACCTAAACCAGTGGTCCCCAACCACCGGACCCCGGACCGGTACTGGTCCGTGGATAATTTTGTACCGGGCCGCCTATTTTGCTTGGGTGCCGCCATCTTGTTTCGACGGTGCTTGAGAAAGTGCTTCCAGGTGAGCTTGTCAGTTGGAAAGCGGTATTAGGGTGCTGAAGGAATCCTCGCGCCTTAGTTTCGTCAAAGGGGGGTGGGCGGCTTCGAACAAAGAGCTGTCCCGATGGCGGTGAAGTCTCACGTTACTCAGGAGGAGATTAAGAAAGAGCCCGAAAAGCCCATCGACCCCGAGAAGGTACAAAGGAGGAGTTGAAGATGGCAGGGAGAAGCGGGGGATGGCTGGCTGACCGGTCGCTCGGCTCGCCTTGCCTTGGTCGTGCATGCTGATGCCGGTACCAGTCCGTGGATCATTTTGTACCGGGCCGTGGTACAAAAAAGGTTGGGGGCCACTGGCCTAAACCAACAAAGATCAGAAAATGCACTGATTCCAGTCCTGCCAAATATACTGTAAATATACTCAGGGACAAACTGTGAATAATCTCGTGCAATATCACTTTTTTATCTTTTTTTTTATTACTGTGTTAGCTGACATGTGCAATATGTGATTATATTTTAGATGTATATTTTCTTGATATGCATGTCTGCACTGAACGATGAGTTGCTCTAATCTCACTGTGTATGCGTATAATGCAAATTGTACATGTGGATAGTGACAATAAAAGGCATGATGAAATGAAATGAAAAGAAGAAATTAGAAAAGAAGAAAGGTATACTGGTATAGCTTCTATAGAAAACAATGTTTTACTGCAAACCTTGCTTCTACTTAATAGTCCTGAAACCATCATTTTATTTTCCATCCCATCCCATTACCCTATCAAGAATTTCTGCTTCATCAGTCCACTCCATTCATTTCTTCCCTCCACTTTAAATACATCCATTGTTTATCATCTCAGGCCTTTACACAAAGATTCAAATTCCACCTGCCACATCTGTCTGAAGTAAAAGTGAGTGGCGCAGTGGCCTCTTGCCTCACAATCAGGAGGCTGTGAGCTCGATCCTAGGTAGAGGCAGGTATTTTTCTCTCTCTCTGGGCACACTGGGAATATATCTGCTGTGGAGGGGGGGGGAAACCTCCGCATAGGTGACAGGAAGGGCATCCGCTCAGTAAACACTCAGCTCCATTCAGTTGCCTTGACTCCACTCCCCGCAAGGGATTATGGGATCGTTCAAAGATGGTGATCTGCCTGGAACAAAAGCAGCAATTGGCTCTTGAGGCCTTTGTGGAGTTTCTGAACTCTGTCCATCAAATGCGGTGGTCCCTCCCTGCAGAACTTGGAGAGATGCTTGTGCAATGGAAAAACAAGGTCCCCGTATACTGTACTCCTCTAGCAACCTTATAACGGAGCTTGCTAAATGTTTCAGTGGGGGCCACTTGATTCTATCAGATTTGACCAAAGGCTCCAGTGAAGCAGATCTGCAAACAAACCACACCTCCCACTTTTAAAAAGGAAGAAGAAGTGAAATTGGTTTTGGTTTGCCCTCTCAAGTAGCCTCAGCTTACAACAGCTGGAAGAGCTTCCGGTTAATCACTGTATGCGCAATAATTGAGAAGATGTGACTTTAAGCTGCAGATGTGCCGACTTCTATCGCCTCTTTGTTCCAAGGAGGAGACTCTGGTCACCTCTGCCACACAGAGGACCTCATTAAAGGAAACCCCACCTCCTTACTCAGGCCTAGAAAATAAGGACAAAGGAGAACGTCACCAGAATTCTCTTCTCTTTTCCAAAGCATTTCAAAGGCAAACTCTTTTCTTCACCTCAACATCTTATAATCAGTAGGGGAGGAAAAGAGAACAACGGAGTTGGAAGGGACCTTGGAGGTCATCTAGTCCAACCCCTCGCCCAAGCGGGAGACCCTACAAATGGCAGTCCAATCTCTTCTTAAAAGTCTCAAGTGATGAAGCTCCCACAACTTCCGAGGGCAACTTCTATTCCATTGGTTGATGGTTCTCACTGTCAGAAAGTTTCTCCTTATTTCCAGGTTAAATCTCTCCTTGTTCAGTTTCCATCCATTATTCCTTGTCTGGCCTTCCGGTGCTTTAGAAAATAGCTTGACCCCTTCTCTCCTCTCTGTGGCAGCCCCTCAAATATTGGAAGACTGCTATCATGTCTCCCCTGGTCCTTCTCTTCACTAGACTAACCAGGCCCAGTTCCTGTAACCATTCGTTGTATGTTTTAGCCTCCAGTCCCCTCATCATCCTGGTTGCTCTTCTCTGTACTTTTTCTAGAGTCTCAACATTTTTTTTATAATGTGGTGAACAAAACTGGATGCAGTACTCTAGGTGTGGTCTTACTAAGGCTTTATAGAGTGGTATTAGTACTTCCCTTGATCTTTATTGTATCCCTCTGTTAATACAATTTGGGATTGCATTAGCTTTTTTGGCTGCTGCTGCACACTGCTGGCTCCTATTTAGCTGGTTGTCCACTAAGATTCCAAGATCTCTCTCATAGTTACTGCTATTGAGCCTGGTTTCACCCAGTCTGTATGTGTACTTTTGGTTTTTCTTGCCGAAGTGTAGGACTTTACTTTTCTCTATATTGAATTTCATTTTATTAGATATAGCCCAGTGTTCTAGTCTGTCAAGATCCATCTGGATCTTGAGCCTACCTTCTTGGGTGTTAGTTATTCCTGCCAGCTTAGTATCATCTGCAAATTTGGTAAGTTCCCCTTCTATTCCCTCATCTAAGTCATTAATGAAGATATTGAAGAGTACTGGGCCTAAGACCGAACCTTGTGACATCCCACTGCTTACTTCCCTCCATGTAGACTTAGACCCATTAAGGATTACTCATTGAGTACGTTTGTCAGCCAGTTACGAGTCCATCTAGTGGTGGTGCTATCTATTCCACTTTTTTCTAGCTTACTAAGAAGTAGGCTGTGGTCTACTTTATCAAATGCTTTGCTGAAATCTAAATATATTATGTCCACAGTATTTTGCTGGTCTCCTAATTTAGTCACTGTGTTGAAGAATCTTGCATGACTTCTTTGAGTTGTTCTAGGCTTTGGCTGGTGACAGCTTCAACTGTGTCCATTCACTGTTCTTTGGCAACTTGGTTTCCTTTTACTAAACCGGGGGGTCTGCAACCTGCAGCTCTGGAGCCACATGTGGCTCTTTTGGCCCTCTGCTGTGGTTCCCTGATGGCTGATCCCACCACTGGATGGCCCCTCCCCTCCCCGTCACTCCTTGCCTGGCCAGAGAAGGTAAAGGATGGAGGCTCGCCCCATATTCCAGAGCAGGAGGTGACTGGGTGGGAATGAGTGACTGTTGAGTTGGCCACACCCACCCAGTCACACCACTTGCTAAATTATTGGCTCCCGGTGTTTTCTTTTCTGTGGGAAATGGGTCCACGTGGCTCTTTGAGTGTTTGAGGTTGTGGACCCCTGCCCTAAACCTTGATTGTTAGGAAGAAGACCCCATTCTGACAATGGAACAGATTGAATGAGAAATGGGTTAGACCCTGATGTCATCCCTCTACAAACAAACTGTTTCAATCCAGTTCCTTGCGACAAATGCCAGTCCCTGGGCTGCATTGCACGGCTTTAAGTCGGTCTAAAGTTGGACCCAATGCCTTCTCTTGGGTTAGGGAGGCAAATCAACAATTAGGTCTCTTTCTCCTTTCAGAGATGCACCATGTAGGGCAAGGCTTCTACTCCTGCCCCTATCCCCACTTTAGCCCATCTGTGCTGCTCTTTCTCCCAATGGATCTTTCCCTGGTTTCAGCCTTTGGTCCCCGGGGTGCAATTCCATCCAGTGACTTTAGGGCTGATTGAAAAGAACTGTGTGACTCTGGTGGCAATGGGGAGGGAAGCAATTTCTAGGGTTTGCAATAAAGTGGGGCAGGGGACACACATGCTTTCTGGGCTGGTGAGGTGAACAGAGATTAAGATTCAGCATTTTCAATTAATGCTTTTCTCTGGACCGACTAAACACTGCTATTTTTAAAAAAAGATTTTTCCTTCCCCAATGATGGGGCTTGTGTTAAGAGGTCTGCATCCAGCCCAGTGACTCTCAGTAACAGATCAGGGAAGTCAGATGAAAGAAAAAGATTATGAATTGAACATTCCTATTATTCATACTTTAAAAACTCTACTTTTGATCAATTCATCTTACAACTAGCCTACCTTCTGTAATTCTAGGGCAGGGATTTTTTTTTCTTTTCTTCAACGTATGGATTTTGTTCTGTCTGGAATTTGGGGGTAAGAAGGTTGAGGGATTGAATCCTGAATTTTGAAATCCCCCTAGAAAAGGTTTTCAGCCAGGAATGAAGGACTACTTTCTGCGGGAGAAAAGGGCTGGCATTTTCATCCTTTTTTGTTTTGGCCATCTCCGAATTCCTTTCCTCTGGAAGAGAAAACGTGGATTTGGAACAAAGGAAGGGAATGTACAAGATGTTTACATGCTCACACAATGCTTTTGTTCATGCTACATACTTTCAAGCCCCGATGGTTGCCTCTGTGCAGCCTGCTAAGATGCTTAGCTTTTAACCTTGGTTATTTATTTATTTTTTAAATTTCAATTCATGACATAATATGCTGACTCTGTAAACTGCTTTGAGAGGGCTGAAAAGCACTATAAAGTGGTACATAAGTCTAAGTGCTATTGCTATAATGCCAGATTGTTCGGTTAGGGATCCACCAGGTATTGTGCAAAACCAGGACATTGGCTTAATCCAATAATCAGGTTAAGCATGTGGGATGACCACGGACTATAACTAAATATAGTTCTGTTCACACAACAGGATTGATCAGCTCAATGACAAGCTTATTTCCAGCCTCACTCAGCCTGCTGAGTGCCTGAGACATTTACCCTCAGACGGCTTGGAACGCCATGAAATCTCAAATCCTTCGGTTCCGTTTATGATTTGGTGTACTGTATGAAACCATACAATGGAATAATTCAGATATTGGGTGGACACAGTTTCTCTTGGTAAATGATGAAAAGGGTATAGGTGGTTTTAGGTGGGTACTTAATGGGAACCGTTTGTCTGGCCTTGAATTTGCCATCAAAATCCTTTGGATGCAAGTGAAGTTTCCAAGGGACACACAGTCTGATTGTCTGAAGGATTAAATGACAATCCTACCAGTGAGAACATTGTCTTGCTGGAATCCATGTTCATCATTTTACCAGATCCAAAAATTCTGCCTAGCTCCTATGTAGCTATTTTATAAAATCCTTCTTTCCTTTCTTCCTTTCTTCCTTCTTTCCTTCCTCCTTCCTCCTTTCCTTCCCTTTCTTCCTTCCTTCCCTCCTTCTTTCCTTCCTTTCCTTCTTTCCTTCTTTCCTTCCTCCCTCTTTCCTTTCCTTTCCTTTCCTTTCCTTCCCTTCCTTCCTTCCTTCCTTCCCATGAACAACCTGTTTATATTATTTCTCATTTTCAGGAAGCCAATCTATGTGCAATTCCCTGAGAGTAAGTTGATTGAAAAGAATAACATTAATTTTCAAATAGATACTTGCAGTTGTACAACCCTACATCTATTTGTTTAGAATGTGTCTTGTGAAATTCCAGGAGAGACTGAGACATTGCTGAGGAGAGTAGATTCAGGCAGTTCCGTGTATTATTCAGTTTTAATTTTCTTCAGCTTCAGTTGTTCCCATTACTTGTTACCAGACCAGGAGCACAATGTCGGATTTTCTGACAAAGGTTGCACTTCCCTGTAACCTTAAGTATAATCATGAATACACAGTGAAAAGAAACAAAAATATACAGAAGCAAATCTGAAAAGAGGTCAGTGCATGAATAGGAAAGGGAGGAAAAATATGCAGAAGTATTTATTTATTCGATGAATATTTCATAGGTGTACACTCCGTTTTATTTTACTTAAAAGAAAGATTCAAATTTTCAGTCTAGTGCTCTTTTGCTGTTGTTTTGTTCTGTTTTTTTTTTAGAGGGACGGGCAATTATGTGGTTAAAAGACGAAGGCCCAGACCGCAATAATAATAATAATTCAGCTTATAAGCAAAACCACAAGGGAAAGACCAAAAAGAAGGGAGGCATCTACTAATTCAAGATTAGTCAGTTTTATGTTTGTTTTGTTTCTAAATTTCCGGGTGTCCCGGCTGAGCGGTTGCTTCAGGCTGTCTGTTGAAATCAATGGGACCCCTCGACGAAGTCATGCGTCTCATCGCTTGCAACGAGCTGCAGTCCTCCAACGGGTTTGACTTCTAAGCGCAATTCGAAGGCTTCCCGTTTTAAAATAAAATCTCAGAGACATTGGGTTTTTAATTGGAATGAGCCAAGGCAGCTCCACTTCTCTCTTCCTCCTCTAATCCCCCCTCAGGCACAGTGGCCGTGTTCCCACGACGTGCTTTTAACCCTGTTGCCGGGTTAACCCATTTTCTACGTTCACCTGGGACAATGAACCCGAGGCTTAACCCAACGAGCGAGCAAAAAAAAAAAAAAACAACATGTTAAGATCGCCACTCGCGCCCTCCCAAACAAACCAGGTTAATAGGAACCGACCTCGCATTGTGGGCAGAGGCAGGCGTAGGATTTCTAGCTGACCTGCGAGCGGATGTGTGAATCCAGTCAATTGTTAGACCACCTAACCCTCGCTTTATAAATACACGCGTTAAGCTTGCTTGGCCTCGTTTCGTTTTCCGCCGTTCTTCCTTGCCTTTCGCCACTATCCGATTCTGCTCCGTTTGGCCGCCTCCCACCCACCCATCCGGGACAAAAACTGGTCCGGGGTTTGGGCCGGTTGCTGGAAGAAATTCTAAAAGGTCGCTCGGAATCTTCTTACACCGCTGCTTCCTCGATCCTGTTGATCCCAGATTTCTCTCCCTCCACCCTTCCAGATCCCAATTGGCGGGCGGGATCAACCCGACCCTTTATTCATTCCCCCCCAAGTGCGCTTATGCATTGAATAGGTGTAGGTAGAAAAACTTTAGGCCACCTTAGGGAAGCTTCAGACAATGGGCGAACCTGTCCCCGTTCCCCGAAAAACAGAAAAAAGCACCTGCAGCCTTCCAATAAAGCGGCGGCCGAGGGGAGATTTCCTTCGCCCAAAGGGTTAATTTTTTTTTCTATAGGGTAAAAGCAGCGCCTCTATAAATATTTATGGGGACCCATCAAAGTCACATTTCCCCGGGGGTGGGGTTGATATATAGCACAAGCGGGAGGCGAGAAAAAAAGTGAAAGGTGGGGGCTGTGGATTTCTCTCGCCACCCTCCCGCCTCGCACCTGAGCATCTTCGCCTTGCCTGAGCTGCTGTATAGTTGTGTTTTGGGTTTATTTGTGTTTTAAGGAAGAAGGGGGGAAAAAACCCGTTTCGGCTTTTCAAACCTCTCTTCGAAATCTTATGCCGGTCAGTTGCCCTCATCTTTAAAGGGGGCTGTTCCTCCCGCCCGCCTCCCAAGTCTAATAAACCTTCTTACCACCGCAGGCAAGCCTGCATTGGGCGTTCTGGGGGCCCCCCCGCCCATCTCCCCCCCCCTCTTGCTCCCTGCTCCCTACAGCAGAAAAAGATGGAGATTTATACCCCTTTGGCCTGGTACAGGAACCGGGAGAAGGAAAACCGAGGCCAGTCGCTCACTCCCCCGCGCAAATAGCCCTCCCCGAAGGCGAATCCCGACGTTTGAAACGCCCAGTTGCCTTTGGGGTTCGAAACTCTCCCCTTTCCTCCGCCTGGCCGAAAGAGGCCTCTGGGCACGGGAGGAATAATTATTCATGTCCGGGGGAGGGGTCCGGTTTTGTTATTTGTAGGCTCTATTTTTTTTATTTTTAAAAGCGAAACTCGAAGGTACACACGCTTGGAGGGACTCGGAGGTTGACCTTACGGACGGTTCAATTTAAAAAAAAAAAAAAGCCGAAAGCCGACATTTGTTGGGTGTCTGTGGGTGTCTGTGTAAATGCAGAGAGGTGTGCGTGCATGTGTGTGCGTGCGGCGTGCAGATGGAGAGAGGTTTTTTGTGTGTGTGTGAGAGAGAGTTGAGTGCCTGTGTGTATGTGGTGGCAAGATAGGCGTTTGTGTGCGTGTTTGTTTATATATATGGACTTTGTGCGACAGTAGAGATAAGTGTGTGTTTATAGAGATGGTTTTTGGGGAAGGTTGCATAAGGCATGGTTGTGTGTTTATACATTTGTGTGTGTGTGTGTGTGGCGTCTGTCTGTCTATCTATCTATCAATCTATCTATCAATCTATCTATCTAGCTATCTAGCTATCTATCTGAGAGACATGTGTGTTTTTGTATGCTCTGTTCTGTGAAGCCCCAAGCGCTCCCTGCTCATTTCCACCCCTTTTGCACCGTCACCCTTCCATCCCTTCATCTTTGGCGCACTGGCCACCTATATGTGGAGAAAACTGTTTTTTCTTAAAAGACATTGCGGGTACCAACGACCATAGGGCCGCCTTCGTTTCTCGACGGCCTGCACTTTATTTCTGGGTTGCGGCTTCTCTTCTTTTTCCTCCAGCTCCTACCCGAAGGGGACCTTTCCCATATTCCGACCAAAAAGCCCTCGGACGTTCTCTCCCAAAGCTCACCTGAAGCGCTTCGGATTCCTCGCTCAATTGACACGAAAGTGTGAGGATTTCCAGGGAGCCGCCTGGATTCCTCCTTAGGATCAGGCTGGAGCCGTAGTTGGAGCGCAGCAGGCCCGGGTTTACTTTACTCCCGAGTAAACGAGTCTCGGGCCCAGATGCTTTCGAGCGGCCTTTCCAAGACTTCTCCAGAGGGGGGTTTCTCAATAGGATTCGTTCCTCTCCCTCACTTTCTTCCCTCAAATGGCCGAGGTGGGGGAGATCAAAACGTGGGACGTTCTTCCTTGGCTGGGCCCCAATTTGCGGCGAAGGTCCGCCTCGCCCCTCTTCCCTCGGGCACTGACTACCTGGCTACCTGGCTTAGATCTGGACTTACCCTGCAGGGAGGAAAAGACCCTCCCTGCAGCGGAGGTTGGGCGCAAAGTTTTCCCCGCTAGAGCTTGGACTGCCAGCGCCACTTGGGCAGCATTCCCTAATAGTTACACACCCTGTTTAAATCCCCCTCCCCCTCCCCGTCCAAGGCGCGCCTTGCTGGTGGAAGGCCTACTCGATTCCTTCCTCATCTAAAGGACACCCGAACTAAACAGATTTGGGACTTAACACCAGGGCCGTCTTAACAGCATTATGCTCCCCCCTCCCCCCGCAAAGCAGTGTATTGGGACCCCTACGACAACTACTCACAGGAATAAAAAATGTAAACGGTCGATAAAATTAAACATGTGTTCATTTCATTGGCACTTCCAACAAAATCGGTGTTGAAACATTTAAAAAAACAGGATGTGCAGCAACCACCAATCAACATGCTAAACATTTGAACAATACACGAGGCTTGAAAAACACAACAATGCTCAGTAAATTCCCTGTGCTTATATGATACAAGGTGCATTGAAGGGTTAACGTACACAGGTTAGCATGGGGTCCCTATGTTCGTGGAGCTCACGGGCAAGTGCCCATCAGGCCGCTGCGTTAAGACAGCCCTGCTTAACATTTGGGACTTAACCATGATGGCGTCGGTACTATTTTGCGCTGGCTTTTTCTTTGTCGGTTGTTTTTTTTAAATTTTACACGTTTCCCTTCTTCCTCTCCTTGGCCTCCACTATCCTGACCCGTTTAGCCACCAGCCTATTTCTATGCCTCCTTCGAGTTCACAATACCTTTCCGCACTGCTAGTGCACTCACACACACCTACCCTCCCGGGTATATAAACACACACACACACGCTCAGAGGGGAAGAGCAAGAAAGATATTTTCCTAAGATAACAATAGGAGCCTAAATTGTTGCCAAACTCCGTGCCCGCCCCCCCCCCCAGAACGTATGAGTGCGAGTAACCTAGATATTGAGGTACATACATTCTCCCCCCCCCCCCCAAAAAAAAAGGGGAGATTGGTTGACGAGCAGGATTCTACCGAGGCAGCAAAATCGGGACTAGCATCTTTTGCATGGGAAAACCTTTTAATCAAATATATTCTTAGGTCTGAAAAGGCGCTACTCGAGTCCTTTTGATGTGGGGCTGCCCTCGGTTAACGTGCTTTTAGGCAAAGAAAGAGAAAGATTGGAGAGCTTTTCTGACGCAGAGGAGAAAAAACGCGTTTCATGCCGTATACATTAAAAGAAAAGAGAGAAAAAAAAAACCGAAAATCGATATACAGTCCCTGGATTCTTCAAGCCTGCTCTGCAGAGATGATCTAACTTTATTTACCGCCTCGATATTTTCGGGGGGTGGGTGGGGGTATTAAATAAAGAGAAACCCACCTCCTCTGGGAGATTGGCTCCGCCCACCTCCCCTCCAAATAAAATAGCACATTTCCTCCCCCATCTTGGACCCTCCTCCCTGCCCCTCTTGGTCTACCTTCCTCTTCTCTATCTTCCGAAGAGGCTTCCTTCCGTTCTCAACCCCCAACACGATCCCCACCCCGTGTCGCCCCCCCCCCCTTCCCTTCTGGGCCGGGTCTCTCGGGTGTCCGTAATCTCAGGCAGCTGAGACCCTTCCCCTTCATCCTGCTTTCAGCATCATTTGGGTTGATTCTGGGGGTGGGGGAAGAGGAGCGGGAGGGAGGCAGGCAGAGTGTAAATTGTACATCACCAGGCATTTTGCGCACAGTCCGCAGATGCTGCCGGCGGGATGGGCAGAAAAGAGGACGGACGCCGGGGATGAGGATACCCAGGGAAGCTTCTTGTTTTGTTGATGGAGGGAGAGAGAGAGAGAGAGAGAGAGATGTCCGTCCCCCTCTTCCAGGCACTGCTCGCCCCCCTGCCCCGCAGTCCGGCAAAGAAGAGGAGGTAATTTCGCCCCACATACAGCTAAGCATCGATCCGTCGCTTATTTATTTGTTGATGGGTTCTGTGAAAGAAAGAAAGAAAGAAAGAAAGAAAGAAAGAAAGAAAGAAAGAAAGAAAGAAAGAAAGAAAGAAAGAAAGAAAGAAAGAAAGAAAGAAAGAAAGAAAGAAAGAAAGAAAGAAGCGCCCTACTCTCGAGCTTGCTCCATTGCTCCAACCAAGCCCCGGGAAGAAAAAAAAAAAATCCACCTTCGATTTGGTTGTGATGTTGCGGTGGTTTTCGGCGACCAGAGAGCTACGTCGGAGGAGAGCACTTGAGGACAAGCGAAAGCCGAGCGAAGAGCCTCCCCCTCCCCTCCAGCTTCCTCCCCCCTCCCTCCCCCCTCCCTCCCCCCTCCCTCCCCCCTTCCCCACCCGGTCCGGGATACTTCAATTCAAGCCCTACAGTAGAAGCAAATTGGGAGCTGAGAAAGGAGAGAAGCGACGCGGAGGGCGAAGCAGCGGATCAGCCCTTCGCCGCAACTTCGGCAGCTGAGGTGGGAGAACCTCTCCGCGTGGGGAGGGGGGGGCACAAAAAGAGGAGGGGGGAAGCAGAATTCGCGAAGACCGGGAGAGCAGCGGACAATTAAAAGAGGGGAGCGGGGGACCTCAGCAGGAACCGAGACAAGGCAGCTTCCTGCAGGCTAAGAGCCAGCCTCCCTCCCTCCCACCCTGCCTCTCCCAGCGGATGCTCTCCGCACCCCGTTTTGGGCGAAGTCTGAAGCGAGGATGCAACCCAGCGACTTTCTTCCACGGAAAGAAAGAGAGCGAGCCGAGGCGAAGCAACTGCCCCCCCCCTCCAGCAACACCCCCCCTCCCCCCCACATCGAGAGCCAGAGACGCGGAGAAGCCCACCCCGGCCTGGCTTGGCGCAACCTTGGCCACCAGCTTGGATCCTTCTTGTTTCGCTCTTCTTCTTCCTCCACCCTCCTCCTCCTCTTCCACGTCCCGCGTCTATTCTTGGGGGGGGCCTCCCCCCCACACCGTTTGGCTTAAGCCCTTCGTGTTCACAGCGGACCTTGATTTAATTTCGATACAATTAAGGCACGCGGTGAATGCCAAGAGAGAAGCCACGTCCAGCCTCCCTTCGGCTTGCTTCCTCCAAAGGTGCCGTCCGGTCCGGTCCAGCGCCCCACGGAAGGAAAGATGAGGTCGGACCGCCTCGGATCAGTTTCTTCCTCGGCTGCATCTAATCCGGGATACAAGACGGCCAAAGACAGATTTGCTCGCTCGCTTTTTAAAAGAAAGGTAAACGTCCTGGCTGGTGAGGGAGCAAGTGGGGTATTAACATTCCTGGTTTTACTTGGCTTTAATTATTGGACCGTTGGCTACGTGTAATATGAGAGAGAGAGAGAGGCGGTGTGTTTGTGCGCGCGCGCGCGGGGGAGTGAGCGAGCAACCGCGCGTGCAATAAATACTGTTTCAACCCCTGGTTTGGAAGCTTTGGGTCTTACCTAAATGTAAGAGGCAGAACAAAACTCGGCGGAGGATGTATGTATATATGTAAATATTAAATGGTGCTGGTGGAGATTAAGACGATTCAACAGCTTTACACTGTGGTGCTGAGAGACTCCAAGGAAAGGGGAGAGGGGGGTGTAATTAGCTGCCTGGCCGTTTGTCAGAACCCCTTTCGCGAGAGTTGGCAGGTCGAAGGGTAGTTGCGTAAGTGTAAACCCGGCAGTGAAGGGGTATGAAGTCCAGGCAGCCCTGGCAAATGTGTGACAGTTGTGGGTGAGTGTGTGTATGCGGCTCGTATGCGTATTCGTCCTGCGCATCTTTAAAGGGGAGGGGGGGTGGAGAAGTGAGCGGTGGCTTTGTAGATCCTGTTGGAAGGGGGAGGGAAGGGGAAGGGCAAAGAGGGGGTGGTGGCAAATGCTGCAGTGGGAAGGATAGCCCGCACGTCCCCTCCCCCTCGTCCCGTCCCCTTCCCCCGTTTATCATGTATCAGCTTTTCCCACCTTCGGCTGTCCAAAATTATTTGATCGGAAGGGGATTTAGACTGGATCAATATTCAAGGTCAGGTCCAATTCGTTTTTTAAAGGCACCGTTTTTGTGGGCCTTCTATGTGACTGAACCTGCATTGCACATTTTGCGCAAGGTTGGTCAGGAGCTGAGCCAGGGGATGGGAAGAGGCTGCGTTTTTCCCTTAAATATTTCTCTTGTGGGTGAGAGGAACTCTTTAAAAAGGAAAGGATCTCAATCCAGCGTCTAAAATTCAAATTCCGCGTCTGAAAACAAATACGCCAAATAAAATGAGAGGCTAGAATTGCCTCTTAACCCTTTTCTATGTCCCAAGATCAGAAGAGTAGGAGAAACAGTGGCAGGTCTGTGCATCTTATTAACTGGGTCCAAAAGAAAAGCGTTTGCTCAAAATCGTCCCAGCTAGGTCTATTTTTACCCTCGCTCTGTTCATCCAACAGCCTTGGCCTGATTAAAATTTGCCCACCACAGTAAAGCACCACATAAGCAAGTGGTCTTGGTTTCACACCGCACCTTAAGCCACACACACACACACACACACAAAAGTGGCTAACTTTAGCAATTTGTGCTAATGCGGCTGCTTGGCTAATCGCCGGTTGAGTTCTTGCGTGTTGCAAGCGCACAATCCCCAACCTGCTAGCACCCTTTCCTTCATGAAAAGCCTAACCCTAGTTCGGCTTTTAGCTCTTCAGATGAGTTCCACTGAAGACGTCGGTAAATCTACAAATGCTAGACCAGGCGGGGTGGACGATGGGAGCTGTAGTCCAAACACCTACGGGGAAGACAAGATTGTCCTCAAGTCTGGAGAGGAAAGCGCTCTTGCCGAGGCACCGAGGGACTCGGGAGGGTTTCAGCACCACGGAGAGTTCCTTTCGGGGGTGCTTTGCTGGATGAAATGAATGAAAATCCGCAATCGCGGGTGGTGATGAGGACTTCTGCCTCTTAGCCAAATAATCGATGCGGTCTCTCGCCCTGGGATAAGGTTCTCGGGCACGCGGAGAGACCTCCCCAAACCCTTTTCTCCCTTCCCCCCCTTAAAGCTTGGGACAGAGAGAGGGAAGAAGGCCCGTATAACGCAGCGTCTTGGGGTCGTGTGAGTAAAACCGAGCTTCTTTCTTGCTTGGCCCCCTTTAAAAGCTTTGCACCGGAGCGTCCTGTTTTTACGACGCGAGGCCAAGGAACTAGGGCTGTCGCTGTCCCTCGCCCTCCCCCACCTTTCCCCTCCCCGCTGTGCCCATCTCTTGGGCTGCTTTCTGCAGGAAGGGGGAGGAGTCGACATCCCACTTCCCCATTCCTACCCCCGCGGTCTTCGCCATCTGCCTAGGCGACCTTTTGCCTTCTCAAGGACAGAAGGTTGGAGGAGCGGGGGAGACAGCAGAGAAAAATAGAAATTCGCGGACGGTGGGTAGAAGAAGGAATGGGGGGAGAGGAGGAGGAGGAAGCCAGAACCTCGGATCTGGGCCTCCAGATTTAATCGAGATGCTGAAAGCATTCTGCAGACTGCCTGGCCTATTTTTATTTTTATTTTGTCCTTACAAAGCTCCCAGGTTCCTCTTTTTGCAGCCCTTCGAGGCAGGGAAGTGTTCAACTATGCTAAGGCAGGCTTGTGGTGTTTTTTTTTCCCTTCATCCAGAGGGGTGTGTGTGTGTGTGTGTGTGTGCGCGCGCACGCACACACTATTGCTTGTGCTATCTAATATCCAGCACAAGGGATCCCACTTGCAACCACCAGAGCTGGGGGGTTTTCCACCGGCCTGTTGTGCAAAGCCATAGATGGTACTCCCAAGGAGGTATGTGTAAGAGTGCAGTTTAGGGCACTCTGGATGGAGCTTAGCCAGGCTTCCCATTTTTCCTGTTCTTGAAACAGAGCTGGAAGGAATGAACCTGCCTAGGAGAGAAATTCAGCTTTTTTAAAAAAAATCAAATCTTTACTGGCTTGAAGGATGCACACGCAGAAGGATGTGGCATTTGCACTAGGGCAGTTCCACAGCTCCACTGCCACCTCCCAAGCAGAGCGTAGCAGGGAACTCAGCATAGCGCCATCTTAAATAGCTCTTTCTTTAAACCTTTATTGCTCACTCCTGATGTCATTGTGCTTTAAATATTTAAATATTTAAAACTTGGGGTATCTCTGTCAACAGATTTGAGATGTACCAGAAGAAAAGCCCTGTTAGTAGTATTTTATGAGTCTTTTATAGATGTTCTAATTATTATTTTTTTAGACAGACCCAAGAGCAGAGCGACCTAAAAGGGATTTATTACATTAGGAGTATACTTTCAGCAATAGCTTTTGCAACAGGAATCATCAAAACTGCATTTACAATTTAGATTATCTGAGAAAGTCTTATTTTACCAAACCAAGGCAAAGTTCTCACTCCTTGTTCCCTGTTTATAATTTATATTATACCCATTAATGAAAGTAGAAACAGAATCATGGTCTCTGCATATTTATTTGGAAATAAGACCTATTTAACTCTGGCAGGGTTCATACACTAAACTAAAGCATGGTTTGTATGACATTGTGTTCAACATTTTGCTGAACACACCATAAATGGTTTGGGACACATAACGCATGCATAGCACACTTCAACGTGCTGCGTGAAACAAGGTGATTGTGAGAAAATATGCAGAGGCTGAGTTTTCAAAGCAGATCAGGGTTTAGGGATTCTAATTAGCGTGTTGATTACCCATAAGGCATTAACTTTGCATCCTAATCTTCCAGAAATTAAAAGACAGCTGCATCCCTCTGATTTGATGGTTCAAAAAAACAGCCATGTACGTGAGTCACGATATACCGGATGGTGTAGTCTTTTCTATGAAATCCAAAATGCTTTCTGAATTCGTACATCATAACCTTGGAAGGCTTTCCAGAAGTCCTTTGCAGATGAGGGTGTTTGAGTCACCTTTTAAAGATATGATTGTCCTTGTTCATACACAACCCCTACAGCTCCATATGGGAGAAATAGAATAATGAAGAAAGGAGGGGGGGGATATTGACTTGGGAAGCCCCTTTTCCTTTGCATTTCCCCTTCCCTTTTCTTCCACAGATGGATCTTGGCCTCCAAACAAGTTGCCTTTGAAAGAAAATGGCACTGACAAGATCTGGGTTTTGAGACTGCTTGCTTTTGAGGTGCCTGCTGATTGGGGGAATCTTTTCAGAATTGCTAGCTGAGCCCAAAGGGGGAATATATTTTATGTCACTGCTGGGAAAATCAGTCAATTAAGCCATTGTAGCATGCATCAAATTATCTGCATGGTTGGAGATGGAGTAACCATCTTGATAGGCTGTCTAAAGACAGGACTGCAGCCCTAACCATATTCAATCTATGCAGTTCTACAGTAGGCGAAAGGCTAATCCTCAGTGGGTTTTATAGGGGTGTTTTTCTCCACAGCAGGGAAAAAAAAGGGGTGGTGGTGGAAGAAACACCTTGATATTGAGAGGGCATTGTGCTGCCTGCTCTTCATTAAATTGCAGCTGAAATTTTAAGTCAGGGATGCCGCTTAGCAGAATTGTGGGTTCACAAACTACAATGTAGACCAAGTGAAAAGATGCATGTTACCCCTTATGCACCTCCCCCAGTTAGACTGCAGTGTTCAGAATCAAAAATGACTCAACTGCACCACTGTTCTCTTTCAAAAGGGGTTAGCAAAAAAAGCCTATTGCTAATATTCTTTTTTATCTCATGCATGTGTGCCATAAAGGATAGAGGTCTTTTTCAATGAATAAGGTTTTGAGTCATGTGTCCCTTACTGCCAGCATAGTGTGTCTCAGGGAAGATCTTTTGCTACTAACTAGAACTGCTAAAGCTGAGGATTGATTTAGGTCAATCAGTCAGCTGTGGGTTCCATCCCTGAGTATTATTATTCAATCTGGCATAAAGATTCCAGAGTTAAAAACAATCTCATAAATGTAAAACCCATCCACCCACCTAGCCAATTCTCATCTAACTTCTTGAGATGCTGGAAAATCCATCCAAGGAGCTCACAAGACAATAAGGCTAAAAATGCATGAAAATGTATGAAAACTGGGCCATTTTTAAAGTTTTTTTTTTTTAAAAATAATCATTTGAGGACTTCGTATGCACTGTTTCGGACAGCAATAATAGATCTACTGGCATTTGCAGGCATTCTGCCAATTCCTAATTTAGCCTGTTAGAAAGTAGCTCAGAAATATCACACACGCTGCCTTAAAATCTCTAGAGGTAAAAGAGAAATTGCATTTTTATGCCCCATTGTTAATTCTCTGTTCTTAGAAAGGTGACAAAACCAAGGGCAAAGCCTAGTTTTCTTTGTGACATGCAGAATTTGAATTTTGTTTCTGATGTGTTTCCTATATTTAGCCATGTCAAATTTATACTGCTATCACCTGCACTGGCACAGTCCATTATAGAATGGTGCTGAATTTATTGTGCAAGGCACAATAAATAAATTCACTCTGAAAGGATCAGAGACCAGTACCATTGGGCCTTTCTTGCTGATGTGACTAGAGAAGTTAGTTATACAAGAATACAGCAGTGGTCTATTGTTGAAACAATGCTTTTAAGCATGAGTAGCATCTTGGTTAATGGGATCCAGGGGCTGCATTCTTTCATGTTTTCATATACCCTAGACAGGTCCATTTATGCTTTTACATTCTCTGGCCAAGAATATAAAGGTATGGTGATTACAAACTGCAGAACTCACATGTGCCTCCAGCAAGAAAGCCATGAATATTGACTAGCCCTGGGCTCCTAAAACCATTTTATACAAGCATGGCCATATGATTGCAACACATCAACCATTAATTTACTTTTGTACCTCCTGTTATCAGATCAAAGAACAGCTGACCTGGGACAGCAGACAGAAAGGTATTTATGTCTTTTGGTTTAAACCTAAAAACAGTTTTGGTTTTAATTAGTGTAGCAACCAAGGAAAAATGAAGGAGCAAGGAGGGAGGGGCCTTGTTAGAATGCACCTTAAAAGATTTGTCCAATTTTTGTCTTTTATCAAATTCTCATTAGAACTTGAGGGGGGAAACCAGCATGCCATTATTTTATCTCTTCCTATGTTAATTGAGTGATAGGAATTGGAATAAGAACGATATGCGTTCAGGTTTCTCTCTTTCAGGGCTAACTTCTTTGATCAAATTTGGACTACTTTGACATTTAAAATGTAAGAAAAATAATTTGTTTGGCATTTATCTAGGATTTCCATCCTATCTTTTGAATCAGAGGGGCTGCATAACTTCTGGTAACACACAGGTAGTGTCTTATTACAGGTAGTCCTTGACTTACACAATAGTTCAGTTGGAGACCATTTGAAGTTACAACAGAACAGAAGAACTGTGAAAATTTTCACACTTAACGACCGTTGCAAAATCCCCCTGGTCACATGATCAAAAATCAGACTCATATTTATGAGTCTGACTCATATTTATGATGATTGCAATGTCTTGGGGCTCACATGATCCCTTATTGTGACCTTCTAACAAGCAAAGTCAATGGAGAAGTCAGATTCACTTAACAACCGGGTTGCTAACTTAACAACTGCAGTGATTCACTTAAGAACAGTGGCAAGATAGATCGTAAAATGGGACAAAACTCACTTAACAAATGTCCTCAACTATAGAAATTTGGGACTCAATGGCGGTCGTAAGTCAAGGACTACCTGTATTGTTACATATTCCCTGTGTGGATAAAGATACAGATATTGTTGGATTTCTCTTGAATTTCCATCAATGTTCCTTGGGTTTGTAAGAAGGTGTTTTAGGAAGAAAGCTAAAACTAAGACTGGTTTTTGAGTAGACACCAGAACTAACATGGTCGCAGTCAAGGTGAAAATGAGACTGCAGAGAGTCAAGTACTGTAGTCCGTTCTCTGCTTTCCACACAAACTTCTGAAAATGGGCAGCCAGACAAAAGGAAGTGAAGGTATTAATAAATAAAACAGCACTCTAAACATCCGCCATGCTTTTTAGCTCTTTTTAGCATAATCTAGAAGACCAACTGGCGTTCTTAAGCTTATCTCAATTTCACAGAAGAGCAACGAATCGTCTATTAAGTTGGAGTGAAATTCCTTCAAATGTAAGTTTGCTATATATATTTTTAAACAGGTGCACCGTTGTGATATTTATATCTTTTTTCTTTCTTTCTTTATATTGGAAAATTTCAACCTTTCCAGTTGAGGGAAAGGGTTGAAATTTTTTATGTTCGCTCTGGCCATCTTGACCGCATCCAGGACTAGTGCTTAGCCAATGGCCAAATGCTTTGGAAAACAGGTTGGAGTCCACTCTGTTCAAGGAAACAACACAGGGCAATCCCCAGGCACAATCTGTCTGCCCTTTTGGTGGCCAGGAAAACAGGCTTGGTCATCAACTCAGTCTGTGTTCTGTCAAGTCGCATCAGAGGTTGCACACAATGAAACGCAATTTCTTTAGCAATCTGATAGTGGAAACAATCATCTCTCTTTGGAAGTGGTTGATCAGAGCCTGAAGAGCCAGATGGCCAGGGATATTTTAATTTAGATTCTTGCATTGAACAAGGAGTTGAGCTCCTTGGCCTTAATAGTACCTCCCAACTGAGATTTGATGGTTCTAAAGGGGAGAAACAGCTGTTTGAAAAAGTTTTTTTTTTTTTTTTAAAAAGAAAGAGATGGAGGCAAGCAAACCTAAAAGGCATCCAGATGTAATTAAGCTGGCCAAATGAAAGAAGTGCTTGGTTTGTATGCTGCATGTTTTTGATAGCCACAGTGAAGGAAGGAAGACATGGATTCAGACGTTGGCTCAATGCTTGGAGCATGCAACATTTGAAAACCACAGGTCTTGGCTTAAAGGCCCTTTTATGCCCTGTGACCACTTTGATGGTTTCTGGGTTTGAAAAAATGCCTAGGATGGGAATGACCTCACCTGTCACTAGGTTAGAAGCATAGGATGGAAGGGACTTTGGAGGTCTTCTAGTCCAACCCAAGGTAGGAGATGTTATACTATCCTGAACAAAGTCCAATCTTCTTTTTAAAATCTCCAACAATGGAGCACCTGCTCCAAATCCATTTCAGGAATGTGTAAACAGTTCCCATCAATTAGTCTGTTCAAACAGAGATTAGCAAATTGGTGCAAGTAATCCCAACATAGCTAGCATTTCAGAGGGGATTAGAGTTGCTATGATGACCCAGGGTGGGATACAAAAGCAACAATAGTCACAGAAACAGGTGAAGTCCCTTTAATTCCTTCAACTTGGCTTCAAAGCTCCAGTTATCATTGATTGGAGAAAAAACTCCCCCACAAACAGTTGCAAAAAGGAAGAAATGCCATTCAAACTCAAAATACATACAAATTATAAATAGAAAAAAACAACACAAACCATACTGAAGCAATTAGGGAGACAAGGCAGGATAAGGGCTTGAAGACATCCACAGATATTAAAATACACACACTGGGAAGGACGCCAGAACTCAGATAAGCAATGAAAGACTAGAATTATTTCACGCTTTGCTTCCAGTGCTGGGCCATGCGCAGTTTGTCCTTTTAAATAGTCCTCACAGCTGCAGCCCATGAAGGGGATCAGGGCCCCTTCCTCCCCTGTAGACCACGCCATTCATGTTTCTCCCTTATCCCCTCTTCCCTGCATGCCCTAGGATGAAGAGGGGATGGGCCTGGGTCTTCCTCTGACTGTCCAGCTGGACTGTGTCCTTCCCCAGCTTCCTCCACAATCTCCAGAGCCAACTCCCACTCCTTGTTGGCTGTTCCTCCTCTCCCTCAGAGTCAGTCTCCAACAAGGGCATGACAGTTGCCATACAACACAGGATGCTCCCCTCCAATCTTTCTGTCAGTCCAATCGCATCTCCCTGAGTGTTGATAGATCAAAAAGAAATAGAGGGGACGGTATTCCTGTTGAGCCCTTTAAAGTAAGGTAAAGCTTTACTCCAGATAACCCTATGAGCACATCTTCCCCTCAACTAGAAGCAGTTGTCAAGAGGAAGTTTGCAACCGTAGTCTTTTCTGAAGATATTGGAGGTTGTTATTGTTTCTTAAATGCCTTGTTTAGTCTACAACCTTGGGATTTTTTGGGTGCTCTCCCACCCATGGGGTAAACAGGTTCAATCCTGTTTGGATTTTTGACACCAGCCAATGCTAGTTTACTGCCATCTAGCTCTGCTATGTCCTTTACTGTAGTAAGAGAGAGAGAGAGAGAGAGAGAGAGGGAGAGGGAGAGGGAGAGGGAGAGGGAGAGGGAGAGGGAGAGGGAGAGAGAGAGAGAGAATTATGTTATTTATTTCTTCATGCCAAATAGTTAATTTTTCAACCAGAATTTTCTAAGTGTGGATTCAGCTGCAAGGTTGGATATAGATAAGTTGTTCCATTTGTTACAAGGAGGTTTGCATGGGATTGTTTTTAAAAAGGTGAGGGGGGGTGAGATTGTGCCCATTACAGACAAGATGAAACTCTGCCCAATTTTAATATGCATCTCACATTTGATGTACATTTTTAAAAAGCTGAGCTTTCACTGCATCCTTGTGGATGCCATTATGACTTCTTTGACTATTGCCCATAGAAAACCAGGTGTCTGCTGTACAGTCCAATGCTCAGTGGAAATTATCAATTACAGTAACTACTTCTGAATGCTTAAAAATCTATTTTGTTTTAACCTACCTTTCAGGTTGTATTGCCCTCCGAAGCCAGTTGATGAGACAAGAGCCAGTGCCTAGTTGAACATGGCTTTAAAAATCCTTAAACAAGTAACAATTAAAGCCTTTGTTTGCTTTTCTTGTGTGTGTAGCACAATTCCTGCCAGATGCAGAAGAACGGAATTAATTTGGTGTTCTGAGTTCTTTTACAAAGACAGCAGAGATCCTGCCATATACGAGCCTTCTTCGGATTCTACTGCCAGAATTTAATGGCATAATTTCCAAAATATCAGGAGCGGAATTTCCTGTCACCTTAAGTTGGGGATTTATATCTGTCTCTCTCTCTGTGTGTGTGTCAGTTTATCTATCTATCTATCTGTCTGTCTGTCTGTCTGTCTGTCTGTCTGTCTGTCTATCTATCTATCTAACCATCTGTCAAAAATCTCCCTTTTTTTGACCCTGTAATCCCTTAATTTGGGATTGAATTGGGGCAAACTGGATGGAGCTGAGCATTTACTGGCCGGGTACCCTTCTTGAGGCCATGTTGAGTACACAGCTGATATTTTTTTTCTTTGCACCCTAGGAGAGAATTACCTGCTGCTACCTCGGATTGAAGTCTAAACCTTCTGAATGGGAGGTGAACTTCTTCATCACTAGGCCACCACACTGCTCTGTCTGTCTGTCTCTGTCTCTCTGTCTCTCTCTCTCTCTCTCATTTATCTATCTATCATTTATCTATTTATCTATCTATCTATCTAATCTATCTATCTATCATTTATCTATTTATCTATCACCTATCTATTTATCTTATCTATCTATCTATCATTTATCTATCTATCTATCTATTTATCTATCTATCATTTATCTATCTATTTATCTATCTATCATTTTTATATCTATCTATCTATCTATCTATCTATCTATCTATCTATCTATCTATCTATCTATTTATCTACCATTTATCTATCTAAACACTTTTTTGAAAAGACTCACAGGCAAGGCAGTCCTGCACACATTTGAGTTCTTTGCTTGTCCTTTGTGGCTTTCTTCTACACACCTTTGAGCCCAGGGCCATGAAAAGGTTGCCTGCCTTCCTCACAGAGAGCCAGGGGTGCCCACAAGGTAGAGTCAACCCTTCAAGAGGGCAACTGCATTGATGTGCCCAGAGCTCCACCCATTCTTATGCAAATGAGGCACACCTAAAAAACACAATGAGCTGCAATTGCTTTCTTCCAGCCATTTCCTTGGCTGTTTTGAGACCCTCCTGTGTTCACCCCTGCAAACTACTCTCAGGCAGCTTGATCTTTTCATTTTGATGAACCTGAAAACTTACACGGTTAGTCTATGCTGGCTTGCAAACACTGTGTGTCCTATAAGGTAATGTATTCTTTTTTTTTTAAATTCCTTTATTTGCTCAATTTATATACCAAGCTCAGGAGCTGAAGAAGCATTCAAAAACCCCCCTCCAATTATTTTTGTGCACAACAACCCTTAGGTAGGTTGGGTTGATGGGAGAATGACTGACCTAAAGTCACCCAACTGAGTTTCCAGGCTAAAGAAAGATCCAGAATTCTCCAAAGTCCAATGGCTTCATAATCTTCTCTATATATAAAAGCGAAATGCCACTCACGCATCATCACAAAAGCCTACAAACTTGACATTTGGGACATATGTTCCTCTTGGTTTCTAGGTCCTCGCTAAGAAAAGAGTTTTTGAAATGACCATCAGAGTATTAGTATTTCCTATATTATTATTATTGACCCACTCTGATGCTAAGGAGTTCTATTCCCCCTCCCCACCTGAAAAGAAATCTGTTCCAAATGCAAAACACAAGCAGAGGAGTTTCAGTTTTAGTTTGACAGTAGCAACCAGCTTTAGTACAGAACAGTTGAGCTAAGCCATGCCCAGGCTCCTTGCTGTCTCCTTGCTCACACAGCAAATACTGTTTCAGTTTCCAAAAGCCCTCAACTCTCTCACACAGTGACAAGACGCTAGCCAGAAGAATACCAATGGATGCTGGTAGGCAGAGGCACAATTTCTTCCCCTTATTTTCCCCCACAAAAACTAAGCCCGATCACATAGTTTCGTAGCGAAACCTGAGTATAGAGCTAGTTACAACATAACAGCTCTTATAACACTGAACTGATGTAACAACTGATTCAATGAATCGAACTATGCTGAAATGAAATATTCTTGACCTCCCCATCAAAACAGTCAAGACAGAGTTGTATGTATACACAGCATGGGAAAGGATGATGTGCAGAGATAGAGTTTTATAGAGTGAATGGTCTTTTCTTGCATGTACATGCTAGGTTTTTAAATGACTGAATTTTGTATCAATAAAGTATCTGTTTCCCTCCCCCCCCCGCCCTTAATAAAATGAACTCTTGTCCTTCAGCAATGATCTGATGTCCTGTGTGCTATGAACGGATGCATGCATGTGAGTGAAACGAATTGCTTGCGTTATCATCATTCTGATTTTTAATCAGCCCAGTAACTGTCGAAATTGCTGCGTCTTTTAAAAAAACAATGAACGATTCTGAAACATATTTTAAAAATCCAGAAAAATGCAAGCCGGGAAATAAAAGGAACGATTAGCATAAGAAATTGCGTACGCTGAATGTCTCCCATAACTTGCTGCCTTCCAGATGTCCGGATGCAGCTTTTGTGGTATTTTAACACACATAACTGACAATCAGCCAAGAACCACATCTTAGCCAGAAATGGAAATTCCCAGTTCAAATCTTATCCATTGTTGGACCCATACAGATAGTCCTCTACTTACAGCAATTCATTTAGTGACCGTTTGAAGTTGCAACGGCACTGTGACAAGGTTGTAAAATGGGGCAAAATTCACTTAAGAAATGTCTCACTTAGCAACAGGAGCCTCAGTTGTGATTATAAGTCAAAGATGACCTGTACAACATTCAGCAACATATGTTAAAACACCACCAACAAATGTTGTTGGTTCGAGCTCCGAGCTTGGCGATTTGGTTGCAAGCGTTCCATCCTCATTCGAGGTGACATCTTCAGTGGACTTTGGATTGGGCTCATCTGGGGGAGCGCTGACCTTTAGACCAGCACAATCCAAAGCACACTGAAGATGTCACCTCAAATGAGGACAAAACGCTTACAACCAAATTGCCAAGCTCGGCGCTCAAACCAACAACATAACTATCAACCCAAGCTACTAAATATTCAAAGGTATTTCCACCGCCTACAAATTTCTCCATTATCAATGAAGAGATTTACCTCCTTGCAGGATCAAATCCAGACGATGCCATTTTGGTTTTAAATGGGAAATTACTTCCATTGCTGGAATTCTTCGATTTCATCTCAATAAAGCTAAATAAAGGTGTGGTTGGAAAACAACCACTTCTCATTTCAGGCAGCTGTCCGAGAGGCTTAGATTCCCTCTGCCCTAAACTAGCTTACGGTTGGAGAAACTCAAGGAATAGAATCACGATTTTTGTTCTTGCTACAGGCTGATTGTTGTGGTCTGTTGGCCGCTGGCTGGCCCCTCCGGCAGCTGAATCAGGAGGAGGAGGAGATGTGGGAATCAGGATTAGCATTAAGGCAACCTGGGATTCTGAGGGGGAAGGGGGAATGGAGCTGGGAGAGAGAGAGGCAGAGGCAGAGGCAGAGATGGAGAGTCAACAGCTTTCAGATCTGGAGGTGGCTGATGAGGAAGAGGAGGAACAGTTGAGTCCAGTACCCGACAGCCAGATGCGCAGAAGGCAGAGGAGAGGAGAGCAGTGGAAATCTATGGGATGGTCCTTGGGACGGAATAGCCATTGCTGCTAGCAAAGCCCCACCCTTGCTCTGGGGATAAAAGGCAGGGGGGCAGAGATGAATAGATAGGGCACACAACCTTTCATCTCCCTGCCAGACAGACTTGCGTTGAGAAAGAAACTTTTGGCCAAGACTGCTGGCGCTCCTAATAAAAGGGAACATTTCGCCAACTGCAGAGGGTTTGTCATGTTTGGGAAGCTGGGTTAGAATTCTGATGTTCTAGTTTCTATTCAGAGAAATTGCATCTTAATTACTCCCGCCCGGTAAATTGTATGCTGGGACCAAATGCCTTTTGCATCCCGCTGTAGCCTACGCAGCAGCTGTACACCATATTTCCATGGGGCCAGAATGGATTGCATAGAGGGAATCTGCTTAGGCTGAGGGATTGTACAAACATCTCCCGGTTCCTGGCTGTACACACACTTGTTCCTTGCATCTTGGAAATGGACAAACTCCGTGCGTTAGCGACAGGAAGAAAGAGCAATGGATGAAAGGCAAGTCGACTGCACCAGTTGGGTTTAAACAAGAAGCGGTTAGTCGGGAATGACAGCAACTAGCTCACTGTGTTAAACAAGATGGGAAAGGTTGTAGCAAGTTTTCCTACTACGATTTCTTCCAGATATGTAGGGATTCAGTTTCCATTACCCCTTACAAATGATGGGATTCAAAACATTTTTACTACTGGTTCTGTGGGTGTGGCTTGGTGGGTTTGGCAAAGGAAGGACACTGTAAAATCCCCATTCCCTCCCCATCCCACTAACCTGCTTTCCAGCTCTGTTCTCCTGTGCAGGGCAACCAGAGAAGACCCAGTCGATCAGCTGTGGGCGTGGCTTGGTGGGCGTGGCTTGGCTTGGTAGGCGTCAGAGGCGATATTTGCCGGTTCTCCAAACTACTCAAAATGTCCGTTAACGGTTGTCCAGAACTGGTCAGAACCTCTGCCTCTTACTTGAATTACCTCTGTGAAAATCTGGAGGATCTGGAAAGACCAAAGTACAGGTAGCCCTTGACTTATAACAGTTCATTTAGTGACCGTTTGAAGTTACGATGGAAAAAAAGTTTTTCACGCTTACGATGTTTTCCGCATCCCTACGGTCACGTGATCAGAATTCAGGCACTGAACTGACTCATATTTATGACGGTTGCAGTGTGCCAGGATCATGGGATCGCTTTTTGGGAACTTCTGACAAGCAAAGTCAATGGGGAAGTCAGATTCACTTCACAACCTGGGGCAAAATGTCACTTAACAAATGTTTTGCTTAGCAACAGAAATTTTGGGCTAAGTGTGGTCGCAAGTCAAGGACCATCTATAATAGCTTCTGTAATCTTAGACCAGGGGCCCTCCAACCTTGGCAACTTTAAGACTTGTGGATTTCAGCTCCCAGCATTCTGAGGAATGGGAGTTGAAGTCCACAGGTCTTCATTTTTATTTTATTTTATTTTATTTGGTTTGTCAAGATAATAGGTAAAAGTAAAAACATAGTTATGAATACATAGTTATTAATAGTCTTAAAGTTGCCAAGGTTGGAAGCCCCTGTCTTAGACCATTTAAAAAGCTGCCTTTTCTCCCCTTTATTCCGCAACTCCCCTCCCTTCCCCCATTCTCCTCATTTCCTCCTTCTGCCTTTGGTTCCCCTCATTTTATTTATTTATTAAATTTATATGCCACCCATCTCACTCAGCAACGCAACTCTCTTTTCCAGCTTTGATCTCTCTCTGACTGCCTGTGAGTCATGTACAATCACCTGAAAATACTGGTCAGTATTTTAAAAATGAACCATATTTTTAAAACAAGCTAATGTTATAGATGACATCGGCCTGTAATTTAAAGCGGAAGCCCACTTTTTCTCTCAAATCTTGCCCGTTACGTCTTATCGTTTTCACCTCACCACGGTTTACCAGAGCAGTGGTGCTTTGGTCTAAGCTCTGTATCAGCCTTCAAGATTCCTTTCTTTTGTTATCTCTTCGGCTGCCATAGTAATTGGGGGGAGGGTGAATTAATTGGTCTTGGTGAGGTGGGAAGAGTGCTGGAGGCTTTAGAGAATGAACTGTATAACTTGGGGAAAACTTTATTGTTTATGCTTATTTGCTGGCTTTCTGCACAACTGCAGCTCTTTATCAAAATAGGCCAAGGTCAACGGCCAACTGGATGGACCGTTTGAACTATTGTGGGTGGGAACGTTGCCATAACTTTGTATCTGTGTTTTTCACAAAATCCTTAGATCTAGGATTCTTTTGATGCTACCACTTGATTTCCAGTAAAAGTTTCTTTTCTCTGTAACAATGGAGTCTAAGAGGGTCTTTCTTGGATTTTGAATGGAGCACCATCTGACATTCTGCCCTCAATGTTCTATGACAAAGAAAAACTGAGCATTTGTTGCCCGGAGTGTCACAACTGAGACCATCAAACTCTGTGAGAGGCAGCAACCCTATTGTGTTTGGTTCCTCCAGGCCAAATCAAGGCAGGGGTGTGCTGCTGGGGGAACCTCTAGCGAAGACGAGCAACCTAGAATAATAAATGGACCCCTTTTCGGCTTTTTTCCTTTCTAGGCATTCAGCCAAGAGCATTTCACACCTCATAAAAGTGTCAAGCTAGATAAAGCGCTTGTCGAGGGCTAATTCTGAAATAATAAGAATCATGTAACTCACCAGAAACTCCACTAAGACTCCAAGATCCCTCTCACAGTCACTGCTATTAAGTCTGGTTTCATCCAGTCTTTTATTTAAGTATTAAATGCATAAAATAATAAACAACATTTTGGTATGTTATCTTTTTAAAACTACTTAGGGCAAAGAAGTGATGTTGAGTTGGCCACAACCACTCAGTCACATGCCCAGCCAGCCAGTCATTAGGGCATACAGCCCCTTGCTAAAAAAATTGGAAGCCCATCCCTGAATTAAGCTGTATTTATACATACTAAAACAACTGATGATTAGGGGACTGGAAACTAAAACATAGGAAGAACGGTTGCAGGAACTGGGCATGGCTAGTCTAGTAAAGAGAAGGACCAGGGGAGACAGGATAGCAGTCTTCCAATATTTGAGGGGCTGCCACAGGGAGGTCAAGGCCAGATAAGGAAGAGTGGATGGAAACTGATTCAACCTGGAAATAAGGAGAAACTTTCTGACAGTGAAAACAATCAAACCCATGGAACAGCTTGTCCTCCAAAGTTGTGGTAGCGTCATCACTTGAGACTTTCAAGAAGAGATTGGACTGAAATGGTGTAAGGTCTCCTGCTTGGGCGAGGGGTTGGACTAGATGACTTATAAAGTCCCTTCCAACTCTGTTTATCTGTTATCTGTTAACTCAAAGGCCATTGGGGAGACAGAAAAACAGAATCCAGATTTTGTTGGAGCTTGTGATCTCATTAAACGGGAGAGGAACACTTGGAGACAATTGCTGCATTGAACTCCATCTGCCCTGGAGTATTCATCTACTTGAACTGATGAAGATTCTCAGTCCTACAGATAGAGCTGTCTGGAAGTCATGGCAACTGGACTTTTCTTTTGTTTGTTTATAACGTTTCTATGGGGTCCCCTTAACTAACTTACTCAGAATGGAGAAGCTACTTGGAGAAGCAAACAAAACATCTCAAACCAAAAAGAAAAGAAATCCGGTTGCTATGACGCAACTTCCAGATAAACTACTTGAGTTTTGCTTTTGATGTCTTCCATCAGATCTTTTCTCTTACAGTATGGGCCCCTCCTTTTCCAGACCTCTCTGATATTGGAACTGTTAGCATGACACCTGACATCCCTAACTAGAAATGAAGAAATGCCCAAAGCCTTATCACAATGCAGATATACTAGCACTGGTTAAATTTATATTTACGGACAAAAATTTTTGAGGGTAGACCAGGTTGCCCTGGTTTTTTTAAAAAAACTTAATTTCTCCCCTGTTATAGCCAACACTCAGAGATAAATAACAGATAACAGATAATCAGAGTTGGAAGGGCACTTGTAGGTCATCTAGTCCAACCCCCTGCCCAAGCAAGAGACGCTACACCATTTCTGATGAATGGCAGTCCAATCTCCACTTGAGACTTTCAAGAAGAGATGAGTGAGGAGAGTGAGACAAAGTGAGGAGAGCCTGTGGCTTAGAATTTAATACATCTACCTAATATGCAAGTAGCCAGGGTTTGAATCCCAGAAGGGTATGGCTAGCTGATGAGATCTTGAAATAAATCTTTACTAGTCTCCCTTTACTTGTCAGTAAATATAAATTTAACACAAAAATAGCTTGTTGCAAAAGCGACTGCCTGCAAAGGCTCCTCGATTTGAGGGCAAAATCAGTATGCTCCACCCCATATTTGGGTAGACCAGGTTTAACACATAATTCTAGCATTGGCTTACTCAGAGTTTAGCCGATGGCTACCCTATCACCTGCTCCCTGCTGGGCGTGGGCGCATTATAGAAACCACAGTGAATCATCAGAGACACAAATAAATGCTTCTTTTGCTGAACTGCAAAAGATGTAGTACTTACGCGTGTAGAAGTGAGATTCTGCTGGTTTCTATCAACAAAGACCATTTAGAAGCAGATCATAGTTATATTTCCTAAGAGGGGCAAAATGCATCCATTAACAATTTCTATTGAAACAGAAGGACCTAAACTCATCAGCGAAGCAGCAGATCAGCTCAGAGGACCCCAATTAAAGTCTCTACAAAAGATCTTATGCGTTGCGGGCTACTTGTTGCTTTAAAGCCAGGATTTTAAGTGGGCTTGATATTTCCTGTTGTGGTCAGCCTCCTTGAAATCATAATTCCTCCTCCAGTTGCCTCCTCCCAAAGCTGATTGGTCATTTTTCTCCATAGCAACCACTATTCTAGAAAGCTGAGTGGGGAGTAAGTTCAGGGCTCCCAATTTAGGTCAGTCTGCTTTTGAGAACATTTTAAAGGAGAAGCGGAAGTAGGTTTGTGCAGTTCATGTTGACAATTCATCAACTCAAGCCATTCTCCAAAGATAGCTTCTTGCCACCCTTGGAGTTACCTCTAAGTGACCTAATGATCTTCCCTGTCAAGATCAGCATATTATACATCCATATTTCTCAATCTCAGCCACTTTTAGGGTGTGTGAACTTCAACAGCCAGAGTTCCCCATCCAGGATGGTGGAAGTTGAAGTCAACATGCCTTCTAGTGGTCAAGGTTGAGAAACACTATCCTAGGTGCCATTTAAGTTCTGGTCACTACATTCCATTCTGGTCAACACTGATAGCAGTGTTCCAATATCTTAGGGACTGCTACAAAGAATTGGGGAGGTCAACCTCTTCTCCAAAGCACTTGACAAGAAGCAATGGATGGAAACTAATCAGGGAGAGAAACAACCTAGAACTAAGGAGAAATTTTCTGACAATTAGAATAATTAACCAGTGGAACAGTTTGCCTCCAGAAGTTGTGAATGCTCCAACATTGGAAGTTTATAAGAAGCAGTTGGACAACCATTTGGGTTTCCTGCTTAAGTAAGGGGTTGGACTAGAAGACCTCCAAGGTCCTTTCCAATTCTGTTTTCCATTCTGTCAGTTTGCACATGAATTAGAGGCTCACAAGTTGCATCTCCTCCAAAGCCTTAGGTTTGAGAAAGTGTCAACTCGTAAAATCCATGCGGAGTGTTCACTGGGGAGCATTACCATCAGTTCACATTGATTGCATTTGTTTTTTGAGTCAAGCCTGCTATCTTCATTGCTCCAGCTCGCCCTTATTTTTTGGCACACAGCTCTTGAACAGCGAAATGGCATGACGGTGCATGCACTTAGCAGATGAAAATAACCTGGTGGAATGGGAAGACACAAGGCAAGGGAAATGAGGTGTGGTGGAAGTCAGAGAAAGTAATGTGCAAATGCTATGCAGCCACAATTCATTAGGACGTAGAGGACAAAAGGAAGTCAAGAGCCCCAAACTGGAGAGAACCATGACTCACAGACAGACGGTGCAGCATCTTAGAAACATTTGGGCCCATGCATAGAGGTCTCCAGACTTGGCAACTTTAAGACTTGTAGACTTCAACTCCCAGAATTCCACAAATTGAAGTCCACAAGTCTTGAAGTTGCCAAGTTTGGGGACCCCTGCATAAGAGCTACAAGTAGTCCTCAACTTACAACAGTTCATTTAGTGACTGTTCAAAGTTGAATAAACTGAATAAAGTGACTTATGACTATTTTTCACAGTAACAACCTTTGCAGCATCCCCATGGTCACATGATCAACATTCAGACGCTTGGCCACTGGTTCACATTTATGACGGTTGCTGTCAGGGGCATGCAATCCTCTTTTTGCAATCTTCTGACAAGCAAAATCAATGGGGAAGCCAGTTGCACCTAACAACCAGGTTGCTAACTTAGCAACTTCAGCAATTCACTTAACGACGGAGGCAAGAAATGTCACAAAAATGGGCCAAAGCTCACTTAACAAATGTCTCATTTAACAACAAAAATTTGGGGCTCAATTTGTGGTCGCAAGCTGAGGATTACCTGTACTGTTATCATGGAGAGTAAAAATTGGTCATTTCCCACCTTGGTCAATTTCCATATGGATTACTGCAATATGCTCTATAATGAGGCTGTCTTTGAAAACGACTTGGAAGTTTCAACCGAATCAGAATACACTGGCATGCACGGTGTTGGGTGTTCCTAGGTTTGCCCACATATCACACTTGGCATATCAAGCCATTATATCAGCTGTGTGTCAGCTGCACTGGCTCCCAGTTTTCTTTCAGGTGCAAATCAATATGCTGGTTATTATCTTTGGAGCCTTACCTGGCATGAGACCAGGTTATCTGTGGGAACCTGAGGACATTAACAGATAAATAACAGATAACCAGATTTGGAAGAGACCTTGTAGGTCATCTAGTCCAACCCCCTGCCCAAGCAGGAGACCCTACACAATTTCTGACAAATGGCAGTCCAATCTCTTCTTGAAAGTCTCAACTGATGGCGCTCCCACAACTTCCGAGGGCAACTTCTGTTCCATGGGTTGATTGTTCTCACAATGTTCTCATTGTCAGAAAGTTTCTGCTTATTTCCAGGTTAAATCTCTCCTTGTTCAGTTGCCATCCATTATTCCTTGTCTGGTCTTCGAGTGCTTTAGAAAATAGCTTGACCCCTTCCTCTCTATGGCAGCCTCTCAAATATTGGAAGCAATCATGTTTCCCCTGGTCCTTCTCTTTCCTAGACTAGCCATTGGTCCATTTCACCAGAGTAGATAGGGATAGGCATGCTTCAGATCACTTCCTTTAAATGTTGCCCCCTTTGGGGTTCTTGGAAGTGTGTGTTTTCCATTGCAATCTCTGCCCTCTTAAGATCTGGCAGGCTCCACCCTTCTCTCTTTCTGGAGAGCCCTTAAAACAGCATGACTGGCTGGGAAATTCTGGGAGTTGAAGTCCACAGGTCTTAAAATTGCCTGGATTAGACACCCCTGCCTTGAAACCTGGCTCTTCACCCAGGTGTTGGGACAGAGTAAAGCCAGGGTGGGATGTGAATGTGGGGTCTTCTGCCAGATTTTTTTTTCCATTTTCAGTTTGATTGTTTACACAATTTTATATTGTTTTATACCCTCTGATTGGTTGTAAGCTGCCCAGGATTGTTTTTAAGATGGGCGGCGATATAAAGAGTTGAACACAATACGTGAATTGCTCTCACCAACCTGTGGTAGAAGTTCTTCCAAGTAATTAAGCATTGACCTCTTGACCTCTGGCCTTTTGACCTCTTGACCTTTGACTCCTGACCTTTTGACCCCTGACCCCTCAACCCTGAAGCCAACCTCTAACCCCTAACCGCAACCCATGAAAATAGGTCAAACTGGGGAGGACTCGGATGAGGGTCCAGCATCCGACACAGAGATGGGGCCAGGGGCCAGGTTAGGGTCAGAGGTCAAAGGTCAGGGGGGTCAAAGGTCAGGGGTCAGGGGTCAAGGGTCAAGGGTCAGGTTTAAGCTTTGGGGTTAGGGTTAGGGTTTAGCCCCCCGACCTCTGACCCTTGACCTCTGACCTTTGAGCCCCTGACCCCTGACCCTTGACCTTTGACCCCTGACCTTTGACCTTTGACTTCTGACCCTAACCTGGCCCCTGGCCCCATCTCTGTGTCGGATGCTGGACCCTCATCCGAGTCCTCCCCAGTTTGACCTATTTTCATGGGTTGCGGTTAGGGGTTAGAGGTTGGCTTCAGGGTTGAGGGATCAAAGGTCGAAAGGTCAGGGGTCAAAGGTCAAAAGGTCAGGGGTCAAAGGTCAAAAGGTCAAAAGGTCAGGGGTCAAAGGTCAAAAGGTCAGGGGTCAAAGGGTCAGGGGTCGGGTTTAGACTTTGGGGTCTGGGGTTTGGGGTTTAGGGTTTGGGGTCGGGTTTAGGCTTTGGAGTCTGGAGTTTAGGGTTTGGGGTTTGGGGTTAGTGTTTAGCCCCCCAACCTCTGACCCTTGACCTCTGACCTTTGAGCCCCTGACTCTTGACCTTTGACCCCTGACCTTTGACCTCTGGCCCCCTGACCTTTGACCCTAACCTGGCCCCTGGCCCCATCTCTGTGTCGGATGCAGGACCCTCATCCGAGTCCTCCCCAGTTTGACCTATTTTCATGGGTTGCGGTTAGGGGTTAGAGGTTGGCTTCAGGGTTGAGGGGTCAGGGGTCAAAAGGTTGAAGGTCAAAAGGTCAAAGGTCAGGGGTCAAAGGTCAAAAGGTCAAGGGTTAAAGGTCAAAAGGTCAGGGGTCAAAGGTCAAAGGTCTAAAGGTCAAGGGATACAGAATAATCCCAAGGGACCTTGAAGGTCTTCTAGTCCAACCCCTGGCTCTGGCAGGAAATCCTATGCAGGTAGTCCTCAACTGAGAATCACAATTAAGCCTAGAATTGTGTTGCTAAGAGAAAATTGTTACGTCAGTCTTGCCTCGTTTTATTTTATTTTCCTGCCACCTTTGTGAAGTGAATCTCTGCAGTGCCATTGCAACTTAGGATGGCCACTAAGTGAACTGTTGTAAGTCGAGGACTACCTGTGCTGGGTCTTCTGGTGTCTAGGTGGTTGAAACAGGCCCAAGGGGATATCCGCTTCGGGGATATTGCCTTCATTCAAATCACTCTTTAAATCTTCAAATTCTGTTCTTACATCATCTTTTAGAAATATATTGCCCATAGTTGCTTTTTGTTCTGCTCAGGTTATCTGGAAACAAAGAGAAAAATTGTGATTCTTCTCAGTTGTGTCATGGCTCCCTGCACATTCTCTATGCCTGTGAAACCCACCATAGCCTCTAGTAAGACACCTCACCTTCTGAGGTAATTTTGATCAGTAGATAATTAACTTAAATGTATCATGGAGGATGCATTTGTACCCCTTCTGCAGATCACTGGTTTCAGACTGAAAATTCCCAGTCTGAATAGGGCGCAATAGCAACTGTTGGAAGAAAAATTCCTTTGTTTGTTTCCCAGCCAAGACATAGTCACTGATGCTGAGAACAAATGGATTCAGAAGCCAGCTGCCAAAAAGCAGAATTCCTCAACCAGGCTGGGTTGGCAGTTGCTGCAAAGCAAGTTTACACCCTAAAGTAGCATGGCGACATTTTGATGAACCACCCACATCCCAGTTACAAGCCTTGGTTGACACACATTCTCCCCAACCTGCTTGCCCCCAATAATTCACGATAATAATAATAGTTATTATTATAGTAGTTCACGATGTCAACCTACCATGTGATTTTAGTGCCTTAACTCCCTCTCCATCATATTTATTTGTTGATTTCACTCCCTCCCAGGTCACAGAATGTGATATATTCTCTTTTGTTGATACCTCTGATGCAATCAGAATCTAAGTCAATCAGTGTAAAGGGGATACCACATGGGAATGTATATTGGTATTTTAGATTGGGGAAACTTTAAGTTTAAAACTTACTGGGAAATATTTTAGGATTGTATAACTATATATATATAATTGTGTATGAATTATGCTGTTGTGGACCCTTTCTTTTGAAGATTAAAAATAAGGAAACGGAAATTTATCAAAATATATAGATAAACTTTGGCTAAGTGGAAAGAAAGAAAAAATATTATTATTAATGATATATAAGAAAAGTGAAGATAAAATGAGAGATATTAAGAAATTATTGTAGTGATTTGGGGGGGGTGTTTTAATATACTGTATATACATTTTAAAATATACAGTTGATTATTTAATGGACAATAGAAATGTATGATGAGAGTACTTTATTATGATTAAAGTAGGGTAATGAAAAATTATTAAATTAGACTGAGGAGATATACCACGTGGATCCTAAATATATTGGTTGCATTTTATTTTTACTCTTTTTAGATTGTTTATTATATATCGGCCTAGATAAATTTAAGGATAATAATGATGTCTAGTGTAAAATAAAACAGGTAGTAAGCTGAAAACGGAAATAATAGGGGATAAAGAACTGAAAATTTATGTGTGTATGAAATGATTTTGATATTGAATTAATGAATTGAAATTTGAAATGGAAATTTATTTAAAGATGAGTGAAATGGATAATGATATGAGGTGATATTATATAACATTGATGGAAATGGAAGTATGACTATGTACAAGTGTTGTAATCCGGAACCATGTTGCTCATATGAAGAGATGTGTAATAATAAAAAATAAATAAAGAACTCTTTGGGGAAAAAAAAGAATTTAACTCAATCACATGGACCCTCAAATCAGCTGCATTCCATAAACCATGGCAGAAAGACCAGGCTTCCTAAATGTCGGTGCCCATTTTGCTGAAATTTCAAGCCAGATGCTTCCCAATACTTCCTTGTAGTAAAGCTTTTGATTTTATTTCCTTTAACCTAATAAAGACTGGGTGAATAAAAGCCTGACTGATTGATAGAAAGAGAGAAAGCTCATCTTCTCAGGTTGCTTTCCCCAACCTCCCTCCCTCCAAACCACCACAAATCACTGTCTCTACAAGATGACTTTGGCAGGTGGGGAAAAAATGACCTTTCAAAATTCTCTACCGAATTTATGGCAGGAAAGAGGGAGGGGCAATGCGGGGATGATTTATTGGGATTCCTCCAGGCTAAGGAGAAATTCTTCAAGAAAGACAGGACTTTCTTAGAAAAGGCAATTAGAGCATTACTAAAAAGGTACCTTGGAGGTCTTGTAGTCTAATTTCCATCCCAGACAAATGGCTGTCCAATCTTGGCTTGAAAACCTCCAGCAATGGAACATCCACAACAAATGGAAGACATTTGTTACCAGTATGAATAATTTGGGATTAATGAGCTGATTAGAGTATGGA
Organism: Hydrophis major; assembly: GCA_033807585.1. NCBI lineage: Eukaryota > Metazoa > Chordata > Lepidosauria > Squamata > Elapidae > Hydrophis > Hydrophis major. Next base: position 14,390,738 of record CM066336.1, on the reverse strand, counting down.
CTCCATCGTCTTATTAGCCCGCGATCTTAACTTGCCTATGAATGTCCCACAATCCCACCCTTGCAAAAAAAATATATCTGAAGGAGGAAGGTTGGCAGATGGAACTGGCAGGTGGCAGCAGGATCCAGACAGCAGCTGGAGGTATGATGGAGGTAGGGTTTGAAAGCTCTATTGTGGAGAGCGTTGTTTTGAAAAATGGGCAAAAGGAGAAATATTTTGACCAGCAAGAAAGTGTAAGCTCACAAGTGATGATTTAGGCTACAACTCCGACACCAGGTGTCCCCAAACTTGGCAACTTTAAGACTTGTGGACTTCAACTCCCAGAATTTCTCAGGAATCCTGGGAGTTGAAGTCCACAAGTCTTAAAGTTGCCAGGTTTGGAGACCTCTGTCCTAGACACAAGCCATGCTGACTGATGTTGATTTCATCCAGATTCCTATAAACACAATTCTTATAGACTCAAACTGTTGGTTAGAGTAGACCATCCAGGAACTGTGAGGTATCGTGTGGTCCATTCTTGCCCTAACCAACTGCATGTCAGGTGGAAAGAATCAAGACCATTCATAAGGTTGCAATCAAGAAAGTTTATTCAAACCTATATACAAGAATCTGGATGACTAAAGTTCCAGACTAAATTAGCACCTGATAAGGATCAATGGAATTCAGGAGGGGTTCAACTTGGAGCGCTTGTGGGAATGCAACAATTCTAAGCTCATGACCTGCTTAACTTCAGCCCCTCCCCCCCAGCTCTGTCTGCCCTTCTCCTACACTGGGTTTGATATATAATTTAATTTAATTAAGTCTTAAAACTTACATTAGGTTAAGATTGTTAAGTGTGGGGGGAGGGCATAGATAACATCTTTTGCTTATTCCGTAAGCTGTTCTTATACGTTAGAGTAATATATAGTGATAAACAAATAATTTCCAGCTAATCTGGAAAAGTGGGAGTTGTTCTTAATAGGTACTTGGATGTGTATGTGTATGCATGTGTGTCTATTTAAATCAGTTCCTTTTCCTCATTAACTCCTGCACTCTTTTGCATTAATAATCAATCCCTGAAAAACGAGATGGAACTGATTACTGTAGCAAGTTGAGTCCTGTTCATTCAGGAAATGCATTGTACTCGTTCCTCAGTTCTGGTTCGGAAACAGGCGCTGATAATTAATCACGCAGAGTGTGGAAGACAACCTGGAAGGAGACGTGCTGCTTTGCAGTGTATGGAGGCCATCGGTCCATAAATAAATGCATCTCATGCATAAATGGAAATGAGCGAGCAGCCACTGGTGCAGAGACAAGACTGCAGGCTGGAGCCTCAGGGAAATAAGCCTCAGGAGCCCTCCAACTGTTCTTCTGTTTTTCCCTTGCTCCTTCCTTGCACCAGCTTCATGCATTTCATTAACTGTTTGTCTTTAACCCTTTCAACCCACCCCCCACCCCGCATCCCTTCTCAATACAGTTAGTCCTTGACCTACAAGCATTTGTGTAGCAACAATTCAAAGCTAGAGCAGTCCTGGAAAAAGTGACTTGCAACCAAATCCTCACCCTTACAATTGTTGCGGCATCCCCAGGGTTGTGTGATCAAATTCAAGCCGGCATGCATTTATGACAGTTTGGGTGGTGTGGTGGCCTAGAGATGGCGCTCTCAACTCACAATCAGGAGGATGTGAGTTCAATCCTAGGTAGAAGAAGATATTTCTCTCTCTGGGCACACTGAGAATATATCTGCTGAACAAAACTCTGCATTGGGGACAGGAAGAGCATCCGACCAGTAAATGCTCAGCTCCATTCAGTTGTCCAGACTCCACCCTGCAAAGGATTATGGGGTTGTTAAAACAGGATGATGCATTTATGACGGTTGCAATATCCCAGGGTCATGGAATGGCCATTTTGTGATCTTCCCAACCAGCTACTAACAAGCAAAGTCAATGGAGGAAGCTGGATTCATTTATCAGTCACTTGATTCAACTGCAATAATTTGCTTAACAATTGTGACAAAAGAAAAAAAAAAAGGGCAAAAAAATCAGGCATAACTCACTTGGCTGCCTTGCTTAGCAATTGTGGGTGCTAATTGCAGACTACCTGTATAATTCAAAAAGCAATTAAAAAGAATGAAATAAGGGAATTTCTGTCCCACTTTAGAAATGGCCCTATGTACATATACCTTATATGGAACACAGTGGCTGGACTCCATCACAGCTGACACCGGACAGAGCATAGCAAAAGCAGTGAAAAATCTGAAGATGTTGTGGGAAGCTACATCCCCCTCCTAGAAGAATGAAATATTTTGAGAAATATTAAAAATGACAGGATAAAGTATTTCCCCTAAAAAGAAATAAAAATCTTAAAGGAGACAGAAACTCAGAGAGCCCAGATATTTTCTCCCCATTGAGAAAGATTGGCCCAGCCTATGTACAAAACAAACGACCTTCAGCTCCAGGGTTGATGGGACTAAGATATGACCCTTCAGGACATAATAGGATTAACCCACTACCATCTAGTAGCAGAGCTCATCACATTGCACAATCTCTTAAGGACATTGCATTGCCCTCCAAACTTCAACCAAACTTAGCTCAGACAACCTACAGAGCCAGCTACAATCCCTACCACCAGTAGAATTTATGTTCTTGCACAGGAACAGGAAGCAAAGCCCAAGAGAAGGTATAAAAGCCACCCACTCTCAACTCCAGGTGGTCAGCTGTCCAGAATCACACGTGCTTGGTGGTTCTGCTTCATCATCAAACGTTCTTTCCAACCAGCCTCCATGTTTCCAGTGTTTTACTCCCTGCTTGGAACTGAACCAGATGGATATTTCTTCCAACCACATGGAGGGGCCCAACCTATAGAGTTGCCAAGATTCGGACACAACTGAATGGATAACATCATCATGTATATATTGAATCAAAGTCAAAGAAAAGTCCTCCATATTGTGCTCAGCAAACTTGGTTAAACAAGTAGGTTGCAGGCATGAAAGGTTTCCAGTTTGTGACCCAAAGTTGGCTATAGCATCCAAATCAGAGGTGGTATTCAGCAGGTTCCGACCAGTTCTAGAAAACTGGTAACAGAAATTTTGGGTAATTCGGAGAACCACCAAATCCCACCTCTGACTGGCCCCGCCCCCATCTAGTCTCCGCCTCCTGAGTCCCAGCTGATTGGCTGGGTCTTCTTTGGTTGCCCTGCACAGGAGAACAGAGCTGGAAAGCAGGTTAGTGGGGTGGGGAGGGAATGGAGATTTTGCAGTATCCTTCCCCTGCCACACCCACCAAGCCATGCCACATACACCAAGCGACGCCCAAGAACCGGTAGTAAAAAAAAAAGAATGAATCCCACCACTGATCCAAATCCACCCACCATGTGGTCTGAGGCCAAGGGCTCCTTTAGGCTGTAGCCCGCTCTAAACCCAAGGGCAGCAGAGAGTGGCTTGAAAGACCACGATAACAGAGGACTTTTTCCCTTTCCACTTTGACGAAGAGCCATCAGGGAGAACTGATGGGATCACTGAGTCATTGGAAAACAGGAGTTCAGGCCAGGAAAGGAATTGGCAAACATCAAATCATACCAAAATCCGTAAAAGGGCAGTTGTTATCATGAGAAGGATTGCAAAAAGGTCCAAGCAGAGTTGCATATTACACTTAATTTACTCCCACCAGAGGTGGAATTCAACAGGTTCTGACCAGTTCTGGAGAACCGGTAGTAGACGTTTTGAGTAGTTCAGAGAACCGGCCAATTCTACCTCTGGCTGGAGATTTTACAGTATCCTTCCCCTGCCACACCCACCAAGCCACGCCCACAGAACCGGTAGTAAAATAATATTGAATCCCACCACTGACTCCCACTTATATTAAGTACTGACAAGGACGCATGCATGAACTTAGTTCTTATCATGGCATTAAATGTTCAGATTTCCTCTCTCTTCTCCCCCCACCCCAAGGCCCCCCTCCAATTTTTGGACAGTTGCATCAAGATAAAATTTCAAGATCAGGGATGCCAAATAATTCCCATTCTGAAGGGAAGTTGAAATATTCCCAATATGTCCTTTTTTCCATAAATGTTCTCTACTGACAGTAAATATTGCTATTTCCCAGAAGAGGGAATCATTCAATTTCCAGTAAGTTTCTTTTGCCTGTACTTGGAAGGATGAATTGCATAATCTAAATCTTTCAGACAGTAAAAAGGCTGAATTTTGCCCCAGTCACGGCTCCATCCAAGATGAAAATCCACTTTTCTAGGTGCAGTCCAAGCTCGATCAACTCACCACTGGAGAACTCACTGCGGGATAATTCCAACAATTCAATGTAATTACTTAAAATAGTTTAAAAAATTATTTTCATTTTTGTCACTTGCATTTCATTTTGTCTCTCCTTTGACTTCCTTTCTTTAATAGCAAAATCACTTCGACTTACATACCGCTTAACCAAGGGTGGGATGCTACTGGTTCTGTCCGGCTCTGTAGAACCGGTAGCTGTGAAGAGCAGCAGGCACAGAACCGGTTCTGTGTCTGCTGCTATTTTGGTGCACCCGCCCACCTGGGCTCTTACCTGACCTTTATTTCCTGCTTTTTTCAAATTTAGCTGCTTTGCGTGGCACAGCTGTGGTTGAAAAAGCAGGGGGGAAAAAGGGCTTTTTCAAATGCTGCGTGCTCAGCTGTCCAGGCAGCAAGCTGACGACGATTCACACGCAGATCACCACAAAACATGAATCACTGAACTGGTAGTTACACCGGTCAGTTCCCACCCCTGAGCTTAACAGTACTTATACAGCCCTCTCTAAACAGTTTACAGAGTCAGTTTATTGCCCCCAACAACCTGGGTCCACATTTTACTGACCTTGGAAGGAGGCTGAAGGCTGAGTCAATCTGGAGCCTTGGGATTAATGATTCTATTCTTCTATTTCTTTGATGTTGGTGTAACCCTTGTCCTACGGCAATTTGGCAGTGGTGAATTGTCCTAGAGTGGACTGCGAGGCAATCAAACCGGTCAGTCCTAGAGGAGATCAACCCTGACTGAAGGTCAGATCCTGAAGAGGAAACTCAAAGACTTTGGCCATCTCATGAGAAGGAAGGAGAAGAGCCGAATGCTGGGAACGGTTGAGGGCAAAAGAACAAGGGAACGGCAGAGAACGAGGTGGATGGAGGGAGTCACTGAAGCAGTCAGTGTGAGCCTAAATGGACTCCAGGGGATGGTAGAGGACAGGAAGGCCTGGAGGAACATTGTCCATGGGGTCACGATGGGTCGGACACGACTTTGCAACTAACAAGCTACCTTCCTTGTTAAATCAATGGAAAATGAGATTCCAGGCAGCAAAGCAGTGCTGCCATCTGGTGGCTTAAAAGTAATCTAATCCGATTTACAGAGAGGATGCCAAAAAAGGGGGGATTTACTTTCAGGCATATAACTTGAACAGAATACCAGAGTTGGAAGGGACCTTGGAGGCCTTCTAGTCCAACCCCCTGCAGAAACAGGAGACCCTATACTATTCTGGACAAATGGTTCTCCAATCTCTTCGTTAAAACCTCCAGTGATGGAGCACCCACAACCTCTGAAGCAGTGGTGCCGTTCTATCGGTTCGGCCTGGTTCTGGTGTCCTGGCAGCGCCAAAGATCAAGCGGAGACTGAACTGGTTCTCTCTGATGAGCTGCTACCCACCTGAGCTCCCCTAGTGACTTTTATTCCCTGCTTTTGAAGTGCATCTGCTTTGCACGGCACAGCAGATGGCCGCCGGTCAGCTGCTGAAGCTACAGGGATTTCAGGAAGTGAGTAGGGAAGCCTCTGAGCATGCACAAAGTGCACATCTGGTGCACACGCAAAGGGTGTGCATGCAGGCAAAGCGCACCCACCAAGCCACACCCCACCAAAACAGTGGTAAACCTCTTTGGAACTCCCCACTGCTCCGAAGGCACCCCTTCCAATCACTTTGGTCTAAAAATAAGCTTGGAGTGATGATGAATATCACCGTTTCTCCAACTAGGAGTAAAAGAGTTTACCTACCGTGTTTCTCATATAATAAGGTCGGGTCTTTTTTTTTTTTTTTGAGCCCCCCCAAAATGGCTAGGCCGCCATCTTTTCGGGGGTGACTTAATTCCCCCCCCCTTGCATCTTTGGGCAGGTGGTGACGGCTTGGATGTTGATCTCGGCGTTGGTGGGGCATTTCGTATTGGGGTCAACGCAGGCAGCACCATATCCGGGTGTGCAACAAAAGCACTTCCTAACAGCAAGCCCCCGCCACCATTCCCCCCCATTTCTAATGTTTTAATATAGGCCTTAATTTGGGGGGAGCGGCTTAATTTAATTTCATGCCTATAAAACATGCTGGGACTTCCTATTGGGGGAGGCCGTATTGTTGGAGAAACAGGGTAGGAGCATCACCATCGCCTGCAGTAGTACACGTAGTCGATGTACCGCCACAACGGGAACTTTAGAATTTCCAGTTGTAAGGCAGTTGTAAAGGGAGCTGCACTCAGTTTTACTTTTCTTGCTGTGGTTGTTCGGTGAATCAGTGCAGCTATTTGACTCATGTGGCCATTAAGCGAATCTGGCTTCCTCACATTGACTTTGCTGGGAAGGTTGCAAATGGTGGATCACAAGGCCCTGGGATGTTGCAACTATCGTAAATGTCAGCTTTGGAAGCCCTATTAGCACCGGACTCTTCCACACTGCCACATTCTTGAGCCTGGGAAAATGGGAGGGGGGAATTTCTTGGGAGTGTATGTGGTTAGACTCTGATTTCAAACCTCCACTGCCTTGTGGCTATATCTATTCTTGGAAAAAGGCTTCAGGAGTCAACCTCGAGGCAAAATCCAGAGCCGGAGCCCCGGAAGCAGTTCATGACTGTGTACAATCACGTTCTGGTAACTCCTGAGATGTAGCTGGAACAGTTGTGGGAGTGGCTTGGTGGGCGTGGCTTAGCTTGGTGGGTGTGGCTTGGGCATGGCAGGGGAAGGATACTGCAAAATCCCCTCCCCACCCCACTAACCTGCTTTCCAACTCTGTTCTCTTGTGCAAGGCAACTCAGCCAATCAGCTGGGATTCAAGGGGAGGCGGAGAAGAGATGGGGGCGGGACCAGTCAGAGGTGGGATTGGCCGGTTCTCCAAACGACTCAAAATTTCCGCTACCGATTCTCCAGAACCGGTCAGAACCTGCTGAATGCCACCTCTCAGCTGGAACTAATTGTATCGGCTCTGCCATTCCATTAGACTATTTCAGGGATGTGGAGAGGGTGGATCTGCTGCTTGGGTAACAGTTTATCCTCCATATTAAATTACTTCGTGCTCTGGAGCGGACACGCCAGCTTTGCATACAGCATTGGAACAACATGGGAAGTGGCAGTTATCAGTTTCATAGTATGATACTATAGTCCCTTGAGACTAAAGGATGCCAGTTCAATTCAATGTGGTTAGACTTAATAGCAATCGTTAAGGTCATGTTAATTCTGCACCTGGCTGAAGAGCGGTTGAAGGAACATCCCAAGTTGGGACGGAAGGTGATTGGGGCATGTGATGCAATGAGAGGTCCAAGGGGTGGATTTGTAATTTTTACTTATGGAAAGGAAACCTGGAACTTTCAGATTCGGGATTCCCCAGATGTGCCAGTTTACTACTCTGATAAAAGGAACCTTTGAGAAGATGTCTGTCTTGAAGTTATTGACTGGAATTGAAGTTTTCTGGAACGCTGACATTAAATACATGCTAATGGTCAAAGTTTGATCATGTTGTCAGAGTATATCCATGGACTGGAATAGAGCATGGTAACAGGTCAGCCAATGGATAGGCATAGCAACTAAGTCAGCCAATGAGGACTGTTTGGAAAGTGAAACTAGAAATAGCCTAGGTGTGGCTCTATATTAAGTTCTGCACCTCTGAAGTTACCTTAAGCTCTGCATCTGTCTATTGAAAATGAAATTGCTTCTCTCCTCTTGCTTGCCTGCTGAACCGAAGTAAAAGAGAAACTAACCTACTTGCTGAAGACTGGAACTCTGCTCTGAACTTGCAACATGTTTCTGTCTGAGTTTGCTCCATGTTGGAGAAATCTACAACTGGTTTATAAAGTCTACTTATTATGTTTATAAAGATGTTAAATGAAGCATCAGCCATCTGTGTTTATTTTTCTGGCGCTGAATTAACACGGCAAAACTCTGAATACATGTAACCAGGAGGATGCAGCGACGGGTCGCTCAAAAGGTGAGGACCAGCTGTAAAGTCCTTTGTTTCAGTGCCACTGCAACTTTGGTCACTAAATGAAAGATTGCTGTTCAATGAATCTACCTGCTTCATTTGACTTCTTTAGGGGCCTTCTCTATAGGGGGAACGGGAAGTTTAGTGGCTAAAGGAAATCAAGCCAATATTTATTCACACTGCTGCACGTAAAAATCTGCAGAATGAAGACAATCCAGGTAGGTTTGCAAATATAGACATTTAAGTAGGTCCAGCTAATTGGCAACTTATTTAGCTCTGACATTTTTTTTAAAAAAGAACAATACAGTGCAAAGTTCCAAGGGAGGATAAATTGTTTTTGGTTTAAAGAATATATAAACTTGTGCTCAAATGCAGCACTTAAGGGACTTAAGTCCATAATTCTAAAACATTTCTAGAGTGTCTAGTGACATCTTTCTATTATAGATTATTTAAATGTGTTTTTTTGAAATGTTGAGGTGCTTATTATTATTAAATGTTAATTGATTCTCCCAAATTGTTGCAGTAGAGCTCAGCTGTCACTTTCTAAGCCTTGCCATCAGCAAAAAGAGTCTATCGGGCAAACATTTATATTGTACAGCATAATACAACCTATCTCCAAATGCCACTCTCTCTAGAGAGAAACTTATTAAATTTACATGCCATCTCACTATACAGAGCAAAATGGGTGATGCAAGGTTTCCCAATAAAAGGGCTAAGATGATTTAGCCTGAACCATGATCCCCATAGTCCCTAGCTACTGGAGATGCTGGTTAGAGCTTTTCCTACCAAGCTCTCTACTGCTGCTCAAAATCAACAAGAAACATCTAGTGCAAGAGCCTTCAAACTTGGCAAGTTTAAGACTTGTAGACCTCAACTCTCGGAATTTCTGAGATAACATGACTGGAGGAGGAATTCTGGGAGTTGAAGTCCACAAATCTTAAAGTTGCCAGGTTTGGAAACCTCTGTTCTAGATCACTGTTCTATATTGGTCTATAGAGGTGCGATAACAGGAATACTTGTTTACATCAAACAAGAAGAGGCATACAATTTGTTTTTCAGGAGCTGCCAGTCCAAATCCTTCCTAGTATAAATCCTTCCATTCCTCATCATCCAGTCAGAGCTGAAGAAGCTTCTTGGATGGAATACAAAACATCTTCAAAGAAAAAACCAGAAAGTCCAGTTGCCTTTTGAAAAAGCACCTTTGGGACAACCATGACCTGGAAGACTGACAATCTCCACAGACTTTTACAAGTCCAAACCACAGCTTTCCTAATCAAGTAGAGATAGTTCTTGACCTACAATGGTTTGTTTAGTGATCATTTGAAGCTGCAACAGCAGCGAAAAAAGTTATTTATGACCGTTTTTCACATGTATGGCCATTGTAGCATCCCCATGGTCATATGATCAAAATTCAGATGCTTGTTTTACTAACAACTGCAGTGATTCACTTAACAACTGGGTCGAGAAAGGTCATAAAATGGGGCAAAACCCAGTGAACAACTGTCTCGCTTAGCCACCGAAATTTTGAGTTCAACTGTGGTCGTAAGCCGAGGATTACCTGTATCTGATGACTTCAATCTATTTAGTAAAAGCTGTTATCTTAACCCTGGCGAGTAAGTGCAAGTTGCAAGATGTAACTTTTGTTGTTCGTAATGCAATACGGGAATTGTCTGAAGGTGACAAATGGATCTGGAGCCTCAGGCTGACAAGAGACAATCTGGTCTTTCCAGCTCTACCTGAATTTGGCAGGGATTTAATCTGAGACACCTTGCATGCAGGTATTTCTCACTGGGCTTCAGCAGAAATTGTGATTTCACAACATAAATGAAATACGTGGAAATTTTAACATAATGGATTTCTCCTAGAGAAATTGGTCTGAAATAAACCCCTTTTTTTGTTTTGAATAAATGGCTTAAAAAAGAACATTCCTGCATTGCATCTTACAAGATCATTCTTTACAACCTTTTCGTGCAGCTGAACTCCGTATCAGGCATTACACTGAGGCTATGGACATAGCAGGATTTATTTTTCTGCCTTCTTTTGTAAATTGGTCACCGGTAGTGCAGGTTCAACTCTAGGCATTCAAATCTCACTGACCAAATATCCTGGGGCATTCAGCATTACCTTGTGATTAAATACACCAGTGTTTCTCAACCATGTCCATTTTAAGATGAGTGGACTTCAACTCCCAGAATTCCCCTATCTGCTTTGCAAACAAATATCAGGTTGTTTGGACAACCCTAATATGAACAGCTGTCCAGTGTTCAAGTGGGATTAAAGCAGGACATATGGCAAAGAGTTGTTTTTGCTAACACTTCTTCATACAAGCTATGTAAAGATAACTTATCATAACTTCCAAATTCAAACTCAGCGTCCCAAAAAGCCAGGATTTGTCACATTTACAACTGTCTTGCAATAATCCTGCTTGGAAAGAACAAAACAAAATTCTGTATTTGGACCAGGCTGGTTGGGCTGCCCATTTATAAGCAAGCCAGGAATCCTGGATTTTTGTTACATGAGAATAGGGTCAATACTTCAAAATGTCACTATTTTTAAAAAAAAAGAAAAAAAGAGCCTGCTGCTGAAGTAAATATTTCTCCAAACGGTAAATACAATTTTTGAAAAGGTGTTCTTCCACAAAACAGATTGAATATTCTTGTGAATGCCTGCTGCAATACCTATACAGGTAGTCCTCAACTTAAAATAGTTCATTTAGTGACCATTCTAAGTTACAATGGCCCTGAAAAAGTGACTTGAGAGTTTTTCACACTTAGAACCAGGAGTGGGATTCAAATGTCTTAACAACTGGTTCTGTGGCTGTGACCTAAGTTGTGGGTGTGGTGTGGTGGTCACGTGACTGGTGTGGTGTGGCTGGTATGTAAATATTGTAAATATGTATGTAAATATTGAATGTTTTATTTTAAAAAGAGCAACTTTTACCCAAAATCAGGCAAAGCAGAATCAGATTTACTCAGAGATCTACCATTCTGCAATCGGCTACCTGAGTCTGTCACATAAAATTTGCTTGCAAACTCAGAAAATTTGCTAGCAAACTCAGAAAATCAACTCACAACACACCATTATGTAAATATTTTTTTTATTAAAAAAAGGGCAACTTTTACCCAAAATCAGGGAAAGCAGGCAGGCAGATTGTTGCTAACAGAATCACAGATTTACTCAGAGATCTACCATTCTGCAATCTGCTACCTGAGTCTGCACTGAAAAGTAGAATCTAGGAAGGTTCAACTCTGCTTTTAGATTAGCTAGAAAGCAAGAAATCCAATCATTTCCTGTTTTCTAGGTAATCTAAATCTCCGGCACAGCTGATGGTCAGAGGAAAAATAGCAACTTACCAAAAATTAGGCTAACACAGGCAAGTTGGATGACATGCATGCCAGGTAAGGAATGAGTGGGCGGGGAGGGGAGGGACCAGCCAGTGGTGCAATTTGCTGGTTCTTTCAGCTGGGCAGAATCATAACAACTGGTTCGATAGAACCGGTCCGACCACGTAGAATCCCACCCACTTAGGACCATGGCAGCATCCCCATGGCCCCGTGATCAAAATTCAGATGCCTGGCAACTGACTCGTATTTATGACAGTTGTATGTCCTCGGGTCATGTGATCACCTTTTGCTAACTTCTGACAAGCAAAGTCAAGCAGGAAGCCAGATTCACTTAACAACCATGTTACTAACTTAACTGCACAGGTTCACTTAACAACAGTGGCAAGAAAGATTGTAAAACGTGGCAAAATTCAACGGTCTTGTTCAGCAACAGAAATTTTGGGCTCAGTTGTAGCTGTAAATCAAGGACTACCTGTATGGAGAATTTACCTTTGAAAATCCTGAAATGCAGAACCTAATCCATATGCTGAATAAAAGATTTGACACCCTACAAACTAACTACTTGATAATCATTCAAGAAAGTTTTAAAAACTTTCAAAAAAACCTACAAAGTCTAAAATCAAGCATCATTTTGCTTCAAATCTATCGCCTTCACTCATAAACAAATTCAGTTAAATAAACATGCATGTTTCTTTATCCAGATGACAGTCCTAATGGGATTGTGCCTTAATCCTCATTCCGAGACCAAGGAGCCAGGCTCCACGAAAAGGCAGCTTCTGTTTGCCTTAGAATAGCAAGGCAAGACCAGTCTAGCTCCACCCCTTGACTTCATGAGAAATAATTCCCCATCTGAAATACTATGGCTTGCATCCAACTGCGACCAACCTGACACAGGTAGTCCTCAACATACGACCTGTTGTTACGCCAGGCATTTATTGAGTTGTGTGCCATTTTGTGATCTTTCTTGCCACAGTTAAACCAATCACTGCAGTTGTTAAGTGAACCATAGGTCATTCAGCAAACCTGGCTCCCATTGACCTGGATTGCCAGAAGCCAGCTGGGAAGCTTACAGATGGCGATCACATGACCCCAGGATAGCACAATTGTCATAAATGGGCGGGAGGGTTGACTAGATGACCTACAAGGTCCCTTCCAACTCTGTTAATCTATAATCTATAATCTATCATCTAATCTATAATCTAAATACATGCCGGTTGCCAAGTGCCTAAATTTTGATCACATGGCCACAGGGATTTCAATGGTTGTTAAGTGTGAAAAACAGTCATAAATCGCTTTTAGTGCCGTTGTAATTTCGAGTGGGCACTAAACTGTAGTGTAAGTCAAGGACCACCTTGTAGGTGCCAAACAGATCACAGGTAGGCATCGGGCCCGTTCATCAGGTAAAAGACTAAAAAAAAACTTGTGGATATGGCTTGACAGACAACATTGGGAAAGGGGACACCATACAATTTGCTATAAGCGATTCTGGTTTTAATCAAAAGCTGGGTTATGCTTCTAAAAATAAATGAATATATACTTGCTATTTGTAGGCATGGATAAAGACCTATCAGCCAGGCATAGTTCCCAGCAACTGGTCATTATCCGTCATCTCCTCACAACCTGTAATTTATGATAGCACTTTAGATCTCCTCTACAATTCTGAGCCTGGAAACTCACATTGCTTTCTAATTATTCTAAAAGTTAGTTTCAGCACTTTGAAGTACAACTGCAACATACATGTACTGGTAGTACAGATAGTTCTCGACTTACAATTTGCTTAGTGACCGTGAAAAGTAACAACAGCACTGACAATAGCAATAGGATTTAGACTTATATACCGCTTCACAGTGCTTTTACAACCCTCTCTAAGCAGTTTACAGAGTGAGCCTCTTGCCCCAACAGTCTGAATCCTCATTTTACCCACCTCAGAAGGATGGGAGGCTGAATCAACCTTGAACCAGTCAGGATCGAACTCCTGGCAGTGGGCAATAGCACTTAGACTTATATACTACTTTACAGTGCTTTCCAGCCCCCTGTAAGCAGTTTAGTCATCCTTTTGCCCCCAACAATCTGGGTCCACATTTTACCCACCTCGGAAGGATGGGAGGCTGAGTTGACCTTGAGCCTGGTGGGATTCGAACTGCCAAATTTTAGGCAGCCAGCAGGATTAGCCTGCAGTGCTGCATTTTAACCACTGCACCACAGCGCCTCAAGACTTATGACTGTTTTTCATACTTACAAACATTACAGTGATCCAAATTCAGACGCTTGGCAACTGACTTGTATTTATGACGGTTGCGGTGTCCCATGATAACCTTTTGCGACCTTCCAAATGAGCAAAGTCAATAGGGAAGCCAGATTCACTTAACAACTGTGGCAAGGAGTAAAATATGGCAAAATTCAACGGTTTTGTTTAGCAACAGAAATTTTGGGCTTAGCTGTGGTCGTAGATCAAGGACTATCTGTAGAGTCATTATATGGAGAATTTCCATGACCTTTTAAAGTCCATCTGAAATGCAGAACCTAATCCACATGTTGAATAAAGCATTTGACATCCCACAAATTACCTACTTGATACTCATTCAAGGAACTTTTTTAAAAAAAACCCTGCATTTCAATTCAATTGACTAAGAAAACACACATATTGGATAAAACTTTTGTTGCTATATGCAGGGTCAGTTTAACCAGCTGTCCCACATGTGTTTGACTGAATTTAACGTGCAGAAGAACTGCATATAGTACTTGGCAAAGTTTTCGCCTCCAGCCATATCAAGAATTCCAGTTTTCTTATGAAAAGTTGTTCTGCATTTTGGCATGTGACATTTTGGCACAAGTGTTTCAATGGTCATCAGAGATAAGAGAAAAAAGCAGTTTGATTACCAAAGTAGCAATGAATGAATGAGAAAATGAATGGCTTTAAAAGAAAAATAGCAAATACAATCAGTGTGTGGCAAGTCCACATTGGTTTGGTCAAGAATGAATGTCCAGTTTGTACACCTATAGGATAAAACGAGCTCCAGAAGTCCATATATCCTCAACCTTAATTGAATGTCTTATCTCCAGATGATGGGTTGGCTTTTATTACTTCTGATCTTGAGTCCCAGTTTTATGATGATGATGATGTAGGGTGTTGTTTTTTAACCTGATTGTATTTATTTTCAACCCCAGTTACAAACTAGGAAGTTGTGCAACTGCTCAGAATCAGCTGAACACGTGACTTATAAGCAGGGCATATAAGACCTGGAAGCAAGCAAGGCAAATTAATAAATAAAAGAATTACTGCCTAGATCAGGGGTCTCCAACCTTGGCTCCTGGAAGCCTGGCAGACTTCAACTCCCAGAGTTCCACAGCCAGCAAAGCTGGCTGTGGAATTCTGGGAGTTGAAGTCCGCCAGGCTTCCAGGAGCCAAGGTTGGAGACCCCTGGCCTAGATAGTAGGTCATACTGAGGTTCATCTGCAGAATGCCATAAAATAGTTGATACTATTATTCCGAAACAACTAAGATAAAAAAAAACTCAAAAAGGAGACAAAGCAAAAAAAATCTCTAAATATTGATTAGAATTTTTTTTTAAAAAATTGTTTTTTATGATTGTTTTGCAAATGATCTGTCACCAAAAGAATCAGAGACATTAAAAACCGGAACAATAGCAGCAGCAGTAGTGCTATTTCTATGTGCCCCAAATACTGCATCTTACCCAGGCTACCTTTTACAATTGCATGAGATGCAAAATAGTGGATTTAGATTAAAAAATAAAAAATAATTGGCAAACATATTTAGAGTGACAACTATGGATAAGGCCAAAAGAAAAATGAAAAAGGAAGAAAGAAATGGGTAAAGGTATTAAATATGAATTTGACAAGACAGATATTTTTATCTGATTATCCTACAAATCTTCTCTGTAAAATTCTAATGAAGAAATACTCAGGATCAAAGAAAAGTGTACGGATTACAATACTGTACCTTTTAAGAACACATCATTTGTTATTTGGTAGGTTTGATTTGACTACAGACACCTTCTCTCTTCCCTTCCCCATATTGTGTGTTTTTATATGAAATCTGGGGAGAGGAGGATGTCAAGTCAAAATCAGTCATGCTCTGCTAGTTTTTTCCAAGCAAGTATGTAACCAGTTAGTCATGTAAGTGGGCCCTTGCTGCAGCATCAACAAAAGACCTTTATCATAGTACAAAGGAGGCCAAGAGTTAAAAATACTGGCCTGTCAATATAGAAATAGCTCACACATCACTTGTTTAACATCAAGTAGAAGATTTGGTGTTAAGACAATAGTAGAGCAGCAACTTCCAGAGCTGTCAACAGATTGAAAAATGCTACTACTCAGGCCAATTATGGCTGCACCTTTTCCTTCACCATGCAATGCAGGAGCACTAAAACACTCACCTACTCACTAAATACTAAGTCCAAGAACTGATGCTCAACAGGATCTCACGTTTATTATTGAGAAGTGATTAATGGTGAAAGAAAGGCATCACCCATTCCTCATTGGCTTAACAAGAAAACTGAAGAAACATTCACTACACAGTTTACAATATTTTTTTTCTTCCAAAATTAATTTTCCTGTAAACAAACAAGCTTTTACCACTGTTCTCAGCCTTCAAATCAAATCAAGCCAGACTTAATCTGTAATCCATATAATGCACAAGAACAGAACATTTCTTAGGACTCTTCGTATTTCACTTTTGAGAGAGAGAAAAAAATGAACCACCCCCTCAGACATGACCTCGTAGACAAATCCCATTCAAATCTTCTAGGCATAAAAAAACCCCTCAAGAATTCTTCATAAAATTCCTGTTCCAGTCCATGGGGAAAAAAAAGTTACTCATTCCACTTTCCATGGTGGATGTCCAAAAGAAAGTCACAACTCGGTGTTCCAAGTGCAAATATCAAAAAAATCAGGAGGAAGAGGGGTTCAGGAGGCCAGGAAACCAGGTAAGTGGCAGATTTAAAAATTAGAGGAAAAAATAGGGCATATGCCACTTGCGGATTTTAAAATCCGATAACATAGTAAAAAGACAAACAAAAAAGAAACAAAAACCCCAAAGTATATGGTCTGAAATTACAACCAAAGCCAAAAGAAAGGAGGACAGTTTTCACTTCTACTCTACCTAGATGGGGTTTTTTTGTTTTTTTAAGTCCTATGTCTCTTGTGAAATTTCAGTCTTTTTTTTTTTTCAAACTGTACGTTTATAAGAGTTTGTATGGAGTCAATGAAATAAGTCCTAATTCCTTCTGGTGTAGTCTTTCTTCCTTTTGAAAGATATCCGAGATGCACCATCTGTGTTGCAGTCTCTGTGAAAGGGCCCAACGGTTTATTTGACACGGCCTTGACGTTCCTATAGGAAAGAGAACAGAAGAGAACAGAGATTGTTAGTGGATAGCAGTACTGAAATGGATTACAATGCTAGAAGATTTAAGATAACATTGAGACGGCTTTCCATTTTCTTAATCTACCATGCTAGTAAAATACCTGCTATTTGCCAATTTTCATACTTAAAACACACAGCTTCTGAAACAAAGTGTATCGCTAAAAAAGCTTTTCATTTATGCCTTCTCCCAACATATTCAAATTCTGTGACATCTCATGCAAATAAATGTTATGCATACATTTAACTAAACTTAATCTTTACAGTCATAAGAGCATAAACTAGCATACTGCCCCATGATTTTGCTCACAATTACAAATGCCACCCTCTAATTTGGAAAAGATAAATAAATGCCTATTATGTTACTTGCTATCTACATTCCAAGTCATAATATTTAGGCAAGTGATCACTTTTTCATTTTCGGGGAAGATATGTTTGTTCAAATCAATACCCTGGTAAGATTCCCCCTCTAAAGGAAGTTATTTCAGGAGAAGAAACTGCCGCTCTAAAAGCAGTCTGTGAATCTGTCTGGTTCCTCTGAAATTCCTTTTTCTTACCAAATTATATTGGCATATTATGCAAGGTAGGGTTTCTCTCTAGAAATTTTAACTTCATAGCTTTTTAAGATTCTGTAGGCAGCTTTGGACAAAGTAAATGTTAGCGTCTGCCACAGTGAACAGTACGGGGAAGAATAATTTGTTTGAGAAGTGATGGAACAGAAAACTTTCTAGTACAGTCAAAAGGCAGCAACTATAATCATATTATTTGGCAATGTTAACTCTGAAAGAGGGCTTAATCTATACTATCTACTGCCTCTGCTCATCAGAGATACACTTCTGCTCCATTCTTGCTTATTCTGTGGCAAATAACAGAAGGCAGCAAGATCAGCTTCTGTTGACATGTCTGAGAAAGGAAGCCATATTCATGCAATCTAAAAGATCAAAGCTAGTGACACTTGCTTACAAGTTCAAGCAAATCTAGATTCAATCATGACCAATCCCTTCTAAGTTATTCAGAACACCATGTCAGTTGGTTATCATACACTAGTATCAAGACAGGGATGAAAGCAATGCAAATACTGTTCTCACATACAGCTGAAAGAACAAAGATAATATCCAGTGTATAGAAGTTTCATTGAATATAGTCTCATCTGTTGGCAAAGCTATCTACATATCTGTTTGGTCAATGCTTTCATAGAAAATATTTTAGCATAAAATTCTGGAGATAGATAAACTGCAAATGCTACAACAACAGTAAATCACCTACTATCCACCCCCAAGCTTTGGACTATAATGTTATCAATGACCGCTGGCCATGATGGCTTAAATCTATGGGAATGATAGTATAAACTATATGGAGGACATCTGATTGCTTATCCCTGGCCTAAAGAGTTAAACCACACAAAAAAACATATCTAAGAACCACCCAGCAATCCATATTTCCTTTATCTTGAGCTGGTAACAGGTGGTTGTACCTGTTTTGAAACCATCTCTAATATATTCTCGCCCCTCCTTTCTCAAAATAGGATCTTAAGATCTGTTCAGACTAGGGATGTCCAACCTTGGCAACTTTAAGATCTGTAGACTTCAACTCCCAGAACTGCTCAGCTAGCATGGGGAATTCTGGGAGTTGACATCTACAGATCTTAAACTTGCCAAGGCTAGATCTGGTTTTGATCCTGATCTACTTTTCTTAGAGCCAAGTCAACTCTCTCCTAGATGTTTTTCCCTTTTCCATTCTCATTCTCCCTCTTTGGTACTGTACATCCTTTTTGACTAAAAACCTACAGTTAGGGATTGCCTTTTATTAGATAAATTGCACTAGGTAACTTTTAAATTTATGGATAAATTTATTTAGAATATTTATATCCTGTACTTCAATCAGAAAGATTCCAAACAGCTTATAAACCAATAAAACTAAAAATTCCAACCAGCAAGTTTAAAGTCTGAAATGACACAACAGAGAAATTAATGAATACTAAAATGACATTTCTTAGTACAAGGATCTTAGTCTGCCCGAGTTCATAGGAATGGCTATGAGGAAATAAAACCCAATTTACAAAAATAGATAAGCACTTTACTTGTAGAATTCTTTCAATGCAGTTAAATAAATTGCTATCAATGCTCTAACTATATCTTCTTTCTTATTATGTGATAAAGCATTTATTTCACAAGTCATTCTCTGCTTTTCCATGTTTTATTAATATTGTTTGGTGTTTTTATGTATTACAGTTTTAAACATGAATTTATTCCAAGTAAGCCATACTGTACTGAAAAGTGTGAAGGAAAAGCCACACAAATAAAATAAATCCCTACAGTAAAATATTATTTTCTGTTTTTCTTTTTTTATTAAAAAAAAAAAAAGACAACTTGGAGTAATGCTTGCAATGCTTCCTTGTTGTAATCTAGCCTTTCTCAACTGGAATTTTGTGAGATTGTGATTCAAACCAAACCAAACCAAAACACTGTATTCTAAATTTTGTGCACTGCACAATACTATAAACCGCGATACAACTGCCTGCCTGCCACGGTGCTGTTGTTGTAAAACTTAGATAGTAAAGATTAGACATGAATTGTATTATAAATTTTTCATACTATTTTTTCGATTTTTAAATAGGGATTCCCCGAGACTTGAAAATTATTTCAAGATTCCTTCAGGGTAAAAAAAGTGCCAACAGCTGCATTTCCTTCCAGCCTTCGCCCAAAACCCCATAACCAGGAGGCTGAAGCAGACCCCAATTTGGAATTTCTGCCCCCCTCTGACTCACACAAAAAGACCCCAAAGGGAGAGACTGTCTTCAATAACACAAACGTTCACTGTATGTATCCAGTCTAGGGGCCGTAGTTTGAGGATTTAGTGCAATATAAAAAATGCAAGTAATTTTTCTGTAGACCACCAAAATTTTCTTGCAGACCATCAGTTGTCTATGGACCACTAGTAGATGACTGTTGCTTTAGGATCAATGAAAGTGGGCAATTCGCCCAGCGCAAAACCATACTTTTGTCTGACTAGTAGAGAGGGTGATGGCCACATTTTTTTTAAACATAATCTATGTATATTACAATGCTTTATTCCAATTTTTAAGTTTTTGCATTCTGAAAAGAGTTCAACAACACTCCTAGTTCATGTATTGCAGTTCTGGTCACCTGGGGATAAGCGCCTCCTTCTGAGAAATATTTACCAGTCACCACTTAATGCAAGATTACTGGAAAACACACAGAGGAAAAGTAAATGCCATAAAATACAGTGCTAGTGACATAACTTTATGTAGCATTCTGTGAAAGAAAGCACACAGCTTTCAGACTTTTTTAATAACCAGAATTTTGACTTTTATATGAAATGAGTCAGCATGCAGCTGATGGCAAGAAAGTTCAATAATCAGATGAGACACTTTCCCCAACAATTGATTTTTATACACAAACGTGAAATTTGAGAGGCAGCCTTGTATTTACTACAAAATGTCTCTCCTCATTTTATTCAACCTTGTTTTAAATACAACATTGTAAATGCAATAACTTGATGAAGTATTATGTTACCAGGCCTGTTCCTGTTAACTATTGTACAAATTCAATTATATAATTTAAATGCGTTTGCAAGTCACAGCACAATACAGCAGTGGCCCCCCAACCTTTCTGGCATCATGGATCTGTTTTGGAAGAAAAATTGTCTTCCCAGGGGGAGGGATGGTTTCGCGTGCAATCTAGATCCTGTGCATGCGCAGATGAAATGTTGCTTGCTCACTTGTCCGCTGCCTGTGCAGCCCAGTTCCTAATAGGCCACTGGCCAGTACCAATCCATGGCCCTGGGGTTAGGGATCCCTGCAGTATAGCATTGTTCTGTTATTTGCAAAATCTTTATATATAAAGTACAGCTAAGATTGGGACATGAAAAACTTTTTAAGTTTACTGACTTATATCTACGTTCTGACTCTCCACTTCTGATTAAGCACTCACTTTGTCATAAATCCCAGAATGGAACAAACTATAGCTAAGCAAGGAAGTACTGTAAACCGACTGACTGTAAATTATCTGATGAAACTGCTTCACTTTCCACAAGAAAGGCCTTCATGTTTTCTCCAAAACACCCAATTTCAGATGGGTGCAATAACCAATCTAAGGTAGGTAATGTGTCTGTGGAAAATAAGGGAATATCCACCATGCTGTCCTGTACCAAAGAAAAGTGCTTTTCCCTTTTCCAATGTCTATATTAACACAAATCAAAGATAAATTTAAATCTTTACCCACACTTTTGTGAAAGAATTAAATCTTTCATTTTATTGTATCTGATCTGTTACACTTGCCATCTTTTAGTATTATTTTTTATATTTTATTGATTGTACTGAAATTTGACTGTTGTGAGCCTCGCTCCCACCCATCATTGAGTCAGGTGCCATACAACTTGAATTTAAGAGTTTTATGCACCATATCCAGTTATTTATCTTATTTGGTTCTATTCTATGTCCTAGTTTTTTGGCCCATTAGACATTCTAGGCAGATGTTTGAATTGTCCTTGAGAGCTATCCTAAAATCTAGAAACACAGAGAGCCTTGCAGGTGAGCACAGAGAAGTATTTTTTTTCTTATTAAAAGCCTTTATATATTGTCCCAATCACATGACTTTTTCTGCATATCCTTAGCAGCACTCTAGATGCATACAAGTACATCCCAAAACAAACAAGCTTATTTCAGTCAAAGAACAGCTACAAGTTGAAAGCTTAAAGGCATTTTGCTTCATGGCTCTTCTTATTACTGGTACTCCTTACAACAGTTTGTTTAGCGACTGTTCAAAGTTACACAGCACTAAAAAAGAGACTTAGGATTGTTTTCCACATTTAGGATCATTGCAGCATCCCCAATCACATGATCAAATTCAGATGCTTGGTAATTGATTCAGTGGCGCAGTGGTTACAGTGCAGGACTGCAGGCTTCTGCTGACTGTTGGCTGCCTGCAATTTGGCAGTTCAAATCTCGCCAGGCTCAAGGTTGACTCGGCCTTCCATCCTTCTGAGGTGGGTAAAATGAGGACCCAAATTGCTGGGGGGGCAATAGGCTGACTCTGTAAACTGCTTAGAGGGGTGTAAAACACTGTGAAGCGATATATAAGTCTTCAGCGCTATTGCTAATTCATATTTATGATGGCTGCAGTGTGACAGGGTCATATAATCATCTTTTGCTAACTTCTGGCAAGCAAAGTAAATGGGGAAGCCTGATTCATTTAACAACCATGCTATCTCACTTAGCAACAGAATTTTGAGCTCAATTGTGATTGTAAGTCAGGATTAGTTGTATCTGATTACTTCAATTTATATAGCAAAAGCTGTTACTATATCGGCTGCTAAAAATCTTTGCCCTGGGGAATAAGTACAAGTTTCTATTAAAAAATGAAATTAAAATATCATGAAAAAGCCAATAACACTTTTTTATGTCAACCATATTAAACTACTCCAAAAGGAAAGGATAAAGACTTCCTGTTCTTCATACTTAGCCTGGTAATTATTGACTTCAGTTAATCTGATTTACATTACCTAAGTGTGTTTTGTCCAGAAAGGCAAATGAAAAGCAGACTGCAATCATCAGGCAAATTCGTAAAGCTCACATATGTGCTTTGTTGATGCAGTTCTGAATATTAGGAAAATATATGCATTACAGCCCTACATAACATTTTACATCTATAATTGATGAGTTGGGAATAAATTGTCAGTCGCCATCCTAAGACCAGCAGAAGTGCCAGTATACACTAGATTAAACAATTTATTTTTGCCATTAAGCAGCATAAAATATTTTATGTAGAAACATTTATAATACTGTAATGCAAATAGAAAAATTACTTTATTTAAAGATTGGACAACTTGCAGCATACACTGGAATAAAATTATTCAATCAGTGTTTTCATTTTAGGGCTGCAGTTTTGGGTTCTTATCAATGTTACAGTTTCAGGATATTGTTATGCACCCAAAGAGACTTGGACATACCATTTCTGCGGTATTGGTGTTATAATTTACATAGGAAGAGTTACACAGTAACAAGTAATTATCAAATCAATGAAAGAGTGTAACCCGCCTTCAAAAAAAAAAAATGTACTAGTAGTCATATTGAAAAACAAACTTCAAATAATCTCTTAACATAATCTCTGCAACAGTGAAAACCGCCAGTCTTAGAAATAGCATTTTATAGCATGAATAGAGAAAGAGCATGAAGCCTTTCCCTGAGAGAGAATTATATGATGCAGAACCTGATTCTCGATAAACACTGCCACAGGACAGAGACAGTAATAAATGCTTCTGTCCAGCAAACTTGAAAGCCAAACCCTACTAGGCTTGGATTCTGATAGGTATGTGTCATCCCAAACTGGCATGCTGAAGATCGAATACAAATCCTGTCATTTTAAGATATCGTGGGAAACAATTCATTTTACAGGGAGTACTGAAACAGCTATGCTGGCTTAGTCATGTTGTTTGGAAAAGGCCACAGGATACAAATATTTTGTTTTTGAGGATTCTCAATTCCAATTAGAAAAAGCAGCTTCAGGACTTTTTCAATTTTAATCTTTAAGTATCAAATAACCTAATCAAATACTGTTAAGATTAAAAAAATACTTGGGGGTGGGGAGTGCCTTCATATTAGTGCTGACTCCCAAACAGGTCCCTTCAATCTCTTGGCAAGATTTTGGAAGTGGTTTGCCAATGTCTCTCCTTCTTAGGGCTAAGAGTGTGAAACTGGCTCAACAAGATCACCTATCTGGCTTTGTGCCTAAGGTAGGACTAGAATTCAGTGTCTCCTGCTTTCTCACCTGGTGCCTTCACTACTACACCAAATTTGCTGCCTATTCAAAAATAATCAAGCACATCCAAGTAATATATTTCTGCTGCCCTGCTATTTTTCATACCTGTATTTTCTTTACTGCTTTTAATCTCCATGATGAATTTTAACATTATTTCTGCTTTATCCAGATGCTTTGTTGACATGATTACCTTAAAAATATTATGCCTGTAAGTTTTCACATTTCTCCTACAAATGATCGTAATTTTTCATTTAGAGGCTATGATTATCTACATTAATCTTTCCATGATACTGCCACACCATAACCACGATGTGACAGCATAAATCCTACCCACTTAAGAAAACACATATTTCAGTATAAAAATCAAGAGAAAGAAAAAAAAAAAAAGAGCATATCTATGATTTTTCGAAACATAGTTATACTAGATAAATCAGCATCTAAGTCAACGGCTTAGATACCAAGAATTATATAGCTCATTCCAATTGCTCAAAGTACAAGGTTTTCTTGTACAACAGTCTCGTGTTAAAGGACATACTTTTTTAAAAAAACAACAACACCCTTTTTAGGCAAGTTGGAAGGGTCACTAATAACTAGAGCAGCTGTTCTCAACCTTTTCTTCACCATGGACCCCCTTTCAATACTTTTTGTGGCCAAGATTTAACTCAAAATTTAAATCATAACATTTCTTCAAGCCTTTGTGGGGCCCCCAGGGATGAGAACACTGAACTAGAATACACCTTTAGCAGCTTTGAAGGTACTTCGGTGCTATACTGATTACCAATTCATCAGTTGGTGCCTCAAGGAAAAAAGAAAAGAAAAGAAATAGCTTCAGAAGGCAAAGCTGATCTTATTCCTGGAGTTAAAAAATTGTGACACCATAAACAAAGACATATCATACCAAGGATATTGATTGAAAAGGATTTCCACCCATAATTCGATTCACGAACAAAACTATAAGCACTATTATCCAGAGCATGGGGAGTGGAGAAAAAGTCTTGCTGTCCCTACATGCTTAAATGTCATGTTCTTCCATGCTACACAAACTTACAATTTGGCTAGAGCAGATTCCGGTTTAAATATCACTGCCAAAAGTTATACATACACTTAATGATAACCTCTGCAAATCTACTTGTGTATTGAGGTTCACAACTTATTTGATCTTATAACATCCAGCCTCCCCTTTATTTCTCTTCCCTGGCTGTTCAACAAGTTACCTTTTTCACATTTTCCTCCTCTTCCTGGCGTTTCTCATAGTGTGAGAAGTCATCAAAGATGGAAGTGGTGTGCTTGTAGGTAGCAATGATTTTCAGCACCTGTTTGGCCTTTTCCAGAGGCACCTCCTGAGTGTCCCTGGAGTTGGTCACTGGTTTATTCTCATTGTTCTCGAGGCGAATGTGCCGCAGTTGGCTGTTGGGAACGTCCTTCACAAAAATCCACCTGACATCAAATCGCCCCTTCCATTTGTCCTGGGACCACACACCAGCACACGTATTGTAGTCCACAGCAGATTTCATTTCTGCCACTCCACAGAAATGACCACTGCCGTTGACACTGAACAGTAAGTAAACAGGACCTTTTCCATTCATGGACCGATAAGCAGCATCCAGTCTCTTATTACCATGCTCTGTACTGCACCAGATGTTATATTTAATGGAACGGTGGATGTCGTCTTCAGAGTAACTCTTGATAATGAAGACCCTCCCATGTTTTGGGTTCCAGTCAAAATCCTTTGGGTTGTAGTTGTTGATAGATCTCAACTTCTCCAAGACAGGGTGGGGCTCCAAAGGTGCAGACCCAGAGGTGGTTTGAGATTGTCCTACTGCATTGCCATCAACTCCATTTTGGCCAAATCCATTTCCACGATTACGAGGTGCGACCCAACGGGCAGGCTGAGCTGCCTGCTGCTGAACTGGCAACTGAGTTGGTTGAGGTGGTGCAGGTGGCAGAGGTTGTGGCTGTTGTCCTGCTGAAGGCTGCATTGCTGGTGGGCTATTATTCATCTGTTGACCCATTGGCTGGGGAGATATTTGGGTTGGTGGCTGACCAATATTCTGAACTAAAGCCTGGGAAGGGTTTTTTGCCACTGGTCCTTTATTATCCCAAGTTCCAATGTCCATATTGTGTTTAATGGGGGGTGGTGGAAGACTTGAGCCTGCAATCCCATTCTTGGTCTTCAGCTTGGGCTGTTGTTTTGCAGGTTTGCTTGCAATATCAGCCCAGGATGTTGGTTTGGGAGGAGCAATAGTAGCTGGGGGCAAGCTATTAGAAGTTCCAATATTACTGGCGATAGACCCACTGCCAACGGCAGAGCCAACAACTTTTGGGACATTGCTTGCTACATCAGTGCTGCCTAGTTTCAAGGCGGCCATTCCTTGGTCTATGGTGTTCATGCCAGGTGCCTTATTCAAGGTGTCATTAGCAAACGCTGACTGTCCATCAATCATAGCTCCACCCAATGAACTTGGTGCATAAGCATAGTTGCTACTGTATCCTGAACTTTGAGTTGATTGCCCCTGAGAACTGTTATTACCCCAAGCAGAGAAGTCAATCCCACTTGGAAAAAAGTTAAAGCCATGCTGTCCCAGAAATGGTGTGCTGCCAAGGGCCCCTGGCTGTCCAAACATGGCATCGGGGAGAAAATGAGGCTCTCCATTGCTTAGCTGTCCATAAGAAGTCAAATAGGGCATAGGTGGATCACCCCCAGTAGACCAAGCAGCTTCACCCAAGGAGTAGGAAAATCCAATGGATGGGCTGTAGTAATTCGGCATGTAGGAATCTGACATTGCAGTATATGCGTTGTTCTGGAAGAAAAAAGCAAGAACTAAAGAGTTAGACTGAACAGTATGTGCGATAGCATGAAAACTAGACGAAACCCACGTGTAGATTATTCTTCCTTGTTACCTTTTCAAGGCCAAATTTTTCTTTATAATACAGGGCTACACAAAAAAGCAAGCTACTGATTTCAGAGCATCAGAGAAAATGAAGCCATCCTACATCTTATCCAAACCTCAAAAAGAAATTCACTCTTGCTACAAAACGCCATTTAATTGGGTATGTGTGTGCGTGTGTGTATCTTTTAATCTATGTAGTACTTTACTGAGGTATAGGTGGAAGATAAAACATATAGGAAGATCAATTACAAGTAATGTTAGCTTGCTTCCTTTTTTAAAAAAAAAACAGCTACTGAAATTTAAATTATTTGTAAATGGACCAAATAATTTAAATATTGTTTATTTAAATGGTTTTAAGAATAAAAGAATTCCACCCATCTCCTTAAAGTAACAATAGCAATGCAAGTTAAAACATCACCTAAGTGAAATCTTGGGCTATGCCTTTACAAGCCAATGAACACACCAAAAAAGATATAGAAAGAATGGTTCACCAATCATATTTCAATACCAAATTTCTTAGCAATAGAATATTGTATCTTCTCAACCAAAACATTGGAAATGTATGTTTTGAATGGAATTGTCACCAGATCACTGACTACAGGAAGCTATGATTTCATTCTGCAATTCAATCACTAAAACCTTTAAATTTCTCATTTATGTTAGCTCAGAATTAAAAATATATAAAAAATCAGTGGCAACTCTTCACTATGTACAGCTTCAGATAACAGTATAAGGCAATCTTCTATTTACAGTATTCAAGTGTAGATATAAATAGCGTTATATTATAAATAAATATAAGACTTAAGTACTAGAAACAAACCAAACAACTGAATGAAGAGTTAGTCATAATGATTTCTTGATCTTGAAATACTGAAAGAAATTATACTATCCTTTAAAGGATCATTTAGGTCTGATTTAAAGACATCTATGCTGATCAGCAACTGTCTAACAAATGCCCTAAAATAATGCTTAGGAGTGACAACACTGAGATTTGTCCCAGTTTCATTCAATCAAATATTTAAGAATGATAACAGAGAAATATAATTCCATAATTTGCTAATTGAACCCCAAACATCAGATGGCTGAATGTAACTCATGTTTAATGTTAGACCAAGGCTTTATTAACATTTACAAATAATTATGCTTCTGAAATGCACTTTAAAAACAAAATAATTTCCTAAAGGTCCAATTGCTTTAATAACATAAAGAGATGAAACAAGCCTATCAGATTTTTAAAGGAATGATTAAACAGAGGGGTAAGACTGAGTATGGTGCTGTACTCACACAAAAAATGTTCTAAAATGTTCATTGAAAATACCTGAAAATAGATTTTGCCATTAACTGCATAGGTTAAGGATATATCCTGTTGCAGTAAATACATGATAAACTATGTATCTACAACACCCCCCTGCTCACCATTTAAAGGACTTCCTAGAATGACTCAGTCTCATAAAGCTTTCTGATGATTGAAGTAATGACAAAGCCCAAATGCATGAACATTTTATCAAAATTGGATTTGCATTGCAGCTTGCCTATTATTTAACTGGTGATATTCCAATTTACAACAGGAAATTAAAAGGTTAATAAGGTTGCATCCTTTCCTAGTAACAACAACTTGCAGAGATAGTGCTCTGCTGTCACTGCTAGGAACAAACTATAATGAAACAACAAATTACAAAAACTACAAATTAATGGTTAGTCAACATATACGTGTCTAGCTCTCTGTGTGTGTGTGTGCGTGCGTGTGTGTGTATATACATACAATGACTAAGTCAAGCTACCTTAGGGCCTATCTTTTAAATAGAGCTTACTCTATATAGACTTAAACTTGGGCAGGTTTGCATACACAGGTCTGTTCTTGTTTTTTTAGATATTTGGAAGGAGGGAAGCCATTCCCATCAACAGCAAGGATATAATTACAAGAGCACAATTGCAAGTTCAACATGTGCACATTTATAATTGACAAATAGCCAAGAAACTGGGCAATAAAATGCTCATTTTATAGCACAAAACTGTGTGGCTTTGAACAATTATTTGGAAGAGTCTTGGAAGAGTTCAGAAATAACCAATCATACATTATCCAGCTTCCAGAATTAATAAGTTACACAGCAATCCACTGTGTGGGAATTTCTGAAAATAAAGGTCAATTAATTCCCTACCCTGACACTTCTTGGTAACTTTCTATATCATGTTTATGGATCCATTCCTCATACAAAGTCCTGTTCATTGAAGATTACGTGAAAACCACATTACATGCCTTAAGTATATTCACAATACTATATATTTTTCACAGCGTAGATCTTGTCGTCAACTTAGCTGATCTTGCAGTAACTGGAATAGAAATAACCAGCAGTGGACAGAAACTAGGTAGTCAGCTGTATAATTCACAGTTCACCCTAGCTCCATGATGGCGAACCTATAGTACGCGTGCCGGAAGTGGCATGCAGAGCCATTTCTGCTGGCCTGTGAGCCGTCACCCCAGATTAGGTCCACTGCGCATGTGCCTCCCGCCAGCCAGCGAATTGTTGGGTATCTGCTGCACATGCACCAGACACACATGCATGTGCAGGTATTGCGCATGCATGCACAGGGGCAAGGGGGTCGTGCGCGCATTGCATTATGGGTGCAAGCACACACACACACACACACACACACTTTTGGCACGTGAGGATGGAAAGGTTAGCCATCACTGCTCTAGCTCAACAGCCCCCAACCTTTTGGGCATCAGGGGCTGGTTCTGGGAGAGAGGTTTTTCCACAGATCAGTGCTGATCCACATTATCGGGGGTTGGGGGCCCCTGCCCTAGTTTTCTCCTAAGCTGGAACTTTGTTTTCTGTGAAGTTCCCAGATCAAAAGATTTCTACTATTTCTTCAGTTTAAAGTTGATACCTATGCTTTATGATTTTATAACTTGAAAGGTCATCTACAATTTTGTAGTTATCTTCCTTTCAAGACTTCTCAGAAACTGCACAAAGATATTACGCTATTTGCTTAGCTGCGGATTCAAGAACACTTTATAACAAGCATTCTGATGCCTTCCAGCTATGTTCAAACTACAAATTCAATTCTCCAATTGTTGGCCCTGTGCAATGACTGCTGGGCAATATTAGCATGTGACCAATGTCATCGGGCACTAGAATCCAGCAGCATGCAAAAAAGTCCTAGGATGCTCTTCCAAATGATGGAATTCTTACTCCCTCAAATCCCTGCAAAAATTTGCACATAAGAAAATATCTGTCGTTGTTCTCCTTGTAGTAAACAAAGGAAATGAATTCAGAGCTTACAAATTAGAAGACTGAATCTAACTATACATAGAAATGCTTCTCAACACTTAAACTGCTAAAAGGTTGTTTAGAACAATGATAGGTAGATAAAAAGGATACTTATTTTGACTAAATCTTTGACTATTGAAGACTAAAAGACATTTTCATAAAATATTCTTGGCAGCCACACAGGAAAAAATGCCATTATGATTTTGGGGGATATTTTTTCAACTTCCCCGTTTAATTTACAAGTTATATTTCCTAGCTCTTCTACCCGAACACTAAGAAGACTCATCCCTATTTAGCTTTTGGGAATCAGCCAAGAACAGCCATGTAAGAGAATATATTCTACATATAGTTTACTAGCTCTCAACCTCTGTGAAATGTTAGGCCTTACTAGATGTATGATCTCAATAGAAGTGGGTTAAGATCCAAAAGCTAAGTAAGGTACTTAATTTCAATCATAATCCACAATTCATTTCTATAAATTAACAGTGTTTATTGCACTACAAGGTGAACTATAAACCATCTAGAGATGCTTTTAGAAGAGATGGGCACCATACAAATTTAATAAACATGCATGGAATAGAGTTGGTCAGCTTATTTTAAATGTACTTACTCAGAAATTCAGACAATTCTGTAGAAAATTATTCCTTAATGTATTAAAGTCGGTCCCACTGAAGAGGCTTACAAGATTTATAAAGTGTAAGACATTGCTATAAGCTGCTAGCAAGCATTAACAGCTAATTGGGGAATGAGCTGAGTATAAATCATCAAAGCAGAGAAATAAACTGAATTCTAGATGGCATGAGAAAAAGGGATTGAATAAAAGCAAAAAGGATTATGAAACAAATAAGTACATTTTCTAACACTCACCGGTCTGGCCTGAGGACTCAAGTAAGGTTCAATATCATCATCATTTAAGCTGTCTTTCTGATGCACTGATCCATTTTGCACTAAAAACAAATGTTTTGACAAGGTTACCAATTCTGATATTAATGTTCAATAATTTATACATGAAGAACCCTTTGTCAGAAATTGGACATGTTTAAGATTAGTAATTACTGCTCAAGGATAAGAGTATACATTAACTTCTCACAGTATCCATCTGTTTCATTGGGGATTAGTGGTAGGCAGTGGGTTTAAATTAAATCCTGCAAATATATTGTCCTGGTAAATAATTCCAATGTATTTTACTAAAAAATACAGTAAACCTGGGAATTGGGTGGGGTACAAATTTAATAAGTAAAACCATCATGTAATGTGACTACCCCTCCATGAGGATTTGAAGGGAAGCTTTAGTTGACTAACATATGCAGTTGGGGGGGAATAGCGCCTATCATCCAATATACATTGAACTGTCATGTAAAAGGCAATGTCAACACCTCTCTGCTGCACTAAAAGGCAGGATTATCACTAATTAGGTGGAAATTACAGAAAAATCAATAATGTTCACGTTAGATATAGTATATTATGCATGCTCATACTTAAACCATCAAAAACCACATTATAGGTTAAGTATAATCTGAAAATTCTTCCATCTATGGCACAGATGCTTCCTAAGAACAAGTGGTTTGGTTTGCTTTTTTTCAACAACTGAGTAATATTCCTAAGAGGAACTTATTTTTGTTGCTTCTTTCTCTACAAGCAGAAGCTAACCATCTCTCTCAAGGAAATTGTAGACATCTCTATGCATCTGAGGAAGCTGCAGCTCAAACAAGTTATGTCTTTTAATAAAATTTGTTAGTAAAAAAAGGTGCTGCCAGATTCCTGACTCCCCCCCCAAGATTATTACTGCAGATGTAGTACTAAACAAAGGATCAGACTGAATAACCTCCAAGTTCCCTTCCTTTGTTTGGATTTTAAACTTTTGAATTCATAATAGAGTTTACAAGCACTTCCTTTTCTGACAATCTACATCACATTCACAGGCATTTCAAGAAAAGAGAAAGAAAGCCCACATGGCTTTCAAGGAGTTTTAATTTTGCTTCTGGAAGCCATAAATTAGGCCCTTGAGGCAGCTGACTATGCGCCTTCAAAGGTTACATTTAAAGCTATGCCTATTCATGAAAACAAGGAAAGTTTTTTAAAAATATGAAAGATAAGATTAGTTAGCTATTGATATCTATTCAGGCCATTCTTTTCCCCCTTTGGTTTGAATACTGCAGATCCAGCTACCTAGGGGCAATAATTTTTTAAAAAGGGTCATTTTTAATCAAAAGCCAGGGTTTTTTGTTTTTGTGCTTTTTAAAAGTCTTCCTGGAAGCGGCCCTCCCCTTTTTATGTGGGGCTCTTCACACCAAACCATTCCTTATCACCCTTCTGCCAATATGGGTGGGTGGCCCAATTGGAGAGCACATACAGAGGAAAAGAGAGGGGAAGAAATTCAACTACCAGAATCAGCCACTGAACCGTTTTGAATGAATGTTTTTTTTCACTCGGGGCTTTTTTAATTGTGAGTCAACTTTTCTTTTTACAGTAATCGACAAACCTCTCCTTCCTTACCCAGCCCGATAAAAAGGGACCTATTCATAGGCTGCTTTGCCTTTTACGGAGAAGGACACCATTCAACTATCCCGGACAAGCAAGCCGGCCGTTTTCAGAGTCGTCACCTCTGCAGGCAGTTCAGTGCAAGAGACTGGAAGCCTCCGATCCCACATCTTTTGCCGGGGGGGGGGGTGTTTCTCGCTTTTTAGGGTTAAACGCCCCCGCCCCGCCTTCCTCCCAAAGAGAGCGAGGGACCCGGGCCCACACATGGCAGAGACAAGGGACGCCGTCATAAGCTGGAACTCAGAGTCGCCCTCCCTTCTCCTCCTCCTCCCCCCCCGACGCCCCCTCAGAAACCGCCGCCTCCCCCCCCCCCCCAACACACACAGCGCGACTGCGGCTTCCTCACCTTTGGTGCCTTGTCCCTTCGGTCTCTGGAGCGGACACGAGGCGGCGTCGGCGGCGGCCAGAGCGAGGCAGGAAGGGGAAGAGGGAGAGAAGCCATAAGTCATGCGGCGGCAAAGAACAGGCCCGTCCGGGCAAAGGAGGGAGGGGAGAAAGAAGCCGAGCCCCAACCTAGGCCGCTCCGACCTGCCGGCGGGAGACCGAGGAGGAGGAGGAGGGCCAGGCCCAGCGGGGGTTCGTTTGCGAAGGGAGGGTACGCGAGGTAAGTGGAGGCGCGAGCCTTTCTCCGTCCGTTTGGCCGCCCCCCCCCTTCCTTTCCCCGGCTAGGCCTGAAGCCGGGGCCTTTCCCAGCGTAGCGCCCCTCACGCCTGGGGCGCCGCTCTCTCTCTCTCTCTCCTACGGCCACACGGCTTACCTGCTCCAGGAGGCTGCTGGCCGACATGGCTCTCCGTTAAGCGGCGGGGTTCCGAGGCGAGCTGCGCGACGAGGTGTAGGGCGGGAGTGGCGGCAACGGCGGCGGCTTTGTCCGGGGAAGGAGGAGCAGCAGCAGCAGCAGACACACCGCGCGGATCGCTCTCGGCTTCCTGGCGGACTCTGACTGGCTCGCCCCGCCCGCGGCTCCGCCCGCTCGCCTCGCTCTTGCGTCGGCGCTCTAGCCGCTCGACGGCTGCCCACAGCGCGCGCTCTATGGTGCTCGCCCGCCCGATCGCGCGCGCGCTCAGCCGCGGAGGCGGAAGGCGGGGGGGGGGGAGAGGAGACGAGGTGGGGGGGGCGAATGGGCGGGCGCGGCAAGCAGGATGGTTCGTCTCGTCTCACCCAAGCGACGGTCACGCGGCCGAAAGGCGAGAGGAGAGGCGCGCGCGCTCTTAAGGGAGCAGGCGCGAAGCCAGGCGGAAAAAAAAGGGGGGCGGGGGGGAGAGGAAAGAGAGGGAGGCGGTGGCGGCAGCCTGGAGCAGCATTGGTGGGAGAAAAGCATGACGGGTAAAATGGCTGATGGCGCTTGTTTGTAAAAAGGTGTCGGCAGCGCCCCCTTTGGGGAAGTTTGGGAAGGCAGGCAGGGAAATGCCCTGGAGAAAGAAGTGGCGAACGGTGCGAGCGACTCTTTCCACGTGTACGTATATATTACATGAGTTGTATGAATCTGGTGTGGACGAGGAATCGAGAGTTACTGACCGCGGCGATAAGGACTGTCCCTTTCCGCTGGGCTTGCCTCAGTGAACCTTTAATTCCAAGCTAGCGTCTCTAAATCATCCCTACCTGAAGGATCCCAAATGGGGAAGGCAGGGAAAGGGAACGTTGGCCTGGAATTGAGTTTGACGTTCATGGCAAGCTCAAAGTGGAAGTTGCAGCTTTCTCCTTCCTCTTTTGCTGACTTCAGCGTAGAGCCTACAATCTTGGAATTCTCTGGTGACCCCAGATCCAGGTATAAACCAGGAAGAAACTGATTAAACCAGGAAGAAACTGGCTTGCCTGTTTAGCTTTCTAGATCTGCCAAAGCTGGCTGATGATTAGTTATGCATAATATGCTGAGCCACGATAGGCTTGTTTTGTTTTGTTTTGTCATGTTATAGGTCACCGTGATTTGTAAAATATTGTTGGATTGGTACATGCTTTATATGGTCTCTTGCTTGAACAGGGGGGGTGAACTATAAGGCCTCCCAAGGTCCCTTCCAACTCGTTATTTCCTTTTATTTTCTCCACAAGATGCTTGTGATAAACTGGGTTGAGAGTGGGTGCCCTCAAAGTCACCCAGTGTTGCTTGTGACTGATGGCAGACTTGAATCTGGGTCTGATCCTACACACCATCACAAATCACACTGGCAGTTATTTGCTTTAGCTGCACGATCCTTTTGAGTGCCTGAGTGTATAAAGCTGGTATATGAAAATGTGGACCTATTGAGCCAAGTAGACACATCTTATTATTAAATCCTGTTAGTTTACTACATGTACTGTGCGATGAACAGTGCATTGAAAAGTTATACATAAATCATCTAAATTGTTCCTGAGTTGTTACGCATATCATTTTTAGTAAACAAAACTTTGTTGAGAGAAAAAATGTTTGGTGACCTTTTCTTTGAACTGAAATAGGCTGCTGAGTTTACAGCCCAGGGCAGACACTTTTATTAACTGTGATAACTAAAGAATTTTGGACCAGCTTTGGACAAGTGAAAAGTTCTGGTTCTCAAGGATGGTATGCAAATTTCTGCCAATTTTCATCTGCACAAGGACTGTGATCAGATCCATACACTGTGCTTAATCATATTTTAATCATGCATTGTTAAATAACTCATATTTGATAGAGTTCAAGCCTTGTACTAAAGCAAAAAGAGATCAAATTTAGCCTCAACGCAATGGGTTAAAGATCTTGAGACACTAACTCCTTTTCTTCTTTGCTTTTGATAGTGAAGACTGAAGCTGCAATATGCTGTACCACTTTCTTCAGCTTTAGAAAGTGAATGTGCGAAAAGGGCACATTCACTTCACACAAAAAAGGGAAGATAGATGGTGTAGAACAGTATTTTTCAACCTGGGAACTTTTAAAACGTGGACTTCAACTCCTAAAATTCCCCAACCAGGAGCAAACACTGTTGTAGTCAAACCAGTGACCATCCTCTTGTCAAGAGATGCCATTTGAACATTTGGTAGGAGTTCCCCTTTGTTTTTCTTGTATATTTGTGATCTCAACTTTCCAAAGAAATGGAGGGAAATGATTTTACTTTGATGTGATCAAAAGTAGGCTGACTTTGCTGGTTCTCTTTACTATCTATATTCTTTTTTTAAAAAAATAGCGAGTCTATTTATATTCCACTGACTTCTGACTGATTTTAATGACCCAAAGGAGAATACGCATACCGGTAGTCCTCAACTTAGAAACACAATTGAGCCCAAAATTTCCATTGCTAAGCAAGACCATTGTTACCTGAGTTGCGCCCCATTTTATGACCTTTTTGCCACAGTTGTTAAGTGACTCGTCGTGGTTGTTAAGCAAATCTGGCTACTTCCCTCCCCCATCGACTTCGCTTGTTGGAAGCCAGCTAGGCAGGTCACAAATGGTGACCATGTAACTCTGGGACGTGCCCAGCCCTTCTTCTTGTGCCATATCCTTTGGTGATCATATTGGCAATCCTTTTTTTTATCAACAGCCGCAATGAAAAAGTGATGCTGATTTTTGACCAAACCAGTCCCTTAGATTTTGAAGCCACGATGTTCTTCATTTGTCTTCAAACGAGCCCAGCCCTTCTGATTTCTTTTCTGCAGGGAGAACGGTGGCACAGACACTGTAATTGCCAATGGATGCAGCCAGACAGATTTCCTTTTGCAAGACCATTCATTTGGAGAAGTGGGGAGTTTTTTTGTGGCTTTAGGCCCTTCCCTTTAATGCTCAGTCCCACATGTTCTCATCATATTTACCCTTCTTTGAATTCTGATCCCCAAGCAGGCCCTTTTGGTAACCTTTAGCCATTCCAAAGTGGAATGGTCATTTAGCCATTCCAAAGGGGCCCACCAAAGCCCCTCTGTGAGGATAAAAACAGAGAAGTGAATGGAGACCATGTCAACATAAGGAGCAGTCCTCTTACGCTTTTGTTTTTCCTTATCTTTTAATGCAAAGAAAACCTAAACAAAACAAATGGCACTCCCCCATAGGGTGTTTTTTTTTTAACTGTTGTTTTAAAAACAATTCAACTGGTTTACTCTTCAAGTCTTCCAACTTTGAATTCTAACTTCTTAAAATATGGAGAGGGAGACCATAAGCACCGTGTTACGGCCAGTAGGGAGGCTAGGGAAGGGAATCCTTTTTGCCCCCCCACTCCTTTCTCTTCCCTTAAGGAAGATACTCAAAACAATCCACACACACACCCAGCTTGACAGACAGGGAGACCAGACAGCCGCATTGCCAAAGGGATGTGCCATCCAGACTCCTGTACTCTCTTTCCCCCCCCCCCCCAAAAAAAAATTATGAACATCAAACATACACACACAGACACATGCACACCGAAGCCAGCATGTTATGGTTTCCCAGAGTGCCGAGTAAACGGCAGGCATACCCTATTTGCTAAGCCCAATTCTCCCACCACCTATACAGACATCCAGGTTACCGGTTCTGTACTTGCGAGAGCGGGTGGTCGTTGGGTGCTGCATCTGCCATTATCAGTTCCTAGTTTCTCCCTGTATGTGCATAAAGCGTAAGCATTTCCTAGAAGTCTTGTAACAACCGAGGGAAAAGAAAAACTGCTGGAGAAAGTACAAAAATGAAAAGCTAAGGATCCAATTTTGGAAGCCACAAATGGGCAAATAGCTTAAGGAAAATATTAAAACAAAAAAAACCACAGTACATTCCAAAGAAGGGCTGGTGACCTGATCAATCAGAGTGCTTTGTTTTCTTCTGCCACATCCAAAAATGCAAAATGCTGGGAGAGTCAGAAAGGGACATGGAATCTCCCTTCCCAGGGTGAAGCTCAAGGTCCAGACGGAAGCTCTTGCTTTAAGGTCATTACTCATCCAGTCGTTACATTTCCAGGAGCCGGCTTTGTTTCTGAGACAGACAATCCAAGAAGGATCGCTTCAAAATCTGGGTCTAGGGACTTGCCACCCCTCCTCCCCGAGGGAATAACAGCAATGGCTTGTTTCCCCTTTCACTAGGCAGGAAAAGTTCCGACTTCTCCCTTTTCCCAACAAACTATCATCCACACACATCCGCAGCCTGCCTGCTCTTTCCCCACTGGAGAAAAATCACTGCTTAAAAATGATCACCAGCATTCGTGTGAACTTACCTGCAACAAGGCTGAAAAAAGAAAAAGGGGACCAAACCAATAAAAAAGGTAAGAGGTGAACAATCATTTAGCAAGGCAGGATGGCTTGTTTGACTAGTCCTCCAAGACTACGATCTCCACATTATGGACCTGGTGCTGATGTTCATCAACCTCAGCCACCACCTTCTCCTCAGTCCTCAATTCTGTCCCCAAAATCACAGCTTTCCCCCCTGATTCTTCAGGATCGGCTTCTGGATCAGGCGCTGGGTCTATTTCTATGATTGTCTGTCCGTCCTCTGAAGTACCTTCGACAGCCTGGATGGTAGAAGTCAGGCCAGACTCCATGGCCACCAGTTCCACAGGATTCACCATGGTGGCCACGTTAGCAAGGGTCCCACTGTCCTGCATCGCTGCTGAGCTCAGCAGGGCTAAGCTTGAGGAGGGGTGAAGTGTCACTGTATCAGACGTGCTGGTTTTGGAGGAAGAAACCACAGTGGCATAGCGGAAGAGCTGGGAACCTGAGGGCAATGTGTGGACAGTCACTGGGCTGGAGCCCTGGCTGATTGTGGCCATTGGAATGTTGCTAACGGAAAATTGCTGTCCCATGGGTGCGATGGTGATGGGCGAGATGACGGTGAATTGAGGTTGCTGGATGGGAGCCGAGGGGCTTAGAACTGTGGCTGAAGCTGGACGTTTCAACCGGGGCCTTTTGGGAGGCTTTGGAGTGTTGACTGGCATCAGGATCACATTCTGAATGGATGGGCTCCTGGCAAATTTCTTCTGCTCTTCTAGTTGGCGATCTAGTGCTGGGAGAAGGATTTATGGCATAGGCTAGTCAAGGAAACGCTTTGGAAATTGTCACACAAGCAGCACAAAAGACAAGAGGAGGTAGGAAAACTATTTCTAGGTATGTCATCCAGTCATTTCTCCTGTGCCAAAAGAACAGAACAATGGACAGGAAAAGCAATAGCACTTAAGACTTATATACCGCCTCACGGTGTTTCACAGCCCTCTCTAAGCAGTTTACAGAATCAGCTTCTTGCCCCCAACAATCTGGGTCCTCATTTTACCCACCTCGGAAGGCTGAGTCAACCTTGAACCTGGTGAGATTCGATCTGACAAACTGCAGGCAGCTAGCAGAAGGAGCCTGCAGCACTGCACTCTAACCACTGCAGCACCGCAGCTCATGGCTGTCTTATGAGGATAATTCCAATTATTTAGAGAACAAAAAAAAAAAAACTGGGATGGAGAGGAGAAACTAATTTACCTCTCCAAGTGGTGCTTAACCCCATCTCAGACCTGCAGACAATAGCAGCTTTAAAATTAAAACACCACCATATGCAAGTTTTCAAACCTCCAACGTATACAAAAACTACCAAAAACATTACAGCAAAAATGCTGGTCAGAATATAGCTTATGCCTCTTGGGAAAAGATAAAAGTGTTCATTGTTCCAAAGGTGCTTTTCCAAAAGGCAATCCAACTTTCTTGAGGGTTTTTTTTCCCCCTTGAAAATATTTTGCTTATCCAAGAAGCTTCTTCAGAATGGATGAGTTCTTTTTGAAGCAAAACATTTTCAAGGAAAAAAACCAAAAAAGTCCAGTTGCCTTTGGTAAAAGCACCTTTGAGACAACCATCATCTGGGTGATTGAGAATCGCCACAGACATAAAAGTGTATTCAATGTGACTAATATCATACTTTTGGTAATTGTAAGGAATTTTCTGTATATAAGAAATAGAAGAGGAAGAGGAGGATGGGAGGAAGGAGGAGGAGGTATGTTGTAAAAAAATGCTTCATTTAGGACCAACTGACCATCAGCTGCGGGAGTACAATGTAGGTGCTTTAATCTTAATAACATCTGGAAGGTTTAGCCTCCTCATCAAAAAAGCAAATTTGAGGGAATATGAATGTACTACAGCAACCAAGCAACCCAGGCACATTTCTTGCACAATTAATTGATGAGCTAAGAAAGTTCCCCTTTCAAAATTACCTGCAAGAGTGTTAAGAAATTGCTCCTCTCCCTGATCTGTTTGACTCTTCCTGTTATCCAGCACTCTTTTCACTGTGTCCATCAGGCCAAAAGTGTGAGCGACATTATTTAGAACAGCAGCATCTACAGGAAGACATTCACAGATATTGACTAATGTTCTAAATGGGATCCCAACTCCCAGGCAGAAAGACCTGAGCTATTCCTTGTTTGCCCATGCAGGGTTACTTAACACTTTGGTAGCACTTACCATCTTGATTTTGCAAGGTTTGCCTACAACAGCCATGGAAACTGACACTAAGAAGAGAATATTTAACAATTGGGAAAAAAAGATAAAGAAAATACTTATAATAATACTATTTCCCTGACTTTTTAGCAACCAACTTGCTCAAGAATTCCAAAGCAGGAATAATTCTACCCAATTTAGTTTGCAAACAGTGTAGGTGAGACCACATCAGAAATTTTATAGTCAACAAGTGCCTAATGTATTATTATGTAAATTGCAATGAGAAGTTTTGCAGAAAATCACAAATATGCAACATCCTGAGGTACATTTTTCCTTTTCAGCCTCAGGGGTAGACTCTCCTGATATCACTAGTGATGTATTTTCAGCATCAGGTAGACCTCTTTCCTCTTCTCCCTTATTATTTCTATTATTATTATTATTATTATTATTATTATTATTATTATTATTATTATTATTATTATTATTATTATTATTATTATTATTGTTATTATTATTATCATCATTATTATTATTATTTCTATTCCTATTCTCATCATTGTCATCTGGCCATTCTAGTATGCTTTATGACAGGGGTCTCCAACCTTGGCTCCTGGAAGCCTGGCGGACTTCAACTCCCAGAGTTCCACAGCCAGCTGGCTGTGGAATTCTGGGAGTTGAAGTCCACCAGGCTTCCAGGAGCCAAGGTTGGAGACCCCTGCTTTATGAGGTCAGTCCTTGGTGCTCTCTGAGCCTGTTTTCTTGCAGACATTTCATTACCCAGACTACCCTAGCACTGATGATGTTACTTCGTTTGGGTTTTTCTGCAAGAAAGCAAGCAAGTTCAGAAAGCACCAAGGACCCTTCATTTCAAGCTGCAGATATTCTCCTTTATAAGTATGCTTTATAAATGTTTCTTTTTCCAGTACTGAAGCAACAGAGGTGACTGGATACTAGGGGAGCTATTATAAACATTTAGACAATGAAAACATTCTGAAAAAAGATGATTTACGAGTTTGATGGGTTTTAATTGGTTTTGGCATTTTCCTGTTAATGTTCACTATTTTTGATTTTATAGGATTGCATTGCATTTTGAGATCACTTCTCATAAGGGAACTATCATTGGAGAGTAGTTAATAAAATGACAAAAACAAGCATTATCGAGACAGATAATTCACCAAGCATAAATACAAGTAGTCCTTGACTTACGACCACAATTGAGCCTAAAATTTCTGCTGCTAAGTGAGAAAGTTGTTAAGTAAATCTGCCCCCATTTTACAAGCTTTCTTGCCATGGTTGTTCAGTGAATCCCTGCAGTTGTTAAGTTAGTAACTCGGTTGTGACATCAATCTGGCCTTCCCCATTGACTTTGCTTGTCAGAAGGTCGCAAAAGTGGATCACATGATCCTGGGACACTGCAACCATCATAAATGTGAACCAGTTGCCAAGCATCCAACTTCTGATCATGTGACCATGGGGAGGCTGCAGTGGTTGTAAGTGTGAAAAATGGTCATAAGTCACTTTTTTCAGTGATGTTTACAACTTCAGTCACTCAATGAACTGTTGTAGGTCGAGGACTACATGTAAGGCAGGAAGTTTTCCCTAGTGGTTATCATTTCATATCAACATAGAGACTGCTGACCTCTTACCCACCGGTAATCTGGAAGGGGGGCTGGGCAAGTCTCTGCTGTACCCCTCTGAGCACCTCCTCTATCTCCTTCTGAATATTACAGACCACTTCTTCCATCAAGCCCACATCAGCAATGCCTTTCCAAAACATCAGCATCTCCTCTGCCACAGAAAGATAAACATTTTTAAAGAAAAAAAACAGCAACATTTCTACTGCTGGGACCAGCAAACTACTGTGCATCAACAAGCACCTTAAGGAATAGATTGCTACCTTGTTGATCCAACCCATAAGTATTACCTGTATTTCTGAACTAAAAGACGCCCACTCCAGATCAGTATTTCTCAGCCTTGGCAAATTGAAGATGTGTGGACTTCAACCCCCAGAATTCCCCAGCCAGAGTTCTGAGAGTTGAAGTCAACACCTCTTTATGTAATCATGGTTGAGAACACTGGTGTGGACTGTTCATCGATGACTTACAAATTATGCTTGCAGCACATGCGTGTTCACAAACAGTTGCAACAGGCTGAAAATAGCTTTCAGGGCATGACAAGTAAAACACTAGAAGCCTTCTGTCTTATGGTGCAAATTATCAAAGGATTGTTCAAGGAAGGTGCATGCCACTGCTGATGAGTCAAGTTTAGGATCAGTTTTCCCCAAATTGGTACCCTACAGAAAGACTGAAGATGCAACGCCAAGTAATCCCAACCATCACCGGCAAAAGTTTGCTTCTCTTACTCCACTTCCTCTCCTTTCCAAAGTGTGCAGAGGAAATGAAAAAAGTATGCAAGCTGTACAGAGAAATGGGAAGGACTAACCTGAAATCTCCTCTGGATCTTTCTTAATTCCCTCATCAGTTGCCATAGTGACTGCTGCTGTCATAGCAGAATTCCATTCAATCCCTTCTTCTACACTTTCCTCAGACACTGCAATTTGAGTGATGCTTCCTGAATAAGAGAAGACCAGTTTGATACTTTGCTGCCACAGTAACTCCTCAACCACTCACACATCTAGATGATACATCGGGATAAGTTCTGTTAAGACAACTATTCATCTGTAAGTCTATGACTTGATATGACATAATGATAGGGTTTACACCCTACGTTAAGCCACACACCATAATTTCCAAATCACAATGGCTGGGACGTTCAAAAGACAGCTCACAGCACATTAGGTCTTAGCACTGAGAGTGAACTCAGTCCTTCCAGACCAGCCTTGACCATTTAACACTCTGTGTGAGGACGGCAGTTCCTCGGATTCTCAGCCAACATGTCTCA
The DNA here is from genome assembly GCA_033807585.1 of Hydrophis major. Classification (NCBI taxonomy): domain Eukaryota; kingdom Metazoa; phylum Chordata; class Lepidosauria; order Squamata; family Elapidae; genus Hydrophis; species Hydrophis major. The sequence continues at coordinate 14,348,157 of CM066336.1, read as the reverse complement.
ATGCTAGCTGGACAGTTTGAGAGTTGCTCTTGGAAGGTGCCACCTTGTGCAAGTTAAGCAAGATTGCTTTGGGCTGATCAACATATCCTCAAGGTTGGCACAATAAAGCCATTGCTTTTGAAATGTTACGTAAATTCTGTAAATGCTGCAATGAATGAAGAAATGTTTGAGTGTAACTACCACATTGGTACACTTTACATTTTTGTCTTTCAATTCAATGCTGGCTGGGGAATTCTGAAAGTTTCAAGTCCACACATCTTAAAGTGGACGAGGTTGAAAGTCCCTGGTTTATACAAATTACATTTTTCCTTTCAATATTCAAGTCACACCTGAATTGTACGAAATATTTGTCATGTGGCTTCACCTTATACATTAAACTTGTTATGCTCTAATTAATTGAAGTAGCTGAACTAAAAAGAAACCCTTTCTCACAAAAAGAAACAAAATGTGAAATGAGAAGTAAGACAATATGTTCTTCAACACTGGGCACAATGCCCTTCTATCTCAAAGGCCTTTGGGTGTAGCCCAGGATTAAACCACATGATAAATATTTCACACAGTTCAGGCATGTTGTCAGCCCTTTAAGGTAGACAAAGTCAAGAAATAGGAGTTCCTAGAAATCTTGGAAAGTACATAAATTCAGTGAGGATATTGTAACAGAATTTGTAACTCTATCCCCCACTCTATTTCAATTTGCACTTATTCTAATCAAGGCAGAGTTTTAATAAGGGGGAGACCTACCATCAGCAGAAGTGGGAGTCTGTACCAGGCTTGTTTGTCCTGGTACTGGGGCCCTGGCGCTGCTGAACAGGAGATCAAACTTGGTGCTTCGGCAGGTGTTGGTGCACACTTTGTCATGCTGATAGAAATCAATTTGCCCAGAATCCATCATCTTTCTGCACAATGAATGGAAAACAGAACAGTCATCTGAGGGGGGGGATGAAAATCAGTTCAAAGAATTGTCTAAGAGGAAAATGTAAAAAGACAAAGCCTTTGAGCATGATTCATCAAACGATGCTCCATCCCATTTAGCTTATGCACAACCACAGTTATATAATTCAATGGAAGGTTTAATATGAAGCGCATGGTTCTTTATCGTAAAAAATAAAAAAAAAATTCTATCCTAATTTATCCGGCAATATGGAAAGGATTAACAACTACAATTTACGGAATCCTCCAATGTGGCCCTTATTATTCATTGGAGGCTGTTCCAGCCCAAAGATTGTGAGTAATAAAATCAGGGATAATGAGGGTATTACAAATATACTTTACATCAGGGCAGGGGTCTCCAACCTTGGCTCCTGGAAGCCTGGCGGACTTCAACTCCCAGAGTTCCACAGCCAGCAAAGCTGGCTGTGGAATTCTGGGAGTTGAAGTCCGCCAGGCTTCCAGGAGCCAAGGTTGGAGACCCCTGCATCAGGGCAAAACACCTCCACCATTTTGCGCATGTTACACACCCAGAAAAATTATCCAAAAGCTCTCTCCTGAATAGAACCACATCCTTTTACCATTGATAATGTCTAATTTGTATTACCTGCCTTAAGACACTTGAAACCACAGTTAAGGGAGCCATGAATAACAGGATTCACTTATAAAAAGTCCACGACCTCCGAACGGTCTCTTTGTGAAAGTTCTAGGAGACCCCCCAAAAAGGTACTTACAAGTCCTATTGGATGCATCCTTCTGCAGTCACATAATTGCATTTTGGGCACTTGTCAACTAGTTCACATTTATGGCCATTTGCAGTGTTCTGCAGTCACATGTCTTCAATTTATGATATATATTTTTTTTGCTGAAAACTGGCACTTACTTCCAATTTCCAGCAAAAAATGCCCATTGCAAACAATGGGGTCACTTAATGACTGCAGTGTTCATTTAGTGATCATGGTGATTCATTTAATGGCCACCATAAAAAAATATTGTAAAATCAAGTTGTTCATGTGATGAACCACCGAACCACCGGCACGGCTTACAACCTATTTCCAAGCTTAATTACGGTGGTAAGGACGACCTGTAGATCAGAGGTCTCCAAACTTGGCAACTTTAAGACTTATGGACTTCAATTTATGGACTTCAAGCATAGCTGGCTGGAGAATTCTGAGAGTTGAAGTCCACAAGTCTTAAAGTTACCAAGTTTGGAAACCCCTGCTGTGGATCAAAGTCTTATTCCAGCAACCCCTCCTAATATTCTGTATAAAATGGCCCATGAAATCACTGGATCATTTCCTGTGAAAAATACACAGGGTCAAACTCTCAGCACTATTTTTATTTAGCAAGAAATGCAAGGTACCACAGTTTTAAGAAGAGAGGATATTCTTATTCAGATGTTTGCACCAGAGTTTGGTACAGGTAATCTTCAACTTACAACCATTGATTTAGTGACTGTTCAAAGCTACAACAGTGTGAAAAAAATGACATACAGATGTTTTTCATGCTTACAATCTTTGCAGCATCCCTGTGGCCACATGATCAAAATTCAGATGCTTTGTAACTGACTCGTATTTTTGACGGCTGCAGTGTCCCAGGGTCATGTGATTCCCCTTTTGCAACCTTTTGACAACAAAAGTCAATGGGGAAGCCAGATTCTATGACTAACTTAACAACTGCAATGATTCACTTAACAATTGTGGCCAGAAAGGTTGTAAAATGGGGCAAAACTCACTTAACAACTTGTCTTGCTTAGCAACAGAAATTTTGGGCTTAATTGTGGTCGTAAGTGGAGGACTACCTGTACATGACAAGATGGTTACCTCAGCATGATTCCTCCTAGGCGGATGGCTCGCTTCCAGTCCTTCAGGGTAGACTTGCCAGCCAGGTGAACAAAGTGCTTGGGGCTGATAAGCTGGTCATTGAACTATCAAAAGAGGAAGGGAACCATTTATTTTTCTCATGGAAAGGATATAATGCAACCGTTCAGTCTTCAAGGCAGCACCCATTATTCATGTCATCAAGACACGCACTAGGACTTCGTTAATACAACCTGGGCTTTGTGATTCCCGGCTGACACTGTGCAATATGTAGAACTGTTTGGGGATAAAAATGAGGCGGATAAGCAGGAAAGTTTTGGCCATCCAATTATATATTGCAGAATGGGACTCTCACAAGAAAAACATCCATTATGGCAGACATGACCCAACATTTTTCCTATGGTGGTGTCCAAGTCCTTATGGCAGGGGGAGGGGTGTCTCCTTGCAGGAATGAAATAAAGACATTGCCTTCAGCCCTGCCACCTAAATAGTTTATTGCTAAGCGTTTTAGTGAACCTAATACTCCTGTGCCTATCCAGTGGAAAGCAGGACATTTTTCAAAGGAAAAGAATGCTGTCAAAAACCCAGTAACACCGAACGAAGAGAAGCGAGCTGGCAAAGCCACTTTCACCGTGCTATTTACCTTAACACATTTGACATTGATTCCTGGGCACACAAATTTCTTCCAGAGCAAGATGGCCTTGCTATCTCCACAGGTAATGGGGTAGGCAATCTCAATTTCTTCATTGCTTTCAAGAGCACTGGCATCTACAGATGGAAGACATTTGAGAGATCTCCGTGCTGATTCATCTCACCATGAGTGTGTCCAGCCTTGGCAATTTTAAGACCCATGGACTTCAATACTCAGAATTCCCCAGCTAGCCTAGCCAGCATCCCCCATGGCTGGCTGGAGAATTCTGGGAGTTGAAGTCCACAAGTCTTAAAAGTTGCCACGATTGGACACCTTTATCTAACCCAAAGACTGAAAAGGACTTTAAAAATCTCAAGCATTTTCTCATCCTATATATTTTAAACTGGAGATTCCAAGTCTAAACATCCATTCTAAGCCATCATTCTTTATACACTGGTAAAATTATACAGTTTGTTTCACCTTTACAACTTATGATGGATCCATAAATAATGTACTGTATAACATTTAGGCAAGCATCAAAGTACAGTTGCATAGCAGTCAGAAGAGTTCAGAGTATAAAAGGAAGACAATTGGATTCAATTGCTGTTCTTGTTGCCATTAACAAGGCAGGGTTTTCTTGTGGAGTGGGTTAATCTTTAGTAATACATGGTCTGATTTGTTTAACTCAGCCATAAATCATGATATACTATTCACAACTCAGCCATAAATCATGGGGTGTAAGTGGTTAAACTCCCATAATACATCAAGCCAAAATTAAACTACAATGTAAGAGCAAAGTACTAGCTTCTACCTAGAAAATATTTTTTGGGAAAATACAACTCTTTGGGATACTATCCTCACATTTTCACACTCTTGAATGTCCAATATAATATGCAAATTTCCAGTTATTCTGAGGATAGGAAATGAAATTTGGACAGTAGTCTGACAAGAACTACCTTGTGGCTGTAGTTGAGTTTCAGAAATGTGAACCTTTAGACAATGAAAGAAAGCTCCGGAGGCCTCTTAGCTCAATAACTCTTTTTTCAAGGATTCTAGCTTTTTGCAGTGCTACAGGCTTTGTTCCACCTTATGCAAATATGTAGAAAGATTAGTATTTCTCTTGCTTGTATGGAGTGGGGGGAAAGCCATCATCCATGCAAATCACTATTGCAGAAACTGTTATGCTTCAGATCAGCCCATTTCTGCTTTTGCTGAGCAAAGTTTTGGTTTGCAAGAAAGACAGTGGACAGATATTGTTTCTTCTTCAATGTTGTCCTCCCAATATGAACCCGGGGATGTACAATGGATGATAAAGAGGCAGTGACTGCATTAAAGCCATTCAGTGCATCTGAGTTCATTGTGTCTTCCTGCTTCTGCTTCAGTGCACTAACCACTACACATCAGTGGTGGGATTCAAATATTGTTGCCACTGGCTCGGTGGGCGTGGCTTGGTGGGCGCACTTTGTGTGCACGCACGTGCTGAACGCACACTTTGTGCAGGCAGAGAGTCATTTGCGCAGGCACAGAGGTGTTCTAACTCGCCTCCTGCAAGCCTGCACAATCCCAAATGCTTCAGCAGCTGCCACGCGGTGCTATTCTGTGCCGCGCAAAGCAGCTACACTTCAAATTCAGCGGATAAAGGTGAGTATGAGAGCCCAGGTGGACAGGTGGGCCCAGCAGCAGAGCCAGCAGAGAGAACTGGTTTGGTCTCTGCTGCTCATCGCTCCTACCGGCTCTCCAGAACTGGGCAGAACCGGTCGAATACCACCACTGCTGCACATGCTGCCTGCAGGCCTCATCCAAAGCACTTCTATTACGCTGCAATACAGTTGAGCTAAACATGAAACTGGTACATCATTACCACTGAGGACTCACCGATGCCATCTTCCAGTTTGTGTATGGTATGTGTTTCTACAGCCATCATGGCCGCATTAGTTTCAGAGCCCTCTTGATAAATTCTGCTGTAAAAATGGCACACAAAAGTACACAAAAGATGTAGTCATTTGAAAACTAGTAACATGAAAGAACATCACATCCCCCACATCAATCTGTGTGCCCGGCATCAGAAGGGGTAACATTTATGGGATTTTCCATTAATAATTCCATATTTATGGAATTTGGCACTTTTCAACAGCAACCCCAAATCTTAATTTTAATACTTCATCTTTTGGTTATTCTACTGCTGTCGGTTTATATAGCAATAATTTCTTGTTAGACCTATCAATATTAGTTTGATGTATTTGACTTATTAATATTATGCAAGTTTCCCTGCAAAATAGTTTATTTTGGATTATATAAACATTTATATAAAAAGTAATATTCATAGCAGTATTTTTTTCCCCACCAATTTCATCAGGGACACTGTAATTTTTATCTCCAAGGAAGGTTAATATCATGAGAAGCAAGATCTCTTGCTGTAGCTGAAAGGGTTCAAGTCTATATATACAAGAAAAGAAATTGTTATTAAACAATCAAACTTGTTTTTATACAATGTGCTTCATAGTGGGATGAACTGACTGGGGGGGCTGATCTCTTCTAATAAATGCTACACCAGCTGTGGGTTGGCCAAATTGTCCTTAACTTTATGGTTCTGTCCAGCCATAAAATCCAACCATAAAATGATTGCTGGAGAAGGCAAGTTCCTTCATATTTTTAAACATATCTAGAATCTCCCGATACCTCAAACTCTTGTTAAAATTCCATCTTCTGCAAAATTGCTAAATCGCAAGAATGTCATCTTTTTTTATGCCTGCATTCTCAATTCTCCTTGGAGCAGTCCTCTAAATCAGCAGTCAACAACTGGTGGTCCACGAGAAAATTTTGGTGGTCCGCAGAAAAATTATTTCCCTTTTTTATATTGCACTAAATACTATTTATCTTTTTTTTAAAAATTGTAATAGTGGTCTACAGGATTTAAAATTGTGAATGTAGTGGTCCCTGGGGTCCAAAAGGTTGGTAAGCCCTGCTCTAAACCCTCAATTACTTGAAATTACTTGGGAATATTTTGTTTTGCTACTGGCATGTCACTCACCCTTGCTGCACTGGCTGTAGTTGTAATATAACCTGGGTTTTGGTATCTTCTGGATTTCCCCCCTCCGTTCCTTCAGTTGGCACAACAACCACATCTCCTACAGGAATGCTTACTTCAGCATTTGCCATTTGTTCACATGAAGTCTGAGCGACGGGGTGACAAGTATGCTGTAGCAGACAATAAAAACCGAGGCAACCTTGATTTGGGAGTTGAGATCAGGCATCTCTAATTACACACAATTATTATATTCTATAATAGTAGGTCAAAAGGGACCACATGTGTGATAAAAACATCCACAACACCTCAGGGGCTTCTCTTAATAGTCTTAACCTCTCTTACAACCTAAGATTGTTCTCAGAATAATTGAGCAACCTACCTACCACTAATTTCTTGGGAACTCAAAAGTGACTTTGACTTGTTAGCTTTCTTGCAAAGTTTAAGAGGTTATTGTGACAGCAATTAAAGATGTACAGGCATTCCATTTTCTCTATATTTGGGCTGCACCTGCTATAGCAGAGGCATGAACCATCTGAATACAAAAGTGTATTCTTTTTTATAGAACTATTATTTTATAATGAAGTTGGATTCATTAGAAAGTGAAGGCTGCAGTCCTATATACAATTGGCTTAGACTATATCTAGTACAGCTGGTTTGTTTCTGAGTTCACAGGCAGTTTTGTTTTTGGGTCTTTTTTTAAACCAACCAATGAGGCTGAAACACTGAGTAGTATCACTCAATAGGCAGAGAAAGCTAGAAAGTCACATTGCAATGATGTATGTGGTATCTATAGAGGGCTCAAAAATATGTAATGGGTGACTTGGATCTTGGTGGGAGGCATTTGCTGCTTTTTAAATAGTTCAAGATTATGGGAGTTGCATTTGCTTTCTCTTTGTTCCTTTGCCAGCAGAACAATGCTAGAACCAAACCCCTTCACACAATACATTGGTTGTAAACTAATGGCCAAAAGGACCCCCAAATGCAATATTGGCTATTGGTTGCTCCCAAATCAGCAGATGAGCTGGGGAAGCAAGGATCTGTGGAATTTCCAGTAAGAATGGTCATACACATGGTTCTTTGGAAGTAAGAACTTTAACACAAAACCTCATTTCATAAGTGAAAATGTATCAGTTCCCTTGTTTTCAGATTCAAAATCATAGGCCATTGTTACTGCTGGATCAGATGATAGTCCAACAAATTCAGCTTCACACTACCAACCAGCCCCTCCTGCTGGCTGCAGAAAACTCATTAGTAATACACAAACGTAATTCAATTCCCTCCTCTCATTTTGCCTCACTCTCAGAGGATACCCAGAGAAATACATTGTAGTGGTGTTGAATCTGAAGGTTTAAATATAATTCTAATGACCTTGCTAATAATCTTTCCTAGAAGTGTTCTAAACCCCTCTTAGTTGTCATTCTACTATACAACAACAATGAATTTTAAAAATTATTCAGTATGCGAAAATGTATTGTCTCTCTTAAAGGCAAGGTTGAAATGATTCAATTGGAGATTAATATATTATTTGTGTTTGAATAGTTCTTTAAAGACATGTCTGAATTCAGGATAAATTAAACGAATAACTGATCATTGGTTCAATGATTATCAGCTAGTTATTTTATAGAACAAATGCTATGTATCTTCATCAAATAAATTCCCCTGGATGTTAATGGAATTTACTTCTACAAAAGCAAAAACAATATCACAACTTGCCTAATTTACTTTTAGGTAAGTCCAAATGAATTCAGTATTGTTTATACTTAGTCAAATCACAGCCATTGTTTTAGATTAGTTGAACCAGTGCCATAAATATTGGCAGGGCTACAACAGAAGGCTCAGAATGCCTTAGCTGCTTATTATTATGGGAAAACAAAAATTGAGGCAAACAAGAACACTATTTGCATCTTTATTATTATTTTGTAAATAAGGTTTAGCAGTTTTCTTCATGTGAAACAGTTGTCCAATCAACAATGATATTCTTCCAATAATGGTGCCAGGTCATCAGTTTTGTCATTTTAAAAAGCCACCCCCCCAAAAAAAATAAAAAACCCTTTAACATTGAATAGAAAAAGGGTGATAGAAGAAGGACATTTAAGGAGCATTTCAGCTGTGATTTTTTTTTTGGAAAAGCATTGTTTTCCACAATTGCAATCCCAAACCCATCGTGTCACATTAGCATTGCCATTAAAAAAAAGAGAGATGGAATGCAATTTGCTTTTTATACAGAAATCAAGGCAGCCTTTTTTATCATAATTTGTCATTTATAAAAAAAAGGCCAATTCTTCGTAAGCCACTTTGATCTCGGCTATTCCAACAACTTGTTTAGTCATTTATCCTACATTGAACTCCAACCACCACCACCCCCAGTCTGTTGTCTAAAGCCATTTCAGTGAGTGTAATAAATCACAGGAAGATTTTGGGGAGCATGGCTCCTACTCTGATTATGTATTAAATTGAAATCCTAATTTTGTCGTTTTAATTTTTCTGATGGATCCTACTTAAAACTGATGGGGGGGGGGTTCTCCTTCAATCAATCAACCTGAATAGAGCTGGAAGGGACTTTTGAGGTCTTCTAGTCCAGCCCCCCCCCCCCATCCCGCTGAAGTAAGAGGGCCCTATAGTATTTCATTATCTCTTTTTTTGAGTTTTGACGGAGTTTAAGCAGTCCCGGGGACAGGAGCTTGATTAAACCCGGGACGATTTTGTCACTGAACGGGGATGGACTTTTAACTCGGCCAGGGAAGGAACCCCCTCAACCCCCCCGGCCGCCTGAGGAGGAAGTCGAGGCTTTGGACCGAGAGGCTCGGGAAACCGCGAGTTCCAAGCCGTCCCTCAGAACCACGAGGATCAACCGGTGAGGCAAGTTCCACGGGAGAAACTCGCTCCGCTCCCCCCACGCCCGGCGGTTCCAAGGCAGACCCGGCGGGGGAGGGAGAGCAAAGCGGCCCGCAGGTTGGTTTTTTTTTTAAGCGCCTGGCCCGACTTCAATGCTCGAAGACTCCAACTGCCATCATCCCCAGCTCGACCGGCCACTGGGGATGATGAGAGGCGGCGGCGGCGGCGGCGGCGGGAGGACGAACCACCCCGCGCGGGCCGTCCCTGGACGGCTTTCCACGCTGGCCACTGAGGTCGAGTTCGATCGCGGCCGCGCGGCTGAGGAGAAAGCCCGCCTCCCCCCGCGGGCCCCGCCCCCTCGCCTGCCCCGCGAGCCCCTCAGCCCTCCGTGGCCCCGCCCCTCTTCCCTCGCTCCAGGCCAGGCGCAGCCTCCTCCTCCTCCTTTCCCCACCCTCCACTTCCCCCCCCCCCGCAGCGGCGCTGCGACGTCCGCTCTCCCGGCGGCGGCACGTACGGCGGGGTAGCGGCCGTGCGCTCACCCAACGCAACCCCCTCCCTCATCTCCACGCACTCTGCGTCCCGGCTCCCGTAGCGTAGCGGCAGCAAGAACGTCGCCCTGCGTTCCCTCCCCCCCCGTTACCGTCTCCGAGCGGCCGAGTCCAGGCTGGGGGGGTTGGGAGGAAGGGAGGGAGCATGCGCAGCAGCTGCAGCGGCTCGCCTGCCAGGACTTCCGGCCGCCGCCTCTCTCTTAAAGGGACCGCGAGAGGCAGAACGCTTTTTGCGCTCCCGCGGCTGGGCGCGACGGGATGACTTTTGGGGAGCCCGGGGAGGCCGGTTTCTGGCCGAGCGAGGATCGGCTCTTCTCAGCGGTTCTGCCGACTCCCCCAGAGTTGTTGCTGCTGCCGTATTAATAGCATCTGTATGTTTTTCAATTATTGAATATATAGCAGTAGCCCGTAGACTTATATCCCGCTTTACAGCTCCTCCCTAAGCTGTTTACAGAATCAGCCTATTGCCCCCTCTATAGTTAAATTGCTCAAAATTGGCAGTGAAATTGCGAGGCAACATGCTCAGAAATGCTCTCATTAATTAATTGCATGTACGGATCGTTAACCCTTGTGCAGTTTAAAGCACGCCCTTTTGCATTCTAATCCAAAAAAACGGTTTTCCGGCTGCAAATGTTTGCTGCCCGGGAAATTTCACACTTCTCCCTTCTAAAGCTACCAGAAATCCGGAGAGCTGCTGGATGGCAAGGCTAGCGGTACAGAGAAGTTGCCTGCCATTTTTGCAGCCCTGATCCCATCACGCTACATTTTCATGTATTTGATGGAAACTCCTGCCAAATCCGGAAGGAGCCCCTTCTTGTGCAACTTTCAGCAAACGAATGTTATGCCCAGCTGATGGCGCCAGTAGCCTTCTGATTCCTGGCACGTTTGTCAACCTCTTTAAGATTATGTGGACTTCAACGCTCAGAATTCCCTAGTTGGGTTGGGGAATTCTGGAAATTGAAGTCCACACATCTTCAAGGGACTAGGTTAACAAACGTTGGAACAGACTTAGGGCACAAAGCAAAAGGTTCGCTGTTATTAAGTCTCTCCAGTACCAAGACACCCCATTGTCTGCAATTTGCTTTTACACCCACGTTTTTATAGTTTTAATCCCCTAAGAGGAATTGACCTGCTCCACAGGGGGCATAATAGGGTTTTGACTTCACCCAAAACCACCACCACACACAGACACACACAACGTTTCACACAAACTTTCTTCCTTTGGCTGATTCAGGCTAATAATTAAAGAGTCAATGATAATAATCAGCCAAAGAAGTGGATGGTAGGGTCTGAATGCTATATGCAGAGGTTTACCAGAAGTTGAAGAATGAAATAAACGGAGTGAATGTTGAGTGAAGAAACTCAAATTGGTTTGTAGTAGAAACATGCCTATAAAAACATATTTAGAATAGCAAAACAAAAGTGCTATAATCTACGACCTACCATAAAACCAAAAGTAATTAAAACAAGACAACTGCTTTGAATACACAACAAAGCATGCAAACTATAAAGAAACTAAGCCTCTGATGAAATTATTTAAGGTTGAACACCTCTGTTTAAACAGTGATAGAATAACTTTAATGTCACTTTGTACCCTAATCCGCACACATTAAAATGAAATTCCATCGCATGCAGCTCTCAAAGAGCCACCCCCCTCCAATATTCACCACATAAACACAGCAAAATAAATAAATACAAAATTATGCATAAACCCACGTATATTATCTTTCCAATATTGTGAGCACAACCGGCTAGCTCAGGAGTCTCCAACCTTGGCAACTTTAAAGACTTTTGGACTTCCAACTGCAAAGCTGGCTGAGGAATTCTGGGAGTTGAAGTCCACAAGTCTTTAAAATTGCCAAGGTTGGAGATCCCTGGGCTAGTTTTTCTTTTTCAGGGCTGGACACCGACACCCAACGTAGAGTCAAAAAACCACGTTTTATCGAATCAAGATTTAACACGGTTTCAAGGTGCCTGAAGGGGTCTTCAAACTTGAGAGCTTTAAGACTTGTGGACTTCAACTCCCAGAATTCCTCCTCCAGTCAAGTTAGCTCGGGAATTCTGGGAGTTGAAGTCCACAAGTTTTAAAACTTGCCCAGTTTGAAGACCCTACCATATTTTACCCTCATCTCTTTGGGTTTCCACCTCGAGCTAGGATACCCATGACTCCCGAGCCACCCTCCTTTCCCCTTTCTAACATGGTTGCTTCGTTGTTGGTGGTTTTTTTCGACGAAGGGGGCTTATCCGCTCTTCCTCGACGGGGCGGCTTGACCAGGCTTTGGGGGGGGGAGTTAGTCGGGCGGGCGGGACCAATGACCGAAGGGAGGCTTGGCTCCTTCAGCCAATCGCGTGACGCGGGGTGGGGGCTATTCGAGGCGCGCGCTCCTGCGGCCACCGCCGCCAACTGCAGACGGCCGCTGTTCGGCCCGGGCGGAGGCGATTGGAACTGGCGGCTCCTGCCGAGGCGCCTCTCGACAATGCGCCCGGGGCTCCTCGGTGCGCTCCGGCTGCTGCTCCAGCTGCTGCTCCAGCTGCTGTGGTGGCACCTGGACCTCTCGGCGGCCGGCAATCAGGCGGGTAAGTCGTGGCCGTCGTAAGCCGGCTGGGAATAGTGTGGAGTGACTGGGAGCGAGAGCGGACGAAGAATGAGGAAAGGAGGTCGGTGGATGAAAGGATGGTGGGTGACAGCTTGAAGGGGAGCGTGGGGGTGGAAAGCGCTTGGCACGATCTTTTCCGAGCTCTGCTTTTCAGAGGCGCTGCACTGCGCGACACACAGGAGAATGTCCGTGGTGGCACTTGTAGCCACACTGGATGGAAACTGATCAAGGAGAGATTCAACCTGGAAATCTGGAGAAACTTTCTGACAAGTGAGAACAATCAGATAACAGATCATCAGAGTTGGAAGGGACCTTGTAGGTCATCTAGTCCAACCCAAGCGGGAGACCCTACACCATTTCTGGCAAATGGGAGTCCAAACTCTTCTTGAAAGTCTCAAGTCTCAAGACGAAGCTCCCACAACTTCCGAGGGCAACTTCTGTTCCATGGATTCATTGTTTTCACTATCAGAAAGTTTCTCATGATTTCCAGGTTAAATCAATCAACCCATGGAACAGAAGTTGCCCTCGGAAGTTGTGGGAGCTTCATCACTGGAGAATTTCAAGAAGAGATTGGACTGCCATTTGTCAGAAATGGTGTAGGGTCTCCTACTTGGGTGGGGGGTTGGACTAGATGACCTACAAGGTCCCTTCCAACTCTGATTATCTGTTAAATCTGTGGCCCAGTGCCTCTGGAAAGCATCAGGATAGGGAAGAAAATACTTCAGAGGGAGTGGGGTATTTCGTACAGGTGGTCCTCGAATTATGACCACAGGCAAGCCCCACATTTCTGTTGTCAAGTGAGACATTTCTAAAAGTGAGCTTTGGCCCCCTTTTACAGCCTTTCTTTTGCCACCGTTGTTAAGTGGATCACTGCAGTCGTTAGTAACCTGGTTGTTAAATGAATCAGGCTTCCCCACTGACTTTGACTGTCAGAAAGTCACCAAAGGGGATGCCATGACACTGCAACCATCATAAATAGGAGTCAGTTGACAAGGGTCTTGAATGTCGATCTCGTGACTGTAGGGCTGCTGCAATGGTTGTAAGTGTGGACAATGGTCCTAAGGGACTTTTTTCCCCAGTGATGTTGTAACTTGGAAGGATCACTAAATGAACTGGTGTAAGTCGAGGACTAGTTGCATGAGGCGTCTTCCACATCAGCGGGGTTGACTACAGAGGAAAACTAGATCTGGCTTGCACGCTTGTGTTAAGAAGCAGCTTCATTTTTGCCCATTGAGTCAATGTCTGGGTTTGTGCCATATACTGTAGACTGAACTCTCACAATTATCTGCAAACCACAGTGGCCCTGGCCACCGGCCAAGTCACAAACCAGCCACTCTTTTGACAAGCACAGCTGAAGGAGCTGAATTGTTAAATTGGTGGTTAAGGCTAGAAGAAATTTTTTTAAAAAAAGATGTTGAGGCTCTAGAAAAAGTACAGAGAAGAGCAATCAGGATGATTAGGGGACTGGAGGCTAAAACATACAATGAATGGTTACAGGAACTGGGCCTGGCTAGTCTAGGGAAGAGAAGGACCAGGGGAGATAGGAGAGCAGTCTTCCAGTATTTGAGGGGCTGCCACAGAGAGGAGGAAGGGGTCAAGCTATTTTCCAAAGCAGTGGTTGCCAACCAGTGGGCTGGGGACCATTGATGGTCCGTCTGTGAGAAAATTTTGCTGGTCACGAGAAAATTTTGGTGGTCCACAGAGAAATGTCACCCCCAAAGCAATTAATCCAGCTGCGGAACACAAGGTTGCGCCACCCACATGGCCCGTGGGAACACAAAGCTTGTGGTGCTTGCATTGAAAACAACATGTAGTGAGGAGAGTGGGGAAAGGGCAGAGGGAGAGAACCTGCCCCATGCGCCTTGCCTGACCACTGGGCTGCTTCTTTCCGCTTCTTTCTTCTTCTGCTCTTGGCTGCATGCAAGGAAAGCAGCAAAAGTCTTTCTTTCTCTCCCCCAAACTCTGCCAGAAATGAGTCTTTGGGACCCTGCAAGGCCTCCTGCTCCAAGAGGCTGCACCAGCATAACAAGTCTCACAAAGACTCATGTCTGGCAGAGTTTGGGGGAGAGAAAGAAAGATTTCTGCTGCTTCTGCTGCTTTCCTTGCATGAAGCCAAAAGTCTCTCTCTCTCTCTATCCCCCTGAGAATGGAGCAGGAGACGGTATCCTGCGATCCCATATAAAGAATGATCGATTAGTAGGAAAACAGGGTGGGGAATTTCCCTGCAGACTTTTTTTGGAATTTTCCCAGGGTCTCTGGTATGCGGGATTTAAAATTATGAGTTTTGTGGTCCCTGAGACCCAAAAGGTTGGCAACCCCTGTTCAAAAGCACCCGAAAGCCAGACAAGGAACAATGGATGGAAACTGAACAAGGAGAGATTCAATCTGGAAATAAGGAGAAACTTTCTGACAGTGAGAACCATCAACCAATGGAACAGAAGTTGCCTTTGGAAGTTGTGGGAGCTTCATCACTGGAGGTTTTCTAGAAGAGACTGGACTTCCATCTGTCAGAAATGGTGTGAGGTCTCCTGCTTGGGTAGGGGATTCAACAAGATGACCTACAAGGTCCCTTCCAACTCTGATTATCTGTTAAACCTAATCTTTTAGGTTTCTCTTAGGAGCAATCACTTTAAAGTACATCATTAGCCTTTCTTTTTTCAAAGCTGAATTGACACAAGACAAGTTTCTCTTCCGCCAGCAGTCACAGTTGTCTCTTCTGTGCTGTGACCAACAAGTCAACTCTTTGCTGTTTTGGCTTCTGATTAATTATAAAATGGCCACAATCCGCTAAGATGTCTTTAATTCAAAGAGTTGCAATCCTGGGAGAAATGCAGCTGATCGTTTTGCAAAAGGTCACTTGTTCCATGGTAGCATGTTTGCTCATGGAAACAAAATCTAAACAGAATCCTGGTGTGAAATTATGTATGTTTCAAAGAGTTGTGTCAATCACAGGTCAAAAGAACCGTGGAAATAATTTCCAGGTTTAATAGGTAGTCCTTGACTTACAACCACAAATGGGAGCAGAATTTCCATTGCTGAACAAGGCTGTTTCTAAGTCACACCTGATTTTTACAACCATTTTTGCCAAAGTTAAGCAAAGCGTTGCAGTTGCTAAGTGAATCATACAGTCATTAAATGAATCCAGCTTCCTGCATGGACTTTGCTTCTGGGAAGCCGGCTGGGAAGGTTGCAGATGGTGATCACATGGCCCCAGGATGCTGTAACCTTTGTCAACTGCCCAAAGTTTGATTGCATGACCATGAGGATGCTGCAAACAGTCACAAGAACATAGACTCATAGGGCTGGAAGGGACCCTTGAGGTCATCTAGTCAAACCCCCCGCTCATGGCAGGAGACCTTATACCATCTGATCAAACGGTTGCCCAATCTATTTTTGAAAACCTCCAGTGAGGGAGCACCCAGTACTCTGGGAGGGAAGCTGTTCCACTGATTAATGGTTCTCACTGTCAGAAAATTGTGGGCTGGTCGTAAGTTACCCTATCAGTGCCATTGTAACTCAGAAATATTATTAAATGAGTAGCTGTTAGCTGAGGACTTCTTGTATTGTGTGTTTATATGCGTATGTACAGTGGTGGAATTCAAATATTTTTACTTCCAGTTCTGTGGGTGTGGCTTGGGCGTGGCAGGGGAAGGATACTGCAAAATCCCTATTCCCTCCCCAGCCCACCCCAGCCCATTCCTTTCCAGCTCTGTTCTCCTGTGCAGGGCAACCAAAGGAGACCCAGCCAATCAGCTGGGACTCAGGAGGCAGAGAATAGATGGGGGCGGGGCCAGTCAGAGGTGGGATTTGCCGGTTCTCTGAACTACTCAAAATTTCCGCTACTGATTCTCAAGAACTGGTCAGAACCTGCTGAATACCACCTCTGTATATCAGTGGTGGGATTCAAAAATTTTACTGCCAGTTCTGTGGCCGTGGCTTGGTAGGGGTGGCATGACTTGGTGGGCATGGCAGGGGAAGGATATTGCAAGATCTCTATTCCTTCCACACCGCACTAACCTGCTTTCCAGCTCCATTCTCCTGTCCAGGGCAACAGAAGCTGGGACTCTAGAGGCAAAAAATAGATGGGGTTGGTGGGGCCAGTCAGAGGTGGTATTTGCCGGTTCTCTGAACTAGGTACTCAGAATTTCTGCTACCAGTTCTCCAGAACTGGTCAGAATCTCCTGAATACCACCTCTGTGCATGTATGTTTTAAATATCTTCTTCAGTTTCCTACAATCTGATACAATCTGACTTTTTTGCAGTGCACGACCAAATATGCTAGTTATGCACACTGTTTGAAAAGCATTATTAAACTGTCTGGATTATACCACATGGTCTATCACCAATAGATTATGATGAAATTTGTAGGTAATACAAACTGGAGAGGTAACTTAATTCAGTGCTATAGAATTAGCAGCATAAACAATTTGTTCTCTGTATCATTATTTGTACCATTATTTTCAATAATACCATAAGCAGAGAGCAACTAATGTTCTAACCATTTAACATTTTTATTGAGTTATAAAATAAGATACAAAATACAAAAGTAAATAGGAAAACGGTGGGGAAGAGAAGTGAGGAAGGATACGAAAAAAAGAAAAAGAAACATTGATTTCCAATTCTCTCCGTTGCAGTAAAATAAGGCATTAACATCAAATCACAACTTTTTTGTTTTTTTCATAATAATATGAAAAGGCCATTTCTATAAAGATCTATCAATCTAATCAGTAAAACCCAGAATCAACGTCAAAGTAATTAATGTTCTAAAACAATGTATTTCAAACTTGGCAGTTTTAAGAGGTGTGGACTTCAACTCCCAGAATTCCCCAACTGGCATGCTCCCAGAATTCTGGAAGTTGAAGTCCACGCATCTTAAAGTTGCCAAGCTTGAAAAAAGACTAAACTAAACGTAAGTTTATAGATACGATCAATGTGAATAAAATCCTTCCCGGAAAGAATGTTTATTTCTCATCTGTCTTGTAGATCCAATCAGAAAGATTTTCTACCCCTTCTGGGAACTGCAGCAAATAACTGGATGGTCACCCCATGATTACATTCATGTGTAGAAATAACAAGAATGGTGGCCTGAAAGGAACTGTCTTCATTAAAAAATAAAACAAAACCTTTGAGGTTTTTAACTCAAGAGAGAAAAGTATTTCCTCTACTCTTGCAACATCTGTTCTAGTTTGTCTTTCCCACATCCTGTTGAAAAATATATTGGCTAGGTTATGTTGGTTAATTGTCTCCCTGATGGATGAATCTAATAAAAAAAGAATAGAGTAGCGGAGCAAAAAAGAATAGTGTCGCATAGCATACCGCAGCATACATAGCATAGAAAATATGAAATGTAATGTAATAGAATTAGAATGGAATGGAATAGAACAGAATAGAAAATATGGAATGGAATGGAATAGAATAGAATAGAAAATGTGGAGTGGAGTGGAGTGGAATAGAATAAAATAGAATGGAATGGAATAGAATAGAATAGAATAGAAAATGTGGAGTAGAGTAGAGTAGAGTAGAATAGAATAGAATAGAATAGAATAGAATAGAATAGAATAGAATAGAATAGAATAGAATAGAATAGAATAGAAAATGTGGAGTGGAGTAGAGTAGAATATCTGGCTGTGTGATTTGTCTCCAGTGCAGAAGCTCTCCATATACACGTAAATCCACCAAAATTTTTAAAACAATTCTGCCTCTGGTCATCAGACTGTGGCCCTAATGAATCCCCCATGCTCCTATGTGCTAAGGTAACAACAAGCAAAGAACAATTGGTCATTGTGTGATGTTCTACCCAGGCCGCCATACCAAACATGGAATGATTTCTCTCCTTGCCTTCCAGGGGACGGTTGTGGTCATTCAGTGCTCACATCTTACAGTGGGACTTTGTCCTCCAAGAACTTTCCAGGCACGTATCCAAACTCCACTTCCTGTGAGTGGCAAATTCACGGAGAGGAAGGGAGCCCCCTCAGCCTGGCATTTGGAGACATGGACATCGAAGCCTCGGAACAATGCAAATATGGCTTCTTGTTGCTTTCATCTCCCTCCAACGGTTCCAGCTTTGGTAAGGACATTCCTTGACCTCACTCCTAAAGATAATGGTATAGCGTTTCCTGCCTGAGCAGGGGGTTGGACTAGAAGACCTCCAAGGTTCCTTCCAGCTCTGTTATTCTGTTACTAGCTCGATACCCATGCTTCGCTATGAAACTATGTGGTCAGGATTAGTTTTGGGGGAGGAAAATAAAAGGGGGGGCGTTGTGCTTCTGCCTACCAGCATCCATCGGTATTTATCTGGCAGTGTGTGAGAGAGTTGAGGGTTGTTTGGAAACTGAAACAGTATTTGCTGTGTGAGCAAGGAGACAGCAAGGAGCCTGGGCATGGCTTAGCTCAACTGTTCTGTACTAAGGCCGCTTGGTGCTCTGAAACGGAAACTTCTATAATTGATTCTAATTATACTTTCCCATGGAAACAAAAATGTACACATTCCTGTCAAGGATGGAGAGATGAACTTGCATATCCAAGAGCTCCCTTCCCTTTCCATGCACTCCGTCTCCCATAGATCCCCTCCAGGAACAGAAGCCTGAAAATTCATGTCTGTACTGGAACTGGTTTCTAAGATGAAAATCGGTCCCAATATTTCATATAGATTCCTTTTTCCTTATACTCTAGCATTCTAAGAGGCTAAGAGTGCCCAAGGTGGGTACTCTTAGCCTAAGGCCATACTCAACTTATGAATGGCATACCAGAAGCTACATCTAAAGAAGGGATCTCCAAACTTGAAAACTTGTGGATTTCAATTCCCAGAATTCCCCAATCAGCCATGCTGGCTGAGGAATTTGGTGAGTTGAAGTCTACAAGTCTTAAATGTTACCAAGTTTTTGAACCCCTGATTTAAAATAATGGTTGGAGCCATCCAAACAAATTAAATGTGCTTTCATTATATTTGAATGTTTTAAAATGAACCAGAAGGAACAGGATTCCAGTACCAAATTTAATAATTTCCACTTTCTACCATCTTAGACATTATAATTTGCCAGCAATTTTCAAAGGTCTCTGACAGATTTCAAGGGCTTTAGTTTATATATCTCTACAAAGGGCTATAAAAAGACTGTACTTCTTTGCTGTAGACTTTTTTGTCATGTGGTTTTCCTTCTTACATTCTTCTACAAATGGTCAACTTTGGGTTCTTTGGAAGAAAGTGGAAGAGAGGTATATCAGCTCTTGAAAAAATCGGAAGTGTGCCATTTAGGTCCTGTATAAACAGATCTTGTCTTCTGTAGCACTTTGACCTTCTTAGATCTCTGCTCCTTCACTGGTTCCTTTGTCCTATATTTAGTTTTGTTTCCATTCTCATCACTTCCATCACTTCCAGTTCCTGCGAAAGGCTGTTCCATGATTCTCTGGAATACAGTTTGAGGCAGACATTTCCAAACATTGTTTAGTTTCTTTGTTTGCTTCCTTCTTCCACTTCCAAGACCTTTATAGGTCCATCTGATTTGAAATCTATTAAATATCTGTGATGAAATCTGGCAAAAAATTGGTGATACAATTTCTCGTCAGGAAGGAAACTTTCATGAATTAATGCACACATTTGCCTTTCTTCGTTCTCTATAACTCATTTTCCAAGCACAACATCTTTAGAAAGTTAGATTTTTCCATTGGGGATTTTATTTTTAAACAGACATGAATTTGGAATTTCCAACAATTCCCATTTGGATTTCTCTAAACATTCCATTCTCTCCCTTCAGAGATCAATTTGCCCTATGCAGTACATCCATTTGTTAGCTGTGGTGTGTGAGCCCTTCTCTCAATCTGAAATTATTTAGGGAAAAATGCAGAGTTGCAGAGAAGAGCACCAAAGATGATTAGGATACTGAAGGCTAAAAGATATGAAAAATAGTTTCAGGAATGGGTAGGTCTAGTTTAACGAAAAGAAGGGCTAGAGGCAACATGAAAGCAGTGTTCCATCATCTAAGGGGCTTGCCACAAGATGAGAGGGTCGACCTATTCCCCAAAGTACCTAAGGAGAGGACAAAAAGCAATGGATGGAAACTAATCAAGGAGAGAAGTAACCTAGAACTAAGGAAGAATTTCCTGACAGTTCGAACAATTAATCGGTGGAACAGTTTGCCTCCAGAAGTCGTGAATGCTCCATCACAGGAAGTTTTTAAGAAGAGATTGGACAGACATTTGTCTGAAAGGATAACAATTATATTACTGTTGATTGATTACCTGCTATTAAGCCATTGTCAACTTCTAGGTAGATGTTCTCCTTGGTGATTCTGTCCTCAACCTAGCCTTTCATGTCTTCTAACGGCGCGCCCATCACTAATGTAATTGAGTCCAACCATTCACTGCTGGTCATCCTCTCTTCTTCCATCTTTCTTATGTGTCTCTTACTACAGCCTATCTCAATAAAATGTAGTTTCAGTCTTTCTGTGGAATTATTTTCTTGATCTGGCCCACCTCAGATGACTGACAACTGGGGACTTTAAAACAGAAATGACCTCAATTCCCAAGGCATATTCTGTTCTTGAAAGTTTTTGGTATACTCAAAAATCTTTAGAGATACCCAATTTGTACCCAAATATATTTAACAGAAAAATTGCAGGCTGACTCCCTCTCCCTCTCTCTTTCTCCCTCTCTCTCCCAATTTAATTTATTATCATTTTAGTCACACTGAAATTCAATTCAGTTTAGTTTCACTTTTGACCTCAACTACTTTGGAGTGTGTGGCTCCTACACTTCTACCTAAATACCATCTTGGGGCCAACAGAAGGCTGCAACCCCTGATTTAATTCTATTGGTAGCGGATCGCAACTCTTTCCAGACTCTTAGATGGTGTTTTTATGCTTTTAATTTGTTGATTGCAGTTTATCATTTTTTAAGCAGATTTAAGTACGCTACTTCTGAGTCAGTTGTGATTAGATCAGCCTCTGTGTGTCCTGTTAAACCACCACGTGCATAAACCCAATCCTCAATCTTGCCACGAGGTTTATGATCAGGTTTGTGATCCGGTGGTCCTGACAAAACCCAGGCATTCCCTGCTAAAATTGCCCAGTTTCCCATTGGTGGCCAACTCTCATTTGAGTTAGTCAGACTTTCTCCATCAGCTCCTCTTTTGGATGTGGGGACTTTGAATGTTGACAGCAGAAGTGTCATGCCTTTTCAGGAATGTGTGTACTTACTTGCCCCAAAGTTTCCTCCCTCCCTCCATCAATTTTCCTGGCTCTGAAGCTGAGCCTTTTCTGTCTCCTTCCAGCTTTCGGCAGAGCTGTGGGCGGGCGGGGGGTGGACTTCTCCATCCTGGGCAATTCTGAGCAGGTCTGACCTTGGAGCCTAGTGCTGCCCTTATGACAGGGAAGGGAGAGAGGCCTTCTGGCAGCCATCACGGAGCATTGTTTTTGCTCGGCGGGTGAGGAGCAGCAGGGGAAATGAGGCAGGGAGGCAGCAGCACAAGGATAAAGGAAGCCGGATGGACTTTGTGTATTTATTGCTTTTGTATCCCACCCCAATGGCTTCAGAAAAGCATTTCATGCCAAAAATGGGGCTTAGGAAGCATCTCACCTGCATCCCATTCACAACCTCCCGTTAGAATTGGACTGGCAATAATTGTAGTGGTAATTATATGTTTGCATTAAGGATTGCTTGGAAACATGTCATAAAATAAAGATAGAAATAATGACCCACAAACTGACAAGGATGACATTGTTTTTAATCACTTTTTGACTTTTCTTTGACTTTGACTTTTTTCTCTTCTTCTCTCTTTTCTCTTTTACTTCTCCACTCTGTTTTTTCCTTTTCCACATTTGTGTAGGTGTTGTTTGTTTATTTTAATTGTAAAATTAATAAAGTTTTTTTTTAAAAAAAGAATTGGAGTGGCTAGTTGTTACTTTTGCTTCACCCAGGTTGTTGCCTCCCTCTCCCTTCTTTCCTTCCTCCCTCCCCTTCCTTCCTCTCCCTCCCCCTCTTCTTCCTTCATTCCTTCCTCCCTCCCTCTCCCTCCCTCTCCCTTTATTTCTTCCTTTCTTCCTCCTTCCTTTCCTCCCTCTTTGCATGCCTTCTTTCCTTCCTCTCCCTCCCCTCTCTTCTTCCTTCAATTTCTTCCCTCCCTCCCTCTTTCCACTCCTTTCCTTCCTCCTTCTCCTTCCCTCCCTTTCCTTCCTCTCCCTCCCCCTCATCTTCCTTCATTCCTCTCTCCCTCTCTCTCCCTCTTTATTTCTTCCTCCCTTCCCCCCTCTCCTCCCTTCCTCCCTCCTCCCTCTCTCCTCCCTTCCTTCAGATTCACTGGCATCATAGAGGGAAAAGGAAAAGGCCTTGAGGGACAGGAGGAAGAGCCACTGCCAAGGCAACGGTAGGATAAGCAGAGCTTGAGCTTGGGCCAAGAAAGCAATGTGAGAAAATGCCTCAGACAACCCCTTCCCTGGTTCACATGAAGAGAGAGTGGGGGAAGAGAAGCACATTCAGACTTCTAAATTTCTGTTACTGTAGATGTTACAATAAAAATAGTCCTGATCTCTCTGGCATTGGTTACTTAGACTGGTCTACCTTGTTGGGATAAGAATGTTTCCCCCCTCCTTCATCCTCATGTGAACCAGGGATGGGCTTGTCTGAGACCTTTTTCAAGTTATTTTCTTGGCCTGGCTCAAGCCACTCTTATCTGACTACTGCCATGGTAGCAGCTCTTCCTCATAAGCCATTCTTATGCCATCTAAGGGCACCTATTTCACCCATCTTTCACTTGCCCCTATAACGTTTCTGTACAGTTCTGTGGTTAAATTTTGCTGTATTAAGAATTGCCTTGGATCCGTTTCTTCACTGTATTCTTTTGTTGTGCCCAAGGGCACAGTGAGTGCTCAGAAAGGTAGCTTATGAAGACATGGCTAGATTCTATCATAGCAGAAGCATCTTAAGATCTCCTCTCTTGTTGTTGCATGTACCTTTTGTCATGCCCATCAGAATCCGACTCAGAGGAGGAAGCCAAACAGCTGACGGGGAGTGGGAGTGTGGTTCCGTTGGCTGGGGAAGAAACTGGGGAAGGGCAAAGTCCAGCTGGGCAGAGCAGGGAAGAGGTAGAACAAGGGAGAGGGAATTCAGAGGAAGACCCAGGGCCACCCTCTCATCATCCTGGGGCACGCAGGGAGGAACAGAGAAGGGAGCAATGTGATTTGCATGGCTTACGGGGAGGAAAGGGCCCTGATTCCCTTCATTAGCTGCAGCTGGAAACACAGTGTTTAAAAAAGGGAAGCTGCGCACAGCAAGTTGTTGGGAGCAAACGTCAATTTATCTTGTATCATTGTGGTTTATCTGTGTTCCTGGTGTCTTCCCAACTGTGTGAGTTTTGCTGTGCTTTCAAGTCTGAAATTCCTTCTCCTGCCCTGTCAAGCTAATTACTTCAGTTTGGTTTGTTTGGATTTTAAGTTACAGTTTGTGTGTACCTTGTTTTGGACTGAATTTTCTACAGTTAAAGGCTGTTCCTGGGAGAGTTTTTCTCCAGCTGAAGGTAATCTGGATACTGAGGGCAAAGTTGGAGATAATAAATGTTATTGCTTATTTCACTGTGTTGCCTTTGTGCCACGCCCCAGGTCATCACACCTTTTTCCTCCTCCATCATCATCCTTACCAGCAAGTTTAATGGAGGCACCAAAGAGTATCAAAAAGGCCTTAACCAAATGGAAGAGAGGTATACCAATTTGGCCAGATGAGACTGAGAGAAGGGTCAAACATGTCATTAGTCATGTGTCTCTTCAACACGCACAAGAGATCTAAGTCCAGCCCACCTAGAATTCCTTTCTATCCTTAACTCTTCCAAATTTCCTATGACTGTTACTAGTTCAAATTCTTGTAGACAGTTTAAGCTTTCAATAAATCTATGCAGAGGTAGTCCTCGACTTACAACCACAATTGAGCCCAAAATTTATGTTGCCAGGTGAGACATTTGTTAAGTGAGCTTTGCCCCATTTTACAACCTTTCTTGCCACAGTTGCCGGGTGATCATTGCGATTCTTAAATGAGCAACATGGTTGTTAAGTGAAACAGGCTTCCCCATTGACTTTGCTGGGCAGAAGGTCACAAAAGGGGATCACATGACCCAGGGACACTGCAGCCGTCATAAATAGAAATCAGTTGCAACGCATCTGAATTTGGATCACGTGACTGCAGCAGTACTGGGATTGAAAAATCTTTTAGTACCAATTCTGTGGGCGTGGCTTGGTGGGCATGGCAGGGGAAGGAGACTGCAAAATCCCCATTCCCTCCCCACCCCACTAACCTGCTTTCCAGCTCTGTTCTCCTGTGCAGGGCAACCAAAGAAGATCCAGCCAATCAGCTGGGACTCGGGAGGTGGAGAAGAGATGGGGGCGGAGCCAGTCAGAGGTGGGATTTGCCAGTTCTCTGAACTACTCAAAATTTTCACGACTGGTTCTCCAAAACTGGTCAGGATCTGCTGGATACCACCTCTGGACGGCAGAGGTTGTAAATGTGAAAAAAGGTCATAAGTCACTTTTTATTATTACCTTTATTGTCAGAGTACAACATGTGTACAATGAGATTGGCTGAGCCTCCCTTCGTGCACCCCCCCGAACACAACTCACAGTGAGGACAGAAGTCCCCGAACCCAGTCCCAATCTTATTACACTGTGTGACCTTGTGGCCCAACGTGCCGGCCCCGCAAGTCTATCATACTATGTTGACCTGAAGTTATTTTCCGTTCAGAAATCTGACAGCCAGGGGTAGAAACCTTTCTTCAGCCTGTTGGTGCAGCTGGCTATGCTTCTATATCTCCTACCTGATGGTAGGAGCGTGAAGAAGTGCTGACCGGGATGTGAGTCGAATCGTCCCTGAAAATTTTCCTCACTCTTCTAAGGCAGCGAGCCCAAGCAAGGTCATCTAGTGATATCATTATTAATACCACTTTTCAATGCTTTTGTAACCTGTAACCGTCACTAAATGAACTGTTGTAAGTCGAGGACTACCTGAACGCATTTGAACTTCCTGAGTCTCCTGATTTCTCCGGCACTTGACATTAAAATTTTGCTTTTCAGTAGCACAGGCTCCAAAATTTCTTCTCCAGTAGAAGCAGAACGGCTTCTCTCTTCAGCACGTAATTGAACTATTTGGAAAACCCACAGCTTTGAGGAAACATTCTTTTCCCCATTACAATTACTATGTGCATGGATGACTGTATGATTACCAGACATGACGAGGTTAGATCAGGAAAAGGGTATTGGGAAACAGTAGATTAAATCCTCTGCTGAAAACAAAACCCCACATCCTGAGCAGTTGCTGCTATGTAAAGCAGAAATTGCAACTTCATTTGTTTAGATTTCAGCTCCTAACATTCCACTTCCGGAGACACAGAGAGTTTACAACTTGGTGAGACCACCCAGGTCAGGAAAGGCAAGTGAAGGCGAGAGCAGGAAAGCATGTTGACAAACCTCCTGCTGTGTTTTGTTTTGCTTCTATACCAGTATTCTTTCCTGACTGTCTGAACCATCTACTCCAGAGCCCTCCAAACTTGGCAACTTTAAGACTTGTGGACTTCAACTCCCAGAATTCCTCAGCCAGCTTTGTAGTTGAAGTCCACAAGTCTTTAAAGTTGCTACGGTTGGAGACCCCTGAGCTAGCCAGTTGTGCTCATAATATAGCAAAGATATGTGGGTATATGCATACTTTTATATTTATTTTGCCATATTTAGGTATTTATGAATATTGGAGGGGGTGGTCCTTTGAGAGCTGCATGCGATAGAATTTCATTTTAATGTGTGCCGGTTAGGGTACATTCAAAGTGACAGATTTGTCACTTTGCTGGCTTGGGAATTCTGGGAGTTGAAGTTCCCAAGTCTTAAAGTTGCCAATTTTGGGGTCTACTTGGTGAAATAAACCTTCCCTTTGCCTTCTTAGCTGGGAGGGCCATTCCAAACAGGCTGGGGGAGGTTGAGATATAGTTTGCTTAAGGGGATTTTGAGGGATAGAGACCGAGTAGGCATGTGGAAGAAATTCCAGAGGTTTTCCTATAGTTTACGGTCCTGAGATTTGGGCTGTGGGAGCGCAGAGGAGAATTTGAGTAAGATGGGGATACGAGGGATTGTATAGTGCTGACTCAGTTGTGGTTTGTGGCTGTTGAATCGGAGTGGAGACAGTGTCGTCATCATATATTCTAGAGTGGCCATTCCATTTTGGAGTTGTTTTTCTGTGCTTCGTGTTCTTTTGTTTCTTATAGTTTTATTTATATTTATTAAATTAAATTTTTGTTTCGTGAATATTTGTTTCTAGCCTTGCCGACAATGAAAATATTTTATGTCGAAGTTAGGAAAAACGATGGCCATCAGTTCTAGTTCCATAATTTTAATTAAAAATAAAAGGAATCTGGCCTGCTGCAGAATAAGCATTAGTCTGCAACATTTATATATTAAAACTCTTATTGTCATGATCTTTACCCGAGTGAAATAATGCATTATGTTTTTCAACCAAGGTAGCACAAATAGTCTACAGAATGTGTCCAAAATCTAAGACCAAGGGAATAAAATTTGGGAAAGTTGTAGCTGCTTTAGTGCTACTGCCTGCTGCCGTGGTCATGTGATCTTCATGTTCAACATCCCATAACAGTTTCCAAGCCAGTCTCGCAATCCTTGCACCCTCCTTCCTCAATAGCAGCCACTTACCTGCCTGCTAGAAAGGGAAGAGGAGATGGTTTCTGATGCTCCCTGACAGATCCCCATGAGGAAACTCAATGGGGAAGCCAGCAGGAAGTCAGAAGTCATTTCTACTCCCACTGCTGACTTGCCCACCTTTGGTTATTCTGTTTTTCTGTTTAGGTAAGAAAATATCTCTGAAACAATGACTCAATGTGGCATGTGTTATCTAGTCATCTCTATATGGAGAACATCTTGCCTCCAGAAGTTGTAAATGCTCCAACACTGGAAGTTTTTAAGAAGAGATTGGATAACCATTTGTCTGAAATGGTGTAGGGTTTCCTACCTAAGAAGGGGGTTGGACTAGAAGACCTCCAAGGTCCCTTCCAACTCTGTTATTGTATGGTATGGTATGGTATGGTAGTGTGTTCCATTCCATTCCATATTTTCTATTCTATTCTATTCCATTCCATTCCATATTTTCTATTCTGTTCTGTTCTATTCCATTCCATTCTATTCCACTCTACTCTATATTCATTTACATAGTTATATATTTATTTTACCTTGGCCTGAATTATTATAATTCATGATGGTTTTAAAAATATGTTTGGGTATGGATTGTTCATTGCTCAGAACAATTGTGTATTGTGTATTTAGGAGAGATGCCTCTATAAATTTCCTAAATAAAACAACATTAATTTGCTTACACTGTCACTCAATTCGAGCATAAATAAACCCAAATTTAATTTTCTAGCCATATCCTTTTGGAACCTAATTTCTGGCATGCCACACCAAGATCTCGGGCAGCTTTCAACTGGAGAAAAATAAATGGAACATTCCTGTTTTATGAGACGTATATGCAGTTCTAAGCCTGCACTGTATCTCTGGATTGTTGTTGTGACACTAAGAGAAGCAGGCTTGTTCTGAACTATTTTAAAAGCTCGATTTGGGTGCTCTCAGCAAAATTAACTGGGCAGCCATGGGGGAACATGAGAAGAACTTTGCTGGATCAGCCCCAAAGGCCCCTTCTTCAGGATCCTGCTTCTCACAGGAGCTTCCAGGCAGAGGATTGAAACAAAGCAGTTCCCCTTTAGTTACTTTTCCCAGCAACTAGCAAATTACCATTTCTGCATGCAAAAGTCCCCTGGAACAATAAATCACTCTTTCCAACAGGGATCCCTCTGCCAACAGAAAGGAAGCCAAAGCTAAGGCCTGGGAAATGAGAGGGCTGAATCAACAGGCTCAGGGGCAGTTCGAGATTTGGCAGAGCTGTGTACTAAATCCTAATAAGGGCCTTCTTGGTAGAACACGAGACACTTTGAAGTGGCCTGAGGTCACATTTTGGTTTTCTTTCTTTTTCCTCGTCAGTTGCGTTGTGACCTTTATGGAGTCCAAACGCTTTAACTTTTGGGGATGGTGAAATCTTAGTCAGCCTCCCACTGTCTGACTTGGAATGCCACTGGCTGGGAATGTCTGCATAAAATCTAGTCTATAACAAGATGCGTAGGATGAGGTTTAACCGTTATAAAGCTGGGCTGAATATAAAGAGTGAACGAAGGAAGAAATTATGTTTCCAAAGGCACTTTCCTCTTCCTATCCTAGCATTACCACTTTCATTCTGTTGCCAAAATCAAATTCTTGATGGAAAGAAGTTCAACAAGGCCCAATTGGGGGAGGTTTGCTGGGAGAATAGAGATTGATACTGATTGTTGCTGAAGATATATCAAATGGGACTCTGGTTAGAAAAATTCCATAATTTATTTTCTTTCTTTCTTTCTTTCTTTCTTTCTTTCTTTCTTTCTTTCTTTCTTTCTTTCTTTCTTTCTTTCTTTCTTTCTTTCTTTCTTTCTTTCTTTCTTGTTTTCACCTTCCAGGTCCATTCTGTGGCAATGCATATCCTCCTCACTCAGTCTTGGTGATGAATTCCACCTCCATAACCATCTTATTCAACAGTACAAAACATCGCTCAGGCCGTGGCTTCCTTCTTTCTTACGCCAGCGGCAATCGGTCAGGTAGGGAAAACATCTCCATGGCATGTTGCTTCTACTGCCATATGCTGCACACTGTTAAAAACCAAAACAACACTGAAGATGTTAGCTAGCTGGGTAATGAAATGCCTGCAAGAAAACCACCAAGCACAGAGAGCACCAAGGACCCCAGTTCAACCCTGAGCTATAAGTATTCTCCTCCATGGGTACAAAAACAAAACATTGCAAACAAAATTGCAAAAGCAAAAATAAAAGTTGCACACAAGGGGCAAACAAAGTGGGCAACAAAAAAAAAAAAGGTGCATATTGTCTACCAGCCATTGGTTTATCCAACATCAAAAAGTAGTTCTTGAGTTAACCACAATTTCTCTTAGAATTTTTGTTGTTGTTTTTAAATGTGCGTGAAAGGACCATGGTGTATTTTCTAGTACTTCATTTTTAAATGCAGAGGCAAAATAAATGTATTGAAGTTTACTTACATCAAACTAAAAATGAATGGACATATGAAAAAGAAATGAAAGAGGTAATTTCAGTATTCAGACATCCATGAAAATAATATTAAAAAAAAAAAAAAACAGATCAGACAGCTCCATGTGACTCTAGAAAACATTCTGGGACTTGCACATTTTTCCTCAGAATTTTTCTTCCTAGATTACTGACTGGTATATTTGATGTAGTGATTTGATTCACTTGGATGTAGTGAAAGACATAGTACGACATCCAAAGTACATTACACATTTAGTTTTTAAACAATATTTATGGTGTCTTCTTATTTTCAGTATTAATATTTTCCCTGCCTGCTTCTTCTAAACAGGCAAAAATGTAGAAATACTCCATTCCTGAGAATTCAGCAACTGTCTTTGTAGCCAGAAGGGGAAATGTTGTGAAATGTTTATAGAAAATTCAACAAATGCCTCATGATTATATAAGCAAAGTCACAAAGTCATTCTCTGCATATAAAAAACTCCTGCAGTAAGCTTGTAACTGTCAGTTGAACAAGAGTTGCCTCAATCCTTTTGCTGCAAAATGACTTTACCCATTTCAGCACCTCAGAAAACTGGGATGGAGACTTGATCCCTTTGCAGATTAATTCATGAGCCAATCTGACAGGTGCAAAAAGTCAGGAACCAGTATAGAGCTCACATATACTATAAGTTTATTTCATGCTACATATACACAAGAATTTGAATTAATGGTCAAGGCAAATTGGTATCAGATAAGAATCTACAGACTTTAAGGGGGGTTGGATTTAGGTCTCTTATGGGGTATAGAGATTCTAAACTGATGTTGCATTTGACCCCACCCTCAGGCCCAGCCTGGTCATCTCCAATGTCAACAGGCTGCATAGCAATTTTCCCTTAATGACAAAAAACAAATTGAAAATCCATCTACCTTATTTCTCCAACATAAAAATCAATACTATTGGCTTTGTTTCCATCAACTGAACTTTTATGACAGATTTCTTCTTGCCTTGTTCCTAAATTTATTTATTAATTAATATAAATACAGATGTTGAAATGGAGATGCTACAATCCCCATGATAGCATCCACCTTCTAAACTGCTGTGTTCTCCCATTCTCTCTTCCAGATTTGATTTCATGCTTGCAAAAAGGCATCCATTATAACACAGAACAAATCAGGTAAGAATTTCTGATAAAAACTGTCCTGGTTGCTTCTAAATAAAGGAAGAACTCTTCTGCAGTAGAAGAAAACCAAATGTGCTTATAAAGCACAACTACGTGCAGTTGCAATAGGGGAAGGGAATTTAAACCTGGGTTAATTTTCTACTAACCCTAGTTTTAATTTTCTAATTGTTTCAAAAATGGGAGTTTTGGAAGCGATTTTCAACAAGTCAGGGATATGCAGAGCTTATTTCCGTTAAGAAAAGAACTCTTTAAACATTATTTCCATCAGCAAAATCTAGCTATTATCCTTAAATTCACTGCTTTTGTTTAAAAAAATCAGTACGATGTCCTGCCAACTTTGGCTGCTCTCAAAAAAAGCAAGCAGATGCAGTTTGTCCTGCTATATTTTCCTGAGATCAGTGTTTTTTTAAGACTTGGTGATTTTAAGATAAATGGACTTCAATTTCCAGATTTCCCTGGCATTTCTCAACCCTGTCAACTTCCTTAGCAGACTGTCTGGGGAATTCTGGGAGTAGCAGTCCACACATCTTAAAAGTTGCCAAAATTGAGAAACATTGCCTTAGATCTTGCCGCTATCCTAAAGTAAAAACTGGAATATGTCTGCTTTTTGGAGCAATTGATTCCTTGTATGTTTTTATGCAGTTTGTGGAGTTGTTATAATGTGATAAAGAAGAACCCCCAAAACATAAAAATACCTTCTAAACTATTTGAACAGTCTTGCATCTGTCTTTCTCTGCCTCTCTCTCTCACACAGATCATGCTCTTTTCTATTATTTTTATGTAGGATTTATTGCCCTGCAGGCTGCAAGGGAGTGGCAGGTGACATCTGGGGAAATGTGAACCAAGGATACAGAGATGTGAGTTGTTCATTGTGGATTATGCCTTCAAAAGTACTCTTGTTCAGAAAGTGGTGGCTTCAGGAGGTTATTTTTCTGAGGACATGGAACTTCCAAAGGCTATCTGATTGAATGATCATTCCTCTTTCCATTTTAAGAGAAACTTTGCTTGAGGCAATCAAGCTCAACTTTCTTTGTGGGCAGCCTCATGGTGCACTGACCGTGGTCCTGATTTTGTTGCCCTTGGTCTTTGTTAATCTTGACCAACATACCCCTATATACTTCAGTTTAATGACATGGATTTCAAATTGGGAAGGAGAGAGAAAATAGAGTCCCATCCACAAAGTGTAGTAGTTTATGCAAGGGTCTTCAAACTTGGCAAGTTTAAGACTTGTGGACTTCCACTCCCAGAATTCCTGAGCTAACATGACTGGAGGAGGAATTCTGGGAGTGGAAGTCCACAAGTCTTACAGCTGTCAAGTTTGAAGACCCCTGAATATATACATCTACATCTGCAGAAGATGTAATCAAGAATAGGATTGTTTCAGTGAGGTCTATATTTGTGGAATCCTAACTCAAGAAAAACTTACATATCTCATAAATCCAGGTCTTCAGCTGTAAATACTATTCATTTTAAGTAAATTTCTCTTACCACAATTATCAGCTAGTGCTATTTCAAAATTTATTTCAATTGCGTATGATTATATTTACTTGACATTAGACACCTTTTAAAGATGCTTTATTCTAGTTTAAGCTGTTTGAATATGGTTAATGCTATTTTTGGTTAATGCTATTTTGATACATTGGAAGCCACTGTGTGAGATCAGAGTCCTTAAAGTCAGCCTAATTATATCTCTAATTAAGAATAAATATTTGTATGGCCCACCTTTTAAGCAAAGAATAGAAAAGCATCATGACTCCAAGGCCGGGGGTGGGGGGGGGAAATGCCAACCAAAATCTGCAATGAATTATAGCCCAAAAAACAAACAAACAAACCTCAGAGCATTTTAAACAGCAACAAAATATATCATAATGCCACACAAAGCCTATTTAATGGTTAGTATCATTATTTTTATATTTACATTTCTCTTGGGTGGCAGTTTGGAATCTGGCCAATCCATTCTATAGGCTGAATTGATTGCTCCGATCAACCCTTCAGCTCTTTCACAAATGTGAATGAACTGAGCCTAAGAAACGGTAATGAAGAGCAGAATTGTTCTCATGGCACTTTTTCCACTTGATCTCTGTTGCCTGGAGATTTGTTACAATCGTCCCCTTTTATTTATTGCCCTTCCAGACATCTGTTCTTTGCAAAGCAGCGGTCCACGCTGGTGTGATTTCGGACGAGCTGGGTGGACCAGTCGTAATATCGCAAGAAAAAGGAGTCACTCTTTACAAATCCAGTGTTGCAAACGGACTTCATTCAAAAAGGTGGGCATCCAGTGGAATTGTAAACTAGCCTACAACCGTGGTGGCAAACCTACGACACACATGCTGGAAGTGGTGTGAAGAGCCATTACTGCCGGCACACAAGCACTCACCCAGAAAAGGCCTACTGCGCATGCGCCACTGACAGCTAATCGTTGGGTATATGGTGCCAAAGTGCCGGGACGTGGTGGCACACAGGACACTCACGCATGTACAGAAGCACGTGGGTCGTGCAAGTCATGCCCGCATGCGCAGGAGGCATGGGTGTGTGTGTGCAATGCTTTCTGAGTGATGGCATGCGAGCACAAGCAGGCAAGCGCCCGCACAATTATTGGCACAGGAATCCAAAAAAGTTAGCCACCACTGGCCTACAACAACCATGAAACAATTGGTTTCTTTAGATCAGGGGTGTCACACTCGATTTAATTGAGGGCCATATCAGGGTTGTGTTTGACTTTTTGAGGGCTGGGGGGCGTGGCAGCAGTGGGATTCTACCAGTTTGCACCTATTCGCTAGAACCGGCTGTTAACATTCTAAGCAGTTCAGAGAACCGGTTGTTAGAAGAAATTACTGGCCTAATCCTGTAAGGAAGGCAAGAAGGAAACATTCTGGTGTTGCTTACAGAAACTGCCTCTCCGTTAACCCTTATTACATTCTTGGCAGGACTAGACTTCCTGTCTCTGGAACTCCTCTGGAGTTTTTTTCCCTTCCTTTGCTGGTACTTTGCTTGTGTGGAGTGACCATTCAAACTTACAATGGAACTGAAAAAAGTGACTTACGACCATTTTTCACAGTTACGACTGTTGCAGCATCCCCACAGTCACGAGAGGCCAGGCCAGGAGATGCATACCTCAATGTGAGTGATGTTGAGTTGGCCACACCCTGCCAATAACATGACCACCAAGCCATGTCCACGCAGTCACATGACCGCCAAGCCATGCCCATTACCTAAGCCACACCCACAGAACCGGTTGTTAAAAAAATTGAACCCCACCCCTGGGGCGTGGCCAGAGTGGGCATGGCCAGCTGCCTCCATTTTCACTGGCAGAGGGCTGCAGGAGGCCATCATGGCCAAAAACAGAGCTCAGAGGGGCTGCACGTGGTCACCCCTGAGCTCCATTTTTGCTGGCCGGTTCTTTGCTGTTTCCAGGGCGCCCTCGCGGGCCAGATCTAAGCACCCTGCGGGCTGGATCCAGCCCACGGGCCTTGAGTTTGACATGCCTGCTTTAGTTGATCTGTTGATAATTTGCAGATTGGTCTCAGATAAATTAAAGTAATCCTTATTTTGCTACCTATTCTGTCATTTTTCATAAAAATGAAAATCCTATAATATCTTAAGTACTATTGCTATATTATGGGGAAAAATCAATCCTACCAATGTTAATGCACAACATATTTATCATTTTTTGTAAAGTAAGCAAGATCTAAAGATACTAATTGGCAAATTGTAGAAAGACACGATGCTCTGAGATTGTTCATTGCAGTGCTTGCCCTTACAAAATGTAGTTAATTTTCATGAGTTTAAATCAAGAAATAAAACTAAAATCCTGGTGGGCAGCATAACCAATTTTCATACTGTACCAACATCTGCCTAGCCTCTTCTCTAATGTCCCAAAGGAGCTTTTTTCAGGAGGCAACTGGACTTTCTCGTTTTTTCTTTGAAGGTGTTTTGCTTCTCATCCAAGAAGCTTCTTCAGTTCTGACAGGATAGTGGGGAATGGAAGGATTTATGTTCCTTGCAGACAGCTGCTCATTTGCATCCTTTTAGAGCAGGGGTCTCCAACCTTGGCTCCTGGAAGCCTGGCAGACTTCAACTCCCAGAATTCCACAGCCAGCTTTGCTGGCTGTGGAACTCTGGGAGTTGAAGTCCGCCAGGCTTCCAGGAGCCAAGGTTGGAGACCCCTGTTTTAGAGGGTCCTTGAAGCAAAGATACAAATGATCAGCTGTCTGCAAAGAATATAAATCTTTCCATTCCCCACTATCGTGTCAGAGCTGAAGAAGCTTCTTGGATAAGAAGCGGAACGTCTTCGATAAGAAGCAGAACGTCTTCAAAGAAAAAAAACCCAAGAAAGTCCAGTTGCCTCCTGAAAGAAACATCTTTGGGACAACCATGACCTGGAGGACTGAGAATCTTTGCAGCAGAGGTCTCCAAATTGGGCAAGATTAAGACTTGTGGACTTCAACTCCCAGAATTCTCCAGCCAGCTATGAAGTCCACAAGTCTTAAAGTTGCCAAGTTGGGGACCCCTGCTCTATAGACTCTTCTCTAATGGTTTCTACTAGTGACAAAGAAAGCTGGGGGAATTCTGGAAGTTGAAGTCCACGAGCCTTAAAGTTGCCAAGGTTAGACACCTCTAATATAGAATTCCCTGCTCAGCAGAGGGTTAAACTGGAAGACTTGCAAGGTCGCTTCCAATTCTTGTTATTCTGTATTCATTTATGTATGTTTCATTTTGAACAGGGGATCATTATCAGAAAAACGCCTTATCTTTCACAAAGGTAAGTCCTTCAACGGCATCCATTTCTTCGCATGCCTTCCTTGGGGAAAAAAAAACATCTGTTTCCAACTATCAAATTTGCAAAATAATCATTTACAATAAACCGATGCTATTAAAGCAGCGAAGTGCTGTTGAGATCAGCAATTTGGGTTTCCCTTGAAAAAAAAAAAAGCAATCGGGGAGAATTTCTATAATAGAAGTGCTCTATTAAAAAGGGCCTCTTGATGGATGGCAATGGAGCAGAAAGCTTTTGAATCTTGGATTAAAAAAATATCAGCTATATTTAAAGGATCTTAATTCCAATCTATTTAGGGGTCCCTTCCCAATTTAGAACATTTCAGCTGTTTTGAACTAAAACTCTTGTCTCCTCAGATAGCATGACAGGGAGTTATAATTCAACATTTTTGGAGAAACCTTGATTAGGGAAGGCTGATGTATAGCTAAAAGATCCAGGAGAGCACCTTGAGTTAATATTAGGACCAAAGTAGCCTGCAAAAGTCAAGTGATAGGGTCAGATGCATAGATTTCACTTCAACTTTGGCAACTTCATGCTGAATCATTTAAGTTCCCCAGGTTGGACACAAAAGTCAGCTTATGGAAAGCAGAGTGCAATATTGCATTTTGGAAAAAGCAAAGCCAGAGGTGCATATCCTGAAATACGTTATTTATTATTATTTATTTATTTTTATCCCTCCTTTATTCATCATTTTTCCTTCTATTTTTCCCCCCAACAGCCCTGTGAGATAGGTTGGGCTGAGAGAGAGGGACTGGCTCAAAGTTATTCCTATTGTAGAAGTGACCTCTGCTTATTTCATTTTCAGAGGAAACCCAGTTGCTGATTTCAATGAAAAACTGCTGGTGACTTTCTGCCGCTGCACCGTATCTTAACTTACTGCACCTCTGTATGGTTTGCCAATTGCACAGTGGCAGATAGGACAGTGCTCCAGAGGGTGAATGTCATTGCCCAGAAGATCATGGGTTGCCCTCTCC
Source organism: Hydrophis major (assembly GCA_033807585.1). Taxonomy (NCBI): domain Eukaryota; kingdom Metazoa; phylum Chordata; class Lepidosauria; order Squamata; family Elapidae; genus Hydrophis; species Hydrophis major. The sequence goes on along the minus strand of CM066336.1, from coordinate 14,311,750 downwards.
CCTCTTTGGAAGAGCTTTATAGCTCCTGATGCCTTAAGAAAGTTCAAAACATTCTCCAAGATCCATCTCATCCTGGGAACCCTTTTTTTGAACTAAGGATAATAAAACCAAGGACAAATAGGCTGAAAAACAGCTTCTATCCCAGGGCAGTAGCTCTGTTGAATTCTACTGCAAAGTGCAGTGTTGGTGCGGTATAGGGGGTTTTCAATGCAATGTGTGGAGGGTGAAGGATGTGTGTTTGTGTTTATTTTCATGGTCATGTTCATGATGTGCACTGAAGATGATGTTTCATTTCGTTGTACGAGGTGCAGTGACAATACAGTAAACTAACTAACAATGGCACTTTCATGCCTGAGGTGGGATGAGAACTCACAGTCTCCTGGTCAGCTTTCATGCATCCAGTCAGCTTTCATGCATAAATGGGACTAGAACTCATGGTCTCCTAGTTTCTAGGTCAACACCTTAACCACTACATCAAACTGGCTCCCTTTGACCTTTAAAATGTGTCAAATCCATTATTTAAGAAACAATAAAGTACATAGCTGGATCTTAATAACGATACTTAAATTGAACTACATTTGAGCCTGTATGAAATGAAAACCTCATGCTTTTTTAGTTTCTGTCCTGACATCATTGCTACTACTTAGAGTGGTTCCCAAAATCGGGATCCATGACTCAAAGTTGTGAAGCTACGAATTTTGGACACAAAGGAGGTAAAAGTTTCACATAATTCATCTCCACTTTCACTTTTCCGCTCCATATTGCAAACACAGTGATTAGGAAATTGGGGTTTGATCAGGGAGACTTGGGTTTAATCCTTGCTCAACCATGTAAGCCACTGGGCAATTGTAGCCAATCTCTCTCAGCCCAACCTGTCACCTATTTAAATCTTCTTGAACATTCAAAGAAAAAGTAGGTAAAAATGCAATACTAAATAATAAGTATTTTTCATGAAAAAAACAGAGCTTTGGGACAATAGAAATCATGATATAAGGTCTCCTGCTGGAGCAGGGGGTTGGACTAGATGGCCTCCAAGGTCCCTACTAATCCTGCTATTCTATGATTAACTCTGTGGTCATTACATGAACATTGTGGTTGTTAAACAAGTCCCTTTTCCCCAATGGGCATTTTTAAGCGAAAACCAAAAGGAATTGTTGGAAACTGGCAAAAAACATAGAAAACCTCAGTCTGTGTGGGATGTTGTAACTGGTCATAAGTGTGTGTGTGTGTGTGTGTGTGCATGGCTGTCAAAACACCAAAAACAGGTCAAGTAACTCTGGGGAAGTCAGTCATAAATTAGAACACTTGCTAAGCAACTGGCCATTAAGTGAGGACCACTTATATTTGGTTTGCCAGTCACATGACCACCTAGCCATGCCCAGCCAGTCACATGACTACCAGCCAACAAGCCATGCCCACAAATTAGGCCACACCCACAGAACCGGTTGTTAAGACATTTGAATCCCAGCCCTGATTAACTGGCAAGGTGAGGCCGAATGAAGACCCTCACTTCTCGGCTTCCTTGTTTCCCCAGCCTGTGCTGAAGCTTTGGAAGTTGCCAGCTTCAACGCTTCCTCCTGCTGGCATGAACAGACTATTCTGGGAGACCATCCCGCTTGGGCCGCTGAGCAAGCAGCATTGGCTGCTGGTGGTTCTTCTTGGGCAGCAGATCACAGCTCTGCAAATGAGTGGCTGGAAATAGATTTGGGTAAAAAGAGGAACATCACAGGTCAGTAAGTATCACCAGCTTTTTCCTTTGTATAAAACAGGGAGGTTTAAACCTTGGCAGGTTTAAGATTTGTGGATTTTGACTCCCAGAATTCTTCAGCCAGCATGGCTGGCTTGGGAATTCTGGGAATTGAAGCCCATAAAGTCTTCAAGTTGCCAAGGTTGAGCACTCTTGATTTAAATCAAATCATATTCTGGGACTCAGTGTCAGATCTGACCACTTCTTCCTTTTTTTTTTGTCCATTGTTGGCCTGCACTCTTTCATTCTCTCTGCCTTGCTTTTCCCAGCCCTCCTCCCTTTCTACCTACCCAGTCCTGTTCCATATGAAAGATGGGGGCACTAAACGAGCCTCGTATATCCTGGCAAACCCACCCTTGGTTTTGAGATGCCTGAGGCTAGGTGAAGCCACCCTATAACAGAGCTTGTTTGGTGAAGAAAATGGAGGCATTGTAAGACCGAGGGACTGGAGGCTGAGTGGAATGCAAGATGGGAGAAGGAAGGTTATCAAACATCTCTCTCAATTGGGGTTGTGTGGAGCCAGAAGGCAGCATCGGACATTCCAGCTAACCAACCTGAAGTTTTCCAAAATGCTGAACATCTCTTCTGGGTTTTTTTTCCCCTTCTGACCTTCAGTTAAATAGGAAAAAAAATGCTTTTTGTTTTATTTTTTTCTAAAGGAGAAAAAATATTAGAGAAATTCATATGGCTGAGCGGTTGGCTTTGGTACTAATTACTATTACAAGAAGGTGATTAAATATTCTGTTTTTCACTGCAGTCTTGTCTCTCCAGATATCCCGCAAACTCCCTGGCTTCTCTACTGCTTAATAAATGTAAAGGAAATACATTAGGAACAGCAGCCAGGGAGTCTGTTACTTCCTCCTTCTTGGGTAGAGGTCATACTGTAGCTCAGGAGTCTCCAAACTTGGCAACTTTAAGACTTGTGGACTTCAACTCCCAGAACTGCCCAGCCTGCATGACTAGCTGAGGAATTCTGGGAGTTGAAGTCCACAGGTCTTAAAGTTGCCAAGTTTGGAGACGCCTGCGTATGGCTAGACAATTGAATATAGTTCCATCATAAACATGCTTAACTTGTGCCTGTAGTTAGACACACATTTTAACCCCCTCTATTCTAGGAATTGTCACCAAGGGGTCTTCCCATAAATACAACTACTACGTCAAATCCTACCAGGTTCAGTTCAGCAGAGATGGCAAGAACTGGAAGACCTACAAATCTGGCGGCACCAAAGAGGAAAAGGTGAGGTGGATTAAAATGAGCAACTGCTTTTAGTAAGGATGGAAAATATTGATTACCATTATTGGTTATTGAGATTATTCCCCTTCATTTGTGAGATTATTGAGTCTGTCAGTTTTACTTCTATAACTGTCTGGTTTGGTACAGCAACCAAGCAGGGCAGGTACCGACATCAACAGATAGTTAAGACTGCAGCCTTTCATAGAGGACCTTTATATTGTCAGGGTCAGAAAGAGGGCTGAGGAAATATCTACAGACCCTTCACATCCTGGACATAAACTGTTTCAACTCCTCCCCCTCAGGATGGCGCTGCGAAGAGCATTGCATGCCAAAACGACTAGACACAAAGACAGTTTTTCCCTCGTGCTGTCACTCTGCTGAACACCTAATTCCTACAGTCCATGTAGTAGGGTGTATTACTGTTACACTTCTCATCTTTCCTATTACCTTCTTCTTCTGATTATATTGCCTTGTTGCTTGTATGTACACTGAGAGCTTATTGCACCGGAGACAAATTCCTTATCACACATGGCCAAGAAAGAATAAAGAACATTGTACCAAGCTGAGCACTAATCGGATCATGAGATTAGAAATGTATATTGTGAACCTCAGTTTGATGAACCAGTTCAATGGAGGGGATGCCCGTTGTTTCTAAATACCTGTTACATTTTCAAGTATGTCACCGTGGCCATTTATGGAAATGATACAAATTGCCACAGATGGCATCATTTGAGTTATTACAATAATGACATAAACAGTCACCAATAAAAGGATGAGAATTTTGATCATTTTGGCTTCACATTCAGGCCATTTTGGATGTAACAGCTATGTCCATGATTTTGAGAAAAAGTTTGAAGGGAAATATCTATGGTGTTCAAAGTTTGATAAAAGGGAGACTGCTAAAACAAGGCTTCAGTGAATTTCCAAGAGCTGGAAAAAGGACATAGTCATGCAAAACTGTAGGGGGGAAACTACTTGCAGAGGAGTAAATAAAAGTCCAATATAAAATGGAAAATCCCACATTTAGTTGATATACAGCATGGCCAATGGAAGAGAAGTTGAACTGGAAATAAAGCTGGCACATCAAAGTCTACGTTTCTGAGGTAGTGATACTACAGGTAGTCCTTGACTTACAGCCAGAACTGAGCCCAACATTTATGTTGCCAAGTGGGACGAGTGAATTTCACCCCATTTTACAACCTTTCTTGCCACCGTTGTTAAATGAATCGCTGCAGATGTTGATACTGTAACACAGTTATTAAGTGAATCTGGCTTCCCCGTTGATCTGGCTTGTCAGGAGGTTGTGAAACATGATGACGTGACCCCGGGACACGGCAACCATCATAACTATGAGTCAGTTGTGGCTGAATTTTGATCATGTGACCCTGGGGGGGGTGCTGTAACAGTCATAAGTGTGAAAAACAGTAGTCAGTCACTTTTTTCAGTGCTGCTGACCACTTCAAATGGTCACTAAATGAACTGTTGTAAGTCAAGGACTAGCTGTATTCATGTTAAGAGTAGAAAAATCCAAGGTCAGAGGGAAAAGGTTGGTCCTCCCAATTTTGGGATCAAATGGAGGGCAACTGTAGAGGAAGAACTGCAAATGCTTTTGAAGCTGAAAAATCCAGTTTCTGTAGCACTCTGAGTAAAGCCTTTAATTTATGGGATTGTAGTTTCACACACCTGGAGCACCAGGGCAAGGATGGCTATGTTAGACTATGTGTCAGGATTCTGGAAGTTACCCCTAATTAAATCGTGAGTCTCGAGGCCAAACTTCCAAAACTTCCAAAGGATTTATTGGAAGTTAACATGTACGGCATTGCCTGGGTGTAGCTTTAGACTTCAAGATACATCAATTCGTTGGCACCCTTGACCCTGGTTTTCCCCCGCCCCCTGGGTGTATCATAATTCATATTCTCCAATGGGGGACATCCATAGCCAAGAGTCATCAATCATGCTCTCCAGTTAGAATTTTGCACGGCAGAAACTTCGGTCACCTAGTTATTATCTTTGAAAACATTTATGGAATGCAAGCTGCCCACTGCTCCCCCTTCCCTTTCTGTGGGCAACTCTAAAAAGACCAGAGAAATATGAGTTGACACTATGCCTCATTGGAACAGTTATATAGTGAGGCTTTCTCTGTTCTTCCTTCCTCCCCTGAAACCTTCCCAGATCTTCGAAGGCAACAGCGACAACTACCAGGAAGTCTCCAACACCTTTATCCCATCCATCTTGGCTCGCTACCTCCGCGTTGTACCCCAGAGCTGGAACCAAAGAGCCGCTCTGAAAGTAGAGGTGCTGGGATGCCAAATTCGCCAGAAATACATTGAGACTGAAGGTAGAGCATTCAACGATACCTGGAGGGCTGTACCTTCCCTGTCCTTATTCTGAAATTGAGGGGATTGGTAGCATTAGCAGGCAATACCTGTGATGCGGTGCATTAGAAGACTTGCCTGAAATTATTCTCTTTGCAGGCCAGAATAATCCAAAAGTGTTCCTTGGTGTGACCAGCACCCCAATCATTTTCACAACATTACCAGGAATAGTGATGAATCCAGAAAAAACAGGTAAGACTTCTTGTTCATAACGTCAAGAAACATTTAGCCAAACATCCAGATAAGCAAGGGAAGGGTAGAAAAGAATTAACAACTGTTTGTTTGCAAAAGAAAAACAAGCCATTTATTGAACAACATTTATAAGCTACCACAGTCCGGAAGAACTAACTATAGTTTACGACGAAAGGTGTTTTGCTTATTAGTCAAAATGTGAATCATTAGTAAACTGGTGTTAAGTAAACCATGATTTAGAGCATGGATTCCAACCTTTTGGCTCACCTGGGCTGCACTGATTGAAGAGGAACATATATGAAGAGCCACATATAAAATATATATCACACCATAATGTTAACTGTTTGCAATCTTGTGAGGCCATGTTACTAGCTGTCTGGGGCCGTGGATTGGATATGTCTGATTTAGAGTGCAAATGGGGTCCAGTTCATAACAATTAAAACAAATCATTTTTCCAGGTGTAATGTTGCGCCATGAAACATCCTGTGGTTTATTCAATGAACTGTGGGTTCCCATCATTCTGTCACATCATCCTTTACCTTTATATGATGGCTAATAGCAAGAGCACTTAGACTTACCGTATATACTGCTTCATAGCGTAGTGTGCTCTGAACTGCAAGCAACCATCTCCATAATTAGTTCTACCCTGTAGAACAGGGATGTCACCTGATGTATCAGGACTTTTTTCCCCTTCCCATGGGCATGGGTGTGGCCAGCGCATGACACATACAGCCTGCGGGCTGGGAGTTTGACACCCCTGCTGTAAAAGATGATCAGGCTGAGCCTGAAGGAGGGGTCAAACATCTCCCTCTGGCAATACTGAATTGCTAACTAGGGCATAAAAACTTTTGCTAGAGCAACACTTGAATACAGCTCAGCTGTCTGGAATCCGCACTGTATATCGGACATTAATACAATTGAACAAGTCCAGAAGTATTTCACGAGAAGAGGACTACACTCCTCTGCCTGCAACAGAATACCCTACAGCACCAGGCTTGAGATGTTGGGCTTGGACAACCTAGAACTACGCCACCACGGTTGGACTTAAGCGTAGTATGCAAAATTATCTGCTATGTCCTACCAGTCAATGACTACTTCAGCTTCAACCGCAACTATACAAGAGCACACAACAGATACAAACTCAATTTTAACCACTCCAAACTTGATTGTAGAAAGTACAACTTCAGCAACAGAGAGTGGTCAATGCCTGGAATGCACTACCTGACTCTGTTGTTACATCCTCTAACCCCTCACTTCTTTCACCTCAAACTATCCACGACTGACCTCACCCTATTCCTAAGAGGTCTATAAGGGGCGTGCATAAGTGAACCATGGTGCCTACCATCCCTGTCCTATTGTCCCCATTTATTCGTATCTATTTCCTGTATTCCTACTCATGTTTATTCTTATATCTATTATCTTGTAAGCGATTGACAAATCAAATAAATAAATACAATGAAAATAAATAAATGTCATCAGTTTGGAATTCCTTCACTCCCACAAGAGACCCAAGTCCAGCCCATCTTGAATTCCATTGACTCTTATCTACCGCCAATTTGAAATCCAGTTTCTGGTTGAGAGATGGCCTGGAATAAACCTGTATTCATTTAAACACCTTGATTCCTGATTTCTTGCAAACCCCAGAATATTGCTGACAAACCCTAGAATATTGCTAGGGGTGGGCTAGAAGCAGCCTTTTTGGTGATTTAATTCCTCTTTCTGCAGGTCCTCCATTACTGGCGATGCTCCTAGTTGGAAGTTCACTCTTGGTTGCCGCAACCGTCTTGCTGCTGGTCTTTCTCTGTTATAAGAAGAGGTGAATTTCTACCAGGCCTCCCTGGATCTTTTCTGAACTCATCCCCAACAGAGATCCCACTGCTGTGGTCATGGGTCTCAAAACATGAGACCCATGACTGCAGACCCATGACTTTACCTGCACATCATGTGAAGCTCAAAACCAGCAAGTCCCGTTCATTTATTTATATCTCACCGTTTATTATTTTTGCAAATAACTCCAGCCAGTATGGCTGGCCAGGGAATTCTGCGAGTTGAAGTCCACATATCTTAAAATTTCTAAGGTTGAGAAACACTGGCAGAGAAGCGCTCTAATCCATATGTTTTTTTCAATCCAACTGTTATTCATCCCTTCTTCTCTTTAGCAGGAAAGCACCAGCCCAGAATGATGGCAGCTTTATAAAAGGTAAAGTACTGAAAGATGCAGAGCATTAAAATACAATTGTAGCTGGTTTGTCCTGTTGGGGGTTACTAATAAAGGAGAATATTTGTAATTTTGCAGTAATTTGTAGCATTGATTTTTCTGTATTCATTTATATACATACATCATATATACATACATGTATGTATGTATGCATGCATGCATGTAGATGAATACAGAAAAATTGATGCCACAAATTATATATATATGTATGTATGTATGTATGTATGTATGTATGTATGTATATACACACATACACACACCATTTACACTTAAATTTTGCAGTCTTTATTCCTGTTATCTAACCAAACATACCATTTTTCCCAGACCTTATACTATTCTTTTTCTTCCTTCTCCTCTAATTCCATTGTAAGTTTATTCATTTCTGCACAATCCATTTTTTTTTTATAATCGTATCATCTGTGGGACTACTCTCTAATTTCCAATTTTGGGCATACGTTATTCTAGCTGTTGTCAATATGTGTATTATATATTCAATGTCTTTCTTGTAATCACCTCTAATTATCCCTAGTAAGGACATTTCAGGCTTAAGTTCTATTTTTAAACCAATTATTTCTTGCAGGCAGATCCTTATTTTATGCCAAATTTTCTTTGCTTTTAGAACCCGACCACCACATACTGCAAAAATTGTAAATACGATTTGTTTTTAAAGTGTCAAATTTAATAAAATTTGTGTTTTTTTTTTTAAAAGGAGAATATTTGTAGCTCAGGGTTAAAATGAGGGGTCCATGATGCTCTCTGAGCTTCCTTGTTTTCTTGCAGATGTTTCATGACCCTAATTAGGTAACATCATCAGTGCCAGTAAGGAGTTCTGTTTGTTGTCCGTTTATATTCTGGTGCCCTTGCCTTGCCTTGTCTGTGTGGGTGGAGTTGCTCTTAGACATTCTTTGCTTGGGCTGTTTACTGATGGCTCTTTGGTAGTGTGATTGGGGCATTGCTTGCTTGATTGTTGGTCTGAACTTAACCTTGTTTGAAAGGGTTAATGAGCAGATCCTACTTACAAAACCAAACTGAAGCAGAGCCCCCGATTTGCTTATCTAAGACTTTTTTGCACATGGGTTGGGTCTTTTGCAATAGTGTGCTGCTTCCAGTTCGGACCAGTTCTAACAAACCAGTAGTTCTGGGGAGCAGTTGGCACCACCCAACTGCCCCTACCCTTTCCTGTCCCATATTTCCATTTTTTTAGTTCAGACTGCCATGCCTCAGCTGTTTTACTCACCAGCGCTGACAGAGAAGTCAAGTTTTTAAGCTTTAAAATGGGTGGTTTTTTTAATGCTGTGTGCGTGAGTGCAAACCGCACAATAGGCCCACGCTTACCAAACCGGTTGTTAAACCAGTTGCATCCCACCACTGGTCTTTTGCCTTTTCTGAACACAGATGGTCAAAAATGCCCTTTGCATCTCAGCACAGGAAGTCATGGCTTTTTATGAATGTCTCGGGATTTATTGGATGAAATGATCATTGTGTGTTTAAGCTTCTTTATTGACTTACAGAGAAGCGGGCTTTGTTTTCTTCTTGTATCCACATGCAACTTTGGAACAGCCTGCAAAAGTGCAGCACATCATGTCCTCAATAAAAGAACAACTTCCTTCTAGCCGGTGCCAACTTTACCATTTATTTTTTTCTTTTTGCAGCCTCTTGGTTTTATTTTGCTTTTTTGCAACAGCTGCATTTGAGTCACTTGCAGCGTGCAAGTGGATAAACTCTCAAGAATATTTTTCTCTTAAAGCCTTTAATTTGCCCCACGGGGACTGATACTCAAAAGCACTAAAAGGTGGAGTTATAAATCAGGGGGACAAGGAGGGAGTTTGCAACATGTGTTTTGCTGTGTCACTTCTATCCAGTTTGGATGTAATTAATTGTAATTCAAAGCTTTTCAAACTTTTTCTGGCTGCAGAGTTAAATTGTTTCTAAACCCAGGTTTGTCCATCCTTTTGGGTTGCTTGGGCTGCATTGAAGTGAAGAGGAACTCTGGAGTTATCTAAATAAATAAATAAATCTTATTATCTAAATAAACAAATGAACTGCCTTAGGCTGCATATAAAATGTATAAATATGGTTAATGTGTACAAATACCAAACTTCCTTTATTTTTTTAAAATATTTTTTATTATCTATAAATCTGTGGATTTATATTACTAGCTTTCGAGGGCTGCTTGCATCCTATGGCCCATGAGTTGGACATGCCTGTTTTAACCCTATTAGGCTTTTTAAAAAATCTTCCCAAAACTCCAGTGAAAGAGGCAAAGTTCTAGGATTAGAAAATTGGCCATGTTCTGGTAAATTCTGCTCTAATTGCATTTCCTTCTTTTGAAGTCAGTTTCTGACTCTCCCTCTTTTTTCCCTCCTTTACACTGAAATTTATTCATCTGCATAGCAGATATATTCATAGTGCCAGCTACGAGTTCTTATAGGGTACAGGTATTCTTGATATATGACCATTTGTTTAGTGCCCATTCAAAATTATGAATGGACTTACAACTGTAAATTGCAGCGGTTGCATATCCCCCCTGTGGTCATATGATCAAAATTTGGGTGCTTGGTCGCTTGCCTATACTTATGACTACAGGGGCAGCTGCAACTCCCACCACCCAGGTATCTGGGCTGCGGTGGCGCAGTAGTTAGAGTGCAGTATTGCAGGCTACTTCTGCTGGCTGCCAGCTGCCTGCAATTTGGCAGATTGAATCTCACCAGGGTCAGGGTTGGCTCAGCCTTCCATCCTTCCAAGTTGGGTAAAATGAGGACCCAAATTGCTGGGGGCAATAGGCTGACTCCATAAACCTCTTAGAGAGAACTGTAAAGCACTCTAAAACAGTATATAAGTCTAAGTTATATACTATTGCTAGCTCCCTCTCTAAGTCTAAGTTATATACTATTGCTAGCTCCCTCTCTAAGTCTAAGTTATATACTATTGCTAGCTCCCTCTCTAAGTCTAAGTTATATACTATTGCTAGCTCCCTCTCTCAGTCTAAGTTATATACTATTGCTAGCTCCCTCTCTAAGTCTAAGTTATATACTATTGCTAGCTCCCTCTCCCATGTATGCCTCTTTGGAGCCCATCATCCAGCCTTGCTGGGGGGCAAGCCAACTCAAAGCTTTAGCCACCCGTTGCAAACAGTGGCAGGAGAAGCTGGATCCTAAAAGACTTAAATCAGATTTAAGACAAACTTACTTTTCTTTCCCTTCTTTGATATTTCTGAAAATACTGAAGTTTTGTCAGGCTGTCCCCACCTTCCTCTCTATGTGTAACATACACAACACTGCTTTGGGTACACAAAGATCCATATATGGCAGGTGAATTTATAAACACCAGATGAGATTAATAGTGGTCGAAGACCAGTGTGAGGTTTACAGAAAAATTTCTCTGTCCAAACAGTCTGCTTTTTCTCCAAATGTAATTTAAAAAAACAAAACACTTCGATGGCGATATGCCCCTTGGCTTCTGGCTTCTGCTGGTTTCCCTAGGTGACCCTGCAATTCCATTTTAGGTTGCTTGATAGCAGAAGCCAGCCAGGTATGTTCCAGGGGGAACTTGCAATTATCTGCCTCTGAAATTGCCTCCTTTCCCGGGCCAGGAACACCGGTAGATCTTCTTGGAGCTCAGTCACCAGGTAAGTTGCTTTCCCCTAAAAGATCGTGTATCCTTTTTTTCTCCTGCCCTTAGTATTAAAAAGTGTAGTAGAATCATAGTGAAATCCATACATCGTCAGGAAGATCTATACTAGGGGTGTCCAACTTGTGGACTACAGCTCCCAGTGTTGGAAGGAAAATCCATCTGGTTCAGGTCCAAGCTGGGAGAAAGATGCTGGAAACAACATGGAGGCTGACTGGAAAGAAAGTTTAATGATGAACAGGACCAACAGCAGTCCTGGGTCAGCTGAACAAATGGTTGAATGAGTGGATGGAACTTTGTAGTTTTCTGTGACTTTGAAGTTTGAACTGTTCTGGAGGTGGTGCAATGACGGGAATTTTGTTCTGAAAGAGTGTTGGATAATTCCTATTGCGGCTAAATGGCTTTTGTCCTGTGCTGGATCTTGGGTAAAGGGCTGCTTTCTAAATGCTTTCTAAATTCTGCCTTTGTTAGCTGTCAAACTTTGCTGCAAGCAGTTTCAAAATATCCTGTCTTGAATGGGCCTCTGCCGGCAGTATTTGTTTTGCTTATGAATGGAGCCATCTAGATATTTGGCTTCCTCTTTCAATAAGCTCTTTATCTTCTTAAGCGCTGGCATCTGCTGTGGGCTATTAAGAAAGACTGGGGGGGGGCTGCTTTCTGTCTTTAAGAGCATGTTTCTTCATTTCTCCTTTAGAGAACTATAATATTCTGCCTTTTTTAATATTTCCCAAATTATTTCATTCTTTGGAGGGGGGGCTTCCCACACCAGAATTTCCCAGCCAGCTCACTGATCAACTGCCTTCCCTAACAATGGAAATTTTGAGCTTTATTGTGGTCTTAAGCCAAGGAATATCGGTAGGGCAGAATAAGTGCTGCAATTTTTTTCCTACCATGCTGGCTGCGGGGGGGGGGAGGGTGTGTGTATTAGATCTAGGATTGGAGGGTTTGTTGGCTTGTGCCTTTGCCTGCAGTGGAAGATGTTGAAATAACATTCAACTTTCGATCCAGTCCGTTTTGATATGAAAAATGGGTGGGCTTCTTTGCTTTAAAGGGTCTCCAACCTTGGCAACTTTTAAGCCTGGCAGACTTTTAATTCCCAGAATTCCGCAGCCAGCTTTTGATGGCTGGGGAATTCTGGGAGTTGAAGTCCGCCAGGCTTAAAAGTTGCCAAGGTTGGAGACCCCTTTGCTTTAAAGCACAAGGTCTCCAAAGTTGGGTGGTTTAAAAAAGCCATACTGGCTGGAGAATTCTGGGAGAAGCCCACAAGTCTTAAAGGTGCCAAGTTTGGAGACATCCTTCCCCCTTGCTTTAGGACAATGATGGCAAACTTTTTTGGCACCAAGTGCCCAAACCAGAACATTCATACATGTGCAGGTGTTGGAGCACCGGAAACCTGAAGACCAGCTGGCCAGTGTGGACATGCCTGTTTTTTGCCTGTTTTTGGTGCTGTTTTCAGGCTATTTTTGGGCCATTTTCAGACTTGAAAAACAGCCAGAAAACAGTCAGGAAAATGGCCTGAAAATGTCCCGGAAAACATCCTGAAAAAGCATCCTGTTTTTTGACCCTTTTTCGGGCCTTTTTCCAGCGCTCTGCCACCCGTGAAGACCAGTTGGCCGCCGCGCATGTGTGCACCATAAACCAGAAGAGCTGGCGATGGTGCGCATGCCTGAAAAGAGGGCTCTGTGTGCCACCTCTGGCATGCATGCCACAGGTTTGCCATCACAACTTCAGCACATCCGGCAAGTGGCCTTTGTACATCTGATCAAAACAGTAGAGTCCGTATGTCAGTCAAGCCAGACCTGTCACTCAGGGAACATTCAAGGGGTTCCAGAATCAGGTCTCTCATTATCCTACAGGAACCACTCTCCTCCTTCTTTCAACCCTTTTTCTCCTTCTCCTTCACAGAATATGCTGAGCCAGACCTGGTCCAAATCAACCCTGGCTGCCAGGTGGCCCCATCCACCTTCAAGCCAGCCGTGGACGAAGGTTACACGCTCCCCCTGGTGGTGAATCCTTATGACGTTCCAGGCAAGCAGCATGAGTATACCGAGCCCTTGGCCCTGGAACCGGAGTATGCCACCCCCTTCATGGAGCAGCCTGCAGAAGTGGGAATGGGCCCTTGCAGGACGAATCTCGGTGTCCAAAGGCTCCCTCTCTCCGAAAGTCTGGGGGGTTGCCTAGCTCCACTGGGCCCCCACAAATCTTCGCTGCAATATGATTTCCCAACTCAGTGTCCAGCAGAGAAGCTGGAGAGTCAAGCAGGTGAGACGGGCCAGCAGGAAAGATCTATCCAAACTGACCTTGGCTGCCTGCCTCCTCTTCCAAACGAATGGACTCCACGCCCCAGAGATAAAGCCCGTACAGCCTCATTTCAGGGCCATTTCCAACAGAGAAATCCCCCCTATGAACACGTCTATCACAAGCCCTTGTGAGTCCTGCAGGAAGCAAACCTTCCGGTCAGGCTGCTGTGAAAAAATTCGGTCCCCTCTTGAAGGACCCAAAGCTCCACGTTCAAATTGACATGATCTAGCAGAATTCCTCCATGTTGTAGACCAACCAATTGATGCCCAGTTCTTTTTTTTTTTTCCCAGCAAGGCTGCTCCAGCCTTCTTTCTATGGGGCGGTGTGATGGCTCAGCGGTTGAGACACTGGGCTTGTTGGCTGGAAAGTTGGCAGGCCAGGTTCGAGACCCCGAGCGCCATGCGATGGAGTGAGTTCCCGTTCTTACTCCAGCTCCTGCCAACCTAGCAGTTCGAAAGCATACACATGCAAGTAGATAAATAGGTACCACTTTGGTGGGAAGGTAACTGGGCTCCGTGACATCATGCTGGCCATGTGACTTGGGAAATGTCTTCCGACAATGCTGGCTCAGTGGCCTTGAAATGGAAATGAGCATCGATAGTCATTTGGCAATGACTAGCAGAATAAAATCTGCAGGGACTCTGTTATCTTTACCTTCTTCCTAGGAAATCTGCATTCAGCATCTTGCTGTGCTCCTAGAATGACTTGGATGTTTTGCAAACAAAAAAATGTCATCGTGTTTCCTTCGATATGCAAACATCCGCCCGTGAAGGAATTAAATCTTACTTCATGAAGCTGATGATAAAATTGTATTTTCCAGTTAGACTGGTTTGGAGAACACAAGACAACCAGACAAGTTTTCCTCCCCATATATCTTCCTGCTACCTCCAAGGATTTTCCATCTGAGGTCACTGCCTCATTCTAACTACAGGGTCAGCTGATACATCTACAAAGGACAATACTTCATTTGATCTATGCTTATTTTCCCTGCCCAAGTTGAGGAACTTTCTAACAAAGTCTTGGGTTGTCAAACTCATGAGAATGACAAATATTCCAACAATCCTTGCTTGCCTGCCCTGTAGTCCAAAAACAACAGTGGAGAATGGGGGTGTAGAATTGCATTATAATTTCTTTTGACTGCATTGCAGATCATATAATTGTTAAGAACACATGTACATGTTATGAGACTCCCAGGTGAAGGAAAAGAGCAAAACTTCATTCAGCAGAGCTCATTAAACTTACTTTCTATTCTTATTCACTTGAGAAATATTTTGTAAACTAAGTTTTAAAAATCTACTTTCGAAATGACTATCAGAGCATTAGTATTTCATATATTATTAACATGCTCTGATCAGTGATGGGATTCAAAATTTACTACCTGTTCTGTGGGCGTGGCTTGGTAGGCGTGGCAGGGAAAGGATATTGTAAAATCTCCATTCCCACTCTGCTCCTGGTGGAAGGTTACCACCAGTTCTCCAAACTACTCAAAATTTCTGCTACCAGTTATCCAGTTATCTATCATCTAGTTCCATTAGAACTAGAACCTCTTCTTACACTGTGAGGATCATTGTGGTGATGCTGTACTTTAGCAGACAACCCTTCCTTGAGTTCAGGAATGGGCAAATACATCCTAACACTGATTCAAGAGCTAGCTACAAAAGACAGGGCTTGTACCATTAAAAAAAAAAAACATCCCACTTTCAAATCAAGCTCACCTCCTGATGACAGCATGGATCATTCCATGGCCAACATAAGTTATTTGGTCCCTTAGGAATTCCCACTACTACCAATTTCTCAGACTGGTCTACAGCCCAGGAACACCCTTGGGGTCTCCAAGACAAGTACTAACCAAATCCAGCCATAGTTAGCTCAAGGCAATGAACACTGTTGCCTAACTTAATGTTCACACAGATGCAGTCATGACCTGTTGACTTTGTCAGAAGCCAGCTGGGAAGATTGGAAATGGCGATCATGGGACCCGAGGACACTGCATGTCCTAATGACATGACAGATACTGAGCACTAGTGAGGACTAGTTGTCATTTTTTAACACATTGAGAAGAATTAACTGGTGGGAACAGTTTGCCTTCAGAAGTTGTGGGAGCTTTATCACTGGAGATTTTTAAGAAAAGACTGGACAGTCACTTGTCTGAAACAGTACAGGGTCTCCTGCTTGAGCAGGGGGTTAGACTAAAAGACCTTCAGAAGTTGGGGGAGCTTAATCAACGGAAGCTTTCAAGAGACTGGACTGCCATCTGTGAGAAATTATAGACCAGGAGTCTCTTCAAACATGGCAGCTTTAAGACTTGTGGACTTCAACTCCCAGAATTCCTCCTCCAGTCATATTAGCTCAGGAATTCTGGGAGTTGAAGTCCACAAGTCTTGAACTTGTCAAGTTTGAAAACCCTTAGTATAGGGCAGGGGTCTCCAACCTTGGCTCCTGGAAGCCTGGTGGACTTCAACTCCCAGAATTCCACAGCCAGACTTCCAGGAGCCAAGGTTGGAGACCCCTGGTATAGGGTCTCTTGCTGGGGGGGGAGGAGGGTTGGACTAGATGACCTACAAGGTCCCTTACAGCTCTATGCTGATTAACTTTTCACAGTGATGACCAGGGCTCACCTTACTCTGACAAGCAGGAGGACCAATTTATAACTCACCTTTTTCAGTGCCACTCCTCGGCGAAACCGGCCGCGAAAAGAATTACTGTTCTTCAGACCCCTCCCAATCTTTGCCACCCCATGTACAACAACGTCAATTCCAAGCCCTTCACTTTTTCTCTTCAACCCTTCCGCTGTTTTTCCCATAGTTCCTCCTTTAACGTACAATGTAAATAAAAGTACTAACTCAAATCTAACATCCAACAGCCGTAAGACGGGGAGCCAGAACAAGCGATTACCAGCTACCCCCATTCGCAAAAATTATGCTTCCGAAATCTCTTGATAGCGATTCCGCACGGAAAGAAGCGAGCCGCAGCCGCCCCTCTCCATGTGCTAATCACAGCAGAAGCCCTTTTTTAAGCGGACGCTTCGCGAGCGCCGCTCCCATTGATCCGTGACGCCTCTTTAGGTCAGGGCGAGAAGGCCGTCCAACGACAGCTATCCTGGTCAACTCCGCGGAGATTTAACTTCATAACTACCGTCACGACAGTTCCGAATGCGGTCCGATTTTCAAGCAGGGTGAACATTTCTCCTTTTTTTCTACCCGATATGCAAATTAACGCGCGGAATTCTGGGTAGAAAGCCTTGAAAGTTTAGTTTTCGATAGACCTGTCAAAGGCAGAGTTAGCGCAAGAAGCAGAATGGATTAATTTAGCTTTGCTAATTAATTTCCACTGATAGGGCTGGAAAAAAATAAAACACCTTTGCTGGAATAAATCAATTCCACCGAAGTACAAGGCAATAACTTTCCAAGTAAATCTCGTTCATTTATATTCGTTTCCTGATTTTTCTTTCCATTGGAAAGTTGGCCTTAACTTTCTTAACTTCAGCACTTCCTTGCTTCAATGAGCCTTTAGAAGGATGCAAATGTCCAGCTGTCTGCAAGGAATATAAAATCTTTCCATTCCCCACTATCCAGTCAGAGCTGAAGAAGCTTCTTGGTTGAGAAGTGAAATGTCTTCAAAAGAAAAATAAAAAAGTCCAGTTGCTTCCTGAAAAAACACCTTTGGGACTGCGAACTGAATGAAATCAGTTTCCAAATTGGCACATTGTGCTGAAGAATAGCTAACCAAAATTAGTAAGTTCACCAAAAATAACTAATCTTAGGTTGCACAAAGGAACCCCTTAAATCAGAGGCCTCCAAACTTGGCAACTTTAAGACTTGTGGGCTTCAACTCCCAGAATTCCTCAGCCAGCAACCCCTGCCTTAAATTTCCAGTTCGCCTGGATAGGGAACGTCCTGCCAGCGGGCAGAATGAGAGCCCTATTACTCCCCGCGTTACGGAGGGGTCCGCTTTCTTCTGCCCAGAATAAGAGCGAAGACTACGGGGAAGAAAAAGAAAACCAACCTCACCGCGGCTACCTGAACTACAACTCCCAAACGAGCGTCCTCCGGAGTTGGCGCTTGCGCAGTCAAGCCAGGGCCGCCCAACGGACGACAAGCAGAAAAGGACGCCCCGATTGGTTGGTTGAGCAGGCCGGTTTGGCGCGCGGGCTGGCAAAAGGGTGTTTCCCGGCACTTCCGTGGCTTCGCGGTCGTGACCCCGGAAGTGTTATGTCGGCGGAGAACCCGCTGAAGGCGAAGGCAGCTGGCGGCAGCGGCGGCTCGTCCGAGGGAGCGCGGACGATATGAGAAACTAGGCGGCTGAGGCGCCGGTAAGTAAGGGAGGGAGGGAGGGAGTGGGGCGGTGACAGAGACATAGGGGTGGCCGGGATGAAATTATGCTTAAACAGACAAGGCGACGGAAAAAAGGAGTCAAGAGATGCCTATTTGCTGTTTAGCGTTGGGCGCCATATCTAAGTGTAGTCCCAGGACTCTTTTCCCTACACAACAGCCCTTGAGGGTGGGCTGGCCTGAGGACGGAGGAGGGGGAGCTGTGACTTATTCCCACACACAGCCAGCCCAATACTGCCTCCACATCACTCGGGCTCTCTTAGATAGGCTTCCCGCCCTCCTCCCCTTGACACTTTGGTAGACGTGACTTTGGTTTTCAAATGCCCCTATATCACCTTTTATCCTTTTTTAAAAATGTATTTTGAAGGAAAAAAAACTATACAGTATTGTGTGTGTGTGTGTGTTATTGCTATTGGTACGTTATTTTATGATAGTCCATGTATACACCTACTTAAACAACCCGTAAAACCCATGAATAGTAACCCCTTTAGAACCAAATCAAGGCTGTTTAGCCCTTTTGGGCTCTTGATAACTTGGTGGAACATGGTGTCACCTTTTTTGGATTGCCTTTTGATAACTACTGCTTTAATTTCTGTAAGCTTGTGCTATCAGTGACTTTGGTTGGCAAAATGTTTGGAGCAGTATCGTCCCAAATTATGAGACCATTTTAAAAGGAGACATAAAGGCGGAGGAAAATCCTGTGTTGTGGTGCTTTGTTGCATATCAGAGTCTCTCTTATTTTTCAGGCTGGAGGCAGGAACACAATGTTCTGAAAGAATTTTATAAGTATTCACAACCAGGGAAGAACTGTTATGTAGGCTAATTCTGACCATTTATTTGCAGGAGCATTTTTTTTTTCTTTTTTGAAAATGGCCTCTCCATTCAATGGCCCCACAGCAGTTTCTGATGTAATTAAAGATCTAGATACTCAGATAGCTGTAAGTAAATTGGCTTGAAGTGACCATCGCATGGCATGCTAGCATCATAATGAAAAGCTGCAGGTTTGTGACTTGTTAATTTTAATCGTGTGCCGAGATTAAAATCTGATGGTAAACAAGCTTTGCAAGAATACATTGCTTTCCAGTTTATTAACTATATATGATCTATGTGCTATTTTTTAATTCAAGACATTGAATATGTGACTGAAATCTCTCTTCCGAGTCCTTGTACAGATTAGAATTTAGGTTTGCTTTATTCTATCAATCTAGGACAAGGATTGACATGATAGCAGTGTTCCAATATTTTAGGGGCTGCCACAAAGGAGTCAAGCTATTCTCCAAAGCACCTGAGGGCAGGACAAGAAGCGATGGGTGGAAACTAATCAAGGAGAGAAGCAACCTTAGAACTAAGGAGAAACTTCCTGACAGAATAATTAATCAGTGGAACAACTTGCCTCCAGAAGTTGTAAATGTTCCAACACTGGAAGTTTTTAAAAAGAGATTGGATAACATTTGCCTAAGCAGACTAGAAGACCTCCAAGGTCCCTTCCAACTCTGTTATTCTATTCTGTTCAATCTCTCTGCATTCTAGCATTTCATTATTGTTGGAGCCACTGAATATTTTATAATATTGTATAAGAACCAAGTTTTAACTTGGTTTTAAGGAGAACAGTTAATCCAGGATGATAAATTGGATTGTACCTTCTTACTGTGCAATGAACCTAAATATTGAAGCTTTCAAATAGGTGATATTAAAGAGACGCTCTATGTGTGTATTTTTTTAAAATAAATCAGAGAAGATACAGCCTCCTAGGAAATAAACATTGAGCCATGCAAATAGTACTGGAAGATGGTAACCCAGGTTGGATCTAACACAGTGCTTCCTCTCAGTAAGAAATTGTTACAACCACCCTATCAAAAGGGAACACTTTCCATGTAAACCAGTATTCTAGTAAAATATGAATGAGGCAAAATTATTAAACTTGGGTAGAAAAGAGAATCTAAAGCTTATTCCTTGTGTGTCCAATCACACTTGGCCAATAAAGTATTCTATTATATTCTATTCTAGCTTTGAACTCATTGCCTTTCCTCTCTTTCATAGCCAGCTCCTTTTAATGGCAGTCAAATTCTACCTTGACAAGAAATATTTGATTATACTGAAAGCAGTTCTAAATGAGAATCTCACCCACAAAACTTAATATTGTCTTTTTGTCAATGTGTTGAGCATAGTATATGCATGATAATAAGAATGGAATATTAACATTGTAATCTAAATATTTTGTGTATTCTGTCTGGACCTTGTTCTTAATCCCGAAGTAATCAAGATGATATTGAACTTGCTATTTTTGATTGTTACATGTACAGCATGGTTTGGCCTTGATGTGGTGTTACAAGTTGCAATGTTAAAATTAATATTGTCTGAGCTGAATTAATGTACTACATTCAATAATTTACGGCTCAGGAAAAAAACTAAGAAGTGGGCTATTTACAATACTGGGTATATTTTCACTGTTAAGTTGCTTTTGTAATAACAGATTCCTGAACTCGGTTAACATATCCAAGATACTGGCATTTCAATTCTGCCATCTTGTTTTTAAGTCTGAGGTCTGTTTCTTCTTCTAGCTGATTGGTTTGGGCCCACATAATCCCAAGAAGAAGCAAGATCTGGACAAGCTCTATGACCTCAAGGTTAAAGCTCAGCAGATTATGAACCAGTTTGGTCCATCTACTTTGATCAATTTATCAAACTTTTCTTCAATCAAAGCAGAAGCAGGCAATACTCCTCCTCATAGTTCCATGGCAAACAATACCTCTGTGGCAAAGATGCCTGGGACCCCAAGCAGTGGTGGGCGCCTCAGTCCTGAAAGTAATCAGGTAATTGGCCATGATGTGAGATGCAGTCAGCACATCTGGAGGGCTCTGGGTAGAGGAGTTGCTTTAGAACAGTGGTGGGGAATTATGGCCCCTTTATGACTGGTGGACTTCAACTCCCAGAATTCCTGAGCCAGCTTTAGGGGCACCATATACGTTGCTGACTGGAAGTCCTCCTAAGCAAGATCTTTTGATTTTACCTGCAGAAATGACTATGGTTGAACTAACCCAATAAAATGTACCAATATTTTCTACAGATATTAACAAAGAAGAAACTACAGGATCTGGTTAGAGAAGTGGATCCAAATGAACAGCTGGATGAAGATGTGGAAGAGGTAGGCAGGCCTGAGCTGAAATGATTATCAAAAACATCTAAACCAGGGGTGTCCAACCTTGGCAACTTTAAGACTTGTGGACTTCAACTCCCAGAATTCCTCAGCCAGCAAAGCTGGCTGAGGAATTCTGGGAGTTGAAATCCACAAGTCTTAAAGTTGCCAAGGTTGGACACCCCTGATCTAAACCTCTCCTTTGTTAAAATGTGCCATTTTATTCCTAATTTTTCTTTTGGGGGGAGGGGTTTCCCAAAAATGCTCTGTCAGTACCTTGAATTTGTCAAAAGAATGACCTCCTGAAGCAAAGTGCGGTGACCTCTGCCATTCTTGCTGATGCTGAGTTCCATTTTGACAGATGTTGCTGCAAATAGCTGACGACTTCATTGAAAGCGTGGTGACCGCTGCCTGCCAGCTTGCACGACATCGCAAGTCCAACACTTTGGAAGTAAAGGATGTCCAGCTGCATCTTGGTTAGTGCAACGACGTACATGTGTCTATTTCATGATAGCTGCCAACCTATCAGTTGTTTTGGATTGTTTTGTCCATAACCCTCAGTGTTTCTCCTGGGCTACATTGCAGAGACAATCCGCAAACTTTCCCCTCAAGTTATGTTGATTCTGTGCCATCAAGTTATTTTTGGCACCGAGAAAGATTTTCTCCATCATCTATCCCTAAGCAGTTCTGTCAAATCTCCCAGTGGTGCATTTATTGCCACCATAGCTGAGTTTGTCCATCTTGCTGCTAGTCACTCTCCTTGTTTTTTCCTTCTTTGCTCCTTCAATGAGCCATATCTGAATTGTAGTAATAAATACTGTGTGGCATTCTCAGGTCATAGCTGAGCCTTTCAGGAGTTTTCTCTATCTTGTACTCTCCCCACACACACGGGTGCAGCTTCCATGAGGCAAGTGCAGTGGACATGATGAACTTTTGTAGCCTGGAGGACACTGGAATGGAGAAAGTTGCAAGCCACAGCATGGTAGTTTCAATTCTGTGACTCCTGTATTGCTGTCATGTTTTAAAGCAGTCTTTCCCAACCTTAGCCATTTTAAAATGTGTGGACTCCTACTCCCAGAATACCCCAGCCAGTCCACACTTCTTAAAATTACTAAGGTTAGTAAGCACTGTTTTATAGGGTAATGTGGTGTGGTAACTTTTGCATAGCTGCACCTTCCCAACCAATGATTGCTACAGTCTCATTGGGGAAATGCATGGAAAGGAATCACAAATCAATCTCCTGCAATGGTAGAAGCACCAAAATGATTTCCAGATTCTTTCTGGTAACCATAAATGGCATCATGCTTCACTTTTCCTGTCTTTGCCAGCAAGCTTATCTTTTGTCAGTCATCTGTCAGCCCAGAATGCAAGGCCCATATTGGAAAGATTTAAGATCTTGAGTTATTTTGATGAGGTGCCTCACAGGTTTGCCAGGAGAGATATAAAAAAGGGCTCAGATTGGGGGAGTCAGATTCCTGCAAAAGCATGTATTTCTCAATTATATAGTGCAGGGGTCCCTAACCTCTGGGCCGTGGTCCACTAATGGGCTGTGAATTATTTACAAACGGGCCACAGGAACAGCGGCCAAGTGTACACACACATCCCCACTTGAACAAGCAGTAGGTGAGCAGGCACATGCGTGCTCTATTTGTGTGAGCAGAAGGTGTGTGTATGCACGCTGCTCATGCAAATGGAGCTGCACACACACTGCAAGGAACCATTCTCCTTCTCCCTCCCCCCCTGCAAAGCTGGAAAGGTTGGAGAACTGTGATATAGTGGGTTATTTGTTGCTTTCTAAATGGCTGAGTCTGCTTCTCTTGCCTGTTTTGTATCCCTTGTTCAAATCATCATCTGCATATGATTTCATTTCCTCACCACAACCCACTCTGATGCTGTTGCTGTCCCTAGAACGCCAGTGGAATATGTGGATCCCAGGTTTTGGCTCTGAAGAAATCAGGCCATATAAAAAAGCCTGCACTACAGAAGCTCACAAACAGGTAAGGATCTCTCTTCTCCCTTCCTCCCCCCCCAATAATTCACACCTAAGTGAAATGATGTGATGCAGATATTTTCTGCTCCATCACACCAATGATAAATAGCAAGAAAAGGGAATATCTCAAATGAAAAACAGAGCTTGCTAAACAAGTTGAAGTTTCATGCCCAATTTCTAATGTTCAAATTCCATCTTGGCTTTTGTAAAATTCATGATACATGCCTCAGTCTCTTTTCTTAATTGTTTATATGATTTAAGTATTAAAAAATAGGATCTTCTGAGCCTCACCTCACTCTTCCCCCGCCCCCCACTTAATAAATAATTTCAGTTCTATTTATTAAAAAAATATAATTTGTGGGGAATGTTGTTCTGAACCAGGGCTGCCTACCCTGAAATTACCATTTGGCCTGTAAGGAAATAAACAGGATTGGCTAGGTATCTTTCCTTCAAACTCAAAGGGCAACTTTGGAGATAGGATATGCCTTGGGAGTAATTTAAACTGGGGAAAAAGGGAAGAGATTGGAGCCAGCTTTGGGAACTCAACAGCTGCTGGTACTCTGGAGAGGTGGATTATCGGGTGAATTGTAAAATTACCTGTTTGAGTTCCATTAATCCTATTCTTAGTTTAACTTATGAAGTGTAACAGAGGCCATCCACAGCTTCTGTTACACCAAGAGACCCATCTTCATGCTGTCTTCCCACCTTTTCTTTTCAGAGAATGGCACTGATCCGCAAAACAACCAAGAAATAACTCTGGGAAAAGACAGAGAAATGAAAAGAAAAAGACTCTTCTATGAGGAAAAAAAAAAGTCTGCCTCTGGAGCTGTGGAAAGTACCCTTGAGATCATCTATGGGATAATTTTTAAATTTATTTTTTGCAATGCTTCACAGGGAAGCGTATATTTTCACAGTGCAGCAATAAAGGGTTATTAAGAGAAGATTTGCCACCCGTCAGTCGGTCTCCTCACATCTGTTCCCCCAAAGGAACTTATCTGGGAGCATAGACTTTTATTTTCCTCCTCCTAAGTGATATTACGGTATCCATGATTGCCCAAGGGATAAAATGTTTTGCTATTTTTGAGAACAGTATTAGAAGTGGCCATAGATTTTTTTTTTTTCATCATCCCCCCTCCCTCTCAGCTACTTGTAATGTTGCTATTTACGGTATTTGGACTTCTTGCAGAGAAAACGAATGATGGGTCTCAAAAGCAGACCACAGTATTGACAGGAACTTCAGTTGAAAATTCTATTCTTTTCTTTTTCTTTTTAATTTAATGCTCAGGATGGTGGGGAAAGTTGAATTCTTTTTCTACCCCAAGTCCTGTAAAAATGCAGTAGAAACAAGGCTTGAACTACAAAAAAATTTTTTTTTTTTTTTAAAAAGCAGCCCTCGGGCATGGTTAAATTGCCTTACAGTTCCCAAGATATACATAGTCTCTGTCCAATGGCTGTGGCATGGGATCACTCACTCTTCTTTGCATCCAGAAGCTTTGGTACAATTTGTGGTTCTTTTTTTTTTTTTTCCCCCTGTAAGTTGAGTGAAATGCCCCTTTTGATTGGATGCCGGCCCTCTCCTCCCAGGAAGTTTCTGAATTCTAAAAGCACACTTGACACCTAGCATTTTACTGGCGTAGAAGTATTTGCTGTTTCAGATATTCGTGCATTGTGAAAAACTACTTCACTGCTTCTGGAGGGGAAGGTGGTTTCTGAAGCAGAAGCTTGCAGAAAATGTGTATCCTCCCTCCCCACTTCACACTTGATAAGCTACATTGGAGCAGCCGAGGGGGGGTGCTTGGCCCATACTCTGAACTGAGGAAACAGCCACTGGTTTGGGCCTCTCCCCCATCCTCATTGTCTTTTGTTTTCACTATAAGTGATGACAGCATCAGCTTTGCATTGAGCCATCCAGCAGGGACTTTAAAAGGAGAATTTGTGTAAGTTTCCATTAGTTGAAAATGTAACAATAAATGAATACCCTATGTATCTGCTTTTCTAAGGTGTCTCATGAATTATGCCAAGATGACATCCAGGATTATTGAGTGCTTTGAATAAGAAAATGGCATCAACCAGCTAGGAAGACCACAGTGCTTCTCCTAGTAGGATGAACAATGTGAAACATTCTTATATTCTTATTCTTTTAGATCTTCCCTTTTCTCAGAGTAATACTTAGTGTAGAAGGGATATTAGCTCTCATTTTATCCTCAGAAGCTATAGAATTGAGAAAGAACAAGCAGCCTAGAAATCATTCAGAACTTCACAAGGGGATTGGAGCTGTATTTTCCCAAGACCCAGTCTACTTCTTTAACCTAGTATTTCTCAATCTTGGCAACTGAAAAGATGTGTGGACTTCAACTCCCAGAATTCCCCAGCCATCACGCTAGGGAAATTGCCAGGGTTAAGAAACACTGCCTTAACCAGCATCACATGGATTTCTGTCCTATCTCATTGTTAAAGCTGCCTATCTCACATGGGCCCTTTCATCTCATTGCCTCTGGGACTAGCCATTGACCTGCATCCAGCTTCTGGCCTTAAAGAGCTATTAACGGTATTTCCAGGAGATATTTTCATGCAGGGCTGCTAATGTATATCTGCTTGTTTATGGGATTTAATGGAAGCTGTAGAATGTCACGTGTATAGTCCAGCTTCTAATGCATTCTTTGGAATTGGCTTTTTGTTTTGTTTTTTCATTGAAAAAAAGATGGAATAACCACTGAATGGATTTAGATTAGCACGTTTAATCTGCTTTCCTCCATCCAGGTATATTAAGATGGAACTCCCACCACTTCTAACTGGCAGCCTTGTTACTGATATGTATGTGTGGGCTGCACCCCTACACTGAAGTGGACTGTTTATTTTAAATGCAGCTGCAAAACCAACCTAAGGTGCAATTATGGGTACTTAAAAGTTACTGTTGTCACAACAAATACCATGCTTCAGAGTCAGTTTCTCCTAACCTTGATATCAACAACTTGTAATTCCATTTGTCTTTTAAAAGCTACCCCATCCAATGTCAGCTACATAGATCTGAAACTAGGAATCCGAAATAGCATCAACTGCAATGTTTTTAGCATCTACATTCTTTGTTACTGAAAGCTAAATTAATTACCAATAAGAAGCTTGGAAAACTCCCTCCTCTTTATGCCTGATTGAATCTGTGAATATTTTATAGTTGTGATACTTAAATATCATTTGGTATTCCAGGAAACTATAACAGGTTTATTTTTTCTCCAAAAAATCAAATGCTTAGTGCTTAAAAAGGTGAAGTCCGATTGCAACATTGCATTGCTGTGGAATTAAGCATGTTTTAACTTGTTAAGTCTGGAAAGTACCTCTCGCCTTTAAAGCTGTTGTGTGTACTGCATTTGTTTTGAGGAAAACCCAGGAAAATTACAAAGGAAAGATGGCAGTATGAGTCAAGCAGTGCCACTTAATAAAAGTTTTACCTGGAAGAAATTTATTTCAAACTCTTGCTACTTTTCATTTGTTGCTAGGTTGGTATTAAGAGCATCTTCATAGTGATGGCAAGTTTATATGAAATCTGCCACTTAAACTGGAGTAACTGAGTTGGTTACCAATCAGATTAGAAAGTGATATACTTTGGTATTGGGTTTGTTAGAAGATGCTTATGTTAGTCCCATTTCAAGCTGACTTGTCACTGGAGGATCAAACAGCAAATTTTGAAGCAATGTAAGAATGTGTTAAACATAATTATATCAAGGACAATATATTGTCACTTGGACACAATGCTGATCATCCTTTAATGTCTTTAATAAGAGTAGTGATGACATGCAACGTTGTGCCCTGTGCTTATCTGAAGGTGTGAATGGATGTGTACAGATGGAATTCGTGAGGCTTGCTCTCACACTCGGAGGTTTACAATTTCAGCATATTGCCCCCAACAATCTGGGTCCTCATTTTACCAATTTGGGAGGATGGAAGGCTAAGTCAACCTCAAGCTCGTCGGGATCAAACACCAATACTACATCCTAACCACTGCGCCACCATGGCCCTAATAGACTAGGCTGTGATAAGTTTTACTGAAGAAAGCCCCTGTAAAACAAGTGTCTGCAGATGTAAAACAACGGCAAAGTGCAAATTCTTGAGAGTAACATAAAAATTATGGACGGAGAGCTGAAAGAAGAATCAGATAATTTCTTTTTTTAATTAAACTTTATTAGTCTTTTATATCTTTAAACGAACCAAAAATATACATATTATGACATTAACAGTATGTGACATCTATCTCATAATCTATTTTGTGCTTATTTACAAAAATATACAATTTATGCAAATGTAAACCTTTATAGGTTGCTTATCATTAATTCTTTCATCCTCCATTTGTCTTAATTCAATCCAATAATATCATTTTCCCCAAATTCTATAATATTCAGAGTACTCTTTCTCTCGTTACATCAGGGTTAATTTATCCATCTCAGCACACACCATTATTTTTTGAATGATCAATTTGTCTGATGGTATATAATTGTGCTTCCAACATTGAATGTAGGCAATTCTAGCAGCCGTTAAAATGTGTAATATTCTATTTTTATATTTTTCCCACATTTCTTTTTAAATGTCTCTAGCAAGAATAATTCTGGTTTCCTGGAACTGAAGGAATTTTGTTTGAGATTTAAAGTAATTCCAGAGTATTTTGGTGAAGATATTACAGAAAAGGTTATTCAAGCTTTAGCTATTTTTTTTGATTGAGATGAGGAATCAGAGGTATACATTGAGAAGGTATATAGAACAAGTACAAGATTTTCAACAATAAATACCAAAGGCTAATAATGTGTATCTTAATAGAAAGAGGTAAATTTATTATTGTATTTTTAACTGCTACAAAGAATGTAAGTCACCTCGTATCTTTTTTCTTTTCTATTTTTCTTTTACAATTTTCCCTTTCTTGCATTAGCTTTCTCGTTTCTTTCTTATATTAGCCTGTATCAATTTTTATCTTAATTTTTTTTAAAAAAAGATTCTGTATCATCCCTACCGCTTCAGCGACAATGTGTAGATTGGGAAAGGACCTTTCCTTACCACTAAGTAATTTATGGAAACACTTTTAATAAACAATCCAATTTCTTTTAAAGTCCCGAGATGTAGATACTGCAAGAGTAAATGGTTCTCTACATAACAGCTCTCACGTGAAGTGCAGTGAGTAGCTAGAAGTGTGAGAGGTAACTGCCAAGGAAAGACAAGCTGAGCTCTGACAATCCATGAATCCTTGTTTAAGTGTTAGAGATGTGTATGAAAAGTTGTCTACAGCTCAGTGGCCTGTAGGGGGCGTGCATAAGCACACCAATTGTGCCTACTGTCCCTGTCCTATTTTTTTATTTTTCTTATAAGTATCTATCTCATGTATTCAAAACTACAGTATATTTATTCTTATACCTGTATCTTGTAAGCGATTGACAAATCAAATAAATACTAAAAAAATACTAAATACAGGTAGTTCCGAGGATCATCTGTGAGCGAATCGGTTCACTCCAATCAGCCGCTAGGCCGTTCCATCCGACCTGGCTCTATTCTGATCTTTATTTCCTGGTTTTGAAGCTAAGCTGCTTCACATGACACAGCGGATTGCTGCGTGTCAGCTGTCAAAGACAAGGAGAGTGCAGGATTGCAGGGGAAGGTCCCTCCACACACACAAAAGCCATGCTCACAGAACCAGGGGTAAAAAAATTTAAAACCCACCACTGCACACAGCCGCCACGCCAAATAAGTTACCTTGCTCCACAGGTATCCCCAGCTTGAGTTCACCCCTTCATGAGTTCAACCCTAGCTTGGCAACTACACTTGAATACTTTTTTTTTTTACTTGGCTTGCAAGAATAAATGAGATTGTAGGCCTCTGTGATGGAGGCTTCAAGATTAGTGCCCACAAAGTAGGCTTACAAAATTTGCTTTGAGAAATTTTCTGTGCTCTGCAAACCCCATACTGCACATATAAATCATATTTAAGGACTCTGCAGATTGTGTGTACTTAAACCGTAGTGGCTTACTCAAGGAATCATGGCTTCACAACCCACAGTGTAGCACAATGTGTAAATTCTTTTGCAAAATCGTTAACACAAGAACCTTGCCCCAGTTGCACAGTGGCTCTTGTCTTCAGCTAGCAAGAACATTTCTTTCTCTTATCCTGAGTGGAAACCTCAGAGTGAACCGGCGATGGCAGTTTGGTTTTCACTCCATCCCACTGTGGACCAGGTTTCATCACCCCACTTTTCAAGGCCTTGTAGATGCCCAGAGTTAATATTTGGAAAACTGCCTCCACGTTGCTGCTGCTTTTCGCCGAAGTCTCGATATACTTTGCTTCAAAGGAAACTGCCAGTTTCTCAGCTTCCTTTTGTCCCACCTTCCGTTCAGCCTCCAGGTCACTCTTGTTCCCCACCAGCACGAAAACTGGGCGGTGAGGTTTGACTGTGTCCACCACTTCCTGGTGCCAGATCCTGATGTTCTCAAATGATGCCCGGTTGGTTAGGTCAAACATCAGGACTCCCCCAGCTGCATTACGGTAGTAGGAACGTGTCACTGATCTACATCACAGAAAGATTTGTTCAGCATGAAAATATTGCAAGAAGCCAGAAAGAAATAAAATATAGAATAGAATTAGAGTAGAGCATAGAGCGTAAAGAATAGAAGAGAATAGAGAATAGTCTAGTCTAGTCTTGGAGAGGAAAGCTATGGCAAATCTAGACAGCACACTAAAAAGCAGAGGCATCACTCTGCCAACAAAAGTGTGTATAGTTAAGGCTATGGTTTTCCCACTTGCAATCTATGGCTATGAAAGTTGGACCATAAGAAAGACTAAGCACCAAAGACTGGAGGCCTTTGAACTCCGGTGCTGGAGAAGACTCCTGCGAGTCCCTTGGACTGCAAGGCCATCCAACTGGTCAGTCCTAGAGGAGATCAACACTGATTGCTCTTTAGAAGACCAGATCCTGAAGATGAAACTCAAAGACTTTGCCACTTAATGAGAAAGACCCACTGGAGAAGAGCCTAATGCTGGGAACAATTGAGGGCAAAAGAAGAAGGGGACGGCAGAGAAGGAGGTGGCTGGATGGAGTCACTGAAGCAGTCGGCGTGAGCCTAAATGGACTCTGGGGGTGGGAGAGGACAGGAAGGCCTGGAGGAACATTGTCCATAGGGTCGTGATGGGTCAGACACGACTTCGTGACTAGCAATAAGAATAGAATAGAATTCAACTCAACTCAACTCTACTGGCTAAGTGTGATCAGACACACAAGGAATTAGAATAGGGTTTTCCAAGCTATATTTAAATTCAACAAGAAACTAAGGACAAATCTATCTCTTTCACCCAAATGGAGCCAGGATATTCCATTTCTATCTTTCCTAAGGAAAGTAATTGCTTCCCAGTCACCGAAGATTGCCGTATTTGACAAAAACATTTAACTTTCTAATTTTATTTCCAATTTAATGTTAGCGCTTTGTAAACATTAATTTTGTATTTGCAATACGCACTTTACTGTTTATAGTTACAATACTTGGAGGAACTTTTTGGGGCATCTATTTTTGTGAAATCCCAATAACTTTTAATATATACATTTGCATAAATACATTAGAATAAGCCCAAGTCTCGTTTCATTCCCTATTTTCTATTACTTGGCTGCCCTTCTTGATCAGGGATTCCAGATTCTTTTTAAACAAAATGCACCACTTCCAAGACCCAAAACACTCTGAAACCCCTGAACTAAGATGTTCAGTCAAATTAGCCAAGTTAAACTAAGCTTTCACATTCTCCATTAATGTGTAATATTGCTCTGATATTTTATGTTCCTTTGGATGTGGTAGAGAAGACTTACTCCAACAGTGCCATTCTCTGTATCCTTGAGAGTTTCTCATTTACACCCCACCTGGAGCAACGAGGTGAAGTAACAAGGAAGGTGGAGTTTTCTATGGTCACGTGAATCATCTATAAGGAGGGACACCAGTTCCCAGTCTCACCTGGGTGCTGAGATTCTTAGATTACACCAACTCTGACTAATCTTTTTGTGGTCAGTTGCAATGCCCTTTTTAAGGTGACTCCAGTGGAGTGTGCTGGAGTCTCGCCGATTGTCAAGTACAGGAAGTTCGGTCATGTGATGATTGTAAGTACAGAGACCAGCCTTAAGTTCCTTTTTTCCGTGCTGTAGTAAACATTGAATGGTTGCTGAATAAATGATTGGAAGATGAAAAATACTTGTAGGGGAAAGAAGAAAAAGGCAGAGTCTTTTAGCTCCTCTGAGACTAAATAGCTTTGTTCTTTCCCTGGGAACATCTAATCACCGGACTGTTGCAGTTAGTAAGATCTTTACCATAGCATTGCTCTTTATTTCTTGTTCTTTCCTTCCTGCATCCCATCTGTTCCTTTGTTTGCTCATTCCTCACATTTACACAGCCATCCATCTCAAAAAATTGACCCTGGCAGGCACACAATAAAAACAACTATAAAAAACTAACACCGAAACACATCCCATCATAAAAAGCATCAATACAGCTAGTCCTCAACTTACAACCATTCATTTCGTGACCGTATGAAGTGACAACGGTACAGGAAAACATTGTGGCTGTTTTTCCACACTTAGAACTGTTATGTACTTGGACATGGGTCGGAGTAAATGGAGACAGCCTCTGAATAGTGACTTTCAGCTCTTTATTAGCATAGTGACTTCTCAAAACAACAACAGTGAACTCTGCCTTATATAGGCAACCCTTGTAAGAATTGTCCAATAGTGAGCTATGAACGCTAGCTCTTTTAACCAATAAGAACCCTCTGTTAAGGGCCAATCAGATTCCTCAGAACTAACCAATCCGATCTGGCCGCCTAACAGCCAATCAGAAGTGCAGGGCCAGAACCCTGCACTATACCTCAAGCTCATACTTTATTAACTATGGTACATACACAACACCCCTTCCCCTGGCTTCTTGATTACGGTGTAGTTATATAGTCCTTTAAATAGGACGGTTGTCTTTTAAGTCTTTCAGATTTTCGTTGGACTGGTTGATTGCAATCCTGTTGAGGTAGATTGTTGTTTGGCAGTGGATCTGCTTCTTGCTCAGGTGCAATTTCTTGCGGTGCAAACGATTCTCCTTCCTGCTCCATTTCCTGAGTGTCACTTAGTTCGTCACTCCCTTCGAGCAGGTTCCCTGGAACGTCATCTTCTTCTGTACCTCCCCCCCCCCTCGGTTTGGTCATGGGGGAGTTGTTGACTGGCCGTTGTGAGTCGTGACCGTAATTGGTCGATATGCCGTTTCCACAGTCTATTGTCACAGTATTTCACTACGTAGGATTTGGGGCTGGTCACTCGTACGACTGTTGCCTCTATCCATAACGATCGCCCGATAAGTTTCGTGCGTAAAGGAGGTCTCCTACCTGGAAGGTGCGACAGCAGCCACTGGATCCTATTGGCTTTTCCGGTTCGTAAGCAGGGTGCAACCGGTCGAGGTGGGAGCGGAGTCTTCGTCCCATCAGTAGTTCGGCGGGAGTTCTGCCGGTGATGCTATGTGGAGTTATGTGTTGCAAAAAGAGAATTCGGTTGACCTTGTCATCGATATTGTCATAGTCCATTTTTTGCAAAGTCTTTTTAACAAATTGGACCATGCGTTCCGCTCGGCCATTGGTCGCAGGGTGCGCAGGTGAGGTGAGCGCATGGCAGATGCCGCGGTCAGTGAGGTACTGCTCGAACATTAGTGCTGTAAACTGTGGCCCGTTATCGGACACCAGGACGTCAGGCAATCCGTGGGTTGCAAAGAGTCTGTTTAGGATCTTGATCACTGCCTCGGAAGTTGTAGCCGTCATACGATGAATTTCTAACCAATTGGAGTATGCCTCGACTGTCAGCAGGAAGGTTTAGCCCTTGGTTGGCCCCGCGAAATCCAGGTGGATTCTGGACCAGGGTCCACGTGGCGTCTCCCATTCAGTAGGCATGGCTTTTGGTGGGGCGTTGCTGACTTGTTGGCAATTGGCACACGCTTTGACCCACTGCTTGATTTGCCGGTCCATGCCCGGCCACCATGCGTAGCTTCGTGCAAGCGCTTTTATCCGCACGATGCCAGGGTGGCCCTTGTGCAGAATTCGTAGCAGCGTCTTCCGGAGTCGTTCTGGGACAACGACTCTATCGCCCCAGATGATACAGCCTTTTTGGGAAAAAAGTTCAGTCTGTCGAGATTTAAATGGTGCGAAGTCATCTGGTACTTGGTCCAATGGCCATCCGCGTTCTACCCAGCCTAGGACTCGAGCTAGGGTGTGGTCTCGTTTGGTTTCTTTCGCGATGTCTCGGGCGGTCATAGGCGGCGAGTTGAATGTTTCGATCTGCAACGTAGTTGCTGTTGGTGCCGGATCGTCGAGAGTCTCTGGAAGCGGTGCTCGGCTTAATGCGTCGGCGTGGGGAATGGTTTTCCCCGGGCGATATTGCAGGTGATAATTATAAGCAGCTAGGAATTCTGACCATCGGGTCATTCTAGGGGATAATATGTAGGGGGTAGGCTTGTCCCCGGCTATTATCCCTAGCAACGGTTTGTGGTCAGTTATAATGGTAAATGTCCTTCCATACATATATTCATGAAATTTCTTTACAGCTGAAACGATTGCGAGAGCTTCTTTATCAATTTGTCCATAGTTCCGCTCTCCTTGTGCAAAAGTCTTCGAAAAATATGCAACAGGGGCTTCGTTCCCATTAGGCAGTACATGGCTCAAAATGGCGCCCACCCCGAAAGGCAATGCATCGCAGGTTATAACTAACAGCAAAGTCTCGTTATACTGCATAAGTACAGAGTCAGATATGAGCAGTTTTTTAACATTCTGGAATGCTTGCTCTTCCCGGTAACCCCATACCCACAATGCTTTCTTATCTAATAATCAGTGTAACGGTTCAGCGACAGTTGCTTTGTGTGGTAAAAACACATTATAGAAATTAATGAGGCCTGAGAACGCCTGGAGATCGGCCTTGTTGCGTGGTCTAGGAGCGTTTTTGATCGCTTTTAATTTACTCTCGGTAGGATGAATGCCCTGGCTATCGATTCAGTATCCTAGAAACTCAACATTGTCAGTATATAAGTGACATTTATTTTTTTTCACCTTAAGTGCAGCCTCTTGGAATTTTTTAAGAACGCATTTCAAACGATCCTGCAAGATTTTTTTGGTAGGGGCTGCAATTAATCCGTCATCAAAATAAGGAACCACGCCCTTGATTCCCTGTAATAACCTTTCCATGAGGCTCTGGAAGATCCCCGGGGCTACACTAACTCCAAATTGCAATCAGTACATTTAAAGGCACCTCTGTGCGTTACAATTGTTTGGGCTTGGGCCATTTTTTCATCCACTGGTAGTTGTTGATAAGCTTGAGCTAAATCTAATTTAGCGAACGGGGATTCGATTTCCTTGGTAGTCCTTGAGGATGAGGCGTTGAAATTGGAGGTCTTGGCGTTGAATTGTGGGGATGAGTTGCTTGAGTGTCTTCCAAGACACCATCGAGAGGGACGATCCCGAGTCGACCTCCATGTGGCAAGGATGGTTCTCGATGGCTACCGTGACTCGGATTTTCTTAGTGTCCAAAACTGAGGTGTGACCTATAGTGATAGTATGGTGAACCTCTTCTTTTTGCAAAGCTCGATTTCTGTAGGAGTGGTTTACTGGCTCTCGCCTTACAGGACGGTTTCCTGTCGATTGGCGATAGTTGGCCCCTTTTGAGGCCTGGCTGGGTCCTGGTAAGCTGCGGCAGACCCGGCCGATGTGGCCTCGTTTCCCATACTCATGGCAGAGTGCGTCGCGGAATTTGCATTCGGCCCTGGCATGGTTTGCTCCACAGCCAGCGCAAGGGCGTAAGGACTTAGGGCGAGGGTCCCGGTCAGACCGCAGTCGATGGACCCCTTCTTCGTCGCTGTCTGACGACGAAGAGAGGTCCTCGTGGTGCGTTGTTGAGAGCTGCCATTCTGAGTTGGGTAAGATTTCGCTGGTCGGTGGTGTTACCGGAGTGCGGCTTCACCGTAGTTGTGCAGCTGACTTTTTAGTCGCCTCCGCAGCCGTGGCTTCGGCGATGGCGTCAGCAAGGCTGATGTTGCCTTTCGCCATCAGCTTGCTTTGCACGTCTAGCGCATCTAATCCCAGAATTACTCGATCTCTTAGTGCCTCTTCTAAATCGGCGAACCCGCAGAGACCCCCTAAATTTCGGAGGTCCGCCACGAAATTGGCCGGCCACGCTCTCCCCTTTTCGTTGGTTTCTTTGATAAAACTCATGGCGTCTCACGAGTGTAGGCACGGTTGGCGCGTAATGGTCTCTCAGGATGGGTTTGAGGTTGTCCCAGCTCATGGCTTTCACTTCTCGAGGTTTGGTGAGTGCTTCAGCCATCTTAAATACAGCTGGGCCGCAATGCATCAGGAACAGTGCCCGCTTCTTTGCTGGTGTGGCGTTCTTCAAGTTATTCGTCTTGAGAAACATTTGGAAGCGATCCATGTAGGATTCCCAATCCTCTTGGTTCGGATCGAACGGAGCGGGTGGTACGATGCCACCAGACATGGTTCCGTTGTTGGCGTCATCTTATCACGTGCTCTGTATCGCTTCCTGGCTTCTTCGGTTCAGACATCTCCACATCCCATCCTCGTCGCCAGTGTTATGTACTTGGACATGGGTCGGAGTAAATGGAGACAGCCTCTGAATAGTGACTTTCAGCTCTTTATTAGCATAGTGACTTCTCAAAACAACAACAGTGAACTCTGCCTTATATAGGCAACCCTTGTAAGAATTGTCCAATAGTGAGCTATGAACGCTAGCTCTTTTAACCAATAAGAATCCTCTGTTAAGGGCCAATCGGATTCCTCAGAGCTAACCAATCCGATCTGGCCGCCTAACAGCCAATCAGAAGTGCAGGGCCAGAACCCTGCACTATACCTCAAGCTCATACTTTATTAACTATGGTACATACACAACAAGAACTATTGCAGCATTCCACAGTCATGCAATCAAAATTCAGGCACTTGGCAACTGGCATGTACTTATAACAGCTGCAGCATCCCGACTCCAGAGGTTGTGTGTTTTCCCCCTTTTGCGACCGTCCAACAAGCGAAGTCAATGGGGAAGCCAGATTTACTTAACAACCGTGTCACTCACTTAACAACTGCAAGAAAGATTGTAAAATGGGGCAAAACTCAAGTGGCTTAGCAACATCAATTTTGGGTTCAATTGTTGTCATAAGGCAAGGACTGCCTGCACATTACACTGACTGTCTTCACACTCTATGATGGGTGTCAAACTCAATTTAAATGAGGGCTACATCAGGGTTGTGTTTGACCTCGGAGGGCTGGGGTGACATGGGGTATGTGCGGACATGGACATGGTAGGCATGGGCAGCTTGATGTCGCTCGGGTCAGGGGGCTAAGGCAGGACTGCCCTGAGACCTTCCTTTATTCTCATTATAATCTTCCTTCCTTCCTTCCTTTTCTTCTTTATCTTTCCCTCTTCATTCTCCTTCCATCTTCCTTCCCCTCTTTCCTTCTTTTTCCTTGTTTGCTTTTTCCCTTCTTTGTCTTTTCTCTTTCCCTTTCTCCTTCCCTATCCCTTCTCGCATGCCCAAATGCAAAAGGGGAAACATTTTTCCTTTTGATTCTCTATGAGACTCTAACTAAAAATGATGCTGGGAATCTAAATTTTTTTAAACTCCTCCAAACAAGGAAGGAAGCAAAGCTTAAGCCTTCCTTCATTTTCAGGCTTCCTCAACTCATCTCACCAGCATCTTCCAAGCCTTGCGGGGAAAAGGTCCATGGCTCCTGACCTTTTGGCTGAGAGATCCCAAGACCAGCCTTCCTCCCCTGACTCACCTGAACCGTTCTTGGCCCGCAGTATCCCAAAACTGCAGCTTGACACACAGGTTGGGCTCCATCTCCAGAAAGTGGACATAAAAGTCCACCCCCACAGTTTGGTTCATGGACTCCGTAAAGACCCCGTCGGCATAGCGCTTCAGAAGACACGATTTCCCCACCGTGGAATCGCCCAGCATGATGATCCGGAACTGATAGTCCCACGGAGAATCCACAGCCATGGGGAGGCTGGCAGAGAGAGAGAGAGAGAGAGACCCTGGAAGCTGCTATCTCTTGGGTGCCTGGATCTGTGTGGGTCTGTTGACGTACCAGTGGAGTGGAGCAAGAAGGCTCATGCCAGCTCAAAATACGTTCCAATCCGGTGTTTGACCTGGAGTCTCAAGCAGTGGAAAAAGCTGAGTTCTAACCCAGGTAAGAAACTGGTTGAGACTTGTTTGAGATTAGCACAGTTGCTCTCCCTTCAACCGCCTGAGGCTCGGGCGCTCTTATTCCATGTTTGGGCAGGCAGGCAGGATATGTGAGCCCTCCCTGTCCTGCTCCTCCCTGGAAATGGGCCGTGTTTATTCAAGGCCAAGCCAGGCCAGCAAGAACACATTTCACCTACATTCCAGCCTTCTGCAAGGTTTCTCTTCTGTGGAGAATGAGCATCAAAGTTGCCTCCTTAGGCAGAAGAGGAAACAAAAGCCTCCTGAAACTCAGAGGAGGCTGTGGTGCAAACACAGCCAATGTGTCCCAGAGGTGGAATTCAGCAGGTTCTGAGCAATTCTGGAGAACCGGTAGCGGAAATTTTGAGTAGTTTGAAGAACCGGTAAATCCCACCTCTGACTGGCCCCGCCCCCATCTATTCTCCGCCTCCCAAGCCCCAGCTGATCGGCTGGGTCTTCTTTGGTTGTCCTGCGCAGGAGAATGGAGCTGGAAAGCAGGTTAGTGGGGTGGGGAGCAGTGGTGGAATTCAAATTTTTTTACTACCAGTTCTGTGGGCATGGCTTAATGGGCGTGGCAGGGGAAGGATACTGTAAAATCTCCACTCCCTTCCCACTGCACTAACCTGCTTTCCAGCTCCATTCTCCTGTGCAGGGCAACCAAAGAAGACCCAGCCAATCAGCTGGGACTCGATGGGAGGCGGAGAATAGATGGGGGTGGGGCCAGGCAGAAGCGGTATTTGCCGGTTCTCTGAACTACTCAAAATTTCCGCTACTGGTTCTGCAGAACTGGCCAGAACCTTCTGAATACCATCTCTGGTGTGGAGGAAATGGGGATTTTGCAGTATCTTTCCCCTGCCAAGCCACGCCCACAGAACTGGTAATAAAAAAAATTGAATCCCAAATCTGACCCCATGTAGCTGAACAATAATTTACACAATAACATGCTAGGCTAACATGTGGTTGCCTAATCAGTAGGCAATTCTGTCTCTGTGTTGATGCACAAGTATGTGTGTCCTTGCGCACATCTGGTATATTGCAGTCACGGAGAAAGCCAGTTTACAGGAAGCCAATGTCCCCTTTAAAAAGGCACTACATATTTGCGCCATGGCTGTGAGAAAGAAAATACAGGCCATCCTCGACTTACAACAGTTCATTTAAGTGACCGTCCAAAGTTACGGCATTGAAAAAAGTGACATAAGCATTTTTCAGAGTTACGACCTTTGAAGCATCCCCATGATCAGGAGATCAAAATTCAGGTGCTTGGCCACTGATTCAAACTTACGACCGTGGCTGTGCCCCAGGGTCACATGATCCCCTTTTGTGACCTTCTAACAAGCCAAATCGATGGGGAAGCCAGATTCACTTCACAACCGGGTTACTAACTTATCAACTGCAGTGATTCACTTAACAACTGGGGCAAGGAAGGTGGTCAAATGGGGCAAAAATCACTTAACAAATGTTTTGCTTAACAACAGAAAGCTGGGGCTCCATTGTGGTCATACGTCGAAGATTACCTGTTTTGCTGGACCATCTCACCAAGACTAAATAAGCTTGTTTAATGCAATGTGTGGATTAAATCTTGGAGACCTGGTGGTGCAGTGGCTAGAATGCAGTATGGGACTTATTTATGGTGAGCAAAGTTTAGGGATCAACCTTAAATGACAGACTTTATCAATAAGCTCATGTAGGTAAAAAAAAAAAAAAGTAGAATTTATAAAACCTGTCTGTATTTGTGTGCAAGTTTACTTGAATATTTATGTGTAAATGTTGGTTCTCACAGCTATTTCTGCAATGAGGGTCAGCTAGGAGGTAGGTGTGGTGCTAGCTAGAAAAGGAAACTTAAGCCAATGTTGGCTAATCTAGCAAGCAAGCAAGCAAGCAGGGATGGTCCATATTATTACTTTGACAGACCATTAGGAAATCCACATGCTGTGGGCTAAACTATGAAAATCAAGCAAACGACTCCAAGAAAATGTAGGAAACCCACTTCCAAATCACATGGAAGCTGTACGCAAGGGTCCCCAACAGATCGCCAGTGGATTTCAACTCAGGAAGTTATTTTTATTTTGTTGTTAGAGTTAGGGTTATTATTTACTATCAAACCCAGGGAAAGCATCACTTTTCCTTCAGCAATAGGCAGAACAATGTTTTAAACTCTTGTTTCCTTCACTTCAAGAATTACGCACCAAGAGAATATTTATTGTGCTTTGAGCACTACCCAGCATGCAAAAGTGGCCACTGAAGATGATGACAATAAACAAAGCCATACATATTATTATATATTATTATTACTGTTTAAAAAAAGAAGTAAATATTTTTTTACATTAAATATTTTTAGGATTATTTTTTTTAAAGTTAACTTAAGGAGGTGACATTGTGGAAATGAAGACTGTTTCAAAACATTTGATAAACACAAGTGTCATGCCCCTGGTGGAGACTGACTCTGAGGGAGAGGAGGAACAGCCGACAGGGAGTGGAAGGGTGGCTCCGGAGGTTGTGGAGGAGGCTGGGGAAGGGCAGAGGCCGGCTGGGCAGTCAGAGGAGGATCCAGGCCCATCCTCTATCCATCCTAGAGCTTGCAGGGAGGAGAGGATAAGGGAGAGACATGGTCTTCTCAGGAGGAGAGGGGCTTGATCCTCTTCATGGGCTGCAGCTGTGACAACTGAATAAGAGGACGCTGGAAACAAAGCATGGAAATATCTCTAGTTATGGTTCCTCTCTGAGTTTGGCATCCTTCCCAGTGTGTGTTATCTGTGGACGTCCTCCAGCCCTTATCTTGCCTGGTTTGTGCTGCTTTTTTCCTTCTTCTTGTAACTGTTTGTGTGGGAGTTTTTTGTCTTCCATCAAGAATATTAGGAGCTTGGAAGCAAAGTGAAGGAATAAAAGGGGCTTCACCTGTTTTCTTTGTTTGTTTTGTAGCCCACCCTGGGTCATCACAACAAGATTCTCTACTGAATAATGGAAAGAACCTGTTTCATCATCATTATCTTCATTTAACAACCCCATAATCCCTTGCAGGGTGGGGTCAGGGCAACTGAATGGAGCTAGCAGAGTGTTTTAATAGAAAGAACCTGTTTCTAACCCGCAAAATCCAGAAGAAGACTCCACAATGGTGCTGGGATTAGTGTGGCATCTTTACTCCACATCCTAGCTCAACAGACATTTCTTAA
Organism: Hydrophis major; assembly: GCA_033807585.1. Lineage (NCBI taxonomy): Eukaryota > Metazoa > Chordata > Lepidosauria > Squamata > Elapidae > Hydrophis > Hydrophis major. Next base: position 14,271,186 of record CM066336.1, on the reverse strand, counting down.
AGCCATCTGAGCACTACTGTCAGTACCACCATCATATGCTTGAGCTTCACATTCACCAGCTGCCAGTCTGCCATGAACTATGGGGAGGGGGGAGCTGGATGGGAGAAGAACTAACTGACTCATCCTATCTTCCAGAGACAACATCTCAAGGTCAAAGCCTGGGAATGCAATGGAACTGCTCACCAACCAGCCTGTTGAAGAGACCGTTCCTAAAACAATTTATTTAAATGTAATTGGACAATGAGAGACCAAGGGAGGAAGGGAACTGAACGAGGGACGTTAATCTAGGAGTTTTGGCATATGAATTTCAGTTCTGGCTTTGCTATACTGTAAACCACTTGGCTTTTAATAAAAGTACATCTCTCACTGCCAATGGAGTTGAGGGTCTTTCTTAACTAGAGGGCCAAGTCGGGGCAGGCCTGACAACTACATCTGTCTATCTGGCAATCCTTCTTATAACTTATCCCTTCCATCAGCCAAGCTAGCAGCTGGATGAATGAGGATATAGGATAACGGGCAAAAAACCTGTACAGGTTGGGACTATGAACTGGAATTAACAGGATAGTAATGTGTGAAAGTGGGCTGAGGAGAGGGGGAATCTCTTTTTAGGATCCAATGTGAGTCGGTCACCAGGACCAGAGGGTTAGTCTTCCCAGCTTTTGGACTCATACTAGAGTCCATCCTCTGGGGAGAAAGATGTTCCCTGAGGATAGGCTACTGCACGAGTCTGAAAACTTGGAAGAGTAAACCTCCAGTGACCCACCCAGGTTGGATCCTGGCTGCATCATTATTCCGGGCCCCATATATTTGCCTTCATTCGTGATACCTTTTTAGTTTTGATGCTAAAATAATATTTTAAGTTGAGAATTTAAAAATAAAACAATGCCCATCTCTTTCATATCTAAAAACAATAGAAAAATGTGTCACTGATTTTCAGCAGGAAACAAGATCTGAGGTAAGATTAGAAAGAGCTTTGGAGGATGTAATAAAGTAGTTGGAGGTCACAGGTTGTGGATGGTCTCACTTGGGTAACGATTAACCCAATGGATTAAGTCTGTGTTTTGTCTAAGGAAGAATTCTATTTTGAGGAACCAGTGTCCTGTAACATCCAGTTCTCACTGAATTAACACTGGCATGCTTCTTTGGATGCCTTCTTCCTTTGCAGACTGCTTGCTCTCCTCTTATAAACGACTTTCACTCCATCCCAGCCTTCCTGCAGGTCGAACTCTTTGTTTCTCAGAGCCTCATAGATAGCATTGGTGATGGTCTCGAAAGCCAGGTCTATGTTGGTGTCAGTTTTGGCAGATGTTTCTATAAAAGATGTGCCTAGAGAAGTGGCCAAGCCCTCTGCTTCCTCCAGGGTGACCCTGTTCATTGACTCAAGATCACACTTGTGGCCGACTAGGAGGAAAATTACCTTGTCCATCACATTGGTCACCTCATTGTACCAATCAAAGATGCTCTCAAAGGACCTTCGGTTGGTCATGTCAAAAATCAGCAGCACACCAACTGCATTCCGGTAGAAAGACCTGGTGATACACCTAAAGGGGGGAAATGCCAAATTGAAACATTAGGTTTTTTTTATCCAAGATATCAGAGTTATCTAGAGCAGAGTTCTCTAACCTTGGCAACTTTAAGACTTCAGGATTGTGGAAGTCCACAAGTCTTCAAGTTGCCAAGTTTGGAGAACCCTGATCTAGAGGACAGAATCATTCCAGCAGACGTTAATCTTCATTGTACTCTATAACAAGATATTCATGATAGACTACTAATATCTCTTTCTAGGTTTTTTATGTGCAACTTTGCTTGGCAAGTAAACACCCTAAAGCAGAGGTCTCCAAACTTGGTAACTTGAAGACTTGTGGACTTCAGCTTCCAGAATTCCTCAGCCAGCTAGTTCAGAAGTCTTAAAGTTGCCAAGTTTGAGGACCCCTGCCCTAAAGTAACTCTTGTGGCTGAGTTTATAACTGTAGCCTGTAGAACTGATGCTTTCCTGATAGCTATGTAAATTAGGTGCTATCCTAAGACGTTTATTATGTCTGTTATGCTATGGTTTTTATGTTGTCTGGGTCTATGACCTATGATAAACATGCTACTACTACAAGATATCAGAGCTATTTGTTGAAACACTTGTCTGAATACTAACTGTTACAATCCATCATGCGCCCACTGACCTTGGTCTGGAGTGGTGTTTGCAAAGCAATTTATATTTTAGATGTAAACATAGTTGAAATCTATCGAGATGATATACAGATAGTCCTGACTGATGACTGTAATTGAGTCTGTAATTTCAGCCATAAGTCATGACAGTCCTAAAGCAGGTCACCATGTGACCTCGTCTGATTTTATAAACTTTATGGTGGAGGCCATTAAACAAACCATAACCATTGTTTGTTAGGGAGCATTTTTGCTGGAAATCAGAAAGTAACCACCAGTCCAGTTCTACATAAGAATTATGGGTGACAGAACTGATAGTGTTTTATAATGCTTATAACTGCCTGCTTCAGATATGTTCAATAAGCAGTACCCTTTGTAACTAACCCAGATTATATTACCAAAATTGCTGTATGTGTATTATAAAAAGAAAAGTAAGTAATAGAAACTGGACAGTATCTTGGAGTGGGGAGGCCACTGAACTTGGGACATTGGACATGCAAAGTAATTTCCTCTTGAACAATGTCCGTGGCCTGGATCTTGTATAGATAATCCTCGATTTTCAACCAGAATTGAGTCCAAAATTTCCACAACAAAACAAGACGGTTGTTAAGTGAGTTTTGCCCAGAGGTGGTATTCAGCCAGCTTTGACCAGTTCTGAAGAACCAGTAGCGGAAATGTTGAGTAGTTCAGAGAACCAGCCAATACCACCTCTGACTGGCCCCACTCCCATCTCTTCGCCTCCCATTGAGTCCCAGCTGATTGGCTGGATCTTCTTTAGTTGCCCTGCACAGGAGAACGGAGCTGGAAAGCAGGTTAGTGGGGTGGGGAGGGAATGGGGATTTTGCAGTATCCTTCCCCTGCCACGCCCACCAAGCCACGCCCACAGAACTGGTAGTAAAAAAATTTGAATCCCACTACTGGTTTTGCCCCATTTTACTACTTTTCTTGCCACAGTTAAGGGGATCACTGCCGTTGTTAAATTAGTAACACAGTTGTTAAGCGAATCCGGTTTCCCCATTGATTTTGCTTGCCAAAAGATCACAACAGGGGATCACATGACTCTGGGACCCTGCAACCGTTATAAATCTGAGCCAGTTGTCAAGAGTCTGAATTTTGATCACGTGCCATGGGGATGCTACGATATCCACCAACAGCCACTGTTTTCAGCGCTGTTTAACTTTGAGAAAACAAAATGGCTGTAAATTGAGGGTTCCCTGTAGTCCAGAATATTCCTGCCCCTTTTCTAAAAATATACCCGAAGCAATGAGAAGTGTATGAAAACAAAACGTGTCCCCTTTTATCTCCCAAGGGGCAGCCCCAGCAGTGTTTCCCAACACAAGCAGGATCATGGATCTCCTTAATGAGCAACAACTAACTCATTAACAGATCAGCTTAACCAGGTCATAGTCCATTACTTTGAGACGGCTGATCACACAGGTTAGGTCTGTGAAGACTTGCAAGAAAAATAAACTGGATGTCTTTAAGATGCTCCGACATTGTGTTCTTTTTTCTTCTTCTATCTCCTGATCAGCCTTGGAAAACTCCGCTTCAATCACACCCTATCCCTCCCAGGCTTTCTTTCAGCTGCTTGCCCCATACCTCTTCAGATAACAGATATCAGATGTAATCAGGAGGAGGAGGATGGGGACAGCTCTCAAGGCCAAATCATTCCAAGGGGATTAATTTACAACCAAAGCAGCAGTTTGAGGCCATCTCCCTCTTTAACAATATAGCAGAGCTTCCAAGCCTAAGGGAAGGTGGCTGGATTATCACATTTTTGAAGAAAAGGAAGTTATCTAGATCCCCACCTCAATGCTAGGGCAACTCTTAAGAGCAGGCTGGGGTATTCTGGGAGTTGAAGTCCTCCCGGCTTAAAGATGCCAAGGTTGGAGACTCCTGCTTAAGAGTGAAGATTCCTAAGCTCTGTGGTCAATATTTTTAACCCTAAGTCTATAAATCAGAACTTCAGAAGCAGAAGTTTGCAGCTTATTTGCTTGCACAGGTGTTTTGTGCCTTCTGAGGTTGATAGCTGAGGAACCCTGGATTCTGAAGGAACAGATGCAAGGTTGCTCATAATCTGTCACCCATTTCCCAGACCTTTTTCTCTTACATCCCTGCTGATGTTGCTTGTCAACTGGCGTTGTGGTCTCACCCCACAATCAGGAGGCTGTGAGTTCGATCCTAGGTAGAGGCTAATATTTGGAATAGACTCTCCTGTTCAAGCAGCTGGTTGGACTAGATGACCTCCAAAGTCCCTTCCAACTCTGTTGTTCTATGTTCTTCAGCAGGAACATCCAATTTGTTTGGTTTTTTTAATTATTATTTGGTAGGTTTATATCAGTTTTCCTCCAGGACAGGGGTCTTCAAACTTGACAGCTTTAGGACTTGTAGACTTCAACTTCCAGAATTCCTCTTCCAATCATGTTAGCTCTGGAATTCTGGGAGTTGAAGTCCGCAACGCTTAAGTTTGCCATGTTTGAAGACCGTTGCTCCAAAAGCTCATAACAATTCTGTCCCATTTTCCCAACAACTCCATTAGGTAGAAGTTGGGAGAATAACTTAAGACCTTATTCCCTTAAGACCTTCTGCAGGTGGGGGATGGGCTAGAATCTATGTTTCCTTGCTCATATAGTCCAACACCTTCATAACAACATCATACTGGTTCCCACTTTTGGAGCAAGGTAAGAATTCAACACTATGAACTGTTTTTATTGGGAATGATGAAGGGAGATCATACTAAGACAGACAAATACATCATTTTACATATAACAACTGCAGCCAGAATTGTGTGGGCACAGTATTGGAAACAGGAAAATATACCATTTGAGTGGACAGTGATAAGAAAGATTCTAGACTGCATGGAGATGGACAGGCTGACCTTAGAGTTAAAAGATAGAGGTGAAATGGAGTATTATTTGGTCTCGGATGCCTGGTATATCTGGTTAGACAATAGGCCCAAAAATAACACAATAACTAATATATCAATATGAATGTTGACGATGCTGTAACATTGTTGAAAGTGTTAATATGTTATAAATTGTTGGAAAGCGTTTAATAAAAATTATACATACATATAATTTTGTTTATGTGTATACACACAGACAGAGACACACACAGACACAGACGGACATAGACACACAGACACAGATGGACACACACAGAGAGACACAGAGAGACAGACACAGAAACACACACACACATAAATATACAGCTTCAGTCCTTGCATGGGGTTCCCCCTTACAGCTTGCCCAATGTTTTTGACCTTTAAATACCCCTGCTCTGGAACATTTTGGCTAGAATATTTCAATCTTGAACCCTCTAGCACCCACCTGGGTTCTCCTTACCTGAACCTCTCCTGGCCAGCTGTGTCCCAAAGCTGAAGCTTCACCCTGATTCCTGGAGGCAGCTCCATCATCTTGCTGTAGAACTCTACACCCACGGTGGGACAAGGGGCTGGCACGAAGCATCGCTCTGTGTATCTCCGCAGCAGAGATGTTTTGCCCACGGTGGAATCCCCCAGCAGTAGGATCCGAAACTGGTAGTGCCAGTTGCCACTGGGCGGGTGGGCCGGCAGCATCAGTCCCCATTTTGCCTCTGTAGACACTTCCATGGTGAAACGGCTGACAGTGGGAGCACGAGAGGGCACTCTTAGCATGGGACTTTGAGAAGAACCTGATTTTGTCCTCCCTCGGCTGATCTCAACAAAGTTCTGCTACTGGCAGAGGAACCCTACAGGATGAAGATAGAGCTGTCTCAAGACTCCCTCCCCGCTACTATCTCCTCTGGAGCAAGGAAAAGCCAACCCACCTCTTAGCCTTCATTTGATACGTCTCGCCCCTCCTCTCTCAGCTCCACCCATCCCATTCCCTTCAAAGCCTGGAGGTGATCTGATTTCTGCTTTGGAAGGATAGTTAGGCAGAAGCATGGATTGCCTGGGACATTATGTGAGATTTTTAGATTTTTTCCCCTTCTTCTTCTTCTTCTTCTTCTTCTTTGATGTCCCATTTTAATCAGAAAAATCACGTTCGTGAGTTGGGTGGAGACAATGATTGAATATATGAATACATAAAGCTATGATTTTGGATAATAAGCATAGTAGGCTTCTCCAGAATGTCATTTATTTTTATTTGTCAAACTTGTACAAGATAACAAGTATAGGTATGAACATAAACAAGAACAAAGGAAATAAATACAGATAAATGGGGACAATAAAACAGGGATGGCACACTGGTGCGCTTATGCACGCCTCCTTTAAGGACCCCTTAAGAATGGGGTGAACTCCATCTCCAAGCTCCTTGAATTGCTGCAGTGGTGGAACAATGTAGAATTCTTATTCTCCAAGCTCAACCTGGTTTTTCAAAGACCAGATTTAGACCTCGGTGGATTCCACTTCTGTAGAAATGAAGTTCACCAGAGAGGGTGGCAGATGTCCCATCTAGGAGCAGTTGGGCTTGTTGGTTGATTCAGAGGACGTATGAACTTCTATCAATATGTGTTTTTAGGAGCACTCAAGTTTTAAACGAAAACAAGGGAGGAGGTAAGGGAAATCTACCAGTTTTCTCTCCCCCACCCCTCTTTGCAAATTGGCTGTATCACATCTCCACCCATAGCTCTTGAGAACAATACTGCGTGCAGACTGCTTTCCCAGTTCCCCATTCCTCTGCATGCCAGTCTCCTGAAAATCAGACTTGCTTTGTTATCTATGCATTCTTCCAGGCATTAACGGATAAAAGTAGATTTGTAGTAGCAAAGGAAGACCTTTCTGGAGGTTCCTTACAAAACAGCAAATCCTCATCTCCAAAAGCAGAGATATATCATACAGGGATAGGAAGCCGTGGGAGGTGAAGTGGGAGGTCTTCTTTACCCTTCCCTGTTCTCCTTAGTTGCCTTCAGCTCTTATCTAATCTCTTTCCCCACCAGCCCTGAAGTCATGTGTCAGCGAGCGGCTAGCATTTTGCGTGAGGGCTAATTTACTCCCATCTATTTTGCACATATAGGACAAAAGTCCTTGAGCAATGGGGTGGGTGTGGGTGCCTTGCTTTTTCTTTCCAACTTCATTTCATCTGAAAGGTAGACCTCCCATCTAGCTAAGTTTTCAGTAGCACATGCAACGCTTCTTAACATTCCACGATAGCAGCCGTTATAGCCACTTCTTCTGATGCCTGGAGAAGTTGAAACTTCATCAGCAAAAATGGATTTTTAAAAAAGTTTTTATCCCATTCTTTGCATTTTGACTGCTTTTAAGACTTCCCCGTGCTTTCATGGTAGGGAACTGCGTTACTAATTTTGACTAATTGTGATTATTCAGAGACCCACAAAAGACCAAAGTGCCCGTCTATTGCTCATCTCACAAGACCAAGCGGAGGGTTGATCTTGGATCTCCCCAGCCCATACCCCAAGTCTGTAAACCACATCAGATTTCCCCGTCTTAAGGGGAAATTAATTCCCCTTAATTCCCACACTTGTCCGTACTTCTAGAACCGAACCGAAATTTTAGCTACAACTTTCTAATGAGCATTTCTCTCTTCCTTCACTTTTAATGCATGGAGAGTATATTTTAACCAATTTTGAATACCCCACCAAAAAAAAAAACTGTTTCCTTTGTAATCAGGTGTGCTGAGCTTCTGACATAGTTGTGAAAGGCACATCGGTCCTAAAAAGGGAACGCACCAAACCATTAAATCTTATCAGCCCTCCTGTTCCTTGTAGCTTTTTCTAAATCCAGGTGATTTAAGGATCAACTGTGCATGAAAAGCATGGAGTATTGGGTTTCTATTTCTGTTCATGTTTTTAGACGCTTCAGAATCACAAGGCATGGAGAAAAATGCTGGCGCTCACGCAGGTTTGACCCTTGCATCCATCCTGGCACCGTGGTTGATGTCAGCTGTGGGTTTATGGCTTGTACACCTTCTATGCATGTCTAACCAACTGCAGCTTACAGGTAATTCTTATGACAATTGAACCCAAAATTTGTTGCTAAGCGAGACAGTTAAGTGAATTTTGTCCCATTTTATGACCTACCTTGCCGGTTACGTGAATCTGTTATTAAATTAGTAACATGGTTAAGTGAACCTGGCTTCTCCATGGACTTTGCTGTCAGGTCACAAAAGAGGATTCCAGGACATTACAACCATCTTGAATGAATTGCCAAGTGGCTGAATTTTGATCACACGACCATGGTACAACAGATCGTAAGTATGAAAAACGGTCATGCTGCTTGTAACTTGTCACCAAATGAACTTTCATAAGCCGAGGACTAGCTGCATTTACATAAGTCCTAAGTCTTAGCATCTGTGTGAGACTAGCCATTTAGCCGTCCAGCCTGTATTGTTTGCTTTGATTTTCAATCTTAACATTATTTATTATGTTGCTCATCTCTCTTCTAAGGTGACTCTGGGTGACTGTAATTGTGTCTTATTTTTTCAAAAAGGAAGATGCTTTAATTCAAATTGAGGCACTCAAGAAATGTTCAAAGCAAGCCCGTTCCAGGTCTCCAAACTTGGCAACTTTCAAGACTTGTGGACTTCAACTCCCAGAATTCCTCAGCCAGCTATGCTGAGAGATAATATTCTGGGAGTTGAAGTCCACAAGTCTTAAAAGTTGCCAAGTTTGGGGACCCCTGCTTTAGAGTGTTTGTCTTCTGAACCCATTTCAATGAATAGCTGAAATGCATTAGTTAAAACTTGTAATCTTAAATATAAGCCAAAACTGGTTGCCAGTTTGGCTGCCAGGATTAATGCATGCTAGTGTAATCAGTGGTGATTAAGATTGCTGGGATAAATTTATGTCAAAGTGTGTGTGTGTGTGTGTGTGAAGAGAGCAAGAAGAACGCACACAACACTGGAAAAAAGACACAATACCTTTAATGCTATACAACTACAGAAAGACACAACTATTATCAGACAGCTTTTTAAAGAAATTTCAGAAATGTTTGTTGGAGTTGTTTCTTCACAGCAAGCCCTTGGCTTTTTCAACATGCCTGTAAGCAAATCCCAAGGAAATCTCTGAAGACCTACAAAAAAATAATTATTTTTCATTACCCCAAGTATTTTTTTTCATTGCCCCCCTAAACTACTTCTACACTATCCCACTGTGTATGCCCCAAATATCCCCTCTTGGAATACTAGGTTAGAAAGCCAAGGAGAGATCAGAGCTGTCAAACTTGCAGCCCAGATGCTTCACACGTTGGCCATGCCCATTTTAGCGAAGGGGAGGGGAGAGTCATGATATGTCACATGACAATGCGAGTTTGACACCCCTGAGAGATTCAAACACTTTGATTTCTGGAAACAAATAATGCCACCAACACCCCAGCCTCATCTCAGCCCCATATCCGCAGGATTCATCCAGCTGTCACCATTAGAAAAATGTTTCATCATAGACAAGGCAGAGGTGGTGTGGATCTCATATGCTGCATGTTTCAGAGTTATTTAAAGGGCGGCTACTGGATATTGCATTATGCCATACAGATCTATGATCAGCTGGAAGCACTTACATTGCTGTCATTTGCTGAGCCGTCCACTCCACCAGATGGCTTCTCCAGAAGAAAAATGGCAGGTCACTGCATCGTCCTGTTCTCCTGTAGAAAGAATGTGAGCACTGATAACATGCAGTTTTACAACTAGTTTCCACAAAATGGTAGTAAATTAAATATAGTGCATGCTAATAGTAGGATGTTAAAATGAGACATGCAGGAAGGCAGCCTAAAACCTATATTCAGTAAACACGTCTATATAAAGATCCTTCGACCACTTAGAACCTAAGAATGGAAAAGCTACAGTACAAATAGCAATAGCATTTAGACTTATATACCGCTTCACAGTGCCCTCTCTAAGCAGTTTAGAGCCAGCCTATTGCCCCCAACAATCTGGGTCTTATTTTACCGACCTTGGAAGGATGGGAGGCTGAGTCAACCTTGAGCCTGCTGAGATTCAAACTGCCAAATTGCAGGCAGCCAGCATTAAGTAGCCTGCAGCACCTCATTTTAACCACCCCGCCACCACGGCTCTGTTGTTTAGCACATCTGCTGAAAGTTAATTCTAATTATTTTCTGAAGGACATACAACCAAGGCCAGCATCACTTTATTTTAGTCCTCCCCAATCTGGCACTCTTTTGAACAGTGGGGATTGTTAAATCTAAGAAGGCCCACTGTAAGGTCCTGCCATGCCAGCCTTCTCAAAAAAAGCAGAACTCTTGAAACAAATGGCATTTTAAAAGGAACTTTTATTGGAAGACAGTGATAGCAGGAAGAGTATAGGCAGAATTTGAAATTCCCGCACTGAAGCATTAGATTAAACCACTTCTTTCAAGACCCCGGTTCATGTTTGAGCCAATACCAAGATGTGAAGATGTGAGAACTTTCGGGCTGAGAAGGCAATTAACAGGCAGTTCCCAGGCGCCAAGATCTCACTCCTCCAGTGTTGAGATAAAACAGATGGCCCAAGGCACATTTTTACCCCCCTCCCAACTACATCAAGGTACATCAAAGCAGAGAAAGGGACAAAGGAAAACCCCATGCAAGCGTAGCCCCAAACCTCCCCGCTCCTGCCAGAATGGCAAGGTCCCAAAAAGACAGGGGTGTCAAACTCAAGGCCTGCAAGATGCTTAGATCTGGTCCGAGGACCTGCCTGCGATGCCTCTGCCAGTGAAAACAGAGCCTGGAGGGACCGTATGTGGCAGAGGACTGCAGGAAACCATCCTGGCTAAAAACAGGGCCTGGGGGAACGCATGCACACACACCCCCGGGGCCCCATTTTTGCTGGCAGAGGGCTGCAGAAGGCCATCACGGATGAAAATAGGGCGTGGAGGGGGGGAATGGGAAAGGAGAAAGGAAAGAAAGAGGGATGATGGGAAGAGTGCAAGGAAAAAGGGGAAGGAATAGGCAGGGATCCATCTTCCCAGGTCCCCCCCCCCAAGTGCCATCGATCTCGTCTCACCCTCCCTGCAACCCCAGCCCCAAAGTCGAAACACAACCCTGATGCGATCCGACACCCACCCAATTTGGCCAAAGCAAAGCACACATTTATGCTTGAAGAACAATGATGGAATGAACCTGTTTCAAGTCAGCCCAGCTCAGTGCTGGATTTATCCCAGCAAAGATGTAAGGACCATTTTGTTTTTACTCTGCCTCCTTTTTGACCATGAGATCAGTAATTGGATCTGATGGGAAAGGGATAGGGAGGGTGCTTCCTTTTCATCCCACCTCCTCTCTCTTATCACACAGACACACCACCCAGCTCCACGGAAAGTACGAACGGGTAGAACACCTTGTTTGGCTTCAACTGCTGGCCTCAGTCTTTATGAGGGAAACGAGGATAATGGCATCTTCTCCAATCACCCAGCACTTCCAGACTGTAACTGAAACATATAAAAATACCCAACTGAATGAAAAACCATTCCAGGTCGCCTAAGCAAAAGCAGGACTGGTTGCCTTTAGTTAGGGTTTTAAAAATCCCAGGGGCAAACGAGCAAGTAGAAGCCCACATTTCTAGACAGCTGCTATTCAATGAAAATATTATTTGGAAAAAAAAAAAAGTCTCTAAATGAAAACTATTCAAGGTGGCTTATGAACACTGAGAAAGTTCCACATGGAGACCACTTCTGGATTTTGTGCTTGATGTGGAGAAGAATTGAAAATCTGACTTTGGGTTTGGCCAATTAGACTGGTAGATCTTTGCAGAAATGGCTTATTCATATCATTATGAAAAAGCAAAAAGTTGTGGTTTGATGTTAATGACTTATTTTACTGTAACAGAAAGAGTTGGAAGTCAATGCTTTTTCTCCCCCCCCCCATCTTTCTCTTTTCATCTCCTCCACTGTTTTTCTAGTTACTTTTGTGTTTCTATTTTCTATTTACTTATAAAGTATTTTATAGTACTTTATAATTCAATAAGAACATTGATATGAACTGAGTAAGATGGCTTTCAAAATCTTAAATAAACCCACAGCTTAAACGAACCCTTAAAATTCATGAAAACAAAAAGAAGTAAACGAAGAAAATATCTTCCATAGGAACCATCTCTAGTTTATACCTAGAGATAGCAATAGCACTTACACTTATATACCACTTTATAATGCTTGAAAGCTCCCTCTAAGCGGTTTAGTCAGCTTATTGCCCTCAACAATCTGGGTCCTCATTTTACCCACCTGAAAAGGATGGAAGACCGAGTCAACCTTGAACCTGGTGGGATTTGACCTGCCAAATTGCAGGCAGCCGGCAGAAGTAGCCTGTAGTACTGCACTCTAACCACTGCACCACCAAGGCTCTTAGATAGCAAAAGAACTCCAAACTCTGCAGCAGTGTTTCTCAGCTCAACAGCTTTAAGTTCTCTTGCTTTGGCCAGGGGATGGACTAGAACAAGGGTCTACAACCTTGGCCACTTTAAGCCTGGAGAACTTCAACTTCCAGAATTCCCCAGCCAGCATCCTTCCAGCCCTACGTTTCTAAGTCCATACATCTTAAAAGTTCAGCACATTATTAACACTGCTCTGTAAGACCATGCAGAGTAAAGAGGTGTTCAACCCTATAGGTTAACGCTTGAGAATGTAGAAAGGTCGAGTGACATCCTCAGCTGTCAACGGCTGGAAAGTCAAAGTCCTTCCCATCTCATTCTTGCATGTTGTTGGAGATCTTGTGGCCATCAGCTAAGCCACAACTCTTGGTTTAACATGCCAACTTGTTTCTTTGACTTGACACAAGGAACTCGGGAATCCTCAAAACTTTGGTGACTTACTAAAACTATGAATAGATTTATTCAAATCGCATCCCTCTTATGAATACTTTAAAGCAAATTATTTTACTGGGGTGGAGATAGTGCCTCGGTGGTGCAGTAATTAGAGTGCAGTACTGCAGGCTAGTTCTGCAGATCGAATCTCACCAGACTCAAGGTTGACTCGGCCTTCCATCCTCCCGAGGCTATAAAATGAGGACCCAGATTTTGGGGGGCAAGAGGCTGACTCTGTAAACTGCTTAGAGAGGGCTGTAAAGCGGCATATAAGTCTACGTGCTGTTGCTATTCTGGTGCAGGACCTAAGGTGCTGGGCTGAAAATCATGCGACAGTGAATTCTAGTCATTCTTTAGGCATGAGAGCCAAATAGATGGCTTTGGGTCCAAACTGCCTCATAAGGTTAATATTGTGGGAGATATTTCTTATATCTGGAACTGCCCAAAATAAAACACAGAATGAGTTTTTATTAAACTCTGCCTATCACATTAAAAAAAACCATCACCATTCCACCACTTCGAGAGCTCCCAGATTAACTAAGAAGAGGCATATAGACCGGTGTTTTTCACTCTAGGCCATTTTAAGATGGGTGGACTTCAAATCCCAGAATTCATACTGGTGAGGGGGAGAGGAATTCTGGGAATTGAAGTCCGTACATCTTAAAGTGGTAGTTGAGAAACACTGGTCTAGAACAATGGTTGCCAAATGGTGGTCCGGGGACCATAGGTTGCCTGCAGAGAAATGTCCGCCTCCAAAGCAATTAATCCAGGCTGCACCGCCCACCCAGTGGCCCCCATCCTTCAGCTGAGCGCAAACCTTGAGTAGACCCAGCTGGAATTGGAAGGTAAGACCACCGGCAGGGAGGGAAATCCACCCTGGGGAGCCTTGCTGACGTTGGTGGGAAAGTCGGTCCCGTATTCCAGAACTGCAGTAGTCACAGCAGTGGCCCTTTGGTCATCCTGGAGCAGCTCCTCCAGTTCATGGCAGGCCGATGCATCCGGGTGGAGGAGCACCTGCTCCAGGATGACCAAAGGGCCAGTCCTGTGATTACTGCAGCTCTGGAATATGGGACCAATTTTCCCATCAATGTCAGCAAGCCACCATCAGTCAAAATTCATATTAGTGGTCTGTAGGATTTAAAATTATGAGTTTGGTAGTCCCTGAGGTCCAAAAGGTTGGCGACCCCTGGACTAGATTACATCAGCTATAAACCTCTGCTGAGACCAATCTGCAATTGTCCTTACGTCAAGTTGGGACAGGCGTTTATGAACTGCCATGCCCAGCTCCAAAACAGCAATCCACCTCATCTTCTTTCCCCTGAAAAGAAGAAAAAGAGAATTAGACTGGAAGCCAAGCTACTATAGGACTCCAAAATTAAGCACAAATTTCCTAGTTGGCTGTCCAAGTCTTTTCTTAAAAAACCTCCAGTGATGGAGCGCCCACGATATCTGAAGGCAAAGATCTTCCACGGGTTAATTGTCTTCACTGTTACGAAGTTTCTCCGTAATTCTAGGTTGCTTCTCTCCTTTCTTCTCTTGGTTTGGAGAATATGACCCCCTCTTCTCTGTAGCAGCCCCCAAATACTGGAATATTGCTATCGTGTCACCCAGTCCTTTTCATTAGACTAGATCAAGGGTCCCCAAACTTTGCAACTTTTAAGACTTCTGGACTTCAACCCCCAGAATTATCCAGCCAGTCTTAAAGTTGCCAAGTTTGGAGACCTCTGGACTAGACATAACCAATTTATCTGTGACCACCCTAGTGACAGATAAACAGAAACACTGGTCCAGTCACAGATCAATCCTGAACTGATCTGTCTATGCTGCTCTGGCTTCAAGCTGCAAAAAAGGCCATCGCTGAATATGAAAAATATGTATTTTCCCCAAAATGTTGCTGAAGAGTTATGGGAGAACAAACCAAACAGCGACCGTCAAAGAAAAATATTATTTTCGGCACCTTTTTGACTACATCAGTCACAGATAAGACAGATGCAGCTTCGATAGGGCCATGGGGAAAAAATGGTCAGCTTTCCCAGGTAAACCAGATAGGAGACACAAGGTGAGCTAAATTTACCTTATTGTAAGGCTACGTCAACAGAATTTTGCAGGTCTGGAAAGACAAACTTCCTGCCACCATTTTTAAAAGCCTGATCCTTTGGCCCTTTCCAAGCTTCTTCCTCTGATAGTTTATCTGGAAGGGCTCTTGCCTGATTGTTCTCTTCCCCTTTTCTTCCCAAAGTCATTCACACATCCTATTACGAAATTGTTGACAATTTGCACTCAACTGTTATATATTCCAGCATTATACTGCGATTGCAGCAGCTCTAGAGAGCTTTTGATTCACATAAAATCACTGCAAAATTAAGTACAACTAGGATACACAAGGGGTAATGTAACTGGATCCAGGGTGGATCTGATTCAAATCAAGTCGATTTGAATCACGATTTAAATCACTAGTAAAAAGGCTCAATTTAAACCCTTTTTAAACAGCAACTGTCCTCTCTGCTGTGAAATTGTGTGAATGCATCATGCAGTGCATGTTATCTCAGCGTGTGAAGCTTGGATTCATTGAGTTTACAAAAAATGTAAATATTACAGAACATACAGCCTCATCCTACATAATTAAGCTCCATTTCATGGTGAATAAATGAAATTACTACATCTTAAATGGAAAACTCTATTCCAAAAGCATTTTATTAAAATAAATTTGCTAAAAGATTAATAATCAAATGTCCTCCAATTTAAAGAGTGCAAGGTTTACTCTAAACAGGCACTGACTGCTGGTTAGGAATTCCCATGACTGCTCTTTGCAGATTTGCTTTATGCATGAATTAGAAGTGTATTGGATGGGGAATTCTGGAAGTTGAAATCATTTTAAAGTGGCCAAGTTTGGAAAAACATGATTCAGATTACACTTGAAAAATGTAGAAGTCAGTTCTGCATGCTGAAAAGCACCCAACCTAGCAACTGTGGGAATTGCAATCCAACATTCAAGTGTGGAAAGCTGGATTTGATCTCAAGGCCAGCTGATACGCTTAGCCTCTAGCACAGGTCTCCAAACTCGGCAACTTTTAAGACTTGTGGACTTCAACTCCCAGAATTCCTGAGCTAACGTGACTGGCTGAGGAATTCTGGGAGTTGAAGTCTATTAAGTCTTAAAGTTGCCAAGTTTGGGGACCCCTCTGCATAGCACATGTGAGGACTTCAACTCCCAGAATCCACCAGCCAGCACGGACTCCGTTAATGGAGATACATACCAATGCCCAAAGCTAACTAAGTAAAGCGACCTGGTTTAAATTCCCGGGAGTCTGAAAAAAGATCTTTTAAAAGGCGCTACTTAAATTACACCCATAACGTTGGAAAATGAAGGCTTTTCTGGAGGGCTCTGTAAGCCTGATGGAGAAAAACCCTTCTGAAGACCTTTTTTTAAATTAAAACTCAGGATTTTGCCAATCTAAATGGGCTCCCGCAGATTCTGCAATGAAACGGGGGCGGGCGCGTCTGGATTACATGAGATCTCGCCCCTTTTAAGCCTCCCACCGTGAAAGCAACTGACTGACCCGGGAAAGAAGCCCCATCTCGTCTGGGAGAAAAACTCAAAAGAAAGCGCCCAGATTAGGAACCAGGCTCCCTTCCTAGGATATCCAGCGGCCAAGCAGGCATCGCTTCGTATTAAATAGGATGGCGACGGATGGAGAAGCTTCGCCCCGCTACTAAAGCGGACACCTACTCACCTGCGCCTCGGCCCGCCGAGCACGGAAAGAACGCGAGAGTCTCAGACGTCGCCTTTTATAGCGCCTATGGACGTCAAATTCGATTGGCGCCTTTCAAAAAAACAAAAACGAAAAGGCGTCCTGAAAGGGCTCTTGGGAAATGTAGTTTTTCCTCCAATTCCTTTCCAGTTTAGCAGGGCGCACGCTTTTAAGTTCTTATGAAAAGATTTTATTATATCAAACGAATGAACAAGAGAGGAACGGATAGGCTTATTTTCAACAATAGAGTATTAACATTGAGATTAATCCAGTTTGTCCCAACTGGAAGGTACAAACAAAAGAGCTGTTAAAATATTTGACCAAATTGCTTGGAAAATCGGGTTTGTTGCCCCTTTTTTTTTTTTTTGCAAACGGACAAAATTAATCTTTTAGCAACACATTTCAGCCACCCCTTGCTGAAAATCAGGTACCGACTTCCTACACTGCCAATTCAATGGATTCCTAGTATACATGCTAAGGACCTATGCAAAATATGTATGCCTCCTTAGTATATAGGCACACATGTACAGGTGTTTGGATTATCTCTTACTAGAGGAAATATTAAACTTTAATATGTTGCCTAAAGTTGCCATTTTGTGTTCATGAAAACCAGAATTTTTAACCAAAATGCAAACAATATGCTGATTAAAACAATTTTTTTCCATGTTCCATCTACCCCATGCCACTGTCTTTGCATCCAGAGGTGAATCAAATCTGCCTGTGGAGTAAATATTTGACAGCTATAACCTATCCATAACCCAGTGAAAGGTCATGTACTCTGATTTTCAGATACAACATTACCCGATTTTTGGGGGGGGAATCATACAATTCAATATATGTTTACTTGGTTCTTCCATTTCACAGGTATACAATTTTTTTACAGGTAATTCTTACCCGGTAAGACTTAAGTGACTTGCATAAATTTCTCTCAATTTCTAAATTGGAAATAAGCCCTGCTATACATACACACATTTTCCTTTCCCTGCAGAAATTTAACTAGGTGGACAATCCACTGGAGATGTTAACACCTGTTTGCTTTTAGCAATTTTCCTTTAATTGCCACTACAATAAACGCAGTGTAGTCGTGGGAATTGTCCTATTAACAATACAACTTGTCGAGCCACAAGCAAGACATCACGGGCTGACATGGCCTCTAGTCCTACCTAGAGACACTAAAAATGCCAGTTTATAAAACTGGCCCAGCATTGCTCAAAGCTTCAAAATCCCCACTCTTCTCTGCACCTTATAACAAAAGATAATATAAAGGATAGCACCTGTGTGTTCAAAACTGAGGGAAGCAACTTCTATTCTTTGAATGCAAGATTATTTTATTTTATTTATTCACTATAGTTGCCCATCTCAATCCAATCCACCTGTAATCAGACACTAGGAATTTCTGTCAATAATTACTGCATTTAATTCATTATCTTCATATTAAGACTGCCTTAAGACTGCACACCTCATGGGTGAAATTCCAGACCTCATTTGAGGGGGAATCATTTTTCTTTTCTTTTCTTTTTTCCCTACTGTTACTACCAGAGTTTTGAAGTCGTAGGAAACACTGCTGCATCCTTTCAGTGGCTCCCAATAAAGGTATTATCCAGTTATGGAGTAAACAATTACAATTTTCTCCAATCACCTTGGACTCTTCATATTAAAACAGAATATCTGGTTGTTTTAACAGAAATCGCCTCCACATGCTTCAAAATGTAGTTTGTTACCCCCTTTCAGAAACTGCTGAAAGCTTGCCCAAGTTATTCTGCCTGCTCCCTCAAAGATCGTTTTTTTCTTCATAGTGCAGTTTTGCTTCAAAATAATTTCTACAGAGTTATTTCAGTGAAGAAAAAAAGAAAGCGTCCATGGAACTGTTCCACAAACCTACTTCTGACTCCTGATCCCATTTATCCTATGGAGAACACCAGATACCCCACCTTACAGTGTAAAAGATACTTTTCTTTTATTGTAGTTGGAATTAAGATTTCCCATCTTTTATTTAGTTCATAAATTAGAACTTCTTGGCTGGGATAAACAACTCTTGCCTTAGGATCAATAGGGGGCAGGTGTGGGGTGGGGGAAGGAAAAAAAAATAAAACTAAGTCCCCAAGTTCTAATTTCATCTCAAATAAAAGTGACCACAGTCTTCCTCTGGTCCTGCCTGTTGCTCCACGAGTCCAGGAAGAACCCAAAGCTGTCCTCTGCATCCTTGACTTGAGGATCTGATGGAGAGAGAGGGACGAGTCCGTTTGCAGCTGCGACTTCCATGTGCTTTGGCAGGAATCCCAAGGCCCACTGGCACACGGCTTGGAGGGAGCACTCTCGGCAACACAGCAATTATGCGGCTTGAAGCTCTGAAGACACACTGTCCAAAGGCTGCCAATGGCATTCTATCAAGGCATCGTAGAGTTCTTCGCTCTGCTCCATAAACTGCTTGTTGGCTTCACTCACGTCCGTCTGGGGCATCGGATCTGCCAACGGAAGGAAGCCTACATGAGTGAATTTCGGAAGACATTTGTGAGTGCTGAAATACAGAATTCTTCATGGTTTGGACCGCTGACTTAATAAGTTCCAATATCAACCAGAATTTCACCTACGCAGGCAACCTCTTTGAACAATCTACAATTAAACCATAACCCCAAATATTGGTTCAATGTTTTCTCCAAATGGATGAAATAAAAATGGAGGTTTCAGAAAGACTGAACAAAGAGACTTTTTGTATAAATAAAATGCCTGCTCATACAGCAACTGGTGAAATAAAGATACAGCTGTCAAAACTGGGCTGTTCTCCATACATTCATCTCAAGCACTCTAACTTAGAAAACGATGGAGAGCTTTTTAATCCATTTGAGAGAGAACAAAAATCTATAAAACTTGTTTCTCAAACTTTTGGAAAATACTCTTAGGAAAGTTACCTACATACAGCAATAGCACTTAAGACTTATATACCGCTTCACAGTGCTTCTCTAAATGGTTTACAGAATCAGCATATTTCCCCAACAATCTGGGTCCTTGTTTTGCTGACTTCAGAAGGATGGACGGCAGAATCAAAGATCGAACTCCTGGCAGCAAGCAGTTAACCTGCAATATTGCATTCTAATGACTGTCACCATGCAGGGATGATATAGCACAGAGGTCCCCAAACTTGGCAACTTTAAGACTTGTGGACTTCAACTCCCAGAATTCTCCAGCCAGCTATGCTGGAGAATTCTGGGAGTTAAAGTCCAGAAGTCTTAAAGTTGCCAAGTATGGGGACCCCTGATATACCATATCAAAAAAACACTTTTGACCAAATGAAAATGTAAAGAAACTGGAGTTTTCTCCCCACTACCAGCTCTATATTTGTAAACGCAAATACCTGCTTGGATTAGCAAATATACTGTATTTAATTATATCAGATCTAATCAATATTTCAATCTTTCCAAAAGCTTTCTGCTGGCCCAGAAGTGATTTGGTTTAAATTGCCAAATTAGAAAATGAAACGTAATTTCTACTTCTAATGAGGAAATACAATAAGCAAACTTACCTTCTAATGCATCTTCGCCCACTTCTTCATATGTCTGCAATAATGAGAATTACAAATTATAAAGGAATCAAATATAGTTGTATTTAGAAGCATTTAACACAAAGCTTTAACAGCATAAGAACTGTATGGTTTTGATAATGCCTAGAAATCTTTACTCTCACCTGCATAGTATTTTGCGTGTAGCCATATTGTGGATAGCTGTAGCTGTAACTGCCGGTGTTTTGATCGTATCCCCAATGGGCATAGTAGTTCTGATACTGTTGGTAGTACTGGTTATAGTTATAGTTGTACATCTGATTGTACTCAACCATCTTAAGCCGATTACTTGGAAAAGAAACAAGGGTGGGGGAATGAAGAGAGTTGTCAATGACAAGAATTCTGTAACATTTCTGAACAAAATTTATAACAAAAATCCTGAAATGGCACTCATTTCATTCCAAGGCCATATATACTAAAGTAGTATATACAAGGTGTATATACTACTAAAAGTCTGTGTGTTTGTCACCTTCAATTGGGTAAAACGGTGCATTTTTGAATCAAGGTATCTCAAATGGGCTAACGTAAAGTTTTGTATCCAAAATCTAGGACTCATGACTCCAAAGAAAATGAAATTTCAAGGATCTTCAGAGCAGTTGTGTTGGTAAAGTTGTGCTTCTTACTAGATTCTCACAAGCAAAGTCAATGGGAAAGCTGGTAGGAAGTCAGAACTTTCTCCCACTGCTTTTTTGTCCAGCTATGGTCGTTCTGTTTATTTGTTTAGGTAGGGAAATATTACTGAAACACACAAGTTGCCTAGTAAATCATAACTATTCCGCTGAGTAGTGTCTGAAACAGCTTTATTGATTGTGTCTCATTATCTTAGGAATAGGGAAGCTGTGACACTCCACAAGGGCCGAATGATAGCTTGAAGCATCTTCATCATTAGATCAGATTGGCTGGCATTGCTTGGGAGTCTGGTAACACCTGGAGGCCCACAAGTAGCCTGAATATTTCTACCAAGGCTTTCAGTCAAGCTTATAGGGTGGCTCTCCAAGGAATCTACCCTTAAATTAATGTACTTATCTGAATTGTGTTAGGAAGTCTTCATGGCTTCTAACATAAGGGGAACAATCCCAGTGTATGACCCAAGCAAGTGGGACTGTTGGATTAAGCACACCTTCCGTCTATACTTACGCTTTTGGTATGGCAACGCTCAAGCGTATCGGCTTAGAACCAAGGCCAACAGCCCCCTGGCACTCGACGAGGGCCCTTTTTTGCTCCAGTTCATCTGAGAATTTCACAAAACCATAGCCTCTGTGAAAACACAGAATAAGCAACAGGAAGGTAAAAGAGAAGGTCAGCTTGCACGATGTCTATGGAGATTCTCAACCATGGAGGTCACGGTAAGCATGCACCTTCTAAGAAGCTCTAGCACAGGGGTCCTCAAACTTGGCAACTTTTAAGACTTGTGGACTTCAACTCCCAGAATTCCTCAGCCAGGTTCTGCTGGCTAGAGAATTCTGGGAGTTGAAGTCCACAAGTCTTAAAAGTTGCCAAGTTTGAGGACCCCTGCTCTAACAGAACTTTATGAAGTGCTCTTGGCTCATTTCCTATCCTCATTTTATTGAACCATTCCTCAAAAACAAAAAACCCTGGAAATGTTGTGGTACTTAATTTAGTAGGCTTAATTTATTAGGAGTATAAAGGGGAATATACGTTCCCTGGAGGCCAGGGGCAAGGTCCCCAGAGACCCTTAAAACATGTTTTCAACTTATACTTGAAATAAAACGGAGAGGGAAAATTACTAAATGTCTATTTAGGGCAGGGGTCCCCAAACTTGACAAAAGACTTGTCGACTTCAACTCTCAGAATTGGGAGAATGGCTGGAGGATTCTGGGAGTTGAAGTCCACAAGTCTTAAAGTTGCCAAGTTTGGAGACCTCTGATTTAGGGAATCATATTTATTTCATTAAAATTTAATGACATTTAAAATGTAGTTCCATCTTGGCTTTTCCTAGTATTTTTCGGAATGCTCGTTTAGTCTTGATCTACAAGAACAGTAGGTTTTCATCACTACAAAGTTTCACAATTAGTGTCTTCTAGAAGGCTCAGCTTTCTTTTATAAAGGCAGACAAGATTCCCTCTATGAGAAATGGGCAGGGTTTTGTTAGTTGAAACCAGAGATGGGGACAATGGCTGGCTCAGGAATTCTGGGAGTTGAAGTCCACAAGTCATAAAAGAGCCATCTTCTCTCCCCCATTCACCCACTCCGGTCTAAACCAAAGATGAGAGAACCAGGATCTCTGCTCCATTTGGCATTGGTTTCCTTTAGGCCTTCACCTAAAGCAATAGTTGTAGAACTATCCTATACAGGTAGTCCTTGACTTACAACCACAATTGAGCCCAACGCTTCCATTGATAAGCAAGACAGTTGTTAAATGAATCGTGCCCATTTTTCAACCTTTCTGCCATGGTTGTTAAGTGAAATCACTACAGTTGTTAAGTGAATTATGTGGTCATTAAGCAAATCTGGCTTCCCCCATTGACTTCGCATGTCAGAAGCTCCCTAGGAAAGTTGCAAATGACAATCCCAGGATGCTGCAACCTGTCAACTCCTAAAGTATTTCTAGGGTCTTTTTAGAGTTGCCAGCAGAAAGGGAGGGGGGAAAGGGGTTTGAAAGAGCAGTGCGGCAGCTTGGAAAGCGAAAGTGCATTCCATAGATAGTTTTCAGAGATAGTAACTAGGTGACTGAAGTTTCTGCCACGCAAAATTCTAAGTGGAGAGCATGATTGATGACTCTTGGCTATGGATGTGTCCCATTGGAGAATATGAATTATGATACACCCAGGGGGCGGGAGAAAACCAAGGTCAAGAGTGACAGTGAATTATGTGTCTCAGAGTCAGCTACACCCAGGCAGTGCCGGACATGTTAACTCCCAATAAAGCCTTTTGAAGTTTTGGAAATTTGGCTCAAGACTCATGATTTAATGGGGGTAACTGTCAGAATCCTGACAGAACCATTGTAAATGCACGCCGGTTGCCAGGCAACCAAAATTTGACTACGTGACTGTGAGGATGCTGCATCAATCATCAGTGTAAGAACAGTGTAAGAACTTTTTTCACTGCAGCTGTTACCTTGGTCATTAAACAAATGGTTATTAATTCAAGGACTACCTATACTAAGTACAGATACATGAAAGAATATACGTGGGACTTAAGTTAGCTGCAAATGTTCTGAATAAAACAGTTTGCACACTGGAATGGATGCTGGCAGGTTACTTTTAACTCTGTTGGACCACTGCAATGAAAAAGCCCTCATTACACAATTCAGAGACTATAATAAAGAATACAAAAGTTAAAAGATAATAGTGTACACTGGACAGATAAACTGCAGAGGCATCAACATTTTTACACATCTATCTTACCTCCATCGCCTGGATTAGTATCTTAATATTAACTACAAAATGGTGTAGAATTCCAGCACTGCTGTAAATTCAGTGCAACTAAATCTTTTCAGATTTCTCTTAACTGACAAATAGAAAGGAGCATCTTCACACAAGGACAACTTTGCTTCCTCCATTGCAAAACAGGAGCAAATAATGCCAAGCACATGTTAGGAAAACTTACTTGGAAACGCCCGTCTGATCCACGACCACTTTTCCACCCCGGCATGATGGGTATACTTTTACAAAAAATTCATATATCATCCCGTCATCTACATCAGGGGAAAGATCCCCAACAAACAGGGAATATTCTGGGCTGTGGAAAGAAAACAGAGAAAGAATATGAATTATCCAAAGG
Source organism: Hydrophis major (assembly GCA_033807585.1). NCBI lineage: Eukaryota > Metazoa > Chordata > Lepidosauria > Squamata > Elapidae > Hydrophis > Hydrophis major. Next base: position 14,247,252 of record CM066336.1, on the reverse strand, counting down.
CAGCCATCAACAAAACTCAATTAGCATCTGTGAATTATTTTTAGGAGATCAGCTAGGAATGCTCCAATTAGGTGTGTGTGTGGATGTGGGTGCAATGCAGTGGTGAGATTCAAATTTTTTACTTCCGATTCTGTGGGTGTGGCTTGGTGGGCATGGCAGGGGAAGGATACTGTAAAATCTCCAGTCAGAGGTAGTATTTGCCGGTTCTCTAAACAGCTCCAGAACTGGTCAGAACCTGCTGAATACCACCTCTGGTGCAATGGGCCTGTACTGAATTGAAAACGAGTGGTGGCATTTTTGCAGAATGATTGCAGAATTTTGATATATCCCAGCCCTAAAATGCCAGTGGTGAGGTATATAACCAGTCAAAAGACTGAGAAAGCCTTAATATTCAATCATATTTAATACACCATCTAGGTTTGGTATAGCCACCTCCCTTCAAAACCTGTTTGGAGACATTCTTAGAAAATAAAGGTGATGCTGGAGGCCAGTGTGTTTTGCTTTGCTGGAGGTTAGTTCCTACCGCCCTTTTTTAAAGAGAATTTTATCTGGTAAGCCCAGAATGACTGAGTTTAGCTAAGTAGTAGATAAATGCATATAGTGCCCTCTGTAGTTAAAAACAGGGAAAGGAAGACTAAAAAATGAATAAAAACCTATTTTAAGTCATGTGCTATAATTTTACACTTTAAAAACACAGTGGGAGGCTTCATTTCCTCCCCCCTCCCAAAAAAACCCCAATGACAGTTGTAACCTGTAATTGTGTTCAGACTAAGCAAAACTTTTAAGTCAGTATTTCTCAACCTCAACAAGTTTAACATGTGTGGACTTTAATTTCCAGAATTACCCAGCCAGCGTTTTGCTTGCTAGAGAATTCTGGGAATTGAAGTCCATACATCTTAAAGTCGCCAACATCAAGAAACACTGCTTTAAGTAACTGCTTAATTTCATTTTACATTCTCCTGTCTCTTGATATCTCCAAATACCTACCCTGTTTACCTGAAAATATGACCTACCCTGAAAGTAAGTTCTAGCTTGATTTTTACACATGTGCCCAATAGAAGCCCTATGCCCCCCCCAAAAATAAGCCCTAATTAAGATCCCACCCACTCCAGAGTGCACAGGTAAAAATTAAGCTAGGGTGGGGATGAGGGGGTGGAGCTGCTCTACTACTTACTTTTGGACAGTTTTAGCCAGGCCTTGCACACCCCGACACCTGCCCATTTCTTCTGCAGCTGGCAAGGCTTTCCTGAGGCCTATGTAGCAGATAATGAACCCCTGGATCAACCCGGAGCTCCATTATGGGATGCAGAGGCCTTCAGGAAAGCCTTGCTGGCCGCAGAAGAAGAAGTTCCTGAAGGCCTCTGACAGCAAAAAGGTGCTCGGAGGCGACACACACAATTGAGATTAGTCAGTGGATGACATCCCCCCAAAATAAGACCTGGTGCCTTTTTTGGTGGCAAAAAAATCAAGACAGGGTCTTATTTTCGGGGAAACATGGGTATTCAGAAGTATACATAAGGAAAAAGGGCTATTTTTATTCAATGCTTGGATGAAAAATGTGAAGTTATTTTTTTAAGGAAAATACCTCCCCCAAACTAATGAATACCTTTTAGTTTTCAATGTAAGCGTCAAGTTGGAACCGTCCCCATAAGGTATCAAGGAGCTTTGTACCATCTGCTCTCTGTGATAAGCAGAACTTGTGATCTTCCATAAGTTCCTACCTTCTTATGTTTCACTATAGAAAGCTTCACTATGTCCTCTGCCTTAGTTAATTTCTGAACATTAAATGATAATAGTTTTAATAACAAGATGTGGAAGCTATCTTCATGTTCCTAAGCATTTCACTGAATCACAGGCATTAATAACACCGCAAGAAACCATGAACAGAACTCCAAAAGCTTTTACAGTTCATAAAAACAGCCTAAACATTTACTGCTGTTTCCATCCCCCCATCCAAATATTATCTAGGGCACTACTTCTCAACCTTAGCAACTTTAATATGTGTGGACTTCAACTCCCAGAATTCCCCAGTCAGCATTTCCCCCGGTTTGGAAAATCCATTCAATTTCCTAGAGAAATGAAATGGCTCTGGCACAGCGTTGCTTTTCGATGGACTAAAACATGCATGAGCTAAGGGCCCAGTTCTTTGGAATCCAGGCTGTTGGTGCCATTGAAGCTTAACAGTTTGCAGAGTTTGAAAGGTACCACAATCCTGTTTGCTTCTTTAGCCAAGAAAGTGATTGCTGAGGATATCAGTTGATGAATAAAATGCATTCACAGTCACCACTGCATTAGATAATAGCAGAGTTAGCAACATGAGTTGGAAAAATGTGTTGTACAACTCCCAGGAATCTTCATCCACTAGCACAAGGCTGCTGCTTGGGACACTTGTATGAGGATTACCCTTCAGGATTTTCTTAGGGAAAAGTAAGCTGAACATCACACTGGAGCCCACATAAAATATAAGAACATGAAAATACTTCTCTTAGAGTTTAGCTTACCTGTTATCAGGCTGTTTCCCATATGTGGCATAGTTTAATTTAAAACGCTTTGTCTGAAATACAAAGTAAAGATGCAAAAACACATTTTAAACATGGCAGTTCAAGGGAAATAACAATTACCAGAGTTTTAAAAAGTCACTTGAGTTTTGCTACACTTTTGATTTGGTTAGTTCTTTCTGTTCTACTCACATGAGAACCGAAAGCTCACATAGATGGAATACTCAAATATACACTGCTCAAAAAAAATAAAGGGAACACTTAAACAACACAATGGAACTCCAAGTCAATCACACTTCTGCGAAATCAAACTGTCCACTTAGGTAGCAACACTGATTGACAATCAATTTCACATGCTGTTGTGCAATGGAATAGATAACAGGTGGAAAGCATAGGCAGTTAGCAAGACATCCCCAATAAAGGAGTGGTTTTGCAGGTGGTGACCACAGACCACTTCTCAGTTCCTATGCTTTCTGGCTGATAGTTTGGTCACTTTTGAATGCTGGCGGTGCTTTCACTCTAGTGGTAGCATGAGACAGAGTCTACAACCCACACAAGTGGCTCAGGTAGTGCAGCTCATCCAGGATGGCACATCAATGCAAGCTGTGGCAAGGTTTGCTGTGTTTGTCAGCGTAGTGTCCAGAGCATGGAGGCACTACCAGGAGACAGGCCAGTACATCAGGAGACGTGGAGGAGGCCGTAGGAGGGCAACAACCCAGCATCAGGACCGCTACCTCCGCCTTTGTGCAAGGAGGAACAGGAGGAGCACTGCCAGAGCCCTGCAAAATGACCTCCAGTGGGCCATAAATGTGCATGTGGCTGCTCAAACGGTCAGAAACAGACTCCATGAGGGTGGTATGAGGGCCCGACGTCCACAGGTGGGGGTTGTGCTTACAGCCCAACACCGTGTAGGACATTTGGCATTTGCCAGAGAACACCAAGATTGGCAAATTCGCCACTGGCGCCCTGTGCTCTTCACAGATGAAAGCAGGTTCACACTGAGCACATGTGACAGACGTGACAGGGTCTGGAGACGCTGTGGAGAATGTTCTGCTGCCTGCAATATCCTCCAGCATGATCGGTTTGGCAGTGGGTCAGTAATGGGGTGGGGTGGCATTTCTTTAGGGGGCCGCACAGCCCTCCATGTGCTCGCCAGAGATAGCCTGACTGCCATTAGGTACCGAGATGAGATCCTCAGACCCCTTGTGAGACCATATGCTGGTGTGGTTGGCTCTAGGTTCCTCCTAATGCAAGACAATGCTAGACCTCATGTGGCTGGAGTGTGTCAGCAGCTCTTGTAAAACGAAGGCATTGATGCTATGGACTGGCCTGCCCGTTCCCCAGACCTGAATCCAATTGAGCACATCTGGGACATCATGTCTCGCTCCATCCACCAATGCCACATTGCACCACAGACTGTCCAGGAGTTGGGGGATGCTTTATTCCAGGTGTGGGAGGAGATCCCTCAGGAGACCATCCGCCACCTCATCAGGAGCATGCCCAGGCTTTGTAGGGAAGTCATACAGGCACGTGGAGGCCATACACATTACTGAGCCTCATTTTGACTTGTTTTAAGGACATTGCATCAATGTTGGATCAGCCTGTAGTGTTTTTTTCCACTTTAATTTTGAGTGTAACTCCAAATCCAGACCTCCAAGGGTTGCTAAATTTGATTTCCATTGATAATTTTTTGTGATTTTGTCAGCACATTCAATTATGTAATGAACGAAATATTTAATAAGAATATTTCATTCATTCAGATCTAGGATGTCTTATTTTTGTGTTCCCTTTATTTTTTTGAGCAATGTATTTGTACAGACTGAAACGTGTTATTGGAATAAGCACATTCCCTTACTATTCTAATTATTTTAGTGGACCAAACTACATAATACCATCTTGTGCAGCACAAATGCTACACTAGAAACCAGGAGACTGCAAATTCTAATCCTGTCTTAGGCATAAAAACCTGCTAAGTGACTTTGAGCCAATCACCAGGAGACTGTGAGTTCTAGGCCCAGTTTAGGCATGAATATAGGCCAGGTGACTAAGCCAATCATCAAAAGATTGTGAGTTCTAGTCCCACTTTAGGGTTAAGGCTAGTCCCACTTGGCATGAATGATTTTGGGCCGCTTATCAAGAGACTCTTGAGTTCTAATCCTGTTCAGGCATGAAAGCCACTTTGAGTTGACCAACACATATAAAAGGCAGGATAAAATGCTTTCATTATTTTTATACATATAACTCAAGGCAGGGAACATACCAAATACCGCCTCCTCCCCCTATTTTTCTCACAACCTGGGGGGAGGGGGAAGTTTGTGTTTGGGCTGAAAAAGATACGATGATGATTTAGAAATCCCAATGACTTAAGTGGGGCTTCTTCACAAGTATGTGTGCTTAGGATCTCAGGTCGGCTTTTCAGATGATCTTCTTTTACTTACAGGCGTGGCTCCAGGAAGGGGCTTCCCGTTGATTTTATGTAAACATTTCTCTGCTGTGGCCAGATCAGCAAATTCTACAAAGCAATAGCCTGCTGGAATCCTGGAAGGAGAGAAATAGGTCATTCATTGCCTGTGTTTGTGCCTATCCGTGAAAAATGTTGTGGAGAATAATGCTACCAATGTTTACTAGCCACAATAGCTATATATTACCTCCGGTGTCAAGGCAGTACGCCTCTCAAATCCCAGTTGCTGGAAAACACTAGCAGGAGGGCGCTATTGCTCTCATGTCCTGCTTATGAGTTTCCCAGAGGTATCCCCTTGGCCATTGTGGGAACAGAATGCTGGGCTAGATAGGCCTTTGGTCTGATCCAGCATAATTCTTCTTATGTTCTGCTTTACTGCAAAGTGAGAGATCAGGACTTGGCAATCATATCTCAAACAACGTGTCAAATTATGTTCTGCAACAGAGGCCATAGAGATGGCGACCAGGATGGCAGCTTTTCCAGTAGTGGCAACCTGTTTACAGAGTGATGTTCTCAAGACAAATTAAGGAGGCATTCATATAGATACCAGATTGAAATTACATGCACTTGAAAATGAATCATTCACGATCTGTCTCTTGATTGCTTTAACAATTTTGGTAGAAAAGTTTTGGGGGTGCTCCCATTCTTAGAAAGGACTAAGAGAGGGAGCTACGATCGATCAGCGAAAGAAGACTGATCTAATGGATTGACTCTGGATAAGCATTGCATCTTGTCCCTGTGACAAACCAGATAGGGTTAATTAAGGGCTCACTTTGTAAGATGCCCCAAAGTCACAACATGGCTTGTTTAATCTTAGCCTAATGTGGAATAGGAACCATAATACACCATAGTTTATGCATCACATAGCAATTACAATATAGTGGCTTATTTAATAAAGCATGGTTAAACTGTGGTCTACTAGCACAAGATATGAATTAAAGCAGTATCCAAGTCACACAATCTATAGATGGGTTGAAAATAACCTCTCCTTCCCACCGAAATATATGCACATCAATAGCCAATACATGAAAAACAAATAATCTATTCTGGATATGCACATAAACAGCCAATAAATTAAAAAACAAAAACAAATAACCCCATCAGTCTATTCTGAACATTAACAGCCAATAAATAAAAAACAATTCAATACCCTGTCAATCTATTCCGAATTATCTTCACACTCAGGACTAGTTGTCCCATAGTAGCAAAAGCTCTTGAAATGAAGTTCTCATCCATATAGGGCTCCAGCTAGAAAGAGAAAGAGAGAGGAGAAAAATAAGACAAGAGTAACATAATACAGCAACAGTAAGAATGATATAATTAAGTGCTATTTAAGAGATGCTGCTTGACCCTTTTCGCCTGCAGGAAGCTGTCTAAAGTGATCCAGGAATACACCTGTTGTTAGAACAAGCTTCCTGAAATGAAGTTGCTAACTCTTTGAAGAAAGGGAAAGTGAAGTTGCAGTAGTTTTCTAATTTCCACGCTGTCAAAACTTGGCTCCAAGCAAATCAAATCAAATTTAGTGGAATGATGGAAGATGCAAGAGATCTGCATGGTCCTCTACTTTGTTAAACAGGAAAAAATTTCAATGATAGCTAAAACACCCAAAGCAGAGATAAATTTCTCCGCCTTTCATGTATTGTCTTCTAAAAAAATATCTAAAAGCAAAGGGAATCATGTAGCCTGTCTCTGTTCCAACCCATCAGTATTGTAAACTGCTACTGAAATTAAAACTTAGCATGTGTTACTGAATTAAAATCCTTCTTCCTTTGTTGATTTCCCTTTCCTTCCTTCTCCTTTTGCATCCCTATTTGAAATGGAACATCTCAGATACACAAAGTGTTACTCCAAAGTTAAGAGAGCCACAGGTGGAGGGGACTACAAACAGGAATAGGATAGCACTCTATGCATTTGATGGAAATTGACAGATGGAAATTTGGCCAATGTGCAGATTTTCTAAGGGTTGTCCAGGAGTTTGTAGTATGGCACTCAGCATGACAATTGCACGGGGACCCCCGTGGTCTATAATTACAATTTAAATTTATTATGGCAGAGAGCCAGATAGCAGTTAAGGTGTCAGGCTAAAAACCAGAAGACATGAACACAGAGCAGCTGGGTGACCTTGGGCCAGTCCCTTTCTCTCCGCCCCAGCAAGGAGGCAATGGCAAACCACTTCTGAAAAACCTTGCCAAGCAAACAGCAGGGATTAGTTCGGGCAGTCGCCAAAAGTCAACGCTGACTCGAAGACGCACACAAATACATATCTCGGAACAAAACAGAAAAACAAGAGTTGGAAGGGACCTCGGAGGTCTTCTAGTCGAACCCCCCCCCCCTTGCTCAAGCAGGAGACCCTCGACCATTCTGGACAAGTGGCTGTCCAGTCTCTTCTTTACAAGTTTCTAGTTATACACTGACTCTGTAAACTGCTCAGAAAGGTTTGTAAAGCCTTGTGAAGAGGTATATAAGTCCAAATCCTATTGTTATTGTGGTTACCCCCTTTCCAGAAGACTCTGGGCTTACAATATTCCCCCCCCCCCAAAAAAAAAAATCAAAGACTAGGAAACAGGACAAAGCAACCCAGGCCCTGGAAGCCCTCAAAATCCGACTGGCTCTCCTGGCCTGGGAACAGAACCAGGACTTTGGGGGGTGTCTTTAAGCGCCCCCCCCCAAGCAGAGGGGCACCGTCCGGATTTCGGGGTGGTGAGGGAGCTTCTAATTCTTTCTCAAGAACCAACCACCCGGGTGGGGGGGAGACTTCTGGCCCTTCGCGACTCCCCCTCCTCACCTTCAACCCCCCCTCAACCTCCTCCCCAAAAGGGTCTCCTCGCCTAGGCAGCCCCTCGACGGCCTGCGAGGGCCTCGCCGGCGGCACCCGCCCCAAAGAGAGGACCGGGCAGCGACCAACTCAGCCCGAACTCTTTCTGCACGGGGAGGGTCTTCAGTCAGCTAGCCGGGCGGGGGGGGGGCTAAGGGCGCCGCGCCCCCCACCCCCGACCCCCCCGCGGCTCAGCCCCGCCGCCGCCACTCACGTCTCCCATCCACAGGCTGGCGGCCATGCTGCTCTCGCCGCTCCAGGGCGCCCGGGCCGAAGGGCGGGCGACGGGGAAGCCTGCCCCGCTCAACCCCCCACCCCACCCCCCCGCCGCCGCTTCACCGCGCTTCCGCGGCCCCCGCCTCGTTTTCTCCCTCGGCGCGAGCTTTCTGGGGGGGGCCTCCCCCTCCCTCGCGTCTCGGCGAGAGGCGGAAGAAGGCCGGAGCGGCGGCGGCGGCGGCGGCGGCGCTGCTGCCCACAGCGGCCCCTGCCTTCGCGGAGGAGTCGCTGCAATGCCCGGTCCATGGGTTCAGCTCAGGCTCAGGTTTTTAATTGGCCATTAAAATGAAACTAATGGGAAGGAATGAAGACAAGATAGAAGGGAAACAGAAGGGATGTGTCAGCCCTGTAGTCATTCTATGATAGGGGTATCTAACCTTGGCCACTTTAAGCCTGGAGGACTTCAACTCCCAGAATTCCCCAGCCAGCTGGCTGGGGAATTCTGGGAGTTGAAGTCCTCCAGGCTGAAAGTGGCCATGGTTGGACACCCCTGTTCTATGAGAAAGTGTACAGGGCTGCCACAGCGATGGTGTCAGGATTCCCTCTACTTGTTCGAACCAGATTGGGTGAGCTAGCTTTTTCGCCCTGATCCCCAGTTTTAGGACTTTAGTGGTTAGGCAACCTGGTGCAACCTGAATCTATTAGGGCTTGGTCTTTGGGTCTTGTTAGAGTTGCCAAATTGTTTAGCTAGCTGTGGGAACGAAAAGGGGGAGGTGCAGATAGTGGGGTGTATAATCATAACAATCTTCTTTCCCCTGGGAGCCAAGGATGTCCAAGTGGCACCTGGGAAGGCGTGATACAAATTGGTTGGAGTTGGGGCGTGAATTTGATCGGACCATGTGATACAGAGATGAGTGCAAGGGAAGGAACTTTGGGTGTTACTTTGGATGGGGGAAATGCAGGATTTTAAGATTCGGGTTTTCCCCCGATGTGCCAAGATGATGTCTCCAATAAATGTATACTTTGAGGAAGAAATTCGCCTTGGAGTTTTAATTTGGTTGGTGCTTGGAAGTGTCAGCCTTCAAGATCTTCTACTATTGCTTTGCATCTTTCGGCTGCCATAAGTAACGGGGGGAGGAGGGGGGCTTTGGTCTGGGAAGAGCTGGAGGTGTTACATTCTTGTGTTGTGTAAATGAGGAGTGGGGGGGAAGTATAAATTCCTGCTTTTAGGTTTCTATTTCTAGCTTAGCTTTCTTTTCTCTGCGCAGCTGCAAACCTTTATCAAAATATGCCAAGGTCAACGGACAGAGGCCTCATCACCACCTGAAGATGTCCACATGATCATATTCAGAACGTTTAATTGGAAGAATCATTTGAACTATGGGTGTGCGTGGGAACAATTTCATCACTTTGTATATGTGACCTGCACGCCTAATTTCTCAGATTCAGAATCCTACTTGATGCTATCACTTCATTTTCAGTAGAAGAATTCTTTTCTCTAATCTATGGAGTCTAAGTATTTCTTTCTTGGATTTTGAATGGAGCACAGACTGACAGGAAGCTTGACAGGATGGGATAAGGAGTCATGGCACAAATACTTCTGAGATTAAAAGAAAACTAGCATCTTCTCAAGAGGTGGCCTGCGAAGTTGACGTCTCTTTCCTCTTCCTCCGGCAAAAATGCAGTGTTATTATGTGGACATGCCAAGTTCCGCCAGTAGTAAGAATTCTCTGGAATTCAGAAAAAAATTCTCCTTGCGCTCCGTGTTTGGCTATCTTCCAGACTGTCACTCAGCTGGAGGCCCAGCCCTCTCACGGAGGTCTATTTAAAAGATGAGTTTCAATTCATGACTGTTCAGAAGGCAACAAGGGGCAGGAAGTTCAGGATGTTTGACAACTCTGGGGTAATCATTATTCTGACCTTCTTTTTATTGGCCTGTGTTCCTGGATGGGTATATACGGTATATTTCTATGAAGATATAGCAGTGGAAATGGGAGGGTGTAGTCTTCTCAAAAGTTTTTTTTTTTTTTAATAATGCTGGCTGGGGAATTCTGGGAGTTGAAATCCACAAGTCTTAAACGTTGCTAAGCTTATACATCCCTGTCAGTGGTGGGATTCAATTTTTTTTACTACCAGTTCTGTGGGCGTGGCTTGGTGGGTGTGGTGTAGCTTGGTGGGCTTGGTGTGTCTTGGTGGGCGTGGTTAGGGGAAGGATACTGCAAAATCCCCATTCCCTCCCCACCCTCCTAACCTGCTTTCCACCTCTGTTCTCCTATGCAGAGCAACCAAAGAAGATCCAGCTGATCAGCTGGGACTTAATGGGAGGCAGAGAAGAGATGGGGACGGGGCCAGTCAGAGGGGGTATTTGTCAGTTCTCCAAACTACTCAAAATTTCCGTTACCGGTTCTCCAAAACCGGTCAGAACCTGCTGAATACCACCTCTGGTCCCTGGTTTAGAGAGTGAGGAATCTAAGAAGTCTTCTTGCAACTAGTCCATGTTGTTCGGCTTTGATGTGGGGAGAAAACTATGTGTGTTTATATCATTCGAGTTTTGGAATCTCCCAAATCCAGTGCTGCTGTTTCTAAACCTGTGCTGCGCTCCATAATCCCTTCCTCAACTAATCCCCTCCAATGGGATGTTATATGGGACTATCAAGGGATCCCATCTCTTCTACCTCCTACTTTTTTTATTGTAGCCAGAAGAGCCGAAAGTTGTTTCCTCCTGCAGATGATTTGGATGCAGGGCTGGGCTTCAAAAATTTTAGCAAGGGGTTCTCTAGCCGGTTGCTGGGTGAGTGTGACCATGGTGGGCGTGGCCTAGCCGGCCTCCTGTACCACGGTGGGGGGGGGGGCATTTTTGCCTTCCCTAAGCTCTGGAGATTTTCCTCAAACCTCCAGGAGGGCAAAAACGGCCTCTCTGGGCTCCGGAGGCTCTCTGGAAGCCGGAAATGGGCCCTTTTCCAGCCTTCCTGAACTTTCAGGAGGCCCGTTTTACCCCCTCCCTGAGCCTCCATGGCCATGCACTTACCTGCATCCAAAATGGGCCATGTGGGGACTCGTGGGAGGGGTGGAGTGGGGTGGGTGGGAGCAGCCAAGAGTGGGATTTGGGAGGTCTCCAAACTGCACAGAATCTTAGCTAGTGGGTCTCCCGAACCCCTGCGGACCCCCAGCTGCCCACCCCTGTTTGGATGGCAAGTGCCATACAGGAATTCCTAGGGCAGCGTCTGAGTGGCATTTTAATGGAAAAAAAAAAAAAAAGATTTGAGCTCACTGTTGTCCATGCACTGCTGAGTTTCTTGTCTCTTTTCTAGGGAGCATCTCAGGCATGTTCCTATCCTTGCCAGTGTCCCCCACAGGCTGCCCTCTGCCCTCTTGGCAACAGCCTTTTGCTAGATGACTGTGGTTGCTGCAGGGTATGTTTCCCGCAGCTTGGGGAGCTGTGCTCGCAGCAAGACCCCTGTGATCACCACAAAGGGCTCCACTGTGACTTTTCCCAAACCCAGAAAGGTAGTGGCATCTGTTTAGGTGAGTAGTTTGCTCCTATTCTTCTCCTTTTACAAGAGCATAATTTGCGTGTCATGTGTTTGATTGCGGGAAAAGAGAGACGTGAGACCAGGGTGACTGTTCAGCTCTATATTTGGTATATAGGTCTGTGCTGGACCTGCGAGTCGCAGCAGCCCTTCATATAGGGATTGCTGGCGGCTCGCAACCAATGACGGCTCTTTGAATCTCCCATGATCGGCGCAGCCAATCGCGGTTGATTCCTTACGGGCCAATCACTGCTGTTCTTTCCACCAATCACAGAGTAGTCCGTTTGGACCAATCAGGTGAGGGTGTCCCAAGAATGCTAATATGGAACATCATGGATAGCAATCCTTCCACTCAATATCTGTGCTGGTCCCCCAATTGCTCCATTTCTGGGGAACAATTTGGAATAACAATGAAAAAAGGTAATGATTGAAGATATGGACTTTCCCCCGTATTGGGCTAAGATAGGATAGGGTTGAGTCAGAGGTCAATAATATAGTTGGTCTGACACATAATGGGAAGAGTTTTGTTTTATCTTGCTGTTTTTATTTATTAGATTAGATTAGATTGGATTGGATTGGATTGGATTGGATTGGAGTAGAGTAGAGTAGAGTAGAGTAGAGTAGAGTAGAGTAGAGTAGAGTAGAGTAGAGTAGAGTAGAGTAGAGTAGAGTAGACTGGCAGGTAGAAATACATACATACGGATAGACCATGCCAAAGGAGGAGGGAGTGAAGGAATTGGCTATGTCTAGCTTTGAAAAATGGCAATATAGTAGAAAGCAAGATATGATAGCATTATTCAAGTTCCTGAAAGAATATTGCACAGAAGAGACTTCTTCTCTATCATCCCAAGACCAAATAATTTTCTTAACTTATAGGAAGGCAAATCTTTTTGAACATCAGAAAAAGCTTCTTAACACTAGTTTAGTGGAACCAATGATGGAGGGAGCTGGTGGGTTCCTTTCAGTGATGTTTTACAGATCAAGATTGGATGCTTTTATTTGGATTTCTGCAGAGAACAGGATTTAATGGTTTAAATGACCCTCCTCTATACTATGAGACTACAAAAAGCTTGTTCTTTATAAGAAGGTTATAGAAAATAGATTTGTAAGAATATAGATTACATCTGCACTAAGGGTAAAAGCATTATCCAATTACTAAGATGGATAATAGGCTAAAATAATTTCTTGTGTGGTCTGTGAATATGAATGATCTACAACAGTGTTCCCAAGCCTGGGCAATCTTAATCTGTATGAATTTCAACTTCCAGAATTCTTAGTGGCTATGCAGCCTGGAAGATTCTGGGAGTTGAGTTCAGTATCTCAAAATTATCCCAGTTGGGAAATACTGTTCAATACACTTCTCATTTCATTGGTTCTACAAAGCCATGTTTCTATATTCCAAGATTTCATGGACTAAAGACCACTAAAGTCTCTTTTCATTCTGTTCGGGGGGGGAGGGGAATCAAATGAGCGAAACCAAAGCAAGCATTCATTCATTCCCAATCAATGGGAACTTAAATGAATGGAAATGCATCTATTTTTGTTTTTATTACTCTGCAGTGGGAACATTATTTTGCATGGAAGAAGAACTTTAGTTCGTTCAAAGTTCATGAAGAGTAGCCAAAAAGAGAAAACTTTAATAAATTTGGAAGTTTTATTTTGTTTAGATAAGTAGCCGTCTGTGTGTCCATTCTTTAGTAGAGTATACTAAAAATGGCCACCCTTTGACATCTTTGTGGAATTTGGCAAGCCGGGGATTAATACACCAGAAATGTCATGCCATTTGATTGGAAAATACCAAAGGTTACAGACATTAGAAGACTCATTGGATTAATGGTAATTAAAATGAAAGCAGAAAAAAGGAAGGAAGGAAAAATGATTAAACTGTCTAAAACAAAGACCAATGTTCTGGTATTAATGATGAATTTGCTGACATTTGACTGCTTTTGTAGAAAATACGGCTATATTTGTAATAAAATATGCACAGCTTTCCATTCTGTTTAATGCCACCCAATGTAAGTGTGATGGTTTCTTATGTGGACTGTACATATTCCGTGTTAAAGTCCTGCTCACATACACACTTTTGTGTCATGCCCGTCAGAGTCTGAATCTGAGGAGGAAGAGGAAAAGCTAACAGGAAGTGGGAGTGTCGCTCTGTTGCCTGTGGAAGAAACTGGGGAAGGGCAAAGTCCAGCTGGGCAGAGCAAGGGAGAGGAAATTCAGAGGAAGACCCAGGCCCACCACCTCTTCATCCTAGGGCATGTAGGGAGGAACAGAGAAGAGAGCAACATGGGTTGCGTGGCTTACGGGGGAGGAAAAGGCCCTGATTCCCTTCATTATCCACACCTGGGAATGAAAGTTTATAAGAACTGAATGCTATCTGCAGCAGCTGCTGGGAGCAAACGTTGAGTTTATCTTGTGTGTACTTTGGTTATCTGTGTTCCTGGCATCCTCCCAACTATGTTGAGTTATTGCCATGCCTTCACGTCTGGAATTCTTTCTCCTGCCCTGATAAACTAATTACCTCATTTTGCCTTGATTGGACTCATAGTTACAGTTTTTGTTGACCATGTTTTGGACTTGATTTTCTGCAGCCAAAGGCTGTTCCTGGGAGAGTTTTTCTCCAGCCAGAAGGTAATCAGGACATTGGGGACAAAGTTGGAGCTAATAAAGGGACTCCTACTGATTATCTGATGGTGTTGCCTTTGTGTCATGACCTGGGTCATCATACCTTTGTGTTCCTCCTCCAGCTTATGAAGGGTCCTCCTGTGTCCTGATGGGAAAAACCTATCTCAATGTATCTGCATGGACGGGTCCATTGGCTGCATTCCCCTTTGCCCTGATGGGGCACCTCTCCCTCCTCCTGACTGTCCCTTTCACCACTGGGTAAAAGTGCAGAACAAGTGTTGTGAAGAGTGGGCCTGTGAAAGAAACCATCAAAAGACCCCTTACGAGAAAGCTATGGCTGGTGAGATGGGAGAACTATGAACAGAGACAGAGAGGAGGTGCTGTAATTAGGACAGAAGAGTTAAAGAATAGAATAGAATAACAGAGTTGGAAGGGACCTTGGAGGTCTTCTAGTCCAACCTCCTGCCTAGGCAGGAAATCCTACACCACTTCAGACAAATGGTTATCCAATCTCTTCTTAAAAACTTCCAGTGTTGGAGCATTCACAACTTCTAGAGGCCAGTTGTTCCACTGATTCATTGTTCTAACTGTCAGGAAATTTCTCCTTAGTTCTAAGTTGCTTCTCTCCTTGATTCATTTCCACCCTTTGCTTCTAGTCCTGCCTTCTGCTGCTTTGGAAAATAGTTTGACCCCTTCTTCTTTGTTGCAACCTTTGAGATATCAGAACACTGCTATCGTATCTCCCCTAGTCCTTCTTTTCATTAAACTATAGACATACCCAGTTCCAGCAACTGTTCTTCATATGTTTTAGCCTCCAGTCCCCTAATCATCTTCTTCTCTTGCTCTTCTCTGCATTCTTTCTAGAGCCTCAACATCTTTTTTTACATCATAGCGACCAAAACTAATGCAGTATTCCAAGTGTGGCCTTATGGACTTTATGGACTTCCAACTCCCAGAATTTCCTAGCCAGCTGGGGAATTCAGGGAGTTGAAGTCCACACATCTTAAGGTGGCCATGTTTTTTTTAAAAAAACCTGTTTTTAAGACATGATGAGCAGAGGCATTTTCAGTATTTTTTTAAAATGGCTGAAGAATTCTGGGTGTTGAAGTCCACAAGTCATAAAGCCGCCAAGATTGGACACTCCTGGTGTACTTCAAAGGTGCAAATTAAAATGCTCATAAGCCCCTAAATTGCCTCCAGTCCCTTAATCATCTTGGTTGCTCTTCCCTGCACTCTTTCTAGAGTCTCAACATCTTTTTTACATCGTGGTGACCAAAGCTGGGTGCAGGATTCCAAATGTGGCCTTACCAAGGCATTATAAAATGGTATTAATACTTCACGAGCTCTTGATTCTATCCCTCTGTTGATGCAGCCTAGAATTGCTACATAAAGGTAGAACTTATGGCTCTGTAGAACTCATCTTGGATGAAGGGTCAAGAGAAGCCTGAACAGTATTGAGGAAAAGGAGAATGAGATTGTTTTATACACTTACGATAGGTAGAAGGGAGAGGATCATAAGAAATTATAGAGTGGGTGCTTTACATGCAGAACTATGGTATTTGTTAGGGCTGAGCAATGTTGAAGGAAAACTCTGCTGAACAACACTAAAACAAAATCTTGAAACAGAGCCAGGAGCCTCCCCCCCCCAAAAAGCAAAAAAACCCAAGAGGGCAAGTGAAAAGAGCTCTTCAAGAACAAGCAGAGCTGTCTAAAGATTTCAAAAGAAGCAGTTCACTAGACAATCGAGAAAATGATAGTCAGAGAGGCATTTTTATAAACTATTGGCTGAATTCACACATCATATTAAAGAACATAGTATAATGTGATTTGCTTGGGTTTGGTTTAATGGATTGTGTGAGCTGCCATGATATGTTCAGAGCCTGACAGAAATTCACCCAGATATTCTACTCTTATTTGTTAAGAGAATAGCTTTTTTTTATCAGTTCACAGAGATCTTAGCAAAGACTGAAAAAGAAACCTTCTTAATTAGCTGAGATATTGAACTGAGTCCTGATAATGAAAGCTTCTCAGCTAAGATTTCTGTAATTTTAGTCTCTTCTCTTCCAATAATTTTGTGGCAAGAAACCTTAAGAGACTCTTGCTTTTGGTTCAAGTGGGCTGCCAAAAGCTTTAAGAACCATGGTTTATGACATAGTGTTTACTCCTTAAAACTTGGATGACAGATAAATGTTCCGCATGAGGTGTGAAGCAGACCTCTTTCGAAGAAGAGCAAAACAGACAGACACACCAAAGTTTACTGCTGTCCGGTGATTTCAACATGATAACATACCTGCATTTTGGTGCCACCTCTGAGAAGACTTTACTAAATCTCTTGCACCTAATTAATGAATTGGTGGAATGAGACAAGAGCCTGTGAGACTAATAATAGACATTAAATTTTTTATTGTCAACCTTGGAAGGCCTTTTTTTTTGGAAACTTCGAGGCTGCCACATTAAGTGCCTGGGATTTGGGAGGGGGGAATTTCATAGTGAGGTAGAAGTTGAGACACAACAACATTCTTTCCAGAGAGTCAAGGACATGTTACCCTGCACCTGGAGGGGCGTAACTGGAGGGATGTCTCCAGTGGGGATAAAGATTTGATTGGGCCAAGTGATGGACTGATGGATGCAGGGATGGATCTTTGATTTTCTTTTGGGAAGGGAGAACCCAGAACTCTCAGATACAGGTTTTCCCAGATGTGCCAATATGACAACTCTAATAAAATGGAACTTTGAGGAAATGTCTGTCTCAGAGTTTATTGGTTTGGAGTTGGCTAGTTGGAATACTGACAACAACATTGTCTCCAGCAATCTCTTTCAGAAAGAGATATTTCAGTATTTGTCTCTTGCTGGGCAGTCCTTTAAAATTCCTTTGTAAGTGACCAATCTCCCATATGTATCATTAATTTCTTTTTTTTTTTGTAAATTTTATTGGTTTTTAAAAACAAACAAAACATCAAAACATCAAACTTTCTTCCATAGGTATACAAACAGTGTGCCGGTTGGTTTACAAATTATTTTGTGCATCCATTTCGTAGTCTTCAATTACAGTTACATTACATAAAAGCTCATATTATCAATCAAAAATTAAATACCCTAGTATCATTATTAATCAATCATTTGACTATAGTTTTATTCATTCATATTTTATGAGATAATCATAATTTACTTAGTTCATTTTATAACAATTCATATTATCCTCCCAAATCTATCCTAAAAACATTTTGTAGATATAATAAAAAAGAAGTACATCTTTATATATTTATTATTTTCTAAAAATCTACATATTTCATTACTATATTTTATTATCTAACCATTATATAACTAATTTCTAATGCTGTCCCTCTTAGCCATAAAGTGGATTTCATTTTAAATATATACCACTCCAATATGCTGCATTATTGCAGGATGAGATAAAGTGAGTATGCATTTAGTTCAATGAAAATCAACTCTTTAAATCAGTCTTCTTCAGCTTGGTGCCTTTTGGATGTTTTCAGGCTGCCATGGCTTGGCCAATTGAAAAATTTAATGAGGTTAAGGAAAGCTATGTGAAAAAGAAATCACACCTCTTAAAAAAATAAAATTAAAAAAATATTAGATTGCGCAGAAATGGATAGCCTGGCATTAAAGATAAAAGAGAAGGATACAGAATATTTCCAAATATGGGATTTGTTTTATAAATGGTTGGATAATAGAAGTAGAAATTAGGAACTTGGAAAACTTTATTATGTGAGCAACTGACCCAGACAATGCACTGTGTACAAAGCACTTATATATGTTGATGGAAAATGTATGAATAAACTACATACACACACACACACAGAGAGAGAAATCACACCTCTTTTACTTTTAATCTTTAGAATTTGCTCATGGAAGTTCTCTTGCCCATCTCAGTTTACAGGAACAGATTTGCTCCCAAGCCTGAGTTAGAGCTTAAGTCCACACTGAATGACCTTCATGTGAACTGCTTGGTGCAGACCACTGAATGGAGTGTCTGTTCTAAGACCTGTGGGATGGGCATCTCTACCCATGTTACCAATGACAATCCACAGTGCTAATTGGAGAAGGAGAGCAGGCTGTGCTTGGTTCGATTCTGCAATGTCTCTCTGGACTGGAGCATCAAGGTACTGTGGCAGCTGGGTGAAGTGGGTGCCAAGTGTCAGATATCAACTTCTGCAAGGGGATGGGAGCAGAGTTGGTGGGGACCAGAAATGATGGAGACAAACTGGATAGAATATGTCAAGAATCTCCTGAATTTAGTAGGTTGAATTGAACTAATTGAGGTGGCAAATATATCTAAATGTGCATTACAGGGAGGAGTATATATCTGGGAGCTGGATGGCTTCCTTGGACCTGGGGGACAGTTGGCAGAGTATGGGGGTGTTGTTTTGATGGTGGAAGGGGCCAGCAAGAACATCTTGCTAGTGATGGGCAGAGGGACATATGAAAAAAGACAAGGTGGTGGTGTCTGGTGCCAATTTTTCTTTTCAACCCTCTGGACTGAACTCCATTTCCTGGTTGTTAGATCCTCAGTGGGCCTACCTTAGGTTGCTATTAGCTTAAAGTCTAGTTAGCCCGTAATAAAATAGTCATCATTCTGGAGTTTATCATATCTCCATGTTTGCTCCATAGCATAAGAAGAAAGATCCACTTGATTGGTCATTCCAGACACCTCATGGACCATATTGATTTTCAGAGGACACTTGAGGGAAGTTCCCTTTAGGACCTGGTGCATGGGTTGACCAAGATCTTGGTCATCTCTTGGAATGAGAGAGTGGCAACAGCCTTGGATTGATTTGTACCTGTTGTATTTTAATTAGATCACTTGGAAGAGGTTATCAAGACACCTCAGTCCAACCTCTGCAGCCTTCTAGGTTAAAATATCCTTGACAAATTCTACACAGCATCTCCAGCAAAGGGGAAGCTGGAGCGAATGTCTTAATATGTTTTAAATGTTTTTTATAGTTATCCATTCTGAAAGATCTTTCAGAAGGTGATGGGTTTTGGTTTTTTTGCATAATAAACATATTGTAAGTAGCACAAAGAAAACTATAGAGCTGAGAGAAAACATGCTTTGAATTGTATTTTTCATATTTATGCCCTGCTTTTCCTCTTAATAGTTCAAGATAATATTATCACAGTGTAGATGTTATTTTCACAATAAACCCATAAAATGTGTTTGGTTGAGAGTAACTCAAATGGCTGAGCTGGTTGAGTGGTTCAAAGATCCCAACTAAGGACAGGTAGTTGTGTGAATAGTGAAGGTGCTTCTGGATTCTGGTACTGTAAAATAAAGCATCATCAGAACCTTGGAGAGCTCCACACAGGAACAGAGGTAGTTTTTTTAAAAAAATAAACTATTATTGTGAAAATGATTGTTTCTGCATCCGTCTAACTAACGCCTTAAAACAGTGTTTCTCCATCAAGGCCACTTAAAAATGTGTGAACTTCACCACTGAGTGTAGATCACTATCTCCAGACATTTTATGAACTTTTGCAGTTGCAATCCTGATGTGTTACATACCCAGAAAGATTTCATAAAGTTGTTAAAAGTCTGTAGAGATTCTCAGTCATCCGGGTCATGGTTGTCCCAAAGGTGCTTTTTCAGGAGGCAACTCGACTTTCTGTTTTTTTCTTTGAAGACATTTCACTTCTCATCCAAGAAGCGTCTTCAGCTCTAAACTCTCTAGAGAAGCAAAACATCTTCAAAGAAAAAACAAAGTCCAGTTGCCTCTTGAAAAAAGCACCTTTGGGACACAAATTTGTTACTTATCTAAAGCTGAAATTAGTGCTGATAGTCACAATAGAATGAATAATCCCAGTTCTATCCAAAGTTTGATTGCTGTAAAGCACTGTTCCTTAAACTGAAAGGTCCAGCTTTCCTCTCTGATCATCTCTGGTACCAAAGCCCAAATCCTCACAGTTGGATCAGCCTGAGATCACAGCTCAGTCCTTCTCTCCTTCTTCTGATGCAACGTCATATGTCACAGTTTTGATGGTATGACAACCATCAAGTTGAAAAAGGCAGGGATAACTCAGAACCCATCCAAGTGATTGGCATCTGTATTTTTTTTTCCAGAAGGGAAAAAAGTGCCTGCGAAACCCTAAATCTCATGAGGCAATCAACTTTGAGTTCACCGGCTGCATCAGCGTCCACTCCTATTGGCCAAAATTCTGTGGCAGCTGCACAGACAATCGCTGTTGTACACCACGTATCACCAGCACAGTGGAAGTTGAATTTCAATGCCCAGAGGGAGAGTCGTTTGTCCAGAAAATGATGTTCATCAAATCTTGCTCTTGCCACTTTGACTGTCCTGCAGAGAACGATGTCTTTCTGGGCAGTTACCACCGGTCAGTGGTAGAGGACCACTTCAAACTAAAGAATCAGTAGTGCTGGGTCCTACTCCCACTCTAGATCCAGAAGGTTGAAAGTATCTAAAGATGTATTTGCTGATCACATTTTAGAGAAAGCGGCAATGATCTCAAATGATCCAAGAGAGTTCATGTCTAGAGACCAGCAACATATATCTGGCATGTTTTGTTTTAAGACAGGGCTAAAGTACTTGGTTCTCTACCAATCACACACAATATTGCAAAGGGAGGGAGGCGGTAGCTGGTGATCGCTTGTTCTGGCTCCCCATTTTATGGCTGTTGAACAATAATTTTGGACTAGTCTGTTTTTAGAGGTGCTTCCATTTCCCACCTTCCAGTCAGAGCTGAAGAAGCTTCTTGGATGAGAAGTGAAATGTCTTCAAAGAAAAACTAGAAAATCCATTTGCCTCTTGAAAAAGCACCATCTCTCTCTCTCTCTCTCCCTCCCTCTCTCCTGTCTCTCTCTCTGTCCGCTCTCTCTGTCTCCCTCCCCCTTTCCTATCTCCCTCTGTCTCTCTCTGTCTGCTCTCTCTGTCTCTCCTCTCTCTCAATCTGCTGGTGGAGGAAAAGAGAATTATTTTTCCATTTGTTTTGGATTTGCTTCAGCTGCAATGCATGTAGTATCATCCCCAGCACTGTCCACTAGAGGATGCTGTTCAGTAATGCTTAGAAATCCAATGGTATAAGAAATAAACCCTCAACTTGTTTGTTTTTAAACATCTCCCAAAATCTGATATAACACCCAAATACTTTAGCAACTTCTAAAGGACCAGAACTGTTTCTGCAGAATAAATGGTGCTGTTGCTGACTCCCTGGCTTGTCATATCTGCTTGCAAGCTAGTGGAAAGGCAGATAACCAAGCAAAATCTAAACCCCCCAATGTTGAGCTTCAAATGGCCACAAAACAGATGTGCAAAGCAGCTGCCTGGTTGTTGTGGCCTGAACGTAAGCAGGTTTTAGGGAGGTTTAGCAGCTTATGGACTCTACTCCATCAGCATATCCTGCTAGAGTGCCAAGCTTTGGGCACTCTAAGCTGCAGTGCATGTAGAAAACAGTATTCTGGTAGGCTGATGTTGGGTGAGGATATGGAAGACCTGAAAGAAGATAGGTCCTTCATTAGAGAGGCCTCCACTCCACCCCATCTCTTGAATGTCTCGATGCTGTTGTTATTGTCTGTTTGTTGTTGACTTCCTCTGTGCTGAATTGGTACAGTGGCAACCAGCCAGGTTGGATCCATTAACAGAATCGCTGATGAAATCTGTAGTGTTTCACTTCCACACAGGGTAACTAGAAGCCCCTATGATGCCCATAGCCAAGATACAACAGGCCTTGTTCCCTTCTGCTCATAATCATAGCAATGGGTATCCAGAGATGACTTTTGACTTTGCAGGAGCAGAGTTCCTAACAACTGTTCATGAACTCACTCAACTTGGCAATCAAGAACAACTGTATGACTTTCCATATTTTCTTTTCCTTTCTGATCTTCCCCCCCCCTTCTGGATCCTGCCCTTTGAATAAACCAGTAAATACTGCAAAGAACAGCAACACAAGGAGAAAAAGAGATGAAACCAATCCAAAATGTTTTTTTTTTTCCTGTTGCAACAGACCGACCCCATAAGAAGCATTAGAGATGCTTTGTTATTTGTGCCCCTTTTATGACCTTGGCCACCAGGTGACAGTATGCACTTTGCTAAGCAGAGCAGATAGCAGCCAAGAACATAAGGTTTCAACTACATTGAACTGAATTTATCATATTTGTGAGAAGATATATATAAAGATATATTGTTAGAACCAGCCCGGCATAAAGGAAGGGCAGACGATTCAACCATACATCAACTGATTTAAAAAAAATAAGGGGTTCTTATTGCTGTCTGAGTTTGGTTGTTTTCTCACAGACATTTCATTATCCAAACTAGGTAACATCATCAGTGCAGTGGGTACATTACCTACTCTGGTTAATCAAACATCTGAAAGAAAATCACCAAGCTTAGAGAGCACCAAGGACCCCTCATTTCAACCCTGAGTTCCAAATATTCTCCTTTATTGGTTAACTTACAATGTCATGTGTGAGACACTTGAGCAAAATGGTAGATAACAATCCCAGGATGACCCAAGTTACAAATCTGTGTTGGATTTTTAAAAACACCTATTCTACGCTATCATTTATTTATTGCATTTATGTCTCACCTTTTTTATTTTTTAGGAAGTTAAAGCATCACTCATACACCCCTCTCCCTTTTTATTCCTAAAACAACCCTCTGAAATACAGTTTGCTGAAAGAGTAAGTGACCAATGTTCTCCAGGAAATTTCCCTGGGTAAAGATGGTCTTCATTCTGGGTCTCCCATCCCAATCCAACATTTTAACTTGCTTGGAATAAAACCCACTAAGTCCAATGGAGCAAACTAAGGCATTTTGCTGTTTACTTAACAGCTCTATTTTGTTCAGTCACTAACTGGTTTGCAACACCATAGACAACCGGTTGCCAACCGGTAGTCCATGGCCCACTGATGGTCTGTGAGAAAATTTTGGTGGTCCGCAGAGAAATGTTACCCCCAGAGCACCCCCAAAGCAATTAATCCAGGCTGCGCGGGAACACAAGGCTGCGCCGCCCACATGGCCCGCGGGAACCCTCTCCGCCTACTCACTCCTTACCTGGGAAACTTGCCTGCTAAGTTGCTACTTTTCCTTTTTTTTTCCTTTCCAACCATCAGCTGTTCTGTTGTGCCAGGAGATTTAGATTAGCTAGAAAGCAAGAAATAGTTGGAAAGCAAGGAATAGCTTTCTAGCTAATCTTTAGATCTTTGGCTCTATTAAGCAGAGCCGAACCTTCCTTAGGACTGAAGCAGTGCAGACTCAGATAGCCAATGGCAGAAACACAGATCTCTAAGTGAATCTGTGAGCAACTCAATCTGCCTGCCTTCTTTGCCTGATTTTGGGTAAGTGTAGCTCTTTTTTTTAAAAAAAATCAATATTTATATAAATATTTATAATATTTACATACAAGCCATGCCCAGCCAGTCACATGACCACCAAGCCACACCCACAAATTAGGCCATGCCTGCAGAATTGGTTAGTGGTCCCCGGGATTTTAAATTATGAGTTTGGTGGTCCCTGAGGTCCAAAAGGTTGGCGAGACTACAGCACCCCAGCACCCTGTGTCTTTTATTGTGCCCTGGAGTTTGCCTGAATTCATGTTCATTGCCTCAATGACAGTTTTCCGCCTGCTGTCCCCTTCTCCTTTTGCCTTCCATTTTTCCCAACATCAGAGTTTTTTTTTCTCCCCCAGTGACTTCTCATTTGGTGGCTAAAGTATTTGAGCTTCAGCTTCAGTAGCCATCCTTCCAAAGAACAAGGTCGATTTCCTTTCAGGCTGACTGACCTACTCACAGCTCTACACTTTTCATCTAGGCCATAGAAAGAATCCCTCTTGTTGGGAAACTCAGATTTCATGGCTGCATGAGAGAGGGGAGTTTGCAGCTGTCGCTCATCACTCATGCGCTTCGACATCCACCTCATTCTGTTCCCTGCAGTTAATTACAAGAGAGGACTTGATGGCTTGAGTAGCCCAGCAGGGAAAGTGAGCTTTGCACATTACTTGTTCCTGCAAGCAGCAGTCAACACACTGCCTTCCTGATAGCTCTCCCCTCCACTGCACACCCCCCCCAGCCCTGGGCCTCCGTCCAAGCAGACCTATCATTTTCTTCCAGGTTATCCTTCTCTGCCGGTGTGTGCTCACCAGATGGGGCCCATCCTGGGTGTGCCAGCTGCTTCTGAAAGGATAAGAGAATCCTTTCTTGGTATTTAGTCCTGAATTTTGCACAGAACCCTAGCCAAGCCAAGGGACTTATCAGCCTAGCCCAGCTAACTCTTGGTGGGGAACGACAAGGTTCCAATATTGGGGCAGCCCTTGTGACATTTTTGCAGCTAAAATAAAGCAAGGAAGGACTGGGAAGAGTTTCCTCCCCTTCCCCCCTTTCCAGAGATCTTCAAAGGGTGGAGCTGTTTGCCAGGATAGAAGTTCTGGCTTTGCTGAATTAGAAGCAAAAAAATTGATTTTTCCCCCCCCTCCCCCTGGCAAAATTCTAATTTTTGCAGAGAGTTCAAAACGAAATTCAGTGAGTAACTGAATTGAGGAACTGAATATAACTCTAAGGCAGTGTTTTACAAACTTGGCAATTTTAAGATGCATGGACTTCAACTCCCAGAATTCCCCAACTACCATGCTGCCTGGGAAATTCTAAGAGTTGGTCCATATGTCTAAAAGTTGCCAAGGTTGAGAAACGTTGCTCTGAAGAGACTATAATCCTGCATTAAGCAAAGGACTATCCTATCCATAGTATTAAAACTAATTAAAGTGTAATTTTTAATGTGATTGAGATGGGTTAACTGGCTCTATTGATTGTCTTAGCTATACCCCATTTTGGAACAGGGTTTCTGAGATTATTACTCAGAAAACAAGGATGACCTTCTAAACATTTTATTTCTCTGTCCTTGTCCAGATCAAATATTTGTGATCAGAACTGGTTACTGGTTATCCAGTACAATGGGGATTTTTCAGAAGCTAGGAAAAATTATTTCTTTCACCTTTAGGTTTTTCTATACTCTTTTTAAAAATGGAATATGAATGCAAAAAGCAATTTTAAAATAAAAAATAAAATAAGGACAATCTATGGAAAACAAATGGGACAGAAAGACCAACACTAAATTTGAATTTTTAATGAAAGTGTCTTAAGGTACAAAATATATCAGCATTTAGGACCTGGGATACTGCAAAAGGTGTTTTTAATTTTTTTCAAAGTCAAGCGTTTTAATGTTGATGTTTTGCACTATTGTAATAGTTTTTAATTTTTGTCTTAACTGGGGTTCATTAAAAAAAAACATGGTTAGGCAAATTGTAGCCTACAGTTAGTATAATTCTCAACATGGCTGAATAGAATCTAAATGACTACATTGATTTTGTAATAAAGGAAATGACAACTAAATTGGCCTTTCAGCTAATAGTTTTAAATTAAGCACCATTCCTCTAATGAAAAAAGTGGATTAGATATCCAACACTATAGACAGCAAACAAAATATGAAGTCGGTAAACAGCTACACAATGTTCTTATGTAATGCCATACCAAAATCTATCTTCTTTTCTCCTGAAGACTTATATAAACTGGAATAAAATTTAATATTATTTTAATGGCATCAGAGACAGTGTTATATATTACATCAGAAGTCTCTAACCTTGATAAGTTTAAGATTTGCAGACTTCAACTCCCAGAATTCCCCAGCCAGCACTTGCCTTCTGGGAGTTGAAGTCCACAAGTCTTAAACTTGCCAAGATTGGACAGCACTGAACTAAAAACAGGAAAAACTTGACTTAAGAAACCTGCTTTATAAAGCATATTTGAAAGCCGGGGGGGGGGGGGGAAGGGAGGACATGTCACCGTTGCAATGCTACTTCTGCTTAATTTATGGTCTGCTGTGCTACGCAACTACAGAAAATTGAGTTGAGTGCCTGGAGGCTGTGTTAACTGTGGCAGAGGTATCGTGCCAACACAACAGAGAGATCAGAAAAAAACAGCCTGCAAAGGAGAGGTAATATTCAGCAGGTTCTGACCAGTTCTGGAGAACCGGTAGCAGAAATTGTGAGTAGTTCAGAGAACTGACAAATACCACTTCTGACTGGCCCTGCCTCTATCTATTCTCCGCTTCCCGAGTCCCAGGTGATCGGCTGGGTCTTCTCTGGTTGCCCTGCACAGGAGAAAGGAGCTGGAAAGCAGGTTAGTGGGGTGGGGAAGGAATGGGGATTTTGCAGTATATCCTTCCTCTGGAGTGGGGTGGAAATGGAGATTTTACACTATCCTTCCCCTGCCATGCCCACCAAGCCACGCCCACCAAGTCATGCAACGTCCATCAAGCCACACCCACAGAACCGGTAGTAAACATTTTTGCAAAGGGAGCTGAGATTAATGAGAACAAAAGGAATTTTTGAAGAAAATAATGGAATGTGCTGAAATGAGTAAATTGACATTTGAAATTAGAGAACAAGATGATAAACAATTTTGTAAGATTTGGGATTTATTTTATCAATGGTTAGGAAATAAAATATGGTAATGAAATATATAGAACTTTACAATATAAGGAGAATAGAACTATATAGAATATATAAAGATGTATTATCATATTATAATTATGGGATGGACTTAGGATGATAATATGAATTGTTATAAGATAAATCAATTTAAAAATATGGACTATCTCGCATAACATGAATGAATAATAGTACAGTCAAATGATTGATTAACAATGATAATAATGTATTTAGGAATATTTGATTGATAATATGAGAATATACACAAGTAATTGTGAGGACTATGGAGAGGATGCAGAAAACAATTTGTAACCAACCGACACACTGTATGTACATAAGTGGAAGATGGCTTGATGTTTTTATGTTGTGTTTGTGTATGTTTGTCTAAAAAATAATTTTTTGTTTATAAAAAGCAATTTTTGGGTAGCAAATACCATACATTTTCCAAAACCAGAGGGGAGGTTGGGCTTCAACAGGTACTGTTTGGCAGGCCGGCCAAACCCTTCTCTCTTCCATAAAAGTATATCAGTAATCCCCAACTTATACCCATTCATTTAGTGGCTGTTTGAAGTTCCCTGGGGGAAAAAAAAAAGACTTATTGCTCAGTTTTCACACTTATGACTATTGTAGCATTTCCGTGATCATGTGATCCAAATTTGGGCACATGGCCACTAATGCATATTTATCGCAATAGCAGTTAGACTTACATACCGCTTCACAGTGCTTTACAGCCCTCTCTAAGTGGCTTTACAGAGTCAGCCTATGGCCCCCAAACAATCTGGGTCCTCATTTTATGGACCTCAGAAGGATGGAAGGCTGAATCAACCTTGAGCCTGGTGAGATTCGAACTGCCAAATTGCAAGCAGGCAGCAGAAGTAGCCTGCAGTACTGTACTCTAACCACTGTGCCACTGCAGCTCATATTTATAATAGTTGCACTGCCTGAGTTCATGTCAACAGACTCAACAACATTTGTAACCTTTCCAGGAAGCTTCCAACAAGCAAAGTCAATGTGGGAAGCCAGATTTGCTTAATGACGGGTGATTCCTTTAACAGCTGCAGTGATTTGCTTAACTGTGGCAAGAAAGGTTGTAGAATGGGGCAAAAAACTCGCTGAACAACTCACTATCTTGCTTAGCAATTGAAATTTTGGGCTCAGTTGTGGTTGCATACCTGTATAAAGATTGCAATGGAGCTCTGTGAGTCTGACTTCCAGGCACCAACTGGAACAAATTAAATGGGGCTACTTAAGTTTGCTGTGAATATATGTAGCATGTTAACATTGGCTGTCTGAGAGCCAGTATGGTTTAGGGATGAAAGCACTGGATTAGGAGTAGAGAGGGAGATCCCAGTTCTAATCCTCCCTTAGGCATGGATGCCAGCTGGGTGACCTTAGGCCAGTCTTTCCCTCACAGCCCTCACAGTCTGGGTCACACTCTTTAGAAAGCTGGCAGGCAGCAGCCACCGCCCTTGGCACATGATGCATGATAAGCTTCAGAATTAGGGAAAAAAACAATTGGACCCTGTCACTAAATGGGACAGACACTAAGGCAAACAAAGTTGAAAAGTTGATTACTTATTACCAGGTGTTTGTTTGTTTTTTTATCTGTGCAAAACCTGGAAAGGCAGTGCAGTTGATAAACTGAAGTGAACATTGATAGCACTGTTGCCTTTAAAACAGCGGCCACCAACCTTTTTGGCTTGGTGGCCTGGCGTGGGGGGGGGGGGGGGAGGGGAAAGAGGGGATGGTTTTGTGTGAGTGGCAGGTGCTTGTGTGTGTGTGTGTGTGTGTATACAACTCCATTTCTGCGAGAAACAGGTATACTTGCGAGTGGATCTTCATACACAAACACAAGTGTCGGACGCAGAGGTGGTCTTCAGCCGGTTCTGACCGGTTCTGGAGAACTGGTAGCGGACATTTTGAGTAGTTTGGAGAACCAGAAAATGCCACCTCTGACTGGCCCCGCCCCCATCTCTTCTCCACCTCCTGAGTCCCAGCTGATTGGCTGGGTCTTCTTTGGTTGCCCTGCACAGGAGAACGGAGCTGGAAAGCAGGTTAGTGGGGTGGAGGGGGGAATTGGGACTTTATAGTATCCTTCCCCTGCCACTCCCACCTAGCCACTCCCACCAAGCCTCACCTACAGAACCAGGAGTAAAAAAAAATTGAATACCACCACTGGCCACTTGCCAGTGAGTCGAAGTTTGCATGTAAGCGTAAGCGTTCACCACTCACATGAGTGCAAGCACCTGCCACTTGCACTAGTGGAGCTTTGCTCACCCACCCTTGCATAGCCCAATTCTGAATGGGCCACTGCCCAATATTAGGTCCTGGCCCAGGGGTTGGGGAT
Source organism: Hydrophis major (assembly GCA_033807585.1). Taxonomy (NCBI): domain Eukaryota; kingdom Metazoa; phylum Chordata; class Lepidosauria; order Squamata; family Elapidae; genus Hydrophis; species Hydrophis major. Next base: position 14,218,304 of record CM066336.1, on the reverse strand, counting down.
CCTTGCTTTAAAACAAAGCATACAGGTAGTTCTTGACTTACAATAGTTCATTTAATGACTGAAGTTTCAATAGCACAAGTGGAATTCAAGTTCCTGTCCTCTGGGGTTATTGTGCATTTTATCTTCTTGCACAAAATAAATGGAGCATTTTATTACAATTAATAATTACATGCAGTTATAAAGGACAAAGTACTGTGATGCAATATAGCAATGGTGGTGATGGTGTAGGGAAATCTGTCTTAAGCCCTGATGTTGCTGGCATTTATCTCCACTCAGGATCTCACATATCTTCATTATGTATTTTCTTATATCTACCCCCTGAGTCCTTACGGATTCTAAGCTGGAGACATTTTGTGTAATTTGAACATGTTTTCAAATATAATTTTAGCTTTTACTTTGATCTGAATACACAGTAAAAATTAAAATTATATTTGAAAACATGTTCAAATTACACAAAAACACATCTAGAGATATACATGCAGGTGCTTCTCGATCCTATATTCAGTCCCCCAGGGCTTTTCAGGAGAGTTCAGCTTTTATTCCTTTCTGTAATCCACGTGAAGACCTTCAGGGCTATTTTCTCATCATCTGAATCAGTGGGGTGGAGACTGTTTGGGAAAGGCAGTTTCTGTCCAAATCCTGAGTATATACATTGTTTAAAAGCACCATACCTATAATATATAATTTCATGTAATCCTTCACTTGCTATCACTTTTTAGTCCTTCACTTGTTTAGTGACTGATCAAAGTTACAGTGGCACTGAAAAAAGTGGTTTATTATGACTGGTCCTTACACTTACACCCGTCACACCATTTCCATGCTCACATGATCAAAGTTGGGTACTTGGCAACTGGTATGCATTTCTATGGTTGTAGCATCATGTAGTCACATGACTGTTATTTGTGACCTTCCCAATTGGCTTCTGAGAAGCAAAGTCAGTGTGAGAAGGTGAATTCGCTTAACAACTCCATGATTCACTTAACAACTACAATAATTTGTCCAAAAGGTCATAAAATTGAACACTCAACAACTGCTTTACTTAGCAATGGATATTCTGGTCTCAATGTTGGTCATAAGTCAAGGACTACCTGTATAGAGGGGTTGGGATAGAAGGATTATGTTTTTAATAATATATACTGTATATTATTTTTAAATATACATAAGTATTGAACACATGAACAGTGTGGTTATTGTTAATTCTGATATAAAATAATAGTGATGAAATTGATAATATTGATATTAGTTATGTTCATCATACATAATTATAATATTATAAATATTAAGATTAAAGTTATTAACATGTCAGTATGTGTTCTATCATGTATATAATGCTTTATCATTTAATTATTCGATATTTTAATCCACAATACTGATAACCATAGTAATATTATTTAAGTATACATAATAAAATTATTTTTCAACTTCTGATCTTTACATCTACATATTTATTAATATGGGGATAGAAGGATTGTAATAAGAGGATTGCTTCTATGTTTGGTGGAAAAATGCAATAAAGTCTCAGCATTTTGGACATATATTTTTAGTGAAATAATAGCAACAAATCAGAAAAAGGACTGAGTTCTCACCAAGTTTTGATCTGTTGGAGATAGTTGATAAAAAGAATGAAATATTACAAATGCCCTGCTTGAACAGCAATGTTTGCAATTATCCAGCAAGGGAATTATCAAAGCTTTTTCTTGGAAAAAAATGGTTTGGTATATAGTACAGTGTTTTTCAACCTTGGCAACTTGAAATCCATCCAATCTTCAAGTTGTCAAAGTTCAGAAACAGGCTAATTGCCCTGCTTGGGAAGGTCTCTGATTAAAACCTTCTGCTTCTCAAACTAGGAGAATCATAATTTTATTGGGATCAGTAGGACAGTTATCTGTTGCATAAACATCGAAGGAAGCGCCTATGGTAAGGATGCATGAGGAAAAAAAAACCAACCTCGGAGCTATTTTGTTTAATGTAATGAAAAGGGACTTGATAAAAAGAATAAATAAATAAAGATAAACCGGGATTAAGGAGGTAAAGCAACCAGATTCATCATCTTAGTAGATGAAGGCTCAATTCCCACACACCAGGCTGTCAACCTCTGGGAGCAGATGGCAGAAAAGCTGGACTAAAAAAAAAGAAAAACAAGAGCAATACTGCAAGGGAGAGGAGGGATTAACCCCAAAAAGCCCCTTCCCACCTCCCCAAACTTGACTCCTGATTTTGTTCCTGGTTTTGCGGACAGACCTTAACTCGGGTTCTCCTTAAGAAAAATGAAAACAATCCGAGGCTTCGCCTCTGACGTCACAGCTTCACCTGCGGCACTCGGTCGCTCCGGGAAGGCTGCGCCCCTAGGGAAATGAAGGGCAGGACCGCTAGCCAATGAGCGCTGCGAGCGGTGGGGGGGCGTGTCCCGGCTGCTGGAGTGACGTCAGAGGAGGTAGGTTGGCACCCAGGGCAAGTGGCAAAGGAAAGGAGTCTCCGGAGCGTGTGGAAGCCCAAAAGGGGGGGGCGGGGTGGGGGAGCGCGGAACTGCTGGGTTTTTCCCCGCCTCTTTTAAAAGGCCGAAGAAGTTAAAAAACTTTCCCACGGCCGTTCAGGCTCGCTCCGGCCTGTTGGGCAAAGAACCCGCGCGGGGCAGCAGGTAAGGGTAGATTTGCGAAGGACAAGGTGTGGTGGAGGACCGGGACAGGTTTGTCAGCTGGAAAGGAAGAAGGATGCGGAAGATGGCGGGGGGGGGTCAGAGTGGGGGGGGGAGGGGTTTTTCTCCTTCCCAAGTCATTGCAGGTGGGGGGGAAAGGAGGGGGGGCTGTATGAAAAGGGAATGATCCTTCTCCTTTCCCACTCCCAGAGCTGGCATTTCGTAGATTATTGCGGGGAAGGCGCCCGCCTGACTGCAAATTGAAAGGCAGGGGAGGTGGTGGGGGGGGGGAAGAGGTTAGAATGGGTGGGATTTCCCCGCTCTGAGGGTCGGACTGGCTCTCTTGAAGGGTTATGCACGAGACGAGGGGCAACTTGTCAACTCGCGTCACCTGCTTTATTTTCTTCTTTTGGTGATGCTGGAATGACTTTGCATTTTGAGCGCCGGGGTGCGGTGACGTTCCCGGTGCCATTAATCAGCAGAAAAGTGCTGTATGGTGGGAGAAACAGAAAAGGGATTCCGAATTGCTAATGGACGGGTGCGCGGACAGGCGCCTGCCTCGATTTGGGTTTGTTGATGATCCTGGGGAGGACGGTGGGTAGAACCACGCTGGCAGAAAATCGTGAGTCTGGGGGACCCCTTTGCCAGTTGGCAATTTTTACGAAAAGGCACCAGCTTTCCTTGAGCTGCAGCTCGCTCCACCAGATGCATAGAGAGCACTCCATGCGTTTGGTGAAAAGCGCTGCAGCCTCTTCCTAAAATTTGTCAATGGGAAAAGATGCCAGCAGACTCCTGATTGCTGGTGCCTTACTCAGCACAGAAATGTTTCTTGTGCCTTCCCCTTTCAGGGGAGAAAAAAAAGGCTGGGAAGGCACAGGTGTTTAGGTTCCAAAATCAGCTGTTTGGGTCGCCCCAGCTCTTACTGTTGCTACTGCTGCCGTCCTTATTTTGATTGGGAAAAGTTTATCCCTTGCCACTTTTGGGTTTTGTAAATTCGGCCAATTCCAGCCCAGGAAACCAAGTTTACCTTGAGGAATTTTTCCTGGGGAACATCTGGTCTCTTGGGTCCTGTGCCAGAGCTGGGTGCATTTTGTGGTTCAGCAACTTACAACAGGGTGAAAGGCAAAACAAACTTTTCTTACAAGAGACCTGCCGTCCCAACTTTCAGTGCAGGTCTGAGCAGCTGTAATACCACAACTGGGGACAATGATGAAAGCCATCTTGCAAAGAAATTCATTTAATTATTAAACAATATATACTATATGGTCACCCAACTTGCACATAGGTGACTGACCTGGGTGACTAACAATATTAAAAATCATAACAAATATAAATCCATAAAAACCCACTTTATGGCAGCAGTGATGCAATACTTATTTATTAAATCTGATGGGGAGCAGCCTGGGGCAGAAACTAAGAAAGGATCTTGGTTTCTTCAAAGAACCAGGAAATGCTAAGAATGTTAATCTCCCATCACAAGCATTTACAATCCTGCTTGAGTTTGATATGGCAATCTCCCTTAAAAAAAAAAAAAGATCTGTGTTACTTTAAAAAATAATGCTGGTTTGGTAATACAGTAGCTTTGCTGACTGGTGGCTACTTCATTGCATGCATGTAATATATCCTTAGCTGGCAAGTACTGTATACCCCTAGATGGAGAGAGTGCTCTCAAGTACTAACAGTACCAATCACGGAGCTGGGATCTTAAGATTCGACAATCTTGGGGCAGAGCAACCCTGAAACTTAGGAAGCTCTGCAGACCGACTTAGCGAGGCTTAGAATGTGTCAACTTTATGGTGTACATGGCTGAAGGATCAGTATTCCTAAATTGGTCTCATAATTCACAACAGCTACCAAGAAGCATTCTCACAGGTGATATAGGCAGATGTTTTAGCCCTGAAAGAATGTTTGGTTTACTTACTTGAGATTGGTTTGGAAGTTCTAATGTCAGATACTCGAACTGCTTGTTGTGTAATTACTGGCTGTCATTTGCATAAGGAGCTTTGCAAATCTGGAAGTGGATATTTTAATTGAAGCTTTTCCTTCTCAAATCCTGCTCTGTAGATATTTCTCTTTCCTGTGTATTCTGTTTCTTGTTCCTCTCCATTTTTCTCTCTCAAAAGATGAGAAAGTCCCTCCTAAGATAATAGAAAGTTAAGTGTTTTCCACTAGCACATTTCATTAGATTATTTTCCCTTGTGTTTCCCTTATAATTGGAGAACTCTCTCTTGTTAGTATGTGTATTATTCGCACACTGTCTGGGTTAAACTGTGAAGATGCTAACACTATAGCATACTTTGTATACCCTGGAGTTTTGCATATCAGCTATTTACTTTATGGCAAATGTTAGCAAGGGGAGGCTTATATATTCCCAGAATGCAGAATTTGTGTTTTCCTTTTACATTTCTGTTGCACAACAAACATAATCCTAACCGGAGCTGGCTTAATCAGAAATACTAGGCAAGTCAGGCAACAGAGGAAAGTAGGAAGAATTGTCTGAATGATGCAGCATGAATTTTAAAAGTGACCTTGGAACTCTTCAAGTTAGCAAAAGGTCTTGGATTGGCTTCTTATTTAATTTTTCAGAAACTTTTTGTAGCATCAGGCTCTGTCATGTGACCTTATGCTTCATCGGTTGTTATGTTTCAAACCCTGCTGCATAACCACATCCAGCCCTGTGGAAAAGCGCATGTGGGGATTTCTCAATGAAACCCACAAACTTTATTTAACCAGCATGGGCAAGACTGTGGTTTGCTTAGTCATTTATATATGTATCACAGTTCATTTAGTGTCAGTTTGCACTGGCACTGTGAAGTTGCAATGGCACTGAAAAAAGTGACTTGTAAATTGTTTTTCACACTTATGACCATTGTAGCATCCCTATGATCACATGATCAAAATTCAGATGCTTGGCAACTGGTTCATATTTATGATGGTTGCAGCATCACCTTTTGTAACAAGCAAAGTCAGTGGGGAAACCAGATTCACTTAACCATGTTACTAACTTAACAACTGTAGGGATTCACTTAACAACCGTGGCAAGAAAAATAAAGTGGGACAAAGCTCACTTAACAAATCTCTCACATAGCAGCATAAAGTTAGGGCTCAATTGTGTCTGTAAATCAAAGACTACTACATGTTGCACACACACTGGCTTTGGGTAGGTTTGGCTGGCATTTAATGCTGAAGAAATACAATATGGGCTAGGATCTTGCATAAGCCCTGTCTTTTCTTCTATTGTACCTCTTTAATTGAGCCTAGCAAGTGAACATAGACCAGCATTCTAGCAATTCAATATGTATATCCAACTAGAGTCCCCATTATCCAGAATCAGCATAATGTTTGGCAAGTGATAGATCAGAATGATGTCTAGCCCAATCAGATGGCCCCAGATTGGACAAGCAGGCATCCACAAAGAAGGAAGACTGATGCCAAAAGAGGTACAGATAGATATTTACAATTGGTTGCTCAGCCATTTGAACTGTCATTTGAAATTGTGACAAAGCCAAAAAAGGTGCTTAGAACCTGGATTTCATGTTCTGATGGTGCAGCCCCTGCAGCCACATGATTGTATTTTGGGTGCTTGGCAACCAGCCTCTATTACCATTTGTAGCAGGGGTATCGCCTCGCAGGTTGGATGGGTCACACACTGACCACGCCCACCCCCAGTTTAGCAAAGGGGGGGAAAGTCACAATATGTCACATGATGACAATATGACTCTGTGAGTTTGACACCCCTTATTTGCAGCATCCTATGGTCACCTGACTGCAATTTTTAACTTATTTAGACAGAAACAGGTGTTTATTTCTGGTTTCAGACAAAAATAATGCCCACTGGTTAAAATGGGTCTGCTTAACATTGTGTTCACATAACAACCATGGCACTTTTTAAAATAACTGCAGCATTCACTTAACCATTGCAAAAAGGGCTGCAAAATCAGTCATGTTCATGTGGTGACCTGCTTAATGATTTATGACTATATTCCCAGGCTCAGCATTATAAATCAAGGGCTAGTGCACTGGGAAATAAGAGGTGGGAGTGCAGTGTGTGCTTGCTGGGAGGAATCTCAAGATTTTGCAAAGTTAGCCATGCTGATTAGAGAAGAAGATAATAGCAGGTCTAGATGCCTGCAGATAATGGAATGATGAGTGCAGTTTTGCTGACAACAGTTGGGAATAAGATTTTGGATTCTTGATTATCAGATTGGAAATCTGTTTAGATTGGAAAACAAAGCATATCAAACATGAAAAGATAAAATCATACAGAATTGTCAGATAGCAATTCTGATTTTTCAACTGGTCATTTATATTTACTTATTTATTTAGCACATGGGATATCTCCTACATCGACAAGCAACATATATTAACATTTTATGGTCATTTATAATTCCACTGACACCTGAAAGATGTTGATCGTGGTCTTAGTTGTGTGTTAACTTTCAAAAATACCGAAAATCCTTCTGCTCATCATGTCTTTATTATAAAAGTGTTTTTTAAAACATGGCAACTTTAAGATGTGTGGACTTTAATTCCCTGAATTCCCTAGCTTGCTAAGGAATTCTAGGTGTTGAAGTCCACACATCATAAAGTTGCCGAATTTGAATAACCCTGCTATAGCATTTCTTCCCCAACAAAGCTGCTAGCAAGTAATCAAAGAAAGCTAAGGATGCCAGCAGAGAATCGCAGGTCACCTTATTTGCTCTCGAATCCTTCACTCAGTTGTTTCCCTTTCAAGCCTAGCATCAGATTCGAGACTGCAGGCTTTTGATTTTAAGTTAAAAATCCACATAATCCTACCCTTGTTTGTTCAGAAGAAAATCTTGTGGAATTCAATGAGACTTATTCCCAGGTCAGTGTTTGTAGGAGGGTGGGCAAACCTAAGACTCTTCATATTTGAATTCTCTTCCACTTTGATGGCCCAAGTACACACAAACTGCCCTTTAAGCCCATTACAAGAGCTTATCCTATTTCAGTTAAATATTTGAGTAGTCAAGGGTGCTTTTTTGGACAAAAAAGGAAAATGGTTTGTTTGAGAGCTGCATAAGGGAAAGCACACGGACATCTAATAAACATCCTAAGAAGTGGAAGGCTGAAGTTTTTGGCCTGTGGTTTAGAGGTGGTATTCAGCAGGTTCTGACCAGTTCTGGAGAACCAGTAGCAGAATTTCTGAGTGGTTTGAAGAACCAGCAAATACCACCTCTGACTGGAGATTTTGCAGTATCCTTCCTCTGCTGTGCCCACCAAGACACGGCCAAAGAACCGGTAGTAAAAAAATTTGAATCCCATCACTGCGTGGTTCCTTTGGGGGAGCATTTAAAAAGCATTTGTGGGGATTTTTCCTATCTTTCACATATCAGTTTTCATTAGATTTCGTTAACATAGCTACTTCAAAGTGACTGTTTTGGCAAACTCAGATTTTAAAAGCCCTGTTGAGTGGGAATATTGCTGAATTCATACATCAAAAGATTTCAAGTGATCCCAAAAGGTCTCAGCAAACACAGTGAATTTTAAGCACATTACAGTTGTTAATAAAGCATGTATATATTTTTTTAATCTGGATCATGTATAACTTGCCGCTGCACCATCAGCCTGTCTATCCCTCTCTTTTCTCCCACATCACCCCAATTTAAAGCCTACATCAGTTTATCCTCTATCCATCCAATGGTGAGCCACACAATAGGAGAGGAGAGAAGCTTAAGTTCTTAATGAAACTGGTTACACCAATTAGAAAAGGCTGTACCATACTGATTATTTTTACCATTCTTATTTAGTAAGAGATAAATTGGATAAATATGTTTCCAGGGAGAATATTAGAAATTTTGCATCAGAAATGCAAATGTCAAAAAAAAAATGTTTTTAGAAAAAGCATGAAGCAAAATTTGACAGAAAAATGCTAACTATTTTTCCTTCTTAGAAACTTTAAGAAAATTCTGGTTTGGCTCTGACAATGCTGATTCATCAGCAGTTTTGACATTGCCAGTTGAACGTGCAGCAAGTTGCTTGGAAAATGCAGCTTGGTCAATAAATAGACCACAAGGTGGTGGGAAAGCCAGAGAATTTTTAACACAGTGCTGATTGGGGAAAAAAAGAGAAAGAAACGAATAACTTAGTCATTATCATGTGACTGCTGATGTGTGCAAATAGATTTCTGTTTAAAATTCTTTAAAATGGGAACTGCAACAAGAAGTTTCAGTTGAAGTGCTCGGTTTTTGGGACTAATCAGACACTTACCTAGCCAGACTCAGCACTTTGTGATCACGAAGCATGATCAATTCTCATGAGCTTGCTTTTGTGAAAGGGAAGTTAACACCCCTTTTTAATTTCTTCTTTTTATTTCTGCAAACTCTGACATTCCTCTGATGGTGCTGATTCTCAGCAGTTTGGTTCATGTGGCTGCAAACCATAAATTTTCGGTGATCTAGGATACTGTATTAAAAATGGATATTTCATGATTTGAATGGTAGGGTACTTTGTAAATGGCAGGTGCAACCGTAACCTTTCGTTTAACTTCCTGAACATGCTTGTATTGCTGTCTAAGCTTGTACAAGCACCTGTTTGCACATTAACAGGAGCACTGCATCCATGCCCAGAATATTAGGCTCAGCAAATAACCGATGGTCCTCAATTTGCAACAGTTCATTTAGTGACCATTCAAAGTTACAATGGCACTGAAACAATGACTTATGACCATTTCAGCATCCTCACGTGATCAAAATTCAGATATTTATGGTGGTTCCAATGTTCCAGGGTCATGCAATCAACTTTTGCAATCTTATAAGCCAAAATCAATGGGGAAGCCCAGTGCACTTAAGAACTATGGCAAGAAAAATCATTAAATGGGAAAAATTCACTTAAAAATGTTTCACTTTAATGCAATAAAAATTCTGGGCTCAGTTGTGGTTGTAAGTCAAGGACTACCTATACTTGGATCTAAACATTACTGAACCCCGCAATACTTACTACTGGCTGTGTAGATCCAGTACCGGGAGTAGATTGCAAACCAGTGATTTCAACAAGAAACATTCCTGCGAGTTGCAATGCAGACTTTAAACCATTTAATTAGATAGTCCTATAAACTTGGAGAATAACATTGCCATTCAAATTGCTAGCTCTGAGGGAGGATACCCTGTCAAAGAAAAGGGAAGAAATTGGCTGTGCTTGATTGTTTACTCTGTGTGCTAAGGTTCTCTATGCTAACCCTTCAGAAATGGTGGCGATGCTTGGGAAGGAGGAGCCTTACTATCACTTAATTTACTTGACAGAGCAAGGAGAATATGGCTGCCAATGCTTTGATGGTTTGGCAGGTAATATTACTGCAATACCAGGACTGCACTGAATACAGCTAGTCCTCGACTTACAACCATAATTGGGACCAGAATTTCCCTTGCTAAGCAAGGCAGTTGTTAAGTGAGTCACATCTGACTTTTATGACCTGACTTTAAGAGCTGTGGTGGTTAGAAAGCAGTATTGCAGGCTAACTCTGCTCACACTGCCAGGAGTTCGATTCCTTCCATCTTGACAGGCTCAAGGTTGAATCAGCCTTCCATCCTTTCGAGGTCAGTATATTGTTTGGGGCAATAAACCACTTAGAGAGGGATGTAAACCACGGAGGAGTGGTATATAAGTGCTATTGCTGTTGCTGTTTACAATCTTTACCATGGTTGTTAAGTGAATCACTGCAGTTGTTATGTGAATCATGCAGTCATTGAGCAAATCTGTCTTTCCCCATTTGCTTGTTTGAAACCAATGGGGAAGGCTGCAAATGATCATCACGTCATGTGATCCCAGGATGCTGCAATCATTATAAATACATGCCAGTTGCCAAGCAGCTGAATGTTGATCTTGTGACTGTGCAAAAGCTGCTTTATCATAAATGTGATAAATATATGTGTCAAAATCTGTGATGACCCAGGATGGGATACAAAATAAACACAGTCACAAAAAACAGGTGAAGCCCCTTTTATTCCTTCACTTTGCTTCTAAGCTCCAAATATCTTTGACTGGAGACAAAAAACTCCCACACAAGCAGTTACAAGAAGGAGGAAATCATAAAGAGTAAAAAAACAACACAAACCAAGATAAGGGCTGGAAGACATCCACAGATATCAAAACACACACTGGGAAGGACGCCAAACTCAGAGAGGAACAATAAACTAGAGATTTTCCACACTTTGTTTCCAGCACTCGCCTGTATGCATGTACGTCCTCTTATCCAGTTGTCACAGCAGCAGCCCATGAAGAGGATCAAGGCCCTCTCCTCTCAAGTAGACCATGCTATTCACGTCTCTCCCTTATCCTCTCCTCCCTGCAAGCCCTAGGATGGATAGGCGATGGGCCTGGGTCCTCCTCTGACTGCCCAGCCTGCTTCTGCCCTTCCCCAGCCTCCTCCACAACCTCCAGAGCCACCCTTCCACTCCCTGTCGGCTGTTCCTCCTCTCCCTCAGAGTCAGTCTCCAACAGGGGCATGACAATATCTTTTAGTATCATTGTAACTTTGGTGGTAAACAAAAGTTGGTAAGTCAAGGACCACCTGTATTATACATTGTACAGGTAATCCTTGATTTACAACCGTTCATTTAATAACCACTCATCCGGCCACGGGAATGCTGTGATGGTCATAAGTGTGAGGACTATTCGTAAGTCGATTTTTTTCCAGTGTCACTGTAACTTTGAATAGTTGCTAAATGCATGGCTGAAAGTCAATGATTAAGCTATGATATTTAAATTTAGTAGCTTGAACAATGGGGCGGTACAATGAGCCAGAACACACAGCGATTATACGTGACTGATTGGAGAGGGCTACTCTTGCCTGAGACAATCTGCGCTGTGATTGGTTGTTATGGGAGGGGAGGGGGGCGTTTCCCCTTTTCCGCTTTTTCCTTCTGTGGGCCCTGTATGCTCTGTGGTTTACCTCAGGGTGCTCCTGTTTGCCTGACTGTCTTGTCTGCTGTAAATATAGATGTAAACATAATATTTATATAAAACAAGAAGTTCGTATCAGCATCTTTTTCATTTTGGACACCTGTTGTGCAATTCCCTGACAGACTTACCTCTTCTTCACCACCAGAAGAAGATGCTTATCTTCCAACAGACTTCCTCTTTTGACTTTACCTATTGATTAATCTCTTTGATGTACATAGACGCCTACCTTATGCAGCATAACTCTGAGCAGCTCTTAAGCAATCACAAAACAATAAAAGCCGTAAAACAACAACAACAGAAAAGCTAACATCTGGCTGCCATCCAAGATGGCTCATCCCCAGGCATCCAGGAAATAAACAATATTAAAGAAGTTCCCTGGACCCCATTCTCACCCTATCCTAATACTTGTAGAGAAAAGCCATCCATAGCTCATGAGGGGGCCAGAAGCATGGGGACCTGCCAGATCTGGGATCAGAGTTAGATCTTAAAGGCTTTCCAGAACTCCATATCTGACTCTATTGCAATTTAGGGGCTTATGAGCATTTTAATTTGCACCATTGAAGTACACCACCAATGTCCAATCTTGGTGACTTTTTGACTTGTGGACTTCAACACCCAGAATTCTTCAGTCCTTTTAAAAAAATATTGAAAATACTTCTACTCATCATGTTTTAAAAACAGTTTTTTTTAAACATGGCCACCTTAAGATGTGTAGACTTCAACTCCCTGAATTCCCCAGCTGGCTAGGAAATTCTGGGAGTTGAAGTCCATAAAGTCCATAAGGCCACACTTGGAATACTGCATTCAGTTTTGAACACCACAATGTAAAAAATATGTTGATACTCTAGAAAGGGTGGAGAGAAGAGTAACAAAGATAATTAGGGGATTGAGAACTGTTGCAAGAACTGGGTATGTTTTAGTCTGATGAAAAGAAGGACTAGGAGGTGATATGAGATCAGTCTTCAAATATCTCAGAGGCTGCCACAAAGAAGAAGGAATCAAGCTATTCTCTAAAGCACTGAGGGCAGGACAAGAAGCAAAGGGTGGAAACGAATCAAAGAGAGAAGCAATCTAGAACTAAAGAGAAATTTCCTAACAGTTAGAACAATTAACCAATGGAACAATTTGCCTCCAGAAGTTGTGAATGCTCTTAACACTGTCAGTTTTAGAAAGGATGTTAGATAATGAAGTGTGTAAGGTTTCCTGCCTAGGTAGGGGGTTGGACTAGAAGACCTCCAAGGTCCCTTCCAACTCTGTTATTCTATTCTATTCTAAGCTGCCAATGTTGGACATCCCTGAGATACACTATCGCAACAACAAAATTTGAGGTCTAGAGCCCAGAGGCAAAACTTAGTACAGTCCAAATTTATGCCCTGTGAAACAATTAATGCAATTTCTCTCTCTTTCCTTTTAGTGGTTGATCTATTTTGATTTTGTTCAAATGCTCAATGTTATATCTTGTTTTTGTTATATTGGTATACTCTGTGTAAATCAATGACTAAAAATAAGCTGTATTATGACTATACCAAAGCTGAAAGTAACAATATAACAAGATAGAAATAGAGTTAGTTTGTAGTTTAATTGCAAAATAAAAAATAAAAAAAAATGAAACATAATCCTAGAGTGTAAATAAAATTATTTAAAGGAAACCCATCACATTTCAGCTCACAAATCTTTTTGTTTCAGAAAACAAATAAGCCGTTTTTAGAAGTGTAATACCTACTATTAACAATATAGCCATTGCTAAGTACATTCCCTGAACTCCAAATAAAATTTAAAATGAGCAGAAAAACTATCAGGCATACTTGTTCTTCTAAAGCCAAATATTTCTCCGTTCCTGTTTTATGTTCATAAGTTCCCTGTTAAAGAGAACAAGTACTACATATAACCACTGACAATTTTTACTTTCTTATTTTGGCAAAATAAAATCATCAGAGGTTTGGCAACTGCTCTGAAGCTGCTTTTACTGTAGCCTTTTATGTGGTAAAAGCTGACAGGTGAATCACTGGGTCAAGCAAGTGGAACAAGTTAATTTATTACAGGAAAGGCCACAAATTGGTATGTATAAAAGTCCTCATGAAATCAGCTGGATGTTCTAAACAGCCACACACAATTGAATTGTTGCAATAAAAAGAAGTAGAACAACTGAATTTGGGATGGGCCTCAGATTAAATCAAGAATTGAGCATTGTGGGATCAAATAAAAAAAATGCGATGTTCTTGCTTCAGTACAATTGCTGTCTCTCTCCTGGATTCCTTATGGGGAGGCTGGAAGAGATGCTCTCAGCAAATCTGCCTTTTCTCTAAACTTAGAATATTAACCCTAAGGAAGATGGAAGGCAAAGAAGAACAGGAATGTGGGTGCTTCATCACTGGAGGCTTTTAAGAAGAGACTGAACAACCATTTGTCTCAAATGGTATAGGCTCTCCTGCTTGAGCATGGGTTAGACTAGAAGACCTCCAAGGACCCTTCTAAGTCTGTTATTCTGTTCTGTTAAAATTTCTTCTGAATGAAGGCAAATATACATGTCCCAGGATAATGTTGTAGGATCCATTTGGGTCAAATAAGAAAAATGTAATGTTCTTGCTTCGGTACAATTGCTGTCTCTCTCCTGGACTCCTTATGGGGAGGCTGGAAGAGATGCTCTCAGCAAATCTGGACCAGAGGTGTTTGGTCTTTCAAGCTTTTGGACTCATGCTAGAGCCCATTCTAAGGGAACTTCTCTTTCATCAGAATGAAATTCTGGTTCCTGTTGTGGTTGTAAGCTGAGGACTGACTACCTGTACACATGAAACTGCTGATGAGAGAAACCCAAACTGCCATGCTACAATTAGCAACCTAGTCTTATTTTGTTTAGGGCAGTGTTTTTCAACTTTGACAGCTTTACTATACATGGACTTCACCTCTCAGAGTTCCCCAGCCTGCATGCAACTTTACCTCCCAGCATCTTAAAAGTTGCCGAGGTTGAAAAACATCGATTTAGGGCAATGCTTGATTCTCATCAGGATATCTGAATACCTTAGGCTGGATTTGCTTGATAGGACAGCTGCTAAAACCAGCCTGTTGGGAAGGAATAATCCAATTTCTTCCAGGAAATACATTTTCCAATTACAGTATGAATGCACAACTCCCTGTTTGCTTCCGGCTGCCTTGCATCACACCCCATCCTTAAACTACTTTTTCCTCTTTGCTAGCTGATAAATTAAAGGCTGGCCTTTGCCAGCTGGCAGCAGGTTGAAAACTGGCTCCAGTTTCCTTGTTTGCAATGGAATTGGGGGTGTTTTCACACAATGTGGAACCTGAAAGACTGGCTCTCCAGCTACAGAAGCATTGTTTGCCAGTTGTCCAGTTTTTCAGAGTTGAACAAACTTCCTGGGTTGACTTCCAAGTCTGCTTTTTAGAACAGCCGAGCAGAAAGGGGCAAACAGCAGATTTGTTTGTGTGGCTAGGTGGCACCAAGCCTAAATCCTTTTCTCAAGAAGACATTTTTGGTTTCTTTCCATAAATTCTCAGCAATTTCATGCCCCTTGGCAAGGCTCTGTCCACACTCAGCATTCTCTCCTGGCTTAATGTGCGTGTTGGTGAGTTTCAAGCTGTTTGATCTTCAGAGAATCTGAGCAATAGATGACTTGTTTTATGGGGGATAATTTCAGTTTTTCAAAACACTGAACTCTTAAAACTAATTGAGGAAGGAAGAATGGAAATGTCTTCAGGGTATAGTAAAAAAATTAAAAAGTCATAATGGCACCTAGGGCAATGCAGCTAAAACTTGGCTTGTATCCAGGCAATGCTTTGACTGTGTAGCATTGTGGGCATTACAGCTAATCCTCGAATTACAACAGTTGTAATGGTTAGTAATGTTAAGCCTGTGTTCCCCAACCAGGGTTAAGGAGACAAGCTAAACAGAATGTGCAGCGTTAGTCAGATAGGCACACAGATAAATGAGTGATATAAGTTTGTATGTTTGTTAACATACAGTAAAAATAACAGATACGCTTGTGCTATCAAAAATATAGTTTATTCCATTTATAGCATAGTCAAAATAACAGTCCATTAGTCATGTATCATTTAGTCAGTCCATTCAAGGATATTCAGTTAGCAAAGTCCGTGTAGAATATCCTATGTCGGTTCACTTACAAATCAGTCCTTTGTCTCTCTCCTGTTCGAGTAACGCAGTCTTGAGTCCATGCAGTAATTAGGGATCATCAAAGCCAGAGAGAGAGCAAGCTGTCCTCTTGCTTCTTTTAAAGTGCTTTCACAACCACTCCCCTAATTACATTCCTATATTTAAAGTTGCAGACACTTTAACTAATAAACCATGATAACATATTTATTATTTTACCTAAACCAGTTAGAGTAAACAATGTTATCCCTAGCAAGTAACATTCAAAGTTACAACTGCAGAGAAAAAAAGAGACTTATGGCCATTTTTCACACTTCTGACCATTGCAGCATCTCCATACTAATGCGATCAAAATTCAGATACTTGGCAACTGACTCATATTTATGATGGCTACAGTGTCCCAGGGCCACATGATTCCCTTTTGCAACCTTCTAGTGAATGGGCAAGTCAGATTCACTTAACAACGATGTTACTAACTTAACAGCTGCAGTGATTCACTTAACAACTGCAGCAAGAAAGGTCATAAAATGGGGCAAAGTTCAAAAACACATGTTTCACTTAGCAGCATAAATTTTGGGCTCAGTTATGGTTGTAAATTGAGGACTATCAGTGCAAGTAACCAATGCTGTTATGGTAAATCTGTTAGTGGGCTTCTAGCTACTTGCAGTTTTATTCCTTGTTCTCTCTTAACAGAAGTCCCTCCCTGTTTCTTATGACATAACTAGTAAAACCGTTGTCCATGAATTAAATGCAAGCAAATCCTCTCCTTTGGAGCAATTTCCCATTCAGATTGGCTAAATAGACCTGAAACAATCATAATTACTGCTGGCTGTCCCCGACTTGGGATTAGAGCAAGAGATTTCCAACAGAAATACGATCTCTTTGCGTACATGCATGTGCCTTCAGCAACCCTTTGAGAGCCTCGTTTTGCACACAGCAGATTTTTTTTCTAGGGTTAGACACATGTCTTGATAGCATACAAGGAAGCAAAACCCAACACAACCGAATGAAAGTGACATTTAATTAACTTGCCTTGACATTTACATAACATTTAAATTAAACGTAGTTAGCATGATTGCCCCCAAATCATCTAATTAATAATCTTCTTGTGTAACAACAAATATTTGGTAGCAAACTTTTGCAGGGACACTGAAGGCTTGTAAGGAGCACAAGCAGAATTGGATCCTTACATCGCGCACCTCTTTTTGGGACGGTCTCTCTCTCTCAATTCTGTAAAACAGTGGTATATAAATAGTGGTAACTTTCATTTTTCTTTATTTAAAGTACCTAAGCAATGAAACACAGATACAAAATTTTAAACACAGAAAAACCAAATTGGAAACAATTAAAAATGAGAACAGGGTTATCAACCAACTTCTGCAAGCTACAGCTTTGTCTAGAAACTTGACAGCCTTCCAAACACAGATAGTCCTCAACATATAACCATAACAGAGCCTGCCCATTAGGGTTGTGTGTTGTGATCGTAATAAAATAGGTCAGCCAGGGGGTTGACTCAATTTTATGAACTTTTTTTGTGGTGGTTGTTAATTGAATACAGCACTTGTAAAATGGGTGC
This sequence comes from Hydrophis major, assembly GCA_033807585.1. Classification (NCBI taxonomy): domain Eukaryota; kingdom Metazoa; phylum Chordata; class Lepidosauria; order Squamata; family Elapidae; genus Hydrophis; species Hydrophis major. The sequence continues at coordinate 14,201,048 of CM066336.1, read as the reverse complement.
TGCAATAATTAAACAAATCAATGATACACTGAGGGTGGTTTTTTTTACCAAAAACTGAGATTGCCGTCACAAAATGTGGTCACATAACTGTGGGGTGCTGCCATTGGCCGTAAATGCGGCACTGTTGCCAGGTTCCCAGTCACATGATTACAAAGAGGACCCAACTTTGGAACTTTGAATCCAGGTCATTCTCTTTTCCAGCTCAGTCGTAAGTCAAGGACTACCTAGAAGTAGATTCTCAAGTTAGGCAGAAGGAAGGTGGTAACATTCTTGACCAAAAGTCTACGGAGATTCTCAGTCATCCAGGCCATGGTTGTCCGAAAGACACTTTTTCAAGAGGAATGTGGACTTTCTGATTTTGCTTTGAAGACGTTTTACTTCTCATGCAAGAGAACTGAAGAAGCTTCTTGGATGAGAAGTGAAATGTCTTCAAAGCAAAATCAGAAAGTCCGGTTTCCTCTTGAAAAACATATTTGGGGACACCTTGACCAAAACCACAACTAAAATGTCTAACAGTGGGACATAGGGCTATCTCATAAAACAAAAAAGAAGCATTTTTTTAAAAAAAAAACTGTTTTCCTTTAAAAAAAATACTAGATGTGAAGGCCATGAAGCTTCGAGGGGAGGGGTCTTTTTCAGATAAGTATTGATTGTGAAATTGACATTTCTCACATCATTTCTGCTGGGTTTGTGTATTTTTTTCACCCTGTTTCATTCTGTGGCTGGGTAGGAGTTCTCAGGAATGCCCACCGACCCCCTTTGAACATGATACGTATTCTTAACCTTTGGAAAGACCTTGCTTTGATCTGGCTGATACAGCGGAAACACTGGCTGACCTTTGAAAGCCTCCCCTGGCTGCAGAAAGGAAGCATTCCCCCTGTTTCAGGGGAGACAGGATGGCTTGATAAGGGGGCATAATGGAAGGGTATATTGATCAGACTGCAGCTGGATCAGATGAAAGCTGGGCTGGGGGTTGCGATGGTACATTAAGAGAAGGGGAGGGGCTGCTAGTGTCTAGAAGAAGCCCTGAGCACTTTAGAATATTAACTTTCCTGGGTGTTTGCTTTGCCATCTGTATGATTTATGGGGAGGGAAATCAATGGAAGCCAATGAAATAGGTCAGGGCCATTACTTGGGCCCGAGAAAGCAAATTGTAGTGTTGTTTCACTTGCCTTTAAAGGATCAAAGGGCACCAGGGCGATGATGCAGTGAAAGATAAGATGGGCCTTCCATTAACTGTCGAGAGATATGATTAATAGGAACGTGTCTGCTTTGAAACAGATTTGAAAGAAATGCTTTGAGGCTTGATCCGAAGCACAGCCACTCCCTGTGGATCATAAAAGCAACCAGGTCTTTTGGGGGGGGGGGTTCCTATGTGGTGGAGAAAAAAAACCTCAAACGGTTATAATATTACATGTCCCTCTTAAAAGCCCTCTAATAGATTTGTGATTACTGCCGGTAATGTTGGACTGATATTTTTTCAGCATGAACGAGGTTCAGATCAGGATGAATTGCCATAGTGTGAGTCTGAATGCAATGATTTGCACCAACACATCCATTATTGCACCTCAAAAATCAGAAAGGCTTGGTTTCATAGCAAGATCAGCCGAACACTTCGAAGATTGGCTGATCTATTTTTAGGTTTTTATGACCACTTCGGGGTGGTGGTTTTTGCATTGTGGCTGAAAGGTTATATAACATGAATCATTGTTGGCATTAAAGGCTGCAAACCTTTTCCAGTGGTGGATACATCTGCCAGCGGCAAAAAATAATTTATAACCGAAGGTAAACTCTGAGGTTGGGTCTTCACATATTTTTTTCTGGCTTTTAAGATACAGGTAGTCCTCGATCTACAACAGTTCATTTAGTTTGAAGTTACCATGTCACTTGAAGTTACCGTGTCACTAAAGAAAGTGACTTATAACCATTTTTCTGTTGTGATTAGCTGGCAGCAGGTGCAGATGGCTGAGGAGAGCGAGGACTCTGGTGAGGGGCCAGGACCATTAGGGAGTAGACTGATGCCTTCAGAGATTGTGGGGGCTGGCAGCAGTGATGAGGAGGTTCCTGAGGAGCCTGTGCCAAGTGCATGAAGGATTGCTTGAAGGAAAGAGCAGCTACAGCAGCACAGGCGACTCGGGAGTAAGGCTGCAAGGTCATGGCCCCTCCCTCAAGAGGATAAAAGCCAGGCTTGGAAAAGCGTTCTTTGCAGATAGCAAAGAAGCTCTGAAGCTCAACTGGTGGACATCTTAGTTCATGTTTAGAGAATCTTGTAAATTAGTTCTTATCTTTGGCATCATTGACAATCATACTTGGCGATCATATGACCCAAGGATGTTGCAGCTCTCATAAATATATGCCAATTGTCAAATGCCTGATTTTTTTCCATGTGGTCATAGGGATACTGTGACAATCGTGTGAGACTTGATCATAAATTACTTTTTTCAGTGCCTTTGTAATTTTAAAATGGTCACTATCTTGTCTCTAATTTTCTGGCTGAATATAGACAGGTAGTTAAACACTACAAAGGCTTCCATACAAAGTTTCTTTATTGGATTATATCAGGCACCCATAAGGTATAACTCACAGTTATGCTGAGATTCAGCTAATGTCCAGTCTTTCCATTGTTGTCTTCATAGTGTGAAAAGATAGTTATCTTCATCCTATAATGATACAGCAAAGGAAGACTCCAGCACGATGCTGGGGTCCAGGTAGGAATGACCAAAACTCCCCCCAACCCAACCAGGGGTCAATTCAGTGACCAATCAGGATTACAGATGTGATCACATGACATGAACTACATCTCCCATGAGGCATTAACTACATTTCCCATGAAGCATTCCCTTAAGGGGACAGCCTCCATTCCCAACTAACTATATACTGTCTAACCAGCACAGTCACTAAACGAATGATTGCAAATCAAGGACTACCTGTGTCCATTCTTTGACTGAAGCCTTTGGACTTCCCAACCTTCTAAAAGGCCATCACTGAGGAATCCAATTTAGTTTCTGGAAGATGGCTATGCAGCTAGTCCTCAATCAAAATTTGGATGCTTGGCAACTGACTAGTATTATGAAAGTTGCAATGTCCCAGAGTCATGTCATCCTCTTTTGGGACTTTCTGACAAGCCAGGTCAATGGAGAAACTGAATTCATTTAACCACTGTGTTACTACCTTAACGGTTGCAGGGATTTGCTAAACAACGGTGGCAAGAAAGGTTATAAATTGGAAGAAAACTCACTAAAACAAGTGTTTCCCTTAGCGGCATCAATTTTGGGCTTGATTATGGTTGAGGACTACCTGCAGTTTGTATCATTCAGATCAGTGCATCTGCAGTCAGAGAGTCTGGATGTATTTGTTACCCTCAGCCGTAATCCTCTGATCCAGCATTGCTCTCCAGCAGAAGCTCGGTTAATTTGCAGCCTTAGACATCAACAACGTAAGCGTAGGATGGGATGTTACCCACTTATTCGCTCCACCTCCCGTCCACGTTGTGCTGTAATGTGACTTGCTGCAGCTGATGTTATGTCAAGCACACGTGTCGGTGGGGAGAGAAGAACGATTATCCCCACCGCCGTCTGCTAACTTGCAAGTGAGCGGTTTGATGCTTCTGGAAGGCAGATGGGCATCAGCTTGGGAGTCCCCTCGGAAACAGGAGAGAAGTGGGCCCAAATAGCAAGGCTATGCCTTGGCTTGGCTGATGTCCAAGGAGCCAGGACATAGTAGCTTTGGGCATAGTTTAGTGCAGGAGGTGATGCACTTTAGATAGATAGATAGATAGATAGATAGATAGATAGATAGATAGATAGATAGATAGATAGATAGAATTCTTAAGTGTGATTGCACACACAAGGAATTTGTCTTGGTGCAAATGCTCTCAGTGTACATAAAAGGAAAAGATACATTTGTCAAGAGTCAAGACACATAAAGTACAACAGTTAATAATAATCATAGGGTACAATAAACAATCAAATCATTCTAGGAAACAGTCAAGATAAATCGTGAGGATACAAGCAACAAAGTTACAGTCATACAGTCACAAGTGGAAGCAGTTGGGTGATAAGGAATGATGACAAGATTAACAGTAATAGTAGTGCAGACTTTGTAAATATTTGGACAGTGTTGAGGGAATTATTTGTTTAGCAGAGGGATGGCATTCGGGTAAAAACCTGTCCTTGTGTCTAGTTGTTCCGGTGTGCAGCGCTCTATATTTACAAAGTCTGCACTACTATTACTGTTAATCTTGTCATCACTCCTTATCACCCATCCCCTCCTACTTGTGACTGTATGACTGTCCTATCCTACCCTATCCTATCCTATCCTATCCTATCCTATCCTGTCCTATTTCTTATTCTATTCTATTCCTTTATTCTATTTTATTCTATTCTTATTCCATTCCATTCCATTCCATTCCATATTTTCTATTCTATTCTATTCTGCTCTGTTCTGTTCTGTTCTGTTCTGTTCTATAGCATTGTTTTGAGCATAGGAGTTGAAACAGTTTATGTCCAGGATAATGATGAATGAATAGCAGTAAGGAGTGAATGGGGCTGGGCTGGGAGAAATAAGCAGATCCCTTTTCACAGTGACTTTTCAAAAAATATGTATTTAGTATGTTTTATCAACAAGAATATAATGCAAAATAAAAAAAAAATGGAAAAACGTACATCCAGCAGTAGCAGCAAAAATAAAAGTTTACCAAAAAAAGAGGGGTGTGTGGAATGACCCAAACATCAAATACAGGTGATCCTTGACTTACCACCACAATGGAGCCCAACATTTCTATTGCTAAGTGAAACATTTGTTAAATGCCGCATTTTATGACCTTTCTTGCCCCAGTTGTTAAGTGAATCATGGCAGCTGTTAAGTTAGCAACATGGATGTTAAGTGAATTCAGCTTCTGCATTAACTTTGCTTGTCAGAAGATCACAAAAGGGAACTGCATGACCCTGCAACCATCATAAGTATGAGTCAGTTGCCAAGCATCTGAATTTTCATCACGTCACCCTAGGGAAGCTGCAGTGGTTGTAAGTGTGAAAAATGGTCATAAGTGCATGCTGTTGTAACTTTGAATGGTCAGTAAATGAAAATAAGTCAAGGATTACCTGTAAGTCTAACACTGAACATACAAAAAGAAAAAAAATCCACTCCGGCTGGATACTGCAAAGAAAATTAAAAAAACCAACCCTGATAAATTCTCTTCCCCTTACATAATGGGCCTACAAATAATCACAAGCTTTCTCATCCTTATTTAAAGAGAAAAAGATATAACAAATATTTTAGATGAGGAGTTCTCCATCTAATCTTTTTTCACAATGACTTTTCAATCTACAGAAGAGAGTCCCAATTTTGTGCTATGGAGGAGGCTGGGGAAGGGCAGAGGCTGGTTGGGTAGGTCCATCCCCTCTCCATCCTAGGGCACGCAGGGCGGAGAGGATAAACGAGAGACGTGAATGGCGTGGTCTACGGGGGAGGAAAGGGCCTTGATCCTCTACATGGGCTGCAACTGTGAGAACTGGTTAAAAGGACAGACACGCGTATAGGCCAGTGCTGGAAACAAAGTGGGGAAATATTTCTAATCTGTCCGTTCTTAGCTGAGTTTGGCATCCTTCTCAGTGTGTTTTTCAATATCTGTGGACCTCTTCAAGCCCTTTTTTCCTGGTTCCCTTAATTGCTTCAGTGTGGTTTGTGTTGTTTGTACTCTTTATAATTTATAGGGATTTTTAGTTTAAACGGCATTGCCTCCTTTTTGTAACTGCTTGTTGGGGAGTTTTTTTGTCTCCAGTCAAGGATATTTGGAGCTTTGAAGCAAAGTGAAGGAATAAAAGGGTTTTACCTGTTTTTGTGACTGTATTTCTTTTGTATCCCACCCTGGGTCATCACATTCTGCTACAGCCCTCCGTAGATGGCTTGCCCAAATAAAATAAAAGAGGAAGGCCTGGAAAATAAGTTTTGACCATATCCCTGATTTAGGTTTAAAGAAGTTTAAGTTTCAAAAATTAAAAAGAAGTTAAAATACATAATGGCAATACATCACAATAGAAAAAGGGGGATGGAGACAACAGGGATAATTTATAAAGTGACCTTTAAAACCCCCCCACCAAAAATAACATGTGGAAAAAATTACTTCTAACTCTCTTTAACAGGGATATACTTAAAAAATAAAATTAAACCAAAAAACTAAAAATACACAAAACTAAAAATATGAGTTATACATACTGAATAGTCAAATAATAACAATATATAATAACATAGTCTCTTATTCTAAATAAAATACATAACCAATAAATGCACCATACTAACAATTCCACAAATACACATATTACCAAATATTTCTATAATCAGTTATAATAAACCAAACTTAAACAGATACATAAAAGCTTAAAATTAAAGGTGTATCTATTAAGCTTCAATAGTGTACAACATTTCTGTAATTAAAACTTATCCGATCATCAGATCCCAAAGTAAAACTTTATTTTTATCTTTATCAAGCCCAAAGTCCAAACATGTTTTTCCACATACAAAGAAAATTATTATCTTTAATCAGTCGATTTCACCATCTCAGGTAGTCACTTCACAACCCATGCTTCCATTGTGAGAATTTGTATATCTGCATCTTTGCCTTAGTTGTGCGATCTTGATCAGGTTGTTTAAAAAAAAAGTTTCCAACTCCTTCTTTGTTTGAAGATGCCGCATGATACGATGCTTTTGATTGTGTTTAAACAGGCTTTTTCCAAGCTGAGAAGTCTTAAGATTTCTCTTAAAGTTTCCTTTGTCTCCTATCCACAGTCACTCTTGTTTCCCTAACCCAGAAATCTCACTAATTGCCTTTCCATTCTAAGGAAATTACCCTACAAGTACATTGATTTGCTTTCCTGCGTCCTACCTTTTCAGAAACAATGCCAAAATTTGAGATTTCAAAATTGGATTACATTATACCATGTCCCTGCTGAGAGAGGCCTGCATGTGAGAACACACTGAACAGCATGTAATAACAGGCTGTGATAATAGTTTATAATTTATGAGGTAGTCAAGGATGGTTGGGAAATTTCTGGGGGTGAAATACTGGACAAGAGGGAAAAATGTCAGCAAATGCAGTTTTTCAACTTATAGCAGGCATGTCCAGTCTGTAGGCCACATGCGGTCCTAGAGAGCTAGCACAGGTAGTCCTCTACTAACAATAGTTCATTTAGTGACCGTTCATAGTTACAATGGCACTGAAAAAAGCGACATGACCATTTTTCACACTTATTGTGATGACCTGGGGCGTGGCACAAGGGCAACACCAGCAACTCTCCCAGAAACAGCCTTTGGCTGCAGAGAATCAAGTCCAAAACATGGTCAACAAAAACTGTAACATTAAGTCCAATCAAGCCAAACTGAGGTAATTAGTTTGGCAGGACAGGAGCAAGAATTCCAGACATGAAGGCATGGCAAAACTCACACAGTTGGGAAAACACCAGGAACACAGATAAGCAACGACAACACAGGATAAAGTCACATTTGCTCCCAGCAGCTGCTGCAGTTAGATTTCAGTTCTTATAAACTTTCATTCCCAGGTGTGGCTAATGAAGGGAATCAGGGCCCTTTCCTCTCCCGTAAACCACGGAACCCAGGTTGCTCTCTTCTCCGTTCCTCCCTGCGTGCCCTAGGTTGAAGAGGGGGTGGGCCTGGGTCCTCCTCTAAACTCCCTTTTAAGTAATTAAACTCTACAAAGACTTCCATACAAAGTTTCATTATTGGATCACACCAGGCATCCTCAAGGTATAACTCACAGTTATGCTGAGATTCATCTAATGTCCAATCTTTGCATAGTTGTCTTCATAGTGTGAAAATATGGTTATCTTCATCCCATAATGATACAGCAAGGGATCCAACACGCTGCTGGGTCCAGGCAAGGTATAGAACAAAAGGCTTCCCCAACCCAACTAGAGGTCAATTCAGTGACCAATCAGGATTACAGATGTGACCACATGACATGAACTACATTTCCCATGAAGCATTCCCTTAAGGCGAACAGCTCCCAATTCCCAATTAATATATACTGTCTGAACAGCACAGTCAGCCTAATGCCCTGAAATTGGGTCCTCATTTTCAGCCGGTGGGGATTGAACTGCTGGCAGCTGATAGAATTAGCCTGCAGTACTGCATTCTAACCACTGCGCCACCATAGCTTTTATAAATAAATAAAATAAAGGAAATGCTAAAGCTCAGTGGAAAAGCGCACATGCTTTACATGTGTAAGATCCCACAGCTAATCCCTGTCACGCATCAGCTAAAAGGATCAGGTAGCAGATAATGGAAAGAAACCCTGAAGGGCCACTGCCAGGCAGAATAAACAATGCTATAAGATGGTCCAAGGTCACTGGGGTTGCAGCATCCTGGAGAGGGGCGGGGTCAGTTCCCTGTGGGATCTGATGCAGGTTGAGCAACTGTGCTGACTCTTAAAGAGTCTGGTGCCCCCTGTCAAGAAAGCAAGGAAGAGGCACACAGAGGCAAGGAAAGGCACCCAGGATTCAGCAGCAAGCACTTCTCGTACCCCCTGGCTGGCTCAGGAATTCTGGGAGTTGGAAGTCCACAAGTCATAAAAGAGCCATCGTTCCTTACCTCCACGCATGACAAGCAGTAGGACCTCTGAAGTCCACAATTTTTGGGACCAGAACCCTGTAGATCAGGGGTGTCCAACCTTGGCAACTTTAAGACTGGGAGTTGAAGTCCACAAGTCTTAAAGTTGCCAAGGTTGGACACCCCTGCTGTAGATGCTCCTGAGGCTAGACAAGAAATTCTGTCAAACCGGTGGCTCTGTGGCCTTTAAACTATTTTCCAGGGCGGCCCTGAACTCTTTGAAAGTGTAGCTGGGGGTTTCCAATGAGAACTGACAGCTGAAATGCACCTTGTCTATTTTCAGCCTCTCTATCTAGTAGGGATGGGCTATCAGATACCTACAGCATGCCAGCAATGTCACTGGTGTCATTGTTCCCAACCAAGCCAGCTTTAATGAATACTTTGCAAGGGATCTTAACGTTGACTCTAACTGTACAGACCCTAAACAGCTCAGTATTATTCCCAGTCTAAATTAGTCACCTGGGACATTATCCAGATATTGTGGACACCCACAAAAGAGGAGGGGGTCAATTTATTCTCCAAAGCACCAGAAGGCAGGAGGAGAAACAATGGATGGAAACTAATCAAGGAGAAAGACAACCTGGAATTAAGAGAAACTTCCGAACAGTGACACAATTAACCAATGGAGCAGTTGGCCATCAGAAATCAGTTGGCTTCCGACCAGCAAAATCAGTGGAGGAAGCCCAGATTCACTTAATGACCTCATGATTCATTTCACAACTGCCAGTGATTCGCTTAAGAACGGCGGCAAAAAAGATAATAAAGGCATGGCTCACTTAACAACCGCCTTACTTAACAACAGACATTCTGATCCCAATAGTGGGGTTAGGTCAAGGACTATCCACTATAAATTAGTTGCAAATTCTTCCAGGTTTCAAAAAGGTTGTTTTCTCAGCCCTACCTAGAAAGATGACAGACTGAACCCAAATGCAAAGAAGAGGTTCTACCACTGGCTGATAATTTCCTCCCCACTCCTAAAAATAGAAACCAAGGAATTCTTTAGTTTGGGTGATTCCTTTCATCAAATTCTTTTGTTTGGACTTAGTGTGTCCTTGTCATTTGTAAACTTTGTGTTCTGGGGCTTGATATGTTATGTAAAACCAGCCCAGGTGTGTGTGTGTGCGTGTGCTTTCAGCTTTATTTAGGAAACATGGTTAAGCAAAACCATTTCTTCATTCAGCCCTGCAATTTAGCCCTTGGATAAAGGGCTGATATAAGAAGGAATGTAGGGAACTTATTTTTGTTAACAAAGGGAGCTTCTCTGTGCCTCATTTTGAGATTCCCGGCTAGGAGCCCTAAATTTCTTTCTCTTCTTCAGAAAGTAACCCCTTCCCCACATTGTACCATCTAAGCAAGCAGGCTTGGGGTGGTAGCCATCTGCACCTTTTTGTGTGGGGTATATGTGTGTGTCCCGTCCCATCCCATGTTTTCTGTTTTGATCTGTGCCCCCTGAGACCTTAAGTAATTAATATCCCAAATGGTGCCATGTTTTATTTTACACCAGAAGGGACCTGGATGCAAACCGAGTATAATTTCTTATCCCTTCCATTGTTCAGGCCCAGCCTTTGTGGACACTGCCGTGCGCATGATTGCCTTCCTTTCTTCCTTTTTCTCTTTCACCCCCCCCCCGACACACACACACACACACACACACAGAGGTTTGGGTCTTTTCAGCATGATAATATCGACCCATTATTTATTTTGCCCTGCAGCAGGACGTGTCCCAGCTGCAAGGCTTTTGTTTACAGTAACTTCGTGGCAAGGATGTTACTCCAAAGCTAATAATGCTTAGGTGACTATTAAAATTGTTGAAAGACTAGAAACTGGGCTGGCCAGCACAGCCATTCACAGTAGGCCACCGGCCCATCCGGATCTTGGCTTTGTTTCTTTTCATTTTGCTTTTATATTTATTAGTCCTGGAACCTCTTTTGTCTGCCCTGCTTTCTTCCTTGATGCTTGGTGGGAGGCCAGAGATAAGCCATTTATCATGATCCCCTTCCCTTCACCAACTTCCAAGGGCACCTGGCCATCCCTAGTGGGTTGAAGGAAGAAACTCATTTGGGCAGCCATGTTTAATTCCCGGGATAGTGTAATCTCTGGCACCATCTGTGTCCCTGCCTGGATGGAGGAGGCCAGAAAGCTCTTGGGATTTCTCCCAGAAGGTGAATGTCAAGAGGGCTTGTTTATTCACTGTCTGTCCAGATAACATCCCAGGTCACAGGAGGACAGTTTTGTTTGGTTTTGAAAGAGCCGCTGAGCCGGATCTCGGCTAGCCATGGAGACTGGCTTACAGTAGCCCGTCAAGAGAAAAAGAAAAAAAAAAAAGGGGGGGGGGTCCTTGAACCAAAGCAGCAAAGAAACTTCCCTGGGGCAAGATAGAACAAAAAGAATTGGTGGTTCCTCCATTAACCGTCCCATGGTCCTCTCCTCCAGCCATAGCAGCTGCAGGCTTGGCCAGCTTCCTGTAGGTGATAGTAGCTGTGCAAGCACATTCAAGTAGTTCCTTAATTTACAACCAGTGGTAAGATTCCATTTTTTTTTTTACTATCGTTCTGTCGGTGTGGCTTGGTGGGTGTGGCAGGGGAAGGATACTGTAAAATCTCCATTCCCTCCCCACCTCACTAACCTGCTTTCCATCTCCCTTCTTCTGCGTAGGGCAACCAAAGAAGACCCAGCCGATCAGCTGGGACTCAATGGGAGGTGGAGAAGAGATGGGGGCGGAGCCAGTCAGAGGTGGGATTTGTCAGTTCTCCGAACTACTCAAAATTTCCACTTCTGGTTCTCCAGAACCGGTCAGAACCTGCTGAATACCACCTCTGCCTATAACAGGCAAATATCTGTAGCTCGGGTGTAGGATGAAACCGGAGGTTCGTTCTCCAAGCTTGTGGGTTGGTTTCTAAACATCGGCATAAGATGGATGCCTTCAGTTCCACGGAAGGAGATAGCAATCTTGGTAACGTTACGATTTTTCTGACCACGTTTGTTAAGTGAATCACTGCCATTCTTAAATTAGTAACATGGTTGTTAAGTGAATCTGGTTTTGCAAAAGGGGATCCAATGACTCTGGGACACTGCAGTCATCATAAATGTGAGTCAGTTGTCAAACATCTCAGTGTAAATCACGTGACCATGGGGATACTGCAACGGTCATAAGTGTGAAAAATGGTCAACAAGTCACTTTTTTTCAGTGCCATGGTAACTTTGAATAGTCATTAAATGAACAGTTGTAAGTCGAGGGCCGCTTGTAGTGTTGTTGAAGTTGTTCAGCAGTGAGTCTCCTTCTCCAAAGTTGAAGCAAGAATACAATTTCAAATTACACTGGTTTATTGGTTAGATTTATATCCTTTCTGTAGAAAATCAAGGGCGATTCATTTATTCCCCAAACATTCTAATACCTTCACTGCTACAGCATGCCGGATTTCTTTCATTTAATCGTGCTGGTATTTTAGAAGTGAAAACATAACTTTGTTTTTTTTGAAGTCCCCTTTTCCCTTTAGAGAACAAAATATAAAACCTACAGTAGCTATTGTAGACTTTGTTTGTAAATTTAATCTGACTGGGTTTTGTAAAATCACGTAATTGTTTACTGCTATGCCTGGGAAAAATGACAGAAAAACAATGCAATTATCGCAATGTTCCTGCACCAGCTCTTTAAAAAATACATCCCAGATCCTGAGCATTTACTTATTGCTGTTCTTAACAATATGATTTATTGCTGGTTGATTAATCTAGTTTTATACCAGTACTGGTACTCCTCGACTAACGACCACAATTGAGCCCAAATTTCTGTTGTTAAGTGAGACATTTATCGCATGAGTTTTGCCCCATTTTATAACCTTTCTTGCCACAGTTGTTAAATGAAACACTGCAATTGTTAAGTTGGTAACACAGTTATTAAGTATATCTAGCTTCCCCCATTGAGTTTGCTTGTCCGAAGGTCGCAAAAGGGGATCAGGTGACCCTGGGATGCTGTAACCATCAATAAATATGAACCAGTTGCTAAGTGTTTAAATTTTGATCATATGATCATGGGAATTCTGCAATGGTCGTAAGTGTGAAAAATGGTCATGTCACTTTTTTCAGTGCTGTTGTAATAATGGTCACTAAATGAACTGTTGTAAGTCGAGGACTACCTGCACTTTATAGATATATGTTCATATGTCACTTATTTAATTACTATTTGGTATATTCTTCTTTGATTATAAACACATATATACAGGCACATACATACATATACATATTAGCTAATATATATTTAGTAATATCTCTCTGGGACATTTGAGTGAATGTTGACTCCTGGCAACTAGTTCATATAGTTTTCTTGGCAAAATTTTGCTATTGCCGCCTCCTTACTGGTCCAAGGTCACCCAGCTGGCTTTGTGCTTAAGGCAGGACTAGAACTCATGGTCTGCTGGTTTCCAGCTTGGTGCATTAACCATTCCACCAAACTAGCATTCTCCGAGACATCTAGCTTTTTTTAAAATGAAATAAAACACTTCATGCATTAACAATGCTTGTATATATGATTGTTTTTCAAAGCTGTATTGGTTGGTTATTAAATATGTTGCTTCTTCCACTCTTTTCTATGTATTCTACACTGATGGATTCTGATGAATTACTATCGGATTCCTGTAATTGGCTCCATTTTGGGGGGTGAGTATGAACTTTTATGAATTTCTTAATGAGTTGAAAGCATTCTTCCAGAAGCAGAAGCTTTGTTTAGTCTCATTTCTTCTTTTTATTGAGTTATTCTGGTTTACATTGTTTAATTCTTCCTTTCTAATGTAACTGAAAGCTTACTGGATTCATTTTTTGATTATTATTATTTTAATGGAGTAGAATTCTAGCGGGTAATTTGTTATTCTACAGCAATGGATATTTTCTGTCGAATGTTCTTCTTTATGTGGTTAGTTCCATGTTATAAATCATATTTTTGAATGGGGGAAGTATGTAGTAGAAGCATTAATATTTGATTGCTGATTTGCATCATGGAGATTTATATGAAACCTGCCCAGAAAAAAAAAAGAATTTATATTGGAAATCTGTCTTGAATTTCTATAGAAGTGCTTTATTTATGAGTAACATCCCAAGGTTTCTGTTTAGCAAAGACACTGCTCCCATATTTATTCAGATGTCAGCTGCGTTTTGTTCCAGATAGGTAGGCTGTAGGATTGCAGCAAAACAATGCTGATATTCCTCAGGTCCTCCTGACTTTTGCAGCTTAAGAAAGAGGACTCTTGGGAATAAGGTTGGTGTTGAGTTCAATAGATTAATATCAGGCACAAAGAATATAGCTTTATTCAAGACCACTCACAAGAATCTGGTCAACTCAAATTCAACACTAAATTCGCAGATAAGGATGAATGGAATTCAGGAGAGGTTGGTCTTACACTGCTTGTGGGAGCACAATGACTCTAAGCTGATGATGTGTTTAACTCCACCATCACCCCCCCCCCCCGCCTGCTCTTCTCCTACAGGTGCTGAATTGAGGGGAGGAGTGAAAGGGTTGAATAGCCTTGAGTGGCTTGTGGGGAGGAAGTGTCTGAAGGGAGATCCTCCTTCACAGTATTTATCTAGTAGTTCTGTAGTGAGTGCTTCTGTAGTAGTTCTGTACTGAGTGAATCTCAGTCTGGTGAGATTCCTATCTGTAGGTGAGCAACAATAAACATACCACTGTAATCAGTTCTTTTGAGTTGTTTTTGGTTCCTTGTGCCTGACAGAAGATGACAGTGTTTTTCCTGTGGTCAGAAATCAAATTGAAGAAGTTTGTCAGTTTTAGCAAACAGGGTAAATGCCTTGTCAGCTTCACTTTGAACCTGTCCCTTGAAGGAAATACTAACAGGTTCCCCAGAGTTTAGGCCAGCCAGCCCATGGTCCAAGTAAGATAGACTTTCTTCTCTGACAGCAGCATGAAAGGGGAAGCTAATGAAACATATCTGAGTTCATTCATTCATTCAGACTTTTGGATTCTTCTTTTGCCAAATTTAAAGTAATTCCTTCCTCCACTAGAGAAGTGAGAGGGAGGCATCTGTTTTATCATATTTATATCTCTCTTCCACGGAACACAAAGTGGTGCATGTACATTTATTTTTGGCTGCGTCAAATAGATCTTGTGCTGTGCAAGGCTAACTAGATCTGGATCTGTTTAATTTCAATGAGACTGTAGTATCTGGTACTTTCCACCTGTTCTTTGGAAGCCCCAACCTAGTTTGCTGATGTAGAAATTAAGCCATTTGAAAGGGCTTTCTTTTGGACTAGGGAGTTGTGGGAGATGAGACTCAATGATATAACATGATTTGTTTGGTTTATGGCATAGCATGCTGGGTAAACCCAGATGCTGTGAATTGCAAGTCACAGTTGCTGACTTCCAGAGCCCCGGTGGTGCAATGGTTAGAATGCAATATCGCAGGCTAACTGCATTCCACTGCCAAGAGTTCAATCCATACTGGTTCAAGATTGAACCTCAGCCCTCCATCCTTGTTAAAATGAGGACCCAGATTGTTGGGGAAAATATGCTGGCTCTGACCTAGGGAGTGCTGTAAAGCACTATGGAGCAGTATATAAGTCTAAGTGCTATTGCTATTGCATACAACATTCAGTAGCAAACCCTGATTTGTTAAACTATTCATAATTGAATGTCTGAACTGGGCCAGAGACACTGTTCAATTTTACTGCCCAAGTTCCTCTGTGCATTTGTTAAATTCCTTTTCTGTAGGCATATTTGGAGGAGCGGCATGAAATGCCAGTGCTGAATTTCAATACTAAATGCTTGTTGCATAACCTTTCCATGTTTATCTGGTAACAGAAGACTTAGCTGGATCAACAGATGGGTTTTACTCATTGAGGAATGCTGTAGAACTTAAAAGAACACTAACTACCTTCCTGTTGATGATGCCAATAATACAAGGCATGAAGGTAGTGCTTCATTGTGAGAAACCTGACCACAATTGGTTTTTTTCCCAAATGGAGTAGTTATTATTCAATTTATGCCAGCTTTTGATGAATAGTTATATATAGGACTTGTAGCTGAAAAGAAATCTTAACTCTTTAGTGAGAGTTCTTTGCTTTCAGCTTTGGGGAACAATGTATTATATATATGGACCACAAATCTCTGAATCAGCATTTTCTGACTAGGTGATTTCCACATGGGTTCACCTATAACTCCAATCATTAAGGCTGTGGTGGCACAGTGGTTAAGATGCAGTATTGCAGGCTAACTGTGCCAACTGCCAGCAGTTCGATCCTGATTGGCTCAAGGGTGACTCAGCTTTTCATCCTTCCGAGGTCGGTAAAGTGAGGACCCAGATTGTTGGGGGCAACGGAGGGCTGTAAAGCAGTATGAAATGATATAGAAGTCTAAGTGCTATTACTAGAGCTATTATTCATAATGTGTCGAATCCAGGCTGGGTGTTTTGCTGTGGACAGACTTATATTTTGTTTGTTGTGGTTGGCATGATATGAATTATGCAGAAGGAAGCTAGGAATGGCCTTCCTTCCTTCCTTCCTTCCTTCCTTCCTTCCTTCCTTCCTTCCTTCCTTCCTTCCTTCCTTCCTTCCTTCCTTCCTTCTTTCCTTCCTTTTCATCTGCTCCCCATACTCAAGAAATTCTGGATGGTGAAAAGAAATATAAATAAACTAGTTATATCAATCCTTTAAGAAGAAACGGAGCTGAAAAAAATTCCAATATATGTTACTCATAAAAACCACATCTACACCAGAGCTCCATCCTGTCCTCTGCATTTCAGGGGGAAAGCCAGGTCTTCACAGCCTTCCAGAAGGCCAACAAGGTCAGGGCTGCCTCCATCTCAAGGTAGAGAGGCTATTCCACAAGACAGGTACCCTGATGGAGAAGGTAAGCAATGCCACCAAAGGGTGGCACCCTGCCAAACATTGTAGAATGGGTAGAAAATGTCACTATTGACTGTTTCTTTACTCCAGGCATCATGGCTGTGGTATCTAAAACAGAGCCACACACTTGCCCCTTCTAGAAATGGTTGGCATTCATGAGACAGAAAAGAAAGTACATTAAATACAAAGGAACATCACATCAATTGCATGCTGTCTCCATTGGCGTGCTACCTCATTTACCTCCATTAGCTTTGCTCAGGCCTGCCCACTGCACCCTGAGCACACCCACTGCAGGGGCTGCAGCTCTTAGCTCATCATTCTGGGTCCCAGGATGGCTCTCGATATAGAGCCTCCATGGCGCAGTGGTGAGAGTGTAGTACTGCAGGCCACTTCTGCTGACTATCAGCTGCCTGCAATTTGGCAGATCAAATCTCACCAGGCTCAAGGTTGACTCAGCCTTCCATCTTTCTGAGGGGGGTAAAATGAGGACCCAGATTGTTATTGGAGGCAATATGCTGTAAAACTGCTTAAAGAGGGCTATAAAGTGGTATATAAGTCTAAGTATGATTGCTATTGCTATTGATCGGGGGGGGGGGGACCTGCACATTCCTGGCTCTGGCAACTTTTAAGACTTGTGGACTTCAACTCCCAGAATTTGGCAACTTTTAAGACTTGTGGACTTCAACTCCCAGAATTTGGCAACTTTTAAGACTTGTGGACTTCAGCTCCCAGAATTCTCAGCTAGCAAGGCATCCACTCCACCACCCCATCGTTTGCTTCTTCTCGCTACTGATTTGAAAGTGGACACTCTCACTGGAGGATTGCAGGGTATTTCCTGTACAGGGTTTTACAACTACCATCCTCTATAAGTGCCAAATCCTGATTGTGATCTGCTGGGTCTTGGCAGATACAAATCTGTGGAGAAATTGAATGCCTTTTGGTTATTGCTTTCCACTTGATCGCTTTGCTGTGTCTGTGAATGTTATTTCTTCTGTGTAAAGCAGCAAAAGGATGCCAAAGTTAAAGAAGATTTAAGAAGCAAAACAAAACAATCAAAAATCTCATCAGACCACGGAACTTGCAAACATTGTTTATGAACAAGTGCACAGATGGCAGCCCAGATGTTTTTCTTAGGAGAATCAGTTTATATCTTCTCAAGAAGCATGGCTCCTTCCTCTAAGGAAACATCTGAAGTCAACTTTCAAGAAATGGAAATATTGTAATGGCTTCTAAAAAAGAACAACCTTGCTTTTACAACTTACAACGCCAGTCTGATGATGAACTGAAAAGAGTTGAGTTGTGGTGCTGATGAGGAAGGAAACAAGTTAGATCCACCACCACAACAAAACAGAAGGGAGTTTCTAAAATTTGATCAAGGAAAAACTATGATTGACTGGAAAATATCTCAAGTCTCTAATTGGGATGCTCTGGCTGTGGGACCGTTTATTACTCATTAACATTACAGGTAATCCGCAACTTACAACAATTCATTTAGTGACCATTCCAAGATGCAACATTGAAAAAAGGGACTTATGATCAGTTTTCACATGCACGAGCATTGCAGCATGCTCATGGTCACGTGATCAAAATTCAGATGCTTGGCAACTGACTTGTATTTTTGACGGTTGCACTGTCCTGGGGTGATATGATCACTTCTGAGACCTTCTGACAAGCAAAGTGAATGGGGAAGCCAGATTCATTGAACCACCGTGTTACTAACTTAATAATTGAAGCCATTCATTTAGCAACCGTGGCAGGAAAGATCATAAAATGGGGCAAAATTCACTTAACCGTCTCACTTAGCAACAGTAATTTTGGGCTCAATTGTGGTCGTAAATTGAGGACTACCTGTATCTTCCTGTCCAAGGAATATAAATGGAGCACCAAGGACAGATTGCCTTGGGAGGAAACTATTTTGCCCAGGACTGTAAAACATTTTCTCCAAACTTTGGGTTTTTAACCAGTCTTCACAGCTGTCCTTTGGGAGTTGCATTTTTTATCTTTGTTGAGCTTTGAATGTGAATGGAGACATTATTTATAGCTTCAGGATACAGTCTTTTTGCTTTTCATGTTTCAGACCACAAGAAGCAGACAGATTCAATTCTCATTATTTTGTCATGAGCTCTGCAGTATTTCTCCCCCCCCCTTTTTTTTTTTATAAGAGACATTCGAGGTTCTCTGTTTGTTTTGGTTGGAATGGAAGGCAAAGGAACTAAAAGCAAATTTCAACATGCTTTTTCACAAACAATAATTTAAAAAGGGAGTAATATTAGAGTTAAGATTTTTAAAAACAAGACAGAAATTTTAAATACAGAGGTTTAGCACATCTGCCACGAGTTGTTTAATATATTGGCGAGGAGCTAATTGTTTTATTAGTTTTAATATAATTATTTAGCTTGATCCTTTGGACAAAAAAAAAGGAGCATGCACTAAAAAAATTAACTAGGGGTTATATATACAATTTCCCTCTTCAGTATTTGGAGTTCTTTTATATTAAATTATTAAGTATTGTCACTGAGCAAGGTTACAACTAAATATCTGCCAGTCAGATTTCTGAGTTTAAATTATGAAGTTAGCAAGTTGTAGACTTTGACTTACTATGTTCTTTGAACAGAATTAGTGAAGTGACTGTTCTAAAATTTGTTTTAGGATAGCAAAACAGACTTTGAAGCTCTTTTTTAAAATCGACTTATTGATTGCAATCCAGGAACAGCACGATTGCAGATGGATTCGGTTTATTTCTGCTTTCTGGGCTTTCTCCTTTTTATGCTCTTTTCATGCTCCTGACTGATTCATAGCAGTGCAAACTAGCAGTTGCTCAATAATGGAGGAATACTTTTTTCCCTGGAATTACTGGATAACTACAACCAATAAATGTATTTTGCTTATCTGCAAGATTGAGTTTTGTCTTACATTTGTTTTACTCAACAAGAGATAGATAAATAAACAAATAGGACTGATTGGGATATGATTTGGTATCAGCTGGTTTACATTGTGATGATTACTCATTCTGGAGCCAATGCAGTAGGCCTGAGTTTGCTTCTGGCCATTGGAGTACTTAGGGTGCAGATGAATAAAACTTTGTTGTTCCTTATTTTGTATATGGATCTGCCAAACTGTGGAGGGGACACCACACTGCATGGACATACAATGTATATAAAATACAATGTTTATGTGGATTTTTTTTCTCCGAGATCTATAGATCATTCTTACCTAAATCTCCTTTTTGGGCTTGTATACTGTATTATGAAGCTGCCCTGTGTTATACCAGGGAGCAAATCAGCCAGCCAGCTTACAGCTCCTGAAACTCAGAGGGCTCCAATAATACAATACTGGTGAAGTTTAAATATGAAATATTAAAATAATCAGTACATTTACTCCAATAGGCTGATCCCATTTTAAATACATGTTTATAATTCTCTTTTCTGTACTCATTTTTTACTTATAGATATGGCTACTGGTTTTAAACTTTAATAGTATTTTACATGATACCAAGCAATATAATGGCATATAAATAGGCTATGAACAGCAGCAATAAATCTGCACCCTGAGTTTTGGTTATTATAAAACAGAGTGAGAATTCAATGTAGTCCATGAGCTGAATTCAGTCCCATCAGATGGAGTAAACAATATGGGAGAGGAGACCAGATTTAAAACAGTCTTCAAAAGCCCTGCCATCTAATGTCATCCATTTGACCATGAAGGAAATAAACAGGAGAGAGAAACATTTCTAAATGTGATAAGAGATCAATCACTTGATGGTATTGACTAATACAATTGTGAGATTTATTCACATTGTGTGATTTGATTAGTAAATCATTAAAAAGTTTTCAAAGGTAGCTCTGTTAATCCCCTATAACAAAAGCAATAAAGAATCTTTAATAAATTCACTACTTTAAAGGCTAATGAATCACAAAAGTTTATAATTGTACTGCAATGCCACAGGTCTGTGTTTTCATTTGTAAAAAAATGCATAGTTAAAAAATAAAATATTATGTTTATGATTTTTAATGATTACCACATTTCACACTGAAATGTAGAAAGGTACTGAAGTGGTATAGCTTGCCTGCCTCACTCCACTTGTTCATAATTTCAAGCCTACTTGGCAATTAAATACGTTAAGAGGTGCTCAGCCAATTGTCATTACTATAAAAGTATAATAGTTCATTCAAGTAATCCTGGGGATGCAAGAACACTAGTTTGTTCAAGTAATCCTAAGTAATCGTGGGAATGCCATATTAATGTAAAATCGAATAATGCAAATGTATTACAAATTGTTGTGTTTGGTCAGTGGATTATGTAAATTATTCTCAAGCAAATCATTATATGGCAAAAGGTCATCTTTGAGTCCAGGGCATAATAGATTGGTTTATTTTAGGCCTACATTTGGGGCGTCTCAGAAGTTGAAACCAAGTTAATGGTAGCATGACCGTGCAACCAATGTGTTGTTTTTGTGTGTGTTGCTTGTACACAGATTTGATTAACTTGGGGCCATATTGCCTTTTTTTTAAAACAACCTGCAGGCATCTTTGCCTTTATAGCAGGTAAAATGAACCCAGCATGGAATAGCTATCATTATCTTTTCTACCCCAGACTGGCCTTGAGTTATAAAAATGAAATAATAAAAATAACTCAGCATTTCTGAGGAATATCTCTGGGGGGAAAGTGTTCCAATATACCCTAGATCAACTGTGACTGTTTTGCATTTTTAATGCTCAGCCTCTCTCTTCCCCCCAATTTCTTGGGAAGCCTATAAACTTCTTTGGTCTCCCTGTCTTGCGCTCTAATCCTTTCTCCTCTCTCTCTCTCTCTCTCTCTCCTCTTAATGATTATTCCAGGATCACCACTGTAAACATGTCATTTCAACCCCTCACTTAATGACCAATGTTTGTTTTTGTGCTAAATGACAAGTTGAAAGAATCTAAAATGCAGCAGCTACGCCTCCTCAAATGGCACCCATTCAAGAAACTGTCAAGGGCCGGCTGTCTTTAATGTAGTCAAATGTCTTTATTTTAGGAAATCTTTCTAGGAGGCCGCCATTATTAATATGCATGACCAGGAACATTTCCCCCCCATAAAAGGCCCTCAGCACGTGGGGGGCTGCATCTGCGTGTTTTTCTGCAACATGAGTGGTCTATTGTTAGTAACTACCACCTCCTGGGCTGCTGTCTGTGCAGGAGCCCCAAGAGAGGAGGGGAAATGTTTTGAAATTCCCTGAATGGAGGATTTGCAGCCAGCTGTAACACAGGCTGAGGTGAAAAGAGGACTTTATTCAGACTTTCTTTCCCTTTTGGCTGCTTCCTTTTCCTGGAAAACAAACGCATTAAATTAAACAAAATAAAATATAATCCTTTACACATGTTATTTACACAATTCTCAATGAATTATAAAAATAAAGCAAAAACGATATCTAAGCCACAGCTTCTTTGTGGAGAAAAGACATATAGACAGACTAAAGCACTGATAGTGTTTTACAGTTACATATTATTTCACACATTTGTGTCTTGCCCATCAAAATAAACAACATGGCGCATAATCTAACAGTGCAGAATTAAAGTTAATAAACTGGAGAGTAATGGATTAGATCCAGAATACTCTCAGAATCATTTACTGAGCAGAAGTCTACTCACTGTTTTCTTGCTGATAGGAGACAGTTGTCTCCTTTTTTCTGCAGCCCTACTACCATTTCACACATTGTTCCATGGATCAAGTATCCCTCCAAAGCTGATTTTCTTTTTAGTGTTAACAACAAAATAAAGAAGGATGGAAGATAGTTCCTTCAGCATAAAGGTATCCTTGAATAGAAAATCTTTCAAAGATTGAAGGAACTCTTCTGTTGACAAGTGACAAACTTGAGACTAACAAAATTGGTAATGCGCTAAAATACATTGTATGTTAACTTTAAATAGAGACAACAGTATATGAAATACATTCTAAAAATTATGCTTTGGAAAATATGCATCCTGCCTGCCTGCTGGAAGCTAGAAACAGCAGCAGACAAAAATAGGCCCAGGGTGCTTTATTTGGCACCACAAATATACATACATACATACATACATACATACATACTCTGTATCTATCTATCTATCTATCTATCTATCTATCTATCTATCTATCTATCTATCTATCTATCTATCTATCTATGCCATAATTCCAATCATTGGTTGACCTGGAGCAGAGTGATTCCCTGGCAAGAAATCTGAGTATAATACATTCTGAAAAGGACAGTGTTTTGTTTCCCTTCCAAAAACATTTACTTATGTAATCTTTCTTTTCAGGCTTGACAAATCTCTCTCTTCTATGTAATATTTAACTGCAGGGAATCACAAGACACACTTGTGGCATATTTAAACTTTCAAACAGGATTATAGAAAATATCCCTTCTAATTTAAGGGACTTTTTACTCTTCATGATGCAAGAGGCAACATGGATTTTTGGTGCACTAGAAAACAAAAGCCATTTCTTCAACTGCTTTAATCTCATCATTTTAAAGCAAACTTTTATTGGATTAAAGATGGATCAAGCTTGTGAAATCACACAATTCTACTTTGATTGATTGAGTTATATGTTTTTATGATTTTTTAAAAAAGGGATTCATGGTCCATTTGATCCGCCCTGCCCCCCAAATCAATCTGAGTTTGATTCCTGGGAACTATACAGGCACATCCATGTAGGATTTTGGCAACAACATAAAGTGATTTGCCATTGCCTTTTTCCACTTGACTGTATAATCACATTTAAAAGTGGCATCTATCTACTGTCCCTTCAGTGAAATTTCTCAAGCGCTCCAGTTACAGTGTTGGCAGGCATGTTACAGACTACTAAAAATGTTACCCAAGACAGTGGCTCTGACTGGATTCACACTCGGTACCACAGAGTTCATCCTTTGGATATCTCTTATATAAGGTTGTACAAGTGGTCCGCAATTTACGACGACAATCATTGGCCCAGAATTTATGTTGGTAAGTGAGCTTTGCCCCATTTTATGACCTTCTTTGCCATTATTAAGTGAATCACTGCAGTTGTTAAGTTAGTAACATGGTTGTTAAGTGAATCTGCCTTTCTTGCTGACTTTGCTTGTCATGATCCCAGGACACTGTGACTGTTATAAACATGAGTCAATTGTCTGAATTTTAATCACATGACCACGGGGATACTGAAACACTCATGTGAAAGAGTCATAAATCACTTTTTTTAGTGCCTTGAATGGTCATTAAATGAACTGTTGTAAATTGAGGGTTACCTGTAATTGGAAATATACTGTATGTCCAAATAGAAAGTCTGCTATACTTACTTTGGATCAATATACATAAGGTTGCACCTTTCATATGTAATTAGTCTGTGCTTTTGAAGTAGTGAACTGCTTTAGAATAATTGCAGATTGTTTAAAGATGTTGCAGTGGAAAGGCTACAGTGAGACTGTACCTGTTTTGTTGATTACAGAATATTGCAGTGAGATCCTTGGTCAGATTTTTGAGAATGTAGTAAAGGGATAGTTCAGCAGTTATGAGGTCAAACCTCAACTAGCAAACACAGATTTAAAGTCACACTTGACCATCAAATTCATTATGTGATTTTTGGCTTTTCACTTGCTCTAAGCCCAAGATGGTTTTATGGGGAATAAAATGGGGGGAAGTCTTTAAATAAACACGAGAGAAAATATGGCGTGTATAAAATACTAATTCTAAGGCGTGGTCCACATAATGGACAAATCCATAGTTTATTGATTTTGGTTTTAGCTTACTGTCTTGCATCAACCCAACCATTATATACTTTGATTTATAGATTATTTCAGTTTGCAAAGCTAGTATGAGAGATTACGCTTCCCTTGTATGGAAAAGGGAGATTAAAAAAACACACCACCCAATTGAGAATTATAATTATTTTCCCTTGTAATAACCTTTCCACATTAAGAATCCTACAATTTATGTTTTTTAACTCTCGTATACTGGTGCTGTGGCTGTGAGGTGATGCGTTGGGGCGTGGATGGCCTGGCTGGGCGTAGGGCTTAGCTAAGCCAGTACATAGTGCATGTAGCAGCTTCAACGCCCCCCCCCCTCCTCCCCCCAGCACTAGCACACTGCACAGCCTCCTGCCCCACTGTGAGCTAGCAGAAATGGGCCTCCCATACATGGGGGAAAAATAAGTCCTAGTGGTTATTTTGAAGTCCAAAAGAAAATAAGACCCTGTTTTGTTTTTTTGGAAAAAAAAAATCTCATGAAACACCTTTTGCTGCTATAGCAGGAAGGCCAGCTGCATCACTCTTAACCTGCCCAATGTGTTTGTGTGCCCTTGGTATAGTACTCTTCAGAGCAAATACGTGGTAGAAGCTGGGTTTTTTCCCATGAAAGCTTTATTTTGCTACAACTTCCTCCTTCAGTCGAACAAGGTGGTGTGTTTCAGATTTTACAATTTTTAAAGGCATATGCTAAACTTAAATATGCAGAGCCATCACTTCCTGATTTCACTATGCTTGATGTTTAAGTATTGTTATGATGCCATAGCAAAGCGGTAGGTATTTGTTTCAAGGTACTTGCAGAAGTAAAATGCATAGGAGGGATCGTCTGCCCCTTTATTGTATGAAGCACTATTGACATAGCAGTTTGTTTATCAGGATACTGGCAAGCAGATTAAGCTGAGTCTAGTTCAGACTACAGATGATCCTTGTTTTTTGACAGCAATTGGGATTGGAACATCTGTAGCTGAGTTATTGAGTCCTGCCCAATCTTTTGCTGTGGTTTTTAAGTGAATCTGATTCCCCACATATACTTCGCTTGTGGAAAATTGACTGGAAAAATAATCAATGGTGATCATGTGACCCATGATGCTGTGACTGTGGTAAGTACATGCTGGTTACCAAGCACCTGAATTTTTTTTCATGTGACCAGAAATGTGGTGGAAATCAGTTTTAAGTGCGAAGATTGCAAGTCACTTTTTCCACCAGTCATAACTTTCAACAATTGCAAAAGAAATGGTTGTAAACTTGAGGACTACATGGAATTTCTCATGTGGGTATAGCAATATTAGGCATCAAGTACTTGTATCAAGGCTACCAAATAGTGCAAGATTATATGAGAAATTCAGGACCAATGCAATTAAAAGATCATTTTCTCATACAATTTTGCACCACTTGGTAGCTTTGATGGTAGGTACTTTTCTAATCAGATGGGCAGCAGACAAAAGAAAGGATTTTACAGAATACAGAGTTAATGGATTGTTCTCACTGCCACAGATGTATAAATCAGTGAGATGACAGGATTATCAAAAGCCAAAGAGATGGAGCCTCCACATTCAGGGGCAGTGTACCTCTATGTATGCCAAATGCTTGGGTTGTTGTTGTTTTTTTTAAAAAAACGAAACAAAACAGTAGGCTGCTTCTTGAACCCGAACCATTCACTAGAGATAATCGCCACCTTTTCACCCCTTTCGTGGAGTGGACGCAGCAGCTCAAGGGATTAGCATAAGGCATGCGGAGACTGCCACAGGAAGCTGGATTAATTGAGTAAACCGGAGTTCAGTTTCTCCTACAAACGCATTTAAGCTGAGCTTTTTTCCGTCTGACGTAGCGCTCGAGACTCCGACTCCATTGGATGCCTCACTTCCTTCGTCCACTCCGTTCTTACTATTAATACACCTCGGCAGCCCCGCCTTTTGATAAAAGACGTCTGGGCCGACAAGCCATTGTTATCCTACCCATCTCCTTATTTTTTTTTTTTTTTGGGGGGGGTTGCTTGGGTTAAAGAGAAGAGAGAAAAAAGCGGGTTAAGTCCCCAGGGCGATCCACATAAAAGGACTGCGACTCCCTTGGCGGGAAGGAAACGGGGAGGGGGGTAAAATACAGAGAGCGCGCCTGCGCGCGCACCTTTTTTCCTCATAACTGACCCAGATGGCCGTTGAGATTCATTTATTTTGAAGAGGGCGCGAGCCGCTCTCTCTCTCCCTCTCCCTCTCCCTATCTCCCACCCTCCCGACACTGTGGCCTTTGCGCGCTTGCGCTTTTTTTCCTCCTTCCCGCTGCCGTTGCGTCTCCTACGAAGCCCTCCGCGCGTCCCGCGCTCTCTCGCCCTCACCACCACACAGTCTCTTCTCTCCCCCCTCCCCTTCTCGCTCCGTTTTGGTTCCCACCCGCTCCGCGCCCGAGAGCCAATGGCTGAGCTCCAAAAGAACTCCGCCTTCTCCTCTCCGCCAATAGAAACTTACTACTATGTTATGGGACGGGGGGGGCGAGAGGAGAGGTGGGTGAAGGAGAGAGAGGGAGAGTGCGATTGAACGAAAGCCAGCCGAGCAGCGAGATCGTCTGAGGGAAGGGGGGGAAGCCTTCGACCACTGCTGGCACCTTCGCGAAAGGCTTTCGGCGTCCAAGCATCCCCACCTGGGAAGGAGGCAGGCAAGTGAGGCGACGACGCAAGCGACTTCCGTCCCGCGCCCCTTTTCTTCTCGCTCCCCGCTTTACCTCAGCGAGGTGCGTTGTGCTCGCCGAAGAGAGCGAGAGAGAGGCGGCTATCCGTCTGGCCGCCCGTTTGGCTGGCGAGCGGGCAGGTTGGGCTGACCGGGCGGCCAAAGGACCGAAGAAGGCGAGGCGCGTCTGTTGGCGTCGGCTCGAGAAGGGACCTCTTTCATTCTCCCTCCTGGCAGGGCGGGGCCGCTGACTGGACTGCCCCGGGAGGCGCTCTCAGGTGTCGTTGGCCTTTTGCCCTGCTGCGCGGGCAACGACAACCTTGTCCCTCGCTCTGAGGTACCGAAGGAGCGTCCGGCTTCGTTGCGCCGCGGGGTGATGGTGATGGTGATGGTGGAGACGGTACGGAGAGGTGGTGCAGTGAAGGTGTGGGACGGAGGAAAGGGGGCGCTTCGTCAGCCGGGGGCTGCCTCGGGTTGGGGAGGGGGAAGAGAAGCCTGTTCAGCGGTGTTTGCGCGCCCGCCTGGCAGCCACCCGGCCGAAGGAAGGGAGGGGATTATGGGATGGAAGACGGTGTGACTCAAGTGAGGTGAGCGCGCGCGCGAATGTCGTGGGTGGGTGGGTGGGGGGGGAGAAGAAAGGTTGAAAGATTAAAAGGCGAGCTGGCTGGTTTAGCTTCCGCGATAGCCTCTTGCGCTTCCCCTTTCTCTAACCCTGGTCAGTTGGTTTGTGGTCTGGATTCCAAGCCCTCCCTCTTTTATCCTGTCTCTCAGATCTTTATCGTCCTGGGATATGTGTATGTGTATACACACACACACACACATATTGCAATGGCACCAAAGATACAGCGGTGACAGATTTGAAGGGGGGAGGGGCCGTCTGCAGTTGTGTAAGCGTTTTGGGGAGGTGGGGGGGGAGAGAGAGAGAGAGAGAGAGAGAGAGAGAGAGAGAGAGAAAGCTGATCAGGTACAGGAAATCTCTGTACTGAGACAAGTGAACACGGTTCCTTGGAGCTGGTTACTTCCCCTCACAGCAGCATTTGGATTTGGATTTCAAAATAAAAATAATAAAGGCCTTACATACCCTAGTTCTGTTTAATGTGAAGTGAAACTACATTGCTTTGGTTGGCCATACATCTGGATGAGAATTTATAAATTCTTCCATTCCCTCACCATCCAATCAGAGCTGAAGAAGCTTCTTGGATGAGAAGCGAAACATCTTCAAGGAAAAACCAGAAAGTCCAGTTGCCTCTTGAAAAAAGCACCTTTGGGACATCCATAACCTGAATGACTGAGAATCTCCATAGACATTTTGTTGGTCTCCATTTCATTTCTATATGTTGAAGGGGCTATGTTATAGATATCTTATTGTAATTTAGCTTGATTTCTTCTACCTACATTTAAGTTTTTCAAAGGTCTGAGGATCACATACCAGCTGTAAGGTTTTGAAAAAAGCTTTTAAGTTGTTTAATGAGATAAATATTAATGAGTTATGTGTATTTTTCATTTATGGTAAATAGGATGGGTGATTCTTTAAGCAAGATTGTGATAATTGTACAAGCTTTAACATTGGGATGGTATAATGGAACTGCAACAAAGTTATATGATTGCCTTTCCTGCGTTTACAAGTAATGTTTTCATTGCAAAACCATATTTTGGTTACTGGAATAGAAACTAAAAAATTAAAGTACCCAGATCACTTAAAAAAAATAACATCTAGTAAGTTTTCAATTAGCTATGGTTGCCTAAAATTCAGTTTGATAAAGCACTACAGGCATTAGCCACACACAGTTGAACTTAGCTGCTGCAGAAAGTTAGGCAAAGATAAAGTCATTGACAAACCACTTCCAAAGTACATGGGATGTTCTCTGAAATCACTAAGAAATAAGCTTGTCTACCCATTTATTGCAAATGATTTTTGTCCCATGATTGGTTATGTTAATGTAATAATGAATAGTTACAATAGTACAATTGCTTTGTGTTGGTTTTTTTTGTAGTAAACAGTAGTATACTAAATACTAAAGTATTTACTGTAGTTATTTAGCTGCAATTATATAATAAATGTTCTAGAAAAAAGAATTGATGATGCTTCTTGGATGAGAAGCAAAATGTCTTCATGAAAAAAAACAATCCTGTTGTCTTTTGAAAAGTACCTTTGGGACAGTCATGATCTGGATGAGAATCTCTATAGACATTCCAGATAAATGTTAAATGCATAATATGATTTGTGGCTTTCAGTTCGTTATATGCCTTTAACACATTTCACTATGTTGGATTTAAATTTTGTAAAAATTTAAAATTATTTAAATTTTTAAATAATTTAACCTTAATTTAGTGAAGTATTTCAATTCTGATTTCAGGAAAGATTCCCTCCCCAACAGTTAGTGGGTTAAAAAAAATTACCCAGTTCATCAAGTTCACTGGTAATGTTATCAGTTGTAGCAGCTGTCAGAGTTTTGTTTAATGTAATCCTGGGTTAATAAGAGAATTCCAACTATAGTCTTTCAACACTACAACTCTACACTAGTGGAGTATTCAATATTGATTGGGCCTATAAATAACATTGTGAGACTTTGAATGTCATAAATATCAAATTAGAACTGGAACAAGTTTAAGCAGACAGGGACAAATAAATATACGGTGCTTGATAGTAACTTATCCTTCAAAAGAACTTATTTTGTTACCTTGTACTTTAGTACTCTTTTGAAGAAACCAATAAGAAATTGCATAATTGAGGGACTGTATAAAAATACTTTTTTCTTATTAAGGTATTAAATTCAGAGGCAATATGAAAAAAACTCATATTTTCCAGGGCAATGAGACCTACTTAAAATTCTTTGCCAAAGAGACAAATGATAGACTTAAATTTGATAGCATTTAGTGTTAACATATGATAAAACTGTGAAATACAACTTAGTTGCATTTATTCATACTCTAGTAACATATTTTGACTATTTCAGTGTGTTACAGTAAGTAATTGGAGAGCATCTGAAAACATCAGTTGGTACAAACTGACTTTCTAACTGGAGCACAATGCAGTGATGAAGTTGCTCCAATATTTACACTTTGGCACTGGTTGTCAATTATTTACCAGATTTGATTGAATGTGTTCATTGTAATCTTTAATGTATTGCTGCCCTTAGGAACATACTACCAACTACTTTTAGAATGGGTGTCAAGTTACATCGTTAATGTAGGTAGTCCTCGACTTACATTCACAATCGAGCCCAGAATTTCTGTTGCTAAGCAAGAAAATTGTTAACTGAATGTTTCTCCATTTTACAGCCTTGTATAGGTGTTAACTAAATTAAGTTAGCAATACAGTTGTTAAGTGAATCTGGCTTACCATTTACTTTGCTTGTCAGAAGGTTGTAGAAGGTGATCACATGACCTGGGATACTGCAACCAACATAAATACATGCCACTTGCCAAGCATATGAATTTCAATCATGGGAATGCTGCAGTGGTCGTAAAAAATGGTCATAGATCGCTTTTTTCAGTGCTATGATAATTTTAAATGGTCATTAAACAAATGGTTAAGGACTACCTGTCAGGATATATATTTTCATATATTTTGTTTTGGTTTTTCATGTCCCTATGTTTTTAATTAGTAACTTGTAGTTGTGGATTTATTTTAACTTTTTGATCCATCACCTTAGCAATTTGAAGAAAGTAGTATTGAATTTAAGTCACATTGATTTTCAGTCTCAGTAGTCTTGATGAATGCCTATCTCAGATTGTGGTCAGAGGTTTTGGAATGTTTCAGGCATTCATGTACTTCAGTACCTCAGTGCAACTTGTCTAAGAGTTACTGTTTGACATGATGCTGCCACTGTCTCATGAATTATTCCTAGCACATTCATTCTTTCTCTATGTATTTCTTATCGTCTTTGGAGAGCAGATGGGCTACCTACTTAGAAAAAGCAGTAATGATAATCCAGCTTTCTAAGCAAACAGTTCTCTAGTACTAACTAGAAGAAAAAAACTGGCAACCTATGAGGAAATTACTTGTTATTCTGGTGAAATGGAAGTAAAGGGTTAACTGGCTATTCATAAGGCAAGCGGAATGCTAAGGGAACTCAGAAATACAGCCGACTATTTGACATAATAAAAAGGAAAGAAAAGGAGATAACCATTATAGTTTTATAAATAAGCAAAGTGAGGTTTTGATAGTAAAGTTCTTAAAACTGCATATATTCTGCATTTCTTTCATACAGTATTATCGGTAAATTACACTTTAATAATTGTATGGCCCTCTGGCAAAATGAAAGGCAGGATATAATTCAGTTCTTCCCTTAAAAACTCCCCTGGTATATAATATCTTTGTTTGTCATTTTGAGGTACCAGTACTGAGATCTTAAAGTATTTTCTCAAAGTAAACTTATGTGAACATACCTGGTTCATAGAATTGCCAAGAATCAGACATATAGATAACATCATCATCACCTGTGTTCTTAGGATGTTACTGAAGAGAAGAGTTCTGAGCTGTGAAGTTTGTTTGCTTATTTATTAAATTTGTTATTCACTACAAAGAACTCTGGATTATAGCATCATCCATAAACAGTTCAATTCTTTTCTATGATGTCAGGAGCAAATTTTAAAGATAACCCAAATATTTCCTTGATTAAGCAAATATTATTAAATTTATATAAATGATATATTTATATTAGAAAGATTAGGGGATTACTGATCCCTTATTTAAACCATGAATGATCACTATCAGAAATAGTAGAGAATTTTAAAAATCTGAATGATAGAAAGAAGTTCTTGGATAAATTATTTAATTAACAACAATGCTTTGTTATGAAATGAGGAGGATAATTGAATGACCATTGATACGATAATTTTATCAGTGCTAAACCACTTAACAGATAGTACTTGAATTTACAATAATTCATTTAACAACTGTTCAAAGTTACAATAACACTGAAAAAGTGACTTATAACTGTTGCAGCAACCCCTCAGTCTTGTGATTGGATGTTTGACAACCAATCTGTATTTATGATAGTTGCAGCATCCTGGGTTCATATAATCTCCATTTATATCAGCTGAAGTCACATGATGCTTGCTTAGCAACTGCATTGCTTAAGAGCAAATTTTCTAGTCCCACTTTTTGTAAGTTGAGGACTACTAGTCTTTTCAGTTGTCTTAAAAGCTTTTACAGTTCAGGGGTTAAGGTATTTGTTTCATAGATTTCATAGATTCATGTATATCTCTGCCAAATTATAGCCCTTTTTGTGTACTATAAAACAAGTAGTCTTGCTGTTAGCAACTAATTTATGTGCGTGTTGATCAGGGGTGGGATCCTACCGCATAACAACTGGTTCGGTGTCAGCTGCTCTTTGGAACTACCAGTTCTATAGAACAGGGCCAAACCAGTAGAATCCCACCTCTGGTGTTGCTCATTTGTCTATATCAAAGGTCTTCAAACTTGGCAAGTTTAAGATCTGTGGACTTCAACTCCCAGAATTCCTGAGCTAACATGACTGGAAGAGGAATTCTGGGAGTTGAAGTCCACAGGTCTTAAAGCTGTGAAGCTGGTCTATATGTTATGCTTCTAGGTTAACTGCCTAGTCATAATAAGGTTAAGGTTCCAAAACTATATTCTAGGAAATACAACTGGGACCAGAATTTTTGTTGCTAAGCAAGGCACAGTTGTTAAGTGGATTGTGCCTGATTTAATGACTCATTTGTCACATTGTTAAATGAATAGCTGCAATTGTTAGGTGGATCATATGATTGTTAAGTGAATCCTGCTCCTGCCATTGACTGCTTATTGGAAGCCAGCTGGGATTTCACAAATAATGATCACATGGCCTCTCTGTTATATTAGATCCTAAATAGCTATAAATAGGTGTTTAATAGAGCCTGATAAATGAATAATAGAAATGATTTTGTGTTCTATAATATGTTGATTAAATATAGAATCAGTTTAATGTCATGGTTAAAGCATCAAGCTAGAAATCAAGAGATGTGAGTTTACACACAAAACCAATAACTTCGAGCTGGTCAGTTTATCAGGACTTGGAAGGAGGCAGACTGCTTCTGAAAAACCTTGCCAGGAAAACCACAGGAACTTGTCCAGGCAGTCTCCCAAGAATTGGACACAATCAGAAGAAAAATCTTTGTATACTGTTGTACATTTTCTTTGTGAATTATCAGCTTCAAAGATAAACATAATTGTATTGCTTCATCAGAAATGGGTGTCGTCTAACATTTCAAAGGTTAGGCATATTTTTACTTCCTGTTATCTTTGCTACATTAATTGTTATGTTTAATACTCAGAGGATAGGTTTCTGAATCTTAATTCAGTAGAACATGTTTAAATTAGTTAACCTGAGTGACAACTAGAAAACAAATGAAGCTGCTTTCATTCTACTTTCTAGCATAACTAGGAAAAAATCACAAGCATAGTACAATATATGCTATTGAATATAAAATAGCCCAATTCTAATTGGATTACTTTTTATATACAATTTTTTTATCCTTTAAGAACCACATAATTTATTTTCTTGAAAGATCTGTACAGTAATAAAAATGTACTCCATTATATTTTATGATATTAAATATGCAATATTATATGATCAGAGATGTTCAATATTTCATAAATGAGTATTTCTAATATATAATGAAGGAAGTGTAATAGAGTAACTGGCAGGAGCTAGTATTTTATTAAGGCATTCTTCATTAACCTGGTTTGCATTAAAAGAATACCAAAATGGAGAATCCAGAAGAATGGTAAGAACAAAGAGAAATACATTACAGTGAACAACCTCCATCAAACCATCAAATCAAAGTTTACACTATCAAAACCTAGCATCTTGGCTATCATGGCAAGAATATAGTACCTGAGATCCAGACTGAGATACTATAAGATTAATTAATATTAATATGGGTCATCATTGATATTAGAGTGAATGAAATTGAGGAACAATCAAGTTGCACATCACAAATACAGCAAAAACATTTCTTCAGATTCGCCTCTTTACATTAGCATCATTCATTCCATAATTATTTAATTTAAAGAAAAAGTATTTACCATTTTAAAATGGGAAAAGCAAAATAGAAATGAGAGCCCTTTGATCTAGTTTAGGAAGTTTGAAGTTCAGAAAAGAGTACAATAAGAACAGGATATACAGATAATCCTTGACTTAAGACCACAATTTATGTTGCTAAGAGAAATTTGTTAAGTGAGTTTTACCCCATTTACAACTTTTCTTGCCACATTTGTTAAATGAATCATTGCAGTTGTTAACTTAGTAACATGGCTGTTAAATGAATTAGGCTTCCCTATTGACTTTGCTCATCAGAAGTTTGGAAAAGGTGATCACATGACCCCAGAACACTAACCATCATAAATATGAAACAGTTGTCAAGCATCTATATGTAAATCACATGACCATGGGAATGATGCAATAGTCATAAGTGTGGAAAATGGTCTTAACTATTTTTCAGCGCCATTGTAACTTCAAACGATCACTAAATGAACTGTTGTAAGTCAAGGAGTACCTGTAGTGCATGTCTATCTCTGCATCTTTCAGGATTTTCCCTTATGTTTATTTGAAAGTGTTGTGATGTAATGTAATTTTCAGGAAACCATGGAGACGTTAATTCACTTAACTGGAACCTTAGGTGGAGTTTGTTTGAAAGATATATCATTAATACACCACACCACTATAAACAATTCTGCAAACAAACATTGTTTTCCTGTGTCCATATTTAAAATGGGAAATATCCCCCCTCCCATTATGTTGTTTACTTTTTTGAAAAAAAAAAACACATTATGGCTGTAGCTGCACGTAAGCACATATCTGGTTCTCCACTTCAAAGCTTGAGTGTTAGAGGAATTTGTAAAAACATATTTTTCCCAAGTTGTTTTGGCATATAGCACAAAGTATAACTCAGTTTCTCCCCATTCTTTTTAAGGAATATAAACATCTGTATTAAGCACAAGATCAATGGATAGGAGTCAGCATTACAGCTATGGTTGTGTGTGGCGGGATAATATTCCTGAAATGATTTTTAGCTTCTACATTGCTGTGCAATTTCTAAAGTGTAAACAGAATTCATTCTATGCTATTATAGTTCTATATTACTTTCAAAGCACTTTTTATGGACTGCACAGATGGATTATTTAATTATAACAGGAAAATTAACATGTCAACTAATGCAGTTGGAAGAGGTTAGAATTTTACTGAAGAATCAAATTGCAAATGTTTTTATTTGAAATATTTTTGAAAATTCTTTAATATTTAGTAAATCAGCATTGAAACTTGCAGTTATTGTATAGTAAATCCTCCAGGTGCTTTTACAGTAATCAAAAGAAATATATCTTCCAATTTCAAGGCTAAAATATAAAATTTGAAAATTGCATTTTTACTCCCACTTAAGTAGCAATAGTTTAATTAGAAGCACATGGAGCTATTTAGTGCCTTATCTGGTGAAAAGGTTTCTCAGCTCCAGCTAGGGCTGAAATTTGGACTACATTTGTGAAACTTAAAACTTTAAAGATTTTATATAGGTGATTATTGTAATTTAGTGTTATAACCCTTATATTTTTTATAGGTATGCTAAACATGATATCGCTTGATAAACTAGCTGCTTTCTTGAAAATCCTTTCTTTAGAAACTTGGAATATAATCTGTTTACTTCTCTCTCCTGAAATATGTATAGTTTCATAAAGGTAGCATTGTAAAGCTCATTAGATTTCAGTAGTGTTCAGTATGATGGGATAAAAATACATTGCTTAAAGGCATAATTTATTTTGTAAAGGGAAAAAAGGGTTGTTTTGTTGAGCCTTGAATATTTTATTTAGCTTTTATTGTTTGAAGTTCTGTAAAACAAGACAGGATATAGAGTAGTGGATAGAATGTTGGAGTTAGAATAGTACATAGAATAGTACAGGCGATATATATTTGCTCGCCTTTTTTATGGAACCAATTTCTGTCTTCTGCCTTAATAGCCTTGATCCAAAAAATGTTTTCAATGTTACATATGTTACAAGGTGTCCATGTAATTCCACCTAAGTAGCTGCAGAGGCCAGTATAATATTTAATCTTTTTAGATTTTTAGGAGCCTTCAAGGCTAAGATATGGAAGTGAAAGAACACCTGATCTTAAACTGTTTTGATGATCTCCAAGTTTGATAAAATTGTTTTGCATTTCTTTATTTGCAAATGGCTACTCTTCTTTCACTTTCTGGATTATGTTGTTTTTTCATATCACATTTTGATCTGGACTTGAAGCTTGAATGTGATTTTTTAAAAATAATATCAATTATTATAATTTCTCCTCATCTACTGAATGTACTGAGTCTAATAGGAAAGAAGATGAAGGAAAGCGGCATTTCTTCTTTAGATATATTGATATGTATTTCTTCCAGAGACATAATTATCTTGGAATTTTCCCCCTATCAAAGTTAGTAGGAAGAAAAAGTGATGGCAGAAATAAGATGGTCAGAAACACGTGTAACTGCTTTTGTTGTATAATATTACTGCCCAAAATCTAATTTTATTGTTCGTAACATAGTTCAGTAGTTTTCAGATATTATATAAATAAGGAATCTCATGTGCATTAAGTTGTCTTTTGAGGAGTTCTGTTGGTGGAAAGAAATAGTGGGTCTTATAGAACACCCAATTTACATGCCTTTGATTAGCCTATTATGACTCTTCATTGTACCTTCAGTATACTCATTCCCCTAGGTGTTAGTGGCAGGTGAACCATCTTCAAGTAGACTGCTGTTTTGTTTTACAAGTGAGAAGCATTTAGAAAGCCTTGAGAGTAATCTATGTGGTACACAACAAAGTTCTCAAGGTTAACTTTGGCAATCTTAAGTTTTAAGTTTAGAATTTTGCATTGGATTTTATTTTTTGTACCTAGTAAGCTGAATTTTGTAATTGCCAAGAATTCATGTCCAGTGCATTAAAATATACAGCAAACATTATCTTACTGAAATGATGCATTGGAAAATAAATTTTATGAATTATAAATGTTAGTATTTTTTTCTGGATTAAGAAAAATGAGGTAGCTATTTATGTAACATAAAATGTGATTTTGTATTAATATTTCATGTCTTCAGTTAAGTTTCTTTTATTTTTCTGCCACTAGAAACATGACAACTGAAAAGAGTTTAGTGGCAGAGTCTGAGACTCCTAAACAGCAGCCCCCAAAGGAGGAGGAGATAGTTGCTGAAATTGATCCCCAGGAATCTTTTGTGGAGAAAGCACCCGAGGGGGATAATCCATCCAAGAAGAAGCTGAAAGCATCCAATGGTGACACACCCACCCAAGAGGACCAGAGTAAGAACAAAGAATGCAGTTCTGAAACTCGTGGCCTGTCACGCTTATTTTCATCACTCCTCAAGAGACCCAAATCTCAGGTATCGGAGGAAGAAGGCAACGGGGCAGGAACAAAAGAATTTGGTGAAGAACAGGAGAAAGAGACTGATATAGAAGCTGATCTCAATGAAGAGATTTTGCTGAAAGCCCCAATAGCAGCTCCTGAACCTGAACTTAGGACTGATCCATCTTTAGATCTTCACTCACTCAGCAGTGCAGAAACTCAGGTAAATATCATGTAAATGTAATATTTTCTAGCTGCTTAGATTTCTAGGGAGATTCTTCCTAGCATATGACTTTAATTTAATATAGTTTATTTAGTAACTTAGTTTAATATAACTAAAACAGAATATATTTTTATTGGGATTTTCATGGATTTTATTCCCATGAAAATATAAATGCTCTATTACACCAATATTGAAAAAACTATATTGTCTTCCAGTTCCAATTCAAGGTGCACAAAGTCTCACAAAGCTCGTGTCAAACATACTTGCAGTTGTCCCCATCATGTTTTAAATTCTGCCTTTAACATGGGTATGTCTTATCATCCACAAAATTTCTGCTTTTCCAGTGATCCAGCCATAATTGAAAACAAACTGCTACTGGAGTTGAGGCATACCCCTCATTTGCATAGGAATTTTAGATACTTTTTATGCTGCTGCTTTATGGTTTTTACTGATTATGTGGGTGCCTCTTAGAGCCATTTGGCAGTAGGCAGCATGTAAAATAATTAGTCCAAGTTTTACAACTTAATTTTGAAGTTTATTTAACTAGGTTCAAGTTGGGAAGTGTTTCACACTTTTAAGGTATAATTTATGGACAATGTATTTTGTTACATTTTAAATTATATCAGAAACTAGCAGCTTTAAAGTAGCAATTCCCAGCATATGCATGTATCCTTTTATTTAAACAAATCTCCCTCCTCCCCCAAAGCAGGTTTTAAATTTCAGCTAGTTTCCTGGTTTTAAAAAAGTTTCACTTATCAAGTATTTAAAGTAATAAAGATTTATAAAATACAAATACAAACACATATTACAAGGAAATTTTTTTATTTATGTTAGAATATTTTAATGATTTCAGCCTGCCCAAGAGGATAGGAGAGAAGATCAGGACCAAGATCCAGAGAACATAGATCTTGAAATTAAGGAAGAAAAGGAGCAGGTAGAGTGTTCCAATACAGGTGAAAAAAAAGAAAACAAGGGAAAGGTGGAAAAAGAATTAAAAAGTGCTCCCAAAACTGTAAGAAGACCCCGAAATAGCATGCATTGCAAGATTACCTTACTGGATGATGCCATTTTTGAGTGTTCTGTAGACGTAAGTATATATGTTATGGATTGTTTTTCTGAATTGTAAACCTGTATTAAAACTAATATGGAGGGGGGAGGAGAATGTGATTGTCCTGATCCATTGTATCTTTTTGAAATGACAGAACACCCTATTTTTCTCTATAGTAGCCTAAACAAATCTATCCTATCTTTAAATTACAAAGTTCATTTTTAAAAAATTGCACTCATAAAATAAGGAACTTATTTTATGAGGAATTAGTACTTTATAATTGGCCCCAGGAATCTGATTAGCTTTTTTTTTTTTTTTTTTAGCAATCAGTGGGTTTTTATGTTTGATATGTTGTCAGGAATGAATGACATTGTGTGTAAGGTGAAGAGATTTGATATTGGTATGAGAGGAACTGATTGGAATATACAAACAGGCATCTTTGATTCTTGCTAAAAACATAGTTGTTGCACCTTTAAAGTTACGAATAATAGAAGTTGCATGTGATACACTACCGTGTCCCTTTTGCTTGACTGTTATGTAGTAGATTGGGAATTAAGTACTACTGTTCTTTTTAAAAGTTTACTGGTATTTTGAGTCACTAATTAAATCTAAATGCATGTTTATGGCCAAGTTGTATTTCTGCAGCTGATTGAGCAAAATAGGTGTTTTAATTGACTTAACATGTTTTAGTCAGTATATGAATGTTACATTATTATAAAGGTGGTATTAAAATATTGCTATTAATATTACTTTACCCAGTAGTTACTTTATGTGTGTGTACCTCTAAAGTGCAGTCTTTCATTCTACATGTAGAGAATGGAAGTTGAACAAAAATGCAAATTTTAGGGATTCTTTTTTCATACAGGAGGCTCAGGGTAAAATTGTGATTTCACTGCTTTGGATTCTACATTCCTTCTGTATCATCTTTGATTAAAGATCCTAGGTTGAAGTCCCTGGAGAACTGCTGCTAGCAGGGAAGACAACAGGCTGATGATATAAAGCAGCTTTTTATATCCTTTCAGCCCGACATCTGTTTGTGAGCTGGGAGGGAAAGGCTTGCTAATGCTTGAAGAAAAAAAACCTCATCCATCAGTGTCTCAAGCAATGCTCCTATATTGATTTATAATCTTTAGGCTCTAGCAGAAACTTATAGTTTGGCCATCAGCCAAAATAATATTTTTGAAATTGTGGAGAGATACAGATGAATTAAACCAGCCATAATTCAACTATCTGTTGTTCTGTTCATTTAACTAATTGGATGGTGATTACTAGAATTTTCATGGGTTTGTTAACAAAATAGGCTGTGCCAGACAAATCATTTTTGTTTGGCTGGATTATTAGATCCTTATTTCCCATGCCAATTTACAGTAGCAGTTGTGGAAATCCCAGTTGCCATTGTAAAGTGAATCCTGCAGAGTTGCAGCATCTGGGGGGTCATATTCTTGCCATTTGCAATCTCCTGATGGCTTCTCCAATGACTGCTTCTTGGAAGCTAGTAGTGAAGATAATCACTGATTGTGAGATACTGTGAACATCAAGTGCGATAAGTTGCCAGCTGCCCAACTCAACCCATGATTACTGAAACACTGTGGCACTGTGGAAGCCTGGTTGCAACTATGAGGATCTGCCTTAAGTGGCTCTTGTTCAGTGCCATTATAACTTTGAATGGTCATTGAACGATGGTTGTTCAATGAGGACTACCTAAAGTATACTTCAGCTTCGGTTAGACATTTAGTAAACTTGACCATATATATATTGACTGCCCATCTTACCACACGGTAACTCACTACAAGATTCACAATTGGTTGAATATCTGTACCTAACATGAGACGAAAGGTATGCAAAGGTAAGAGAATTGCTAACATTTCAGAAGATAGGATCAAGGTTCAGAAGGAACTGATATACTTGAACATTGAGCCCTATCTAACAAAATGTTGGTCAGTGATAAAAAAAATGTAAGATTTTGAACCTTAGTAAAGAAAACTAGGTGCACAGGTACAAAATGGATGGTACTTGGCCAAACAATACTATTTGTGAGCAGAATTTGAATGGCTTAATAGATCATAAAATAAGCATGACCTAGTGGTGTGTTGCAGCTGTCAAAAGAGCCACTACAGTCTTGCTGTAGCATCAACAGAATTATAATGTCAACCATAGAATTGATTGTTCCACTCTACATTACACTGGTCAGACCGCACCAGTATAGTTGGAATGGAATTATCATTCTTATGACTTTGACGTGGTCAGATGGCATTTAAAATACTGCTTCCATTTTTTGTCACTACAATACAAGAAGAATACAGAGGAATTAGAATACAGAGAAAAGCAAGAAAGATAGGTGACAGGCTTAGTCACTGTATCCTAAGAAGAACTATTAAAATAATTGTATATGTTTAATTTAAAGAAGAGAAGTCTAAGAGGAAACATGACTGCAGCCTTCCAATGCTTTAAAGAACTATCCAAGGGAAGAGAGTACAGCTAGTAAATGTTGAAATACTTGATTCTCAATTTTGTGGGGTTATTTGTTTGTTTGTAAAAGGATATACTTGTATGCCTAGTCAGATTTATTTAAGATTTGTTGTTTGTTTGTTTATTTCTTTCTTCTTTCCTCCTTCCCTATTTATATGTCCAAGATTAAAAATTCAGTCTTCACATCTCTTCAGCTTTCTTTCTGGCCATTTTTCATGTTTTTGTTTTTTCCCACTTAGGGCCAAAGCTAAAAATACATATTTACTATAATTATCTGTAATTCTCTAACTATTTGTATTTTTCTACAGAAACATGCCAAAGGACAAGATCTTCTTAAGAAAGTATGTGATCACCTCAACCTTTTGGAAGAGGACTATTTTGGACTGGCCATATGGGATACCCCAACATCTAAGGTAAAAAAAATTATACAAAAATGTTCTTACTAGGTCATTGGGGGAAAATTAATTTGCTTATTTTGTGGGGGGTAGTAGGGAAGAAGTGAACTTTATCTGGAGAACAAATAATAAAATGCATGCAACCTGACATTGCTAAATTTGGAGAAACTGGCTCTAACACAGAAAAATACTAAACTGCACATGGAAGGTCTTCTGGATATATCAGTACCATGGACAGCACCTGTCTCCAGTGACTTCTGATATTTCTGAACAGGCCAATGTACATGCACATACTATATCTACATATATAGATAGCTTATATAATGGGGAGTTTCAACTTGAAAACTAGACATTTCAAGGCTTGTAAAATTATAATGCTGCAACAATTAATATTGATAGTCTTCGTGTCTATGTATTTTTTATTTTGCTGTTTCTTTATTTTTCATTTTACTATTGGAAGAAGATTATTTAAGATACTTCCTGTTCATTAGTTTGACTATGTTAACATTTTAGTAATATGTGTAATTGTATTCTATAAACTGAGCTAGCTTTGTACTGTATTAATGCAGCAATAATACATTTTCACATTATGTTATTTTTCAACATTTCAAATAATAAATATTTACTGTTTTCATGTAGACATGGTTGGATGCTGCCAAAGAGATAAAAAAACAAGTTCATGGTAAGTGGATTAAGACTTTTTAATAAAGTGGTAGATATGTATAAATAAAAAGACAACTGAAACCAGATTCCTCAAACAAGTAGCTGTTTAAAAGGATTAGGGTGAAATGCATACAGATCATTTACACAGTCATCAAAAAGTGATGAAAAGAATCAGCAAATATATTAGAAAAATCTGCTTTGTAGTTTATCAATTACAGTAGCTTATTTCTTAAAACTGATTCTACTGTCAAGTATGTTAATTGTGCAGGTATATAATTGCATCATTGGGTTGGAATAAAACTTTCTGAAAATAATTGAAGGATAAAAGTAGTCCAATTCATACTTGTAGTTTAAGATTCACTAAAGCCCAAAATAGAATTTAATCTATGTTTATCCTTCCTTTCTTCCCTCCCTCCCTCCCTAATAAAGGGTGCAGAATAACAATTCAGAATTTAAATCATTTAGGATATTACATCTTTAATTAACTTGCATCTATAATAAATCATGAGCTCACAGTGCACTTGTAACTTTGTCACTGGGTTCACCCATCACAAGATACCTGGCTTGTTTATTGTTGGCTTAGTTTATTGTGTGAATGTAACAATTAAAGAGGCAGTTTCACAAATTGGACAGTTAGGCTTGTACACACAAACCAGGAGCCTAATCAGAACTTGCTCTCATTCTATCTGGGCAAGTCAGCTGCCAACTTGCCCAAAGAAAGCAGAAGAAACATGGTTTAGAACAAGCCTAGAGTGTGATGCGTTAGGACAAGTCATGGTTTCCATGTGCAAAGCTGAATTTCTATCAGTACTTATTTTTGCTGTGCCAGCTTTATACCCTTGCATTTTATTGAAGGAGACTAAAACCTATAATTAGGTGAGTCATTCTTGTCATGCTTTTTATATAAGGAAACAATTATTGCTACCCTCAGTTCTCTGGGTTCTTAGCTGTGCAGTTAATATATGAAAAAAGAGTGGCCAGTACTGGTACCCTTCAGAGTTACATTTAATTACCTTGGAAATAATACAATTACATCCCGGAGTTTTACCACACTTAAGTTGATTAATAATATTTTTTACTTCTTTGGATATTACTGGGGACCATTGGGGTAAAGGCACATCAATCATGTAGGTGTTAGCATGAGAATCATAATACAAGGCTTGCAGATAGCATATGCA
Source organism: Hydrophis major (assembly GCA_033807585.1). NCBI lineage: Eukaryota > Metazoa > Chordata > Lepidosauria > Squamata > Elapidae > Hydrophis > Hydrophis major. The sequence continues at coordinate 14,157,867 of CM066336.1, read as the reverse complement.
GGTATTGGAGGGAATACAGTGCATTTGGGTGACATTGTAGGAACAATTTGTCATAATATATCGGTGGTCTTTGACTTTGAAGCTTTGATTAGCTATGACCATTTTTTTTTCTTCTGACAAAGGGGTTTTCCCTCCTTTTCTGAGGAAACAGCACAGTTTTAGCATCCTGAGCAGCATGGTTGCCTAGCGGTGAAGATGCTCACTTCCCATTTGGAAGTTTGAGAGATCAATCCTTGGCAGTGACAGATGTTACCAGGGTGTAAAGAGAAAATATCTGCTCTGAACACCACGTAGGTGTCAGGAAGGGCAGCTGGCCAGTAAACACTCAGCTCCATTCAGTTGCCCCCATTCTGAATAAAGGGATTATAGGGTTGTAAAAAGAAAAAAAAAGTACAGTTTTAGCAGCAATGTAGAATGTAATGTAAAATCATACTATTTATTGGAATGGTGACCCCTCCAATTTGGATTGGTCTTTTATTTTCCTTACAAAAGATCGGAGTCTATAGTTAGCTGATGATATACATTTGGTTGACTCCTTGATGGTGATTTTGTTTTAACTATTAGGAATTGAAGTTGTGATATTACAGCTGGTAGGAATAGGATTAAGGTATGTTTTTTAAAGGCAGATAAATTCTAGATCTGTTTTGCTGTAATTTATTTTTGGCCTATAATACAATGGAGAAATTTTGATTGTAATGTTTATGTTTATAATGTATTGCTTCTATATCTTCTGAATGAATTATAGCAAAATTCGTAGAAATGAATTCTGCCAAGGAGGAATGGAGATCTTCAGATCTCTTTCAGTGTCTGTTAGTCCTTCAATCAATTGATGATAAGAATGATAATTTAACAATTTGCCGACTATTGTAAATTAACCAAAAATATCTCTTTAATTTCAGGAGGTCCATGGATTTTCACTTTCAATGTCAAATTTTATCCTCCAGACCCAGCACAATTAACAGAAGATATAACAAGGTTTGTGATATCCTTAAACCACTATTTCTTAACCTCGACAGCTTTAAAGATTTGTGAATTTCAACTCTTCCCTTAGCTGACTGGTGTATTCTGGGGATTCAAATCCACATATCTTAAAGTTTCTAAGATCAAGTAGCACTATCTTAAACTAATAGAAAATGCATTTCAAAGGTTTATTAGTACAAAAAATAAGAAACATAAAATTAAAATACTTTATTTTTACTTATATAAATAAAATATATAAGAGAAGTTTTAACTAGTGCTCCTAAATCTGCAGGAAAAGATGTGATCAGGACACAATGATAAAGGAATAGGTAAAACAATTTAATGAGCCCATCAGTCTTTGGAAGACAGATATGGTGTTTTAATGGTGAGCTTGGCTTCATTATACATGCCTTATTTGTCCTGTTTTTTTTTTCTTGAGAGAATTATTTTATTTTTGTATTCTGACATTTCATAATCTGCAAATAACACAGAAGAAAATAATAATATTCTGCTACATAATGCTGATCTTGTGCTAGTTCCATAAGGTACAGAATGAGCAACTTTATCTTTTTTCATGCATATGCCAAAAACAAGTAATACTTGGTTTAGGAAGCTTTTTTTAAAAACTGAAATAAAATCCATCTGGTGGGTTTTTTTGGTTGGACAAGTTGAATTGTTTTAGTTGCAAGTGAAGAAGTGCTTTTGTAGTTCTAGTCATTGCTGAGTGTTGAACTCCTTGGTGTGATGTTTGTGTTTTGCAGGTATTATTTGTGTCTCCAGCTAAGAAAAGATATTATTAATGGGCGGCTTCCTTGCTCCTTTGCTACGTTAGCTTTGCTGGGTTCCTACACAATCCAATCTGAGTTAGGAGACTATGATATAGATCTACATGGTGCGGATTATGTCAGTGAATTCAAACTAGCCCCAAACCAGACAAAAGAACTAGAAGACAAGATCACAGAATTACATAAAACATACAAGTGAGTATTAAACCTGTCATTGATCAAGTGTTGTATAACCAATTAAACTAATGTGTGTGTTTGTGTAAATATGAATATCTTTAAAACATGGTTACAATGACAATTATTGATTTCACTCAGATTACAACCTGTCATTATAACTGCCTCTGCAATTATTCTAGAAGTCAAAATAAATTGTTCTTGAAGATTAAAAATTAAAATAAACGTAATATGTTGGGTGAACTCAACTCATTGTGAACAAGTTTAATTACATTTTAATGGTTCATGGTTTCATGGACCCAGGACACCTTCTAAGTGCTGCTAAAATGCCATTTTGGAACATATTTGTTTATAGATCTATGAGTCCAGCTCAGGCTGATATGGAATTTCTTGAAAATGCTAAAAAGCTGTCAATGTATGGAGTTGATCTTCATCAAGCCAAGGTAAAAGAATATATTTGTTTATAATATTTCAATTTTTTATGTCTTACTTATATATCACACCCAATTGCAACTCTGGTTGATAAACATAGAACTAAAATCAAACAAACACAACGAGCAAAATAAGAAAAAAAGGAAGTAGTGGTGACCAAAAGCCCGCCCAATTCCAATAACATCAAACAACTTACTGCGTTGGATTCACCTAACCTCCAGATTCCATGTCTGAGGAAAAGGCCAGGTCTTCAAAAAAATTTAAAATACTAGCAGGGTTTAGGATTCTTTGAATTTGGGGTGTGTGGCATTCAAAAGGGCAGATGCTGTAACAGAGAAAGCTTGCTTCCTGAGACCCACCAGATGGCACTATTTAATAGGCAGGCCCCAGAGTATGGGAGATGGGAAGAATCTGTCTTTTAACACATTCTGAATTCCTGCACACAATCTAAGGACACTAATTCTAGCACCCATCTTTCTGTGATCTCGAGTGTTCTAAACAAAAAGAATATAGAGATAATTCAGAGAAGGATGGTTTCCCACTGGATGGAAATATTCTGAGCTTTGCCAGAAGAGATAGAATTGGCCCTTTCCATAATGCTGTTTTGTTTTTATGATGCTTCATGTACAAGCCGGGAAATCCTGGATTAAATTTAGGAACTTTAGGGAGGGATTTTGCCTTTGGTGAAAACACTGAAAAACGATTTGACAATTGTGAAGAGAGAGCTTTTATTCGGGGGGGAATATGGTTGAATAAATGTATACAGTTGTGTCTGAAATTATATTTATCCTGTTGGATCAAGGCTAATATAATTAAAAAGATGGAACATTTAATGGAAAACTGTATTTGAAGAGCATATTGAAGAGAATTTTGTCAAAAGAACAGTATATAGAAGAATTAAAAATAACTAATGCAGAGGCCATGGATAGGGTCAAGCATTTTTATGTGAAGAAGACTTCTGATGAGGAATGGCGCATTAGTACATCTCTGAACAAGAAGAGATGACATCATGACTGTGACTGAAGTACTGGTGAATGCAGGCTGGTACCATGGAACCTCTCTGGATAAGGGGAGGAGCAGAGATAGCCTGCTTGGGAGGAATCCACAGAAAAGTGATTTCTTGTGGATTTGAGCACTGGGAAACAAAAGAAAGGCAACACACTCTCAACTACAGTGGAGCCTTTTAAAGGTTTACCTATTACCTATTTGTCTTAAGAGTATTAGAGATAAAAAAAACTACAAGTTTGCAAAGCTATCTGTTGAATTTTATCTTCTTTCCAGAATAAAAAAGTTAACTATGAGCTTAGAATTTAAAGGATTTGAAATAAGAAAAGCAAAATAAGACTTTAATCTAAAAGCATTATAAATGAAATAAGGGATCAGATAAATTTAGATTATTAGAAGTTTTGCTATAAGGTTTTGGAAATAATTATAAAAAAAACTCCTTTGTTGAAACTAAATTGTGCAAGCTACTTTGAGTCACAACAGAAGTGGGAGCCTTTATGATTCTAGAAATTGGGCTAGAGGGGATTAAAGATTCTAGACATAAAAGGAAAAAGAATAAAGTGAGACAAAATAACAGAAAATGGTATGACATTAGAATTACCCCAGGTAGTGGCTAACCTTTTTTGGCTCCTGTGCCAAAAATTGTGAGCGCGCCAGCATGCCTGAACTCGCGTGCCAACACCCAGAATGCAATGTGCACCTCCTGCCCACCCCCCCTGCACATGTGTGCGCAATCCCCCCCCCTTACTTGCACTGTGCCTCACAGCTGATTTTTCAGCTGGTATGAGGCCTTTTTTGGCCTCCCAGAGGCTTGGAAAAAGCCTCTGCAAGGCTTCTCAGGCCAAATTATAGGCCCGCTTCGTCAAGTCCAGTAGCCTTGCAGAAGTTTTTTCCAAGCCCCTGGGAGGCCGAAAAAGGCCTCAAACCAACCGAAAAAAAAAATTAGCTGTGAGGCATGGGCATGTGCAGTGAGGTAACTTTGCCTGTGGCACGCATGCCATAGGTTCACCATCATGGCCCCAGGAGATATTTGGGCATAAAACTAGCAGTTAAAATATCAGCAATGATTTCTGCCTCTATGGATTTAGTAGATAGTTAGATAATTCATTTGAGTGAATTAAAGATCAAGATTGCTAGAAGCCAAAGGAAGGAGTAAAAAGTTGGTTTGTTCAACCAAAATTAAACTAAGACATGTTTTTATAAAATGGGCATCCTTACAGAGTTTTTGCTGACATCAGGATTGAATTGTTAATGATTTATGGATTTTGAGAATCACCAACTATGTTTGTACTTGTAATGAAGACTGAAAGTCACTTTTTAAATATTTTTTTCTTATCCTTTCCTTTTTTTATCTCTTTCACTTTCTCTTTTTTCTGACTTTAGTTTGTATGATCTTTTATTGCCCACAACAATCTGAGTCTTTTAATTTTTTAATGTTGAAATATTAATGTTTTCATTGTTGAAATAACATGAATATTATATGCTATTTTCTTTTTTCATAGGACTTGGAAGGTGTAGACATTACTCTGGGAGTCTGTTCCAGTGGTCTTCTTGTCTACAAAGATAAATTGAGAATCAACCGTTTTCCTTGGCCCAAAGTGTTGAAGATTTCTTACAAGCGCAGCAGCTTTTTTATCAAGATCCGGCCTGGTGAGGTAGGCTATGGAGTCATTTTATTTCAGTTCTAATTGAATGCATTTGTCTTCTTATCTTTGAGAAATATTAAGGATAAACTGTTTTTCAAATAACAACTGAATCTGGATACTGAACAAAAGTCTATCCACAATCATGCATAACTGACTTACTTCCTTTGAGACTTCTTATGAGGAATTGTCTTTGGGCTTGGGTTGAATAATGCAGATGGTTTGAACGTAGCTTTGTTGATTAGAAGCACCTATTACACTGTGTTGCATTTTATGTTAGACATACACCAGTCTATATCAATGAACACGTCTTGGGTGAATTCAGAGTTCTTGCTCTAATGTGGATATTGCTATTATATCATTTTTGAAGAGTAAAAATCCATTTTAGATTCAGATATATATGTTTATGATATACATATTTCTGTTATAATAGTATATTTTACCAGTAAATCTGCACTTCTTGTCAGCATTTAAAAAACATGTCATCTTGTACTGAAATTTGACCAAGTCATGCTGTGATTTTAATGTAAAACTGTACTGCATTTTTCTGCTTTGGGAAAATGCTTTTTAAGAATGAAAGTTTGTCATCATTTCAAATAGGTTTGTATCTATTTTAATCTAGTGAAAGGAGCAACTTTTCATAAGTTGTTTGATTTGCTAAATGGTAAGAATGCAGTATCCAATTTGCTATAACAACAGCTACATTATGCAATCAAACCATTATAGTTTCAATGCAGCCACATAGTTGAAAGTTTTTTAAAATTATTTTTAAGATTTTACTTTATTTTCTATATTTTTACTAATTTGCTTCCCCCCCTCCTATTTTCCCCATAATCATAGTGTGAAGTGAGTTGAGCCAGGAAAGAATGACTGGTCCCTTTCTTCCCTAGTTCATTTTTTCAAGTCTTTTCCCCATATTTCCTCATTGTTTTTTTTTTTTTAATTTCCTTTGTAATTTGCTTTCTTTAGTTGATGATTGGGTAACTTTTTCAATAGCAGCTTAAATTAAATGAAATTTACTGGCTTTGATCAATGGTTATTTATTTTTAAAAATCCAATGAAAATATTTTTTAAAATTTAATAATTTAATCCAGTGCATTACTTCTGTGCCAATCAAACTTACTCTTACTATTTTCCACAGCATGAACAATATGAAAGCACTATTGGATTCAAACTTCCTAGTTATCGAGCAGCTAAGAAATTGTGGAAAGTCTGTGTTGAACATCACACATTTTTCAGGTTTGCATTTGTATTTTTCATTGCTGGCCAATTAAGAAATGGTGTTTATAGGTGTATATCTCCTAAATCCACTTCTGATCTGAGCTAGATGAGAACAAGTGTGGTTTCATACTTCAAACCTCCTTAGTCCTAATTGGCCAAAAGCTAATAGTAGCAGGTGGCTTTGATTTTCCAGTATTTGTCTCTGAAAGTAGCTCAAAATCATTAGCAAAGACTCTTCTTTTGTCCTCACAAGGGATGCACAACCTATCCCAAGCATGGAAGAGCTGGTATTGTTAATCCTTCTCCTAACCAAGATACAAATATGGTCAGTCCTCATTGACACTTGTTCAATGGCTATTCAAACTTACAATGGTGCTAAACAAATAGCAATTAGAACTTAATAGCCATTGTAGCACCCACGTAGTCATGTGATTGTGATCTGGGTATTTGGCTAACTCATGATTATGCCATTGCAGTTTCTGTCTGTCATGTGATCATGATTGTGATCTTTCCCACCGGCTTAGGACTAGCAAAGTCAAGAGGGAAGCCAGCAGGAACTTTCAAGTCACTGTTACCTGAAGTCCTCACTTAGCAAGTTGTAGGTCCTCACTTAATGATGGCAACTGGACTGCTGACACACACACAAAATGAAATCATGTGATTTTTCAAGTATTAACATAATGAGGCAAAGACTACCTGTATTTCAAATTTTGTCTATTTGTAGAATAAAATTGAACTTTTGTTACTAACAAAAAGCAGTTGCTTCAGGCAGAAGTGGATTGAATGATGGTTGATGGCATAATAATGGGAAATAGTCAAGGACATTGGCTGCTAAGGGAAGAAAAACAGAAGTGCTGGGATGATCAGGAGGCTTGTTCTTTACTGCTGAGACCATAGTAGAAAGTAACAGGTGCAGAGGCCAGTACATTGGCAGCAGGTAGGGGGAGGAGCTCAAAGCTTTGAATAGCATACATGGTTCAAGGGTTATCTCTATTCATAAATGAACAACTAAATGTAAACAGTCAGATTCTCTCATAATAAAAATGAGCTAATTTGTTGTATATAATGTTCCATTACTTCAGAATATACAAGCCTATTTCCAAAGTTTCTCTAAATAAGAAAGCTTTCACCAATCAGACCAAGTATCCTGTACAACCTAATCTTGAGATTCTTAGTTCTTATATCAAACATTTCCCCCCTTTAGCTAAGCAAAGAAAACTGGAAAGGGGGGGTACTTTAAAATGTTCTGCCCAAAGCCCACAATTACATAATTTAATATAAATTGTGCTTATTTTATAAGGGGAAACTATAGTTCATGAGGAATTTAATGACAAATTCTCTTACTAAATCACTGAAGCCCCCCAAAAAATATTTTACAAATTGGAAAACAGAAATTTTGGGTGGGGGGGTGGGGGGAATGCAACAATCACATATCCTGCCTGAATGAAGAAAATCTCATTCAGATGTATATTTATCTTTAAAAAGCAGAGTGAATTCTGATCATTTGTTATCTCACAGTTTCACAGCCTTGGGGTTTCAATAGTTGTGAATGGCACTTATAAGTCAATAAAATAATGATACAATTAAAATAGTGCTCACCATTGAGTTGCAGTCATTTTATCTGAGTTGGAAACATATCCTTGGGTTGTAAATTAATAACATTAGAATATGTATGTATCTTTTAGATTAACATCAACTGAAGCACTCCCCAAGAGCAGATTCTTGGTGCTGGGTTCTAAGTTTCGCTACAGTGGCCGGACACAAGCTCAGACAAGGCAAGCTAGTGCCCTGATAGATAGGCCTGCACCACAGTTTGAACGAACAGCAAGTAAACGTGCTTCAAGAAGCCTTGATGGTGGTGAGTGCCCTAAACTTTTTCCTCTTTACTATAAGTTCCTGTCTTATGTTGGTTCTTTACAGATTCTACTGAGTTGGATTTTGGTAATATTTGCCCTACATGTGTAGTAGTAATTGATTTTTTAAAAAGTGGTATTGGATTTACATGGGAAGTTTGAAAAAATATAGAACTGAAAATGGGCATCTGATTCTTACCATACCCTGATTACCGCAACTCTGTTATTTTGTCATGTTCTTTGGGTCGTAAGGAAATAACTTATGATTTCCTGAGTGAGTCATTGTATCTTCTGTTATGTAACATGAATGCCTCAGGAAAAGACTTCCATGTTGGTGACATAACGTGAAGACAAACAATTTTAAAATGTTCATAAAAGTAGCTTTTAAATCTTCCTTAAACTTAACAATGTTTCTTCTAATAGAGCTAACAGTGGTGAATTTTAAGAACTATTTTAAATTTGGAGATAATTTTAACTGAAGCCAGCTGAATATAAAATTGAAGAAACCAACAAAGCAGTTGTATCCATACTAAAATTTAGCAACTTATTTTCCATATACAATGTTTTGTACATTCTTAACATGTGCACAATTTCTTCAGCTAAACGTGGCTCTCAAAAAATTCAGTTCAAACTCGTAGAGGAGGAGAAGCAGGAGGATGTGGTGTTGGTTGGGGTTCCGGAATCAGAACCCCTGGAACAATTTCAGGAGAAGCCAGGTATCACTATGGGTAGCACTGATTTTTTCTCTCACCCTGTCTCTGCGGTGCTTTTTCTATCCTTTTGTGAGCTAAGACATCTTACCTAATTCTGAAAGGCTTCACATATTTTTCCTCCCAGGAAATCCCCCCCCCCCATCTCATAAAGGAATAAAATGAGTTCTTCAATGATTGGAACACAAAGTCCCTTCTGTATATTAATACTTGGATTCTTGCATCAACAATAAAGCCACAAATCTCAGTTACTTGAGAAAATAGTTTAGTTCTAAGGTGTCAGATGACTGAAGGGAACCACTTTCCATATTCATTATTGTAAAATAAAAAAGATACTTTGCAAAAGAGTTTTTCAATATCTTTGGCCAGCTGTATTCTTCATTATAGATAATGTGTAACTGTGATGCTGGAAATATCATTTATGCAGCCCTAAAGTTATATTCAAACTTAGGATATCTTGGGGGGGGGGGTGTTTCCTGTAATTTAAGCATTATTTTCCATGAGAATTTCATCCTATTTTTAAAAACATTAAGTTTGTCTATAATAGTATAATCTGGCTTGGAAAGCCTCTACAAAGCAAGTTAGATTTCTTCTAACATACAATTAAGACATTGAACTCAGTCTCAGTTCTGCTGCTTTCACAATGCTATTTTGTTTTGTCGTCATTCTTAGTGCTAAGACATATTTAGAGCAATTTGCTAGTTTATTTTAATATTGTTCAGATGAAGTAGGATTATTCTTAGATATTTCCTGTTATATAATTTAGCCATCTAGTTAGATTTTTGAGAATGGAAATATCAGTTTCTGCATGTATTAACATTTCATATTATAAGACTGAAGAAATTTAATGGGAGAACAGTATCCTTTTAAACAAAGCAGGATACTACATATATAAACACATGCTCCTTGTTCTTGTGTGTTCAGGTAACAGAATGGTGACAAGTAGTAACCTTCAAAATTGTAATATGTTGTTAGAACAGTGACTAAATTTGCATTCGTATCATTTGTACACAGTAGTACTAGTGAATCATTTATCAAGTTGGATAGAGAAAGCAAATAGAATAATTAGGTTGTTTATATTTAGATCTAATCTAAAGACAGATTACAAGCTCATTTCATATCTTTGAAGAAGTCACATTTTTTTTTCTAGAGCTGAATGACTGCTCCAATAGAAAAAAATGCAGAGCAATGTGCCTGTGCATGTATTTGCATGCAAAAACTAGGTGGGCACAACTGAGTGAGCTTGGAAGAAGAGACAAAATTATATTAAAGTTTGCTCCTAGTAATTCTCTTTTTACTTCTTTGAAGTTTTAAAATACATTCATAACTTTTATAGCTATACATGTTCTTGACATAAGTACAATAAACGAAGAGGAGAAAGAAGAAAAATCAGTTGTACAGGATTTAGAACCAAAATCGATATTACTTGAAACAATTCAGGAAGAGTCAGGTATCGCAGTAACAACTTCTTATATTTTGTGACTAATATATTTTCCTTAGTGACTAATATTCATTCTTTCTTATTTATCTAACAATTCACTAGAGTTATTATAACAATACTTACCAGTAGTATGGCACAAAATAGTACGATAATGGGTAGAGAACTATCAGGAAGCTTAATATATTTATATGATAGACTTCAAATTGTGAACGGGGGCATTCACAATTAAAGCTGCTCTAAAAGAGTTTATGGTTTAGTCTAGTTTTGATAGTATGCATGTTTTCCACTGTTTTCCTCCTCTCTGGAATATTGCCAGTGTGAATGAGCATGAACTAGTAGTGGTAGCATGTAATAAATCCATACTGAGGGAAAGGAAGTGAAGTACAGGTAGTCTTCCACTTGTCAATCACATCATTTGTTTAATGAAATGTTCAAAGTTAGGTGTCCTTGGTGCTTTCTGAGCTTGGTTGTTTTCTTGCAGACGTTCATTACCCAAATAAGGTAAAATCAGCACTGATAATGTTACCTAAGTTTGGGTAATGAAATGTTTGCAAGAAAACAAGGAAGCCCAGAGAGCACCAAGGGCCCCACATGTCAACCCCGAGCTACAAATATTCTCCTTTATTATTCAAAGTTACAGTGGCACCGAAAAATGTGATTTATGGCCATTTTTCACACATAATCTGTGCAGCAACTCTGTGGTCTCATGATCAAAATTTGGACATTTGGTAATTGGCATCTACTTATGACTATTGTAGTCTTCTGGGGTCCTAGGATCACCTTTTGTGACCTAGCAAGCAAAATCAATGGGGGAAGCCAGCTTCACTTAACCATGTTACTAACTTAACAGTGATTCAGTTAACACCTGTGGCAAGAAAGGTCGTGAAAAGGGGCAAAACTCAGTTATTACTTAACAAACTTTGGGCTCAATTGTGGTCCTAAGTTGAGGAGTACCTATATACAGTTGTGCTCATAAGTTTACATACCCTGGCAGAATTTATGATTTCTTGGCCATTTTTCAGAGAATATGAATGATAACACAAAAACTTTTCTTTTACTCATGGTTAGTGTATGGGTGAAGCCATTTATTATCAATCAACTGGTTTAATCTTTTAAATTTATAATGACAACAGAAACTACCCAAATGACCCTGATCAAAAGTTTACATACTCTGGTGATTTTGGCCTGATAACATGCACACAGGTTGGCGCAAAGAGGTTTGAATGGCTATTAAAGGTAATCATCCTCACCTGTGATCTGTTTGCTTGTAATTAGTGTGTGTGTGTGTATAAAAGGTCAATGAGTTCCTGGACTCCTGACAGACCCTTGCATCTTTCATCCAGTGCTGCACTGACATTTCTGGCTTCTGAGTCATGGGGAAAGCAAAAGAATTGTCAAAGGATCTGCGGGAAAAGGTAGTTGAACTCTATAAAATAGGAAAGGGATATAAAAGGATATCCAAGGAATTGAGAATGCCAATCAGCAGTGTTCAAACACTAATCAAGAAGTGGAAAATGAAGATTTCTGTTGAAATCAAACCATGGTCAGGTAAACCAACTAAAATTTCAGCCACAACTGCCAGGAAAATTGTTTGGGATGCAAAGAAAAACCCACAAAGAACTTCAGATGAAATACAGGACTCTCTGAAAACATGCGGTGTGGCTGTTTCAAGATGCACAATAAGGAGGCACTGGAAGAAAGATGGGCTGCATGATAGAGTCGCCAGAAGAAAGCCATTACTATGCAAATGCTACAAAGTATCCCGCTAACAATACGCCAAAAAGCACAGAGACAAGCCTCAAACCTTCTGGCACAAAGTCATTTGGAGTGTTGAGATGAAAATTGAGCTTTTTGGCCACAACCATAAACACTATGTTTGGAGAAGAGTCAACAATGCCTATGATGAAAAATATACTATTCCTACTGTGAAACACGGAGGTGGATCATTGATGGTTTGGGGATGTGTGAGCTACAAAGGCACAGGAAATTTGGTTAGAATTGATGGCAAGGTGAATGCAGCATGTTATCAAAAGATACTGGAGGAAAATTTGCATTCATCAGTCCGGAAGCTGTGCATGGGATGTATACTTGGACATTCCAACATGACAATGATCCTAAAAACAAGGCCAAAATTGACCTGTCATTGGCTACAGCAGAATAAAGTGAAGGTTCTGGAGTGGCCATCTCAGTCTCCTGACCTCAATATCATTGGGCCACTCTGGAGAGATCTCAAACATGCAGTTCATGCAAGACAGCCCAAAAATTTACAGGAACAGGAGGCTTTTTGCCAGGAAGAATGGGCAATTTTACCATCTGAGAAGATAAAGAGCCTCATCCACACATACCACAAAAGACTTCAAGCTGTCATTGATGTTAAAGGGGGCAATACACCGTATTAAGAATGGGGTAGGTAACCTTTTGATCAGGGTCATTTGGTTAGTTTCTGTTGTCATTATGATTTAAAAAGAATAAATATAGTTGATTGATAATAAATGGCTTCAACCAATCACTAACCATGAGTAAAAGAAAAGTTTTTGTGTCATCATTCATATTCTCTAAAAATGGCCAAGAAATCATAAATTCTGCCAAGGTATGTAAACTTAGTGCCAGTTCAGCATTAAAGGACCAAAACAAGATATGGAAAAAACAGTATCAAATATAATTTTTTCAGCTTGAGTAATATCATTTGACGTTGATCAAGTACAGTATACTTGATTGATGAAATGTATACTTCATTTTAAATTAGATTTTGAAAATGTCAAACTTGAGGCAATATAATTTTTTGGATAACATTTTGAATAGTAATGAGTATGGTAAAATAAATTAATTTGGATGTAGTATGAAATAATATTGCTACTCATTCTTTTGCTTAGTTTTAGGACCCAGTCTGAATGTATTGTTGCACCTGAGAGGTGATGCAATTTACAGTGTGGTCTCACTTAAGAGAGAGAAAGAAGCTATTAAAGTCCCTGCAATCTGGACTTTTTCATACTATTCTCACAACACAGGATATATTTGTGATAATTGCTTTTTAAAAAGCCAGTATTATGATTGGGCCATCCTTTGAAACAAAAATATAAATTTATTTAGTTTAATCTTTATAATAAAGATTCTATGTCTATCAGTAACTCAAGTGGCCTTGTTTTGCATTTATCACTATGATTAACAGCAGTAATTAGGTGGTGATATATTGCCTGTGATAATTATTTGCACCAGTTACCTACTTTGTACAATGACTCTTGAAATAAGCTTTTTACGATAGTGTATTGTTGACTAACATTAAATGTGTGGCTCTTGGTTATATTAAATGTTTTCTTTAATATTTTTCTTCATGTATTTAAAATAAATTCTGCTTTAGACATGCCAATCGCTTTGCATGTATTTATTTTGCAGTGTTGTGGATTTCTTCTTGATTCTGTTCTGTATTATTACTGAAGATGTATCTATTTCTGCTTAGCAGTAGCAGTGGTTACACCTGATAGAAGCCCACGACCTACATCTGCACCAGCTATTGCTCAGAGCCATGTTACTGAGCCAACTGTACCAGCTGCATCTGTCAGCAAAGAACCAGCAGTTCTTAAAACTGAAAAAGAAACAGTAAAAAAAGAAGTAAAACTTGAAGGAACATTGCAAGATAAAGGCAAAACAGAACCAGCTGAAGGATTTCAGGTATGATCTACCATTTTTATCATTATTGGTAAGATGGTTTTGTTTGTCTTAGAACAAGATAAGAGATTGATCCCACTCAGAGTTAAACCTCTTGCATAGGCAGCCTGTAAAAGTATTTACCGCTTATTCTGATTTTGTCCTCAGACTAAAGGTGAGAGGGAAAAATACATTGATTTCCAAGCACTGCTTTTACAACTTACGAAAATTTCAAGCCAAATATTCTTCAGGGTTTCCTTATAACCAAATAATTCTGATTGTGTTGATCAGTGTACTTCCTAAACTTTGCTTTCCAATAGTTTTTTTTTTTGTTTTGAGATTTTAAAACCATATTAGTAACTTGTAGTCGTTTCTTTTTTTTTTTTTTTCATATCTCTAGCTGCAGTTAGTGACAGTTTCGCCTACTTTTTGGATCTTCTTTGAAACTATATTCAACTTACATTTTAACTTTCTTATAAAGCTTCTATACTCATTCACTGCACTTCTTGGAATCTTCAAATTCAAATTCTGAGCAAGTTTTTCAGATTGACACTATAAGTGGCAAATTGGATTTCTTGAACAGTCATTTGTATTTTAATCATCAATGATGAATGAATATATTACTCAAAAATAGGTGCTTATAAATTCCCTCTTTCTGTATTTTCACAGAGTTACTTTTACTTATTCAGTGGATTAAAATTTGTCTCTACATTTCTTTACAGAGAGAGAGAGAGAGAGACGCTTTGCCCTAATAATATTGATTGATTGATTTGATTGATTGATTATAGGTGCCAACTCCAAAATAATCCAAATTTTAAAAAGTCAATACAGGGTTTAAACATATTCCTTCAAAAGTATGACTCACTTGCAGTTAGTTAATTCTTGTCATTGATGCAAGTGAACTCAGAGTTTGGAATGGAGCTACTGATAATGATTATTAAGATAGATTTCTTCCTCATGCAGTATGTCAGTAATAGGAATCAATATGAGGGGATAAGTATTTAGACTCTGATGCTGTGCTAGAAGACATTTTCCAACTATACGCATTTAACTTTTAATAACACTGTAAAGAACTTGCTTGAGAGTCTCTTCAAGAGAAAATCTAAACGTTATGTAGCATCATGCATTGTATTATGCCTTAAATATGTTAAATGAGATTATTTTAGATATATTATCTTTAAACTGGGATCTAAAGAGTTCGTTATATACATTGTTATTGTACATGGTATAGAAATGTTTTATTATCTTGCTCTGTATCTTAACTCTTACTTTTGATGGCTTTTTTATTGCATCCTGAAATTCCTTACATATAAATTACAGTAATTGGCATGGATGCCTGTGGTTTTCTCTTTCTTCAAATTCTATTCCTCAGATTTTAATAAGCGAAAAAAATAGAAAAACCTATTTATAATCCAGACTTCAGCATGAAAATGTCTAAAACAATATATTAAAATTTAATTTTGGTTAAATAAATTTATTCTTGGTTTTACTACAGTTAAATCCCATATTCTTATACTTAAAAATGTACCCAATTGGTTTCAGCGGGATTTACTGACAATGAATGGGTATAGTTCAGTTCAGCTAATATCATATTACAATATTGTATTAAAGTTGATAGTTGAAATATAGTCTGCCATTGCTTATTATCAGTATTGAGCAATATGTTAACATTTTAATGTTGGTTTAAAACCTTGGACTGTTTAAAAATGAAAAAAAGTGTGCCCTGTCTGTCTCCTATATTTAATAATTGATAATTCACCCAATTCAAACATTTAACTTGCAAGCTTCTTTAAGAAACAAAAATGTCTGGCTAAGTCCTTTTTTCTGCATATCGATACTCTTGATGTAATCAGTCCTTACTCTAGTTTGTGAGGATTGCCAAGGCCATATGTGTAAGAACAAAGAAACCCAGAATTAATAGAATTCCCCTGCTGGGACCTTTTTCCTTCATCCTTTCCTCACTTCTATTAGACACTTCATATAAACGGTTTGGTTTAAAACTCTTTTTATTTTTCCTATAGCTCAAATGTATTGTCTCTGTTCATTTTATGCACTTAAGTTTTTTGGATTTCTTTTTCTAACTAGTGCCTTCTTGGCTGCTTCTGTTCTGATGCCTAGTTTCTCATTCAGTTGATGTTCTGATTCTTAATTCCTTGTTCCACACCTGCTACCCTGCCCTGTGCTTGTTCTTTGTCAGACTTTCACACTGGTCAAACCAGCACAATTCCCTCTCAAGCAAATTTCTATGTAACAAATGAATTGCAATCTAATCGGTTTCCTGAAGTATCACCCCAATTCATTTAGAACATTCATTGCAACAAGGATCAAGTTAAGTACAATGTAGAGATTTTCTCATGGTTCTTGTGATTTTTAGAAGCTCATCACATCCAGAAATAACAAGAAGAGAAAAGTTGGAAGAGACATTTTGAAGTATACAGCTGTATAATTTGTTTTAAACCTCTTTACATATTTATACTTACAATAAAATTGTTTTGAAGAATTCAAAATACTGAATAAAATAACATCAACTATATGGGACTAACAAACTGTCATTATAAAATATGATGTTTATTTATGTCTTCATAAGAGTGCATGTTAATTAATGCATGTTTACACAATGCTTCAAAAACAAATGGTGGTTTTTGAAGCAATGCTATCTCCAAAACTCTACTAACAAAAAATGTTTTTGCCACTTTATTTTTTAACGTAGGTGGGGAAAACGCATATCAAAATGTCAGTACCCAGCACAAATGGTGACCAAAATCAGGTTTGTCTGGTTAGGTTGCTTTGCTTCCTTTAAAAAGAAAAAGGGGGGAAAGACTAAATCAAATCCAAATAAATGAACCCAATTTTTTTTGTCTTTTTAAAAAAAAAACTATCATAAAACAGCAGCGTGCAGAAAAAGAGGAAGACCCAATAAGAATGAGGAAGGTTAGCAGTTTTTTTCACTTCCATCAAAACAAAACTATCATATCACTCATGCATATGCAACATATTTAAAAAGACAATATTTTGGTTTCTTCCTGTGCTTTTATCAGTTGATACTTGTTTTTAAATAAACACAATCAATTAGCCGAAGAATCAGTAAATGTTTCTTTAATTATACTTCTTGTTTCCTAATTATTTTGTGAAAAATTTTCTACAAGGAGTCAACAATTCAGGAAGTAAAAAACAAGTATTACTGTAATAGAATAAGACAAATAGATGTACTTAAATTTTGAAATAAGTGTTAACAAATACTTGTTTCAAAAATGTTTTTATGTATGCTAGAGAGCCAGGAGGACATTTCCAGTGATCTAATTTCTTACTCTTTTTTGGAAATACTGTGTCTCTGTGGAAGAACAGCTTGCAGAATGATGGAGCCATAATAACTGTCTTTTTAAAAAGAACCCATTACATTTTTTTCATCATTCATGAGCAGGACCACACACATTCCTCATATTCTCCACATGTTCTTATGATTCCAAACACTATACCCCATTCACAAATCATTGCTCTATGAATGTTAGTTTAACCTTTTTCGTTTTCCAATCTGCAAATAACTGCAAGAACAACCTTTTTAATTTTTGTGTGTGTTTTTTTGTTTTGTTTTGTTTTTCCCCCCTTTCTTTCACAGAAAAGATCAAAGAGACTAGATGGTGAAAACATTTATATAAGACATAGCAATTTAATGTTGGAGGTTTGTATGACTTCGAAGCTTCTTTCAGTTGCATTTGCCTGGACCTCTACATTCTTTTCGCCTGTGCTGTAGCATTTGTGTTTTTGGGGTGAGGTGTATATGCCTGCTCTTTGCATGACTTTGTTAGAAATAGGCTTTTGCATGTTACCATAAACATGACATTATGCAACCTTTTTTCTTATCTGTTTACATTGTTTTCTTGTTATCTGAAAATATGTGATTGGGATCATTTTTCACTTAAATGTATTTCTAAATCAGAGCAACTTGTTTCACAATTATCTATGCATAACAGTCTCCAAGCATGCAATTACATGATTGACACAAATAAACAAGGTTGTCTGAGTTGTATTTTATGGTGTCATTCTGTAGGTTATAATCCCAGAATAGTTATATAAAATTGAGTTCAATCAGAGTAGCCCTGATCATCAGTTTTAATTTCAAAGTCTTTTCTTTTAAGCTTCTCAGGTTGTCTTCGCTTAATGACTACTCATTCAGCAAGTATTTCAAATTATGCAGGAGCTTGAATAAGTGGACTGGTCCTCATACTATGATGCTAGCTGACCATTTTTTGCCATATCTTATATATGGGTAGCATGTCATAAACCATCTTTCCTCCTATCACTGCTGTTGATGTCAAAACTAGAATGGTTATATATCTTTATAGAAGGGGAAGGGGAAAATTAAACTTGTCCATGGTTAAAAAGTTCATAGTTAAAAAGTTCAGTTCCACCTCAAGTGTGGCTAGTTTCTCAACAGCATTCAAACAGAATAGTTCCCCCCCTTTAAAGGTCCCAATAAATTGGAAAGGGGAAAGTAGAATGTCATCACTTCATTTCTGATGTGCGAGATTATTTATTTTATTCAAGCTGAATAGACTTGATATTTCTTGTCATTCTGAGTGATAATTTTTAATTTCTTTGGTTACATATATGAGATTGGCAGCCTTGACTGCACTTTTCTCTCACTTGAACATGAGTTTGAATATATTGAACATTCCAATCATATATTACTGATACAGGAAAATATATGCTTCCTATACTGATTCTGTTTTTGTGTGTTATTATCTTTTAATCACAATTCCAGAAATAGCATAGGAGATTCTTGTGCAGTGTCAATTTTTTTAATGTACTAATTACTTTTTGAATTTTTAATTTCGTGCTGTACAGCTTTGAGTTTGCTACAATGCAGAGCTTGGGGCAAAATTAAAATGGTGTAATCCAGTCAACATCATAAGGTGATCTGGCAAGAGGCAGTGAATATTTCATCTATATCATTTTAATTCCTCTATAAATCAGCTTTTTAATTTCTTATCTAATCTTGGTAGTTTTTTTAAAAAAATCCAATGCACTTACCTCTTTTTTGTAGTAATTGTATCTCCTGTTACCATATGGGGTTCTAGATAAATACGTAACCCAATGCCACTTTCTAATTTGTTTCACATATTTAGTTTGACCCCTAACTGTGTTGTTGCAGGTATTCAAGTTATTACTCTTAAAAATGTTAAACATATACAGTATAAAATGAGATATAGCCCTTCTTTGGACTGTCCTACTCAAGTATTCTTATATTGAGCCTTGAGTTTGATTTTAAAATAGAGAAAACTGAAAACATTCCAGAATTTGCAAAGAGGTAAAATCCAAGGATTTTTCAAAACCTGAAAATGTGTGCAATTCAATTTTATTGTACCAAGCATAGACTTTTCTTGACCGGGAGAACAAAGGTCAAATAAAAAAAACCTAATGATTACAGTGCAAATACATGTAGAGTCAGTACGTACCCTCTGTAGTTATATTTGTCAATCTGAGGAATGGCAGCATCAAGATAGAAAGGGTTCCTTGGGCAGTGCAGGCTGTATCCAATCCTTGTAATAAAGTGAGTAGCTGAACATTTGGTGATAAAATATCTTTTCCCAAACATGCATATATGTATCCATAAGACAAACCTTTCCTGCAGATCGATGAGCATATGAGTGATAAACTTCTGAGATATGCATACTAATAAAAATATTAACCTTCTAATCCGAGTTCTGAAATGGTATTGTCCAGATGGGATTTTTGTGTGTATTTTATTAAAGGTAAATCAAATAACATGAAGTCATATTATCCTGGATAATGGTAACCAAAATAATTGGTTGGCTTTTGTTCCTTTTTTGCTCATTAAAATGTTTTTTCCCACCAGTGAATTTTATACACTAGTCAGTTATGTCCATTTAATTCAGCAATCTCATTCTTGGTATTTTTTTCCTACCAAGGGTTAGAATTAGCAATGATTAACCTTTATGGATTTTGGTAACACCATAATCAAAAAAGATATGTACCACACCAATCAGTTATGTCTGCAGCTGGTAAAAGCTTTTTGGATATAAGATTAATAGCAGGCAAAAAAGGTCCAAGAGCCAAATTGAGTTCCATGTTGTAAGACAGAAAGAATATCATCAAGCATAATAAAATTTACCACTTGTGAATATAGGATTGAAGCTTTAAAGAGGCTAATAAATTTCTACAAGTTTCAGATTTGATTTCCAAAAAGATGCTTTGGAATGTGGAGGCATAAGTATAACTCCCTTTTTCAAGTGCAGAAAATAACCACACCTTTTCCTATGATTGTGTAGTAATTCTAGAAGATAGTCACACTGTCCCAGGAAAAGAAACATTTCCTTTAACATTTGCATGTATATACTAGTTGATACACCCGGTCATGTCTGAAGCACGTTCTTGGAATAAACTCCAAATAGTTCTAGGTTAATAATATCTGCTGAGTGTTGGAAATGTATAACAGGTAACTGTTCTAAAATTAGAAAATTTGAAAAGATTGCCACTCCTCAAATAATTGGGATTTTATTTTTGTAAAAGTGTAATTGAAAAAAATAATGTTGAACCTAATTAGTGGGGATATCCTGCACCAACTAGTACATTTTATCTCTCTGAGGGAAAAAAAAAAAAGAACCGACTTGACTAATTTTCTGCAGCATCAAGGGGAGCTGTAGATTCGCTTCAGTAAAACTTTCTGTGGTTTGTGTTGGATTTTTTCCCCTAAAATGATAGGATCTAGATAAAACCCAAGAAGAAATAAAGAAGCATCATGCTAACATCAGTGAACTGAAGAAAAACTTCATGGAATCTGTTCCTGAGCCACGACCAAGTGAATGGGACAAACGCCTCTCTACTCATTCTCCTTTCAGAACACTTAACGTCAATGGACAGATTCCCACAGGAGTAGAAGGAGTGAGTACTTTATAAAGTACTGATGATTTATTTGGCTTTGATCTTCTAAATAAGACAACTGTTTAATTCTCTAGGAACTGGAATTCCTCTTTGGGGAGAAGGACATAAGCAAAAGTTAAGCAAGTTTGCTTAAGTGTTTCATTACTCTTTTCTTGTATATTGAATGAGCTATTAACTTTTTAAAAGCCAATTTTCTGTTAGGTTACTGTGGACATTAGGTTTGGAAAGTCTTAGCATAAAATATTATAGAAGGAGGGAGGGGGAGTTAGATCCTAGGTCATTTTCTCCTAGTCCAGAACTTTAACCACTATATCTCAGGTGGATGGTGGGTGATACAGGGCAAGTAATTCCCTCTTCCCTAGACTGGGAAATTTAAAAATACCTGTCTACCAACCCACTGTCAGGATTGAATCAGCATGATAGCTTATGCTCTTTATCCTTCAGTAAGAAATCTTTGCAGGGTTTGATTTGGCCTGATAATAATTTATTTATGAAATTTGTAGACTTCCCCAATCTATTATGACTCTGGGTGGCTTACAAAATACAAACTTACAATAAAATATTTTGAAATAGGAAAATCATCAAACACCTGGGGGAAAAACAATCATTAAAAACAAAATGTCATAGAATCATCACCAACACTAACCCAAATCTTGAGAATTGAGCCAGGTCTTACGGCTTATTTAAATTGAGTCTGGGTGAGAGTCTTAATGTTGCTTCAGAAACACGTGCCATGAGAGAGTAGCACACCCCCCCCCAAAATACATATAGTAATAAAATACAATGGTACTTCAGTACTCATTAATTGGTTCTGGGAGGCGCAATGAGTACTAAAAATGAGCACCAAATAAACTTAGGTGACTAATGTGTGACCCTTTGTTTCCGCTGGAAAGGGTAGCAAGTTCTAGCTTGTGTGATGAATACAAAATAAATTAGTATCGGGACAAAATGTTCATGTCAACTTCATTGAGGACCAAATTTGATGAGTTTTAAAATGGTTGAGTACCAAGGTATCACTGAACAATATATAATAATATTTGATAGAAGGGAGGGTGGAGATACACACACACACACACACACACACACACACACACTAAATACTCTAGGCAGTTTGCATACATGCTAGTTATGTATGTCCTGTTCTGTCCCAGTTATCATTTACTGTCAGTAGAAGGCATTTGGTCTGTCACTGTAAAGTTGAAGTGGTAATTCTGTATTGTTAAAGTATTATAGTATATTTTTGCATTTTTACAATAATTACTGAATTTGGCATTACACTCTGCAGTGTAATTGTAGATATGTTGGATTAAATCTGAACTAAATATTTATTAAATACTCAAATACTATTTATCAAAATATTTCTATGCTCTGGACCCAGAACATAACATTGCTTTGAACTCTTGATTGGCAGTATATTAAATACATATATACACATATACTTATTTTGGAAAAAATGAAAGTCAGAGTGCCGCCTTCTGGGATTTTCTTTTTTAACTTCCTCATATATCTGACAACCTTGGGATTTCCTGATGGATTTTAGCTTTTCAAGATGAGCTGTATTTTGCTGGGTGAAAAAAAGCTGAGTTTAAATAGCTTTTTGTCTGTGCAATAATAATGTGCATGATAACTATTATAAAAATAGCTGTTGTAGTATGTGAATTTTTTGCAGTTATTATAGATTTAATAATAATTTGTGCTTAATTTAACTTTAGGTTCTGCTGCAATAATCACTATTTTACATTTAAAGCATCTAGAATAGTTTTGTTGACTTGCTTTAAAAATATCAAAAAGTATAAGGTATAGGAATGAAGAAATTGAGAGGAAATTTTTTTAAATTTTATTTTGCAACTGATTTCAATTTTTTTGTTGAACATTAGAAGTAGGAATTGTTATTATTAATAGTCGGAACAGCATGGAAGGCCTTTTCATGATTAGCTTCTGAAGCACTGATCAAAGTAGAGTTGTTAAAGAATGCTATAAAGTTGTTCTGGTTATATAAAAGTTGAATAGAAATAGTGTATATTTTCTTATATAAAAGGTAATTTGAGGGCATTTTAGAAGAATTGCATTTCTCAGATAACTTCAATACTTCAGGTAATAAGCATTAGTGGACTTTTCATTAAAATTAATTTTAATACACAGACACCTCCAAGTTTCTTGTTTTCTTAAACAGAAGGATGCATTATAATTATTAGTCATAGAGAATTTCATTTTTTAAATTTAAGTTTTGTAATTTTAATAATCTATAAACTGGGATTTATTTCTGGTTTCGCTGTCTATTTATTCTACTTTGAAATACAACTGCATTTTCCATACTTTGTGTATGTCCAGGTCAAGAAAGCAACATTTCAGCCCTGTGAGAGACAGGTCGCT
The DNA here is from genome assembly GCA_033807585.1 of Hydrophis major. Classification (NCBI taxonomy): domain Eukaryota; kingdom Metazoa; phylum Chordata; class Lepidosauria; order Squamata; family Elapidae; genus Hydrophis; species Hydrophis major. Next base: position 14,134,722 of record CM066336.1, on the reverse strand, counting down.
GGGCCAGAGGTAAAGCTGCTGTTTTGATACATGCTTTTAAAGCAGATTTTTGCTACTGCATTGGTTCTGGCAATCCCAAACTTCAACAGCAGCTGCTAGCATTGTTTGGGCTGCCTTTTCAATAATGTCATCTCTCATAGCCTTCTGATCTAACATTTAAGTAGATCTGCAATGCTGCAAGCTTTTGCAGTTTTTCAATTGCTTCTTTCAGTGCATGGCTGGTTGACAAAGTTGCATGAAGATGTTGCCATAAAGTTTGAGAGAGAGAAGTTATGAAAGTTTAACTCTACCCTGTTCTTTTTATGTTGTCTTCCCCTCTTTTCATGTTCTTCTTTTAATTTTCATGTTACTCTTGCATACTTTATCATTTCATTTTGCTGCCCAGACTTCCAGCTACTTTCTCCCTGATCTTCATTACTTAGGGGTGTGCAAAGACTCTGTCCCCAAATATCAGATTGATCAAAGAAGACTGAATCAGCTGAGAGAGCTTAGAGCCAAATTTTTCCTCTCCTAGACAGCAACTTTCATTTGTCATACATAGAAAAAGAAAATCTACTTCAGAATTCTCCAGCTTAGGCTCAGTTTTCACATAATACTTCAAAATACTACTCAAATTTAAATTCTTTACACACTGATGTCATATACAAATAAAATATAGAATACAAATATATACTTTTTAATCTTACTATCAGAAATGCACCTTGCATTTTCTTTGTTTTTAGGAAACTGAATATTTTGCACTTGAATCACATGGAGGTAGACATGGTATCTTCCATGACAATATTTTCTTCAGTATTCAAACAATTAACTTTGTGCTATAGTTGAAATATCAGATCTAACAAAGTACAATTTTGAATTTCAGAATAGCATATAAAGTCACAACCAATATTTGTATGATATCAGTTGTGTTTGTAAAGCAACACTATTATTACATAATTCTGTATCCTAAGACTCAAATATCTATTTTAACCCATGGATAGAGTTGATTTAGCATGAGTTTCTGCACAAAGAATTATTAGCAATCCAGAATTTGTTTAGTCAATTAAAAAGCAGCTAATTTCTCTCTAATTTGGTTTCCACTTTGTAAGATTAACAGAGGAGTTAGTTGTATAACTGGTGCAAAACGTATTTTGCTGTCATTCTGACAATTTCTATAATTCGTGTCCTTGCATATCCCCAAGTACCATTTTGAGCATTTTTCATCAGTCATTTTGTTCATCTCTCTGTCTTTCTTGATCTCCTACCATGAAAGCAGACACAGGAATGCCCTCTGTTAGTGCAGGATGAAGACTATATTAAAAAGCAAGAGAAAGTTCCTGAGGGAAGTTTACCTCATCAAGCAACTGAAGAAATCCAGGTCAAAATTTCTATTGCAGTTCCAGAGGAGCAGAAAACACTCAAAACATGTCATCTGTATACTAACATTTTTTCTTCTCCACGCTTTCCTTTTCTGATGTCCTTTTTGGTGATCCTTGCAATGACTATGTGGTGGCTAGTTTTTCTGTGATTAAGGAACACACAGAGGCTTATAGGAAATATCAACAAGACTCTGCACCCTTCAATTTCTTGCTAAAGCTGCTGTCTTATTCTTTCTATTTTATTTTTGACTATAGTTCAGTTTCTCAGAAATTCTGCTTTTTAAAAGATGTAATTATTCAACACATAACTTCTGGTATTTGTAAGAGATAACAGGAAAAATCAGGCAAATTTCATTGTGACAAATTCTAATATTGTGCAAATCCCTAAAACTCAGATTGTGCCAATGATATACTTGTTTGGATGGCTTTTATCATGTTCAAGACTCATGTCTGCATGTATTAATATAGGCTTGCTGTTAAAGTTGGATGTTGAGCATAGGAACTTGTTGGGGGGGAGGGGGGAGCAGTAATTGTTGAAAAAAAATTAAGTATACCTGAGAATACCTGTGTTATAGACATTTTACAAGTTGGATCTATTTCCAACTTGTTTCATAATGATTTCTATAAACAAAGAAATATACAACTTCCATTTAAAATTAAACAGAATAATTCAGATATGTATATCCAGAGAGCAAATAAACCAATGTGATTTAAATATTATAAAATAGATTTTACATCTTGCTATTAAAACACTTTTCACACCTCTGTCTTTAAGCCATTTCTTTGGGAAATATAATTTGTGTATCAATATAATGTAGTGGGGTGAATTATGACTTACTTCAAGAACCATCTGGTCAGGGATAAAGTGGACTTGCAATATATGTTGCCTCACATTAATTGTAAGGGTAAGCTATGTCTGCCTACGTATTAGTAGATGCATATTTGTGAATCATTAATCCTCACTTTATGATTTTATTTAAATTAAAGCTTGTAACTTCTAGTTTCTGTTGAGATTGGGTTAGAATGGTAGAGAGACAATAACTTATTGGGAGCAGTAATCTATAATTTAAATTGCTCTCTTATCATTACTTTATTTTTTTTCTAAATTTTTCTGTGCTTTCTTTTTCTCTGGAATATTTACTAAATTGTTTTGTTTTTCCTGTAACACCCCTCTGTATGAAACTAGTATGTTCTAAATGTGTGTGTACTGCTTAATGCATGATGTTCCTTATACTATTCGCAATTGTGTTAACACATAAGTGAGCATTACTTTGGGTAGAGGTTCTGACATTTAATTATATATTCTCTTCATTTAAATCTTTGTATGTTGCTTAAATTTTGAAATACTCAGATGTAAAAATAGTTATTTGATTTCCAATTTATTTGTATAATTTTAAAACATAAAGTTCTGACTTCGACCTTTCATTACTGCACTATGCAAACACAGATGAATGGATTTTATACTCCTAGAATAAATTAAGGACAACTTCACAAGTTTTTTGAGAGCAGAATTGCAGTATTCAGTCTAAGCAGCTATAAACTTGAATTTAGAAAGGAGGTGTGGGACAATTAAATTATTGAGCAAAGTTGAATATGAGTGAAGTTTAACTAATTCAGATGATATTTTAAAATTGATCTTTAAAATTGATCTCTATTACTTAGAATTATATACAATATGTTTGTGTGTATGTTCAGGTGAAAGATACATAGGTGTTTATCTTTTTGACAGTTTTGAAATTTAAAATTAATTTCAGTTGTGCAGTCATGTCTACATAGATTAAAATTCCCTAGCCTGGGGGAAAATTATAAGTCCACTGATTTCTGGACATCCTATCTGCTTTCAATACCATGGGTCATGATCTTCTTTTAAAGATGTGGGTCTGAGCCATTGCTTAGATAGCTGCATTTCTCTCTACATGATTATTTTCTGATGGTGATACTTTTACATTGTTGCTTATAGAACTTTGTATTTTCCTGTATAGCTCCCACACCACCTAAAATATTGCAGTAGAGGCCATCAGTCATAGTCAAAGAAGTGAAGCAGTATTTGCAATATACAAACTATGTAAGAAAAACAAACCACCTACCATTGATGAGTCACTCAAAGAAGGTTTGACTTTTAACCTTTAACCTTCTCTGCATGGACTCACCTTTGACTCAAAGGATTGCATTTATAGCTAGCAGGTGGTACTAGATCCATCCCTATCTTTGGAAGCTTAAATAGCATCAATGACCATATGTATAATAATTTTTAATATTAAGGCTAGGCTACTTGGGACTCTTCAGTTGCACCATAGTTCTGAAATCGTAACACATTGGGACCCATAGAATATGTGCAGTTGCTGTGTCTTTTAATCTATTTCTGAACAAAAGGTTTAAATTCTTCCTTCCATACTTTGGGACTTAATTGTTTTAAGGATCGCTTTCACCCACATAAGTATAATTGAATTTTCTGAGGTGAGATAGTAATCATATAATGGATATTCTCACAGATCAGGCTATGGAATGGCATTTCACCAGTAAGATGTATTATACTTTTCTTGTAGATCTTTTAATTTTTATAGGTTTAAAAATAATTAGTGATACTTTACTGTTAATCTCTCTTTTTCAAGTGTGTGTGTGTGTGTCATTTCTAGTACTTTACTTTTTGATGTTTTTATTTATCCTGCTATACTACCAAAAGAGCTCCAATCAGAATATTCCTAAATTACCTGTTTTTTCTGAAAGTAGAATATAAAAGCATGTACCAAACTTCACAAACAAGTCAATTGTTGTACACTACCCCGAGTCACTTTTTGTGAGATGGGCAGCTGTATAAATTTAATAAATAAAATGGGCACCACAATATTTTATGTTAGATTATATAAGGAAATTTGGTGAGTTCAGGATGACAATGTTTTTCCATCTTACTACTTTATGAACTATGGCAAGGCTGAGAAGATCATTTGGGTGAGTTCCAACGATAAATTACTTGGGTCAAGTTTGTCCTTGATTATTTATAAAACATTGAATTAAGTACCTGTATTTTTTTTTATAAAAACCACATTAGGCAAGTGATCATACAGTAAGAGAATGGCTAATGCATAGGTTTGGATCAACCTGCATTTAGTGATTGGGGAATTATAGAAAGTGTTATTTTCTGTTTTATGTATCTTATTTATATATGGATTGTTATTCAGTAATAACTCAGGACAATCCTTTTATTTACTTAACAGTCAGTAGCTAAATAATCTTGAAAGGCAAAACTTGGGGCTCTACCTAAGATTTTAGAGAGCTATCTAAGTATGTAGTAATAAGGAAAAGGTTGATAATTTCACAGCTAGTGGAAATTAATCATTTATCATTATCCCTAAAAGTTTTCATTGCAATAAAAATGCAGAATACCTAAAAGAATGGTTTTGATCCATACAACCAAACTTCTCATAGTCATTTTATGGTTTCATGAGAATTATCCTTTGTTTATCCCTGATTATTTTGAAAAGACAACCACAATACTCAATTTATTATTGAGTAATTCAAGTTTTAAAATCCATCCAGTTTGCAGTTACAAATTAATGATAGCCTATTGCTTCCCTCCTCCCCCCCCCCCAACATTTGAAGTTTAATGTAAGAATGGTACAAATGAAAACAAGTTAAATTTGGAACGTTATCTTTGTGCTTCATAATGCCGCTTTTTAAAGTTTATTGACCCTTTTGAAATGTATTATCTTTCACTAGTTGGTCTCTGGAAATTCTTGCTGGTGAGTGTAGTATCTTACCAATTGTGTATTTTAAACATTTTAAATATAGCTGCTTCTATACATATTTCCAGTATGGGGATAATCTAATATTATTGAAACATTGCTTGAAATACCCATAATATCCACTTGTTAAGGAAAATTCTTACAGAAGATTTTTGAAAAACATTTTAAGGGGTTTATCACTGATTGCTTGCACTATATATTAGTTTATCCCCTTCTTTTTTTATTTGAATGCTATTTTAATATAGATTATCTGCCTGATCCAAAAACCTATCAAGAATAGCTGTCTCCATTCACTGCAGTGTCAATAATGGAGCTGTTAACAAATTAGTAGAAGCTTTTGAGTGGAAATTTATAACATTTGCAAATTAATATAAGAGTTATCTTGAGTCACCTCTTAGGTGGTTCTAATGTTCAAAGATACCAAAAAAGCTGCATTATCCTATGTCTATTTGTATCAAAAAGCTTTTAAGTGGTATCTTAGAACAAAGTTCCCAAGTTCTCCAATTTTTGGATAAGTGAGGCACTTGGAATTTTGAGAGCATAATTATGACCATCACCAATTAGTTATCAAGCATTCAGTATGGATTCATTTGTATGAAGTAGATTTATAAGAGTGATGTCCTTCATACAGCTGTTCTCTTAAGATGTTCTTTTTCATCTCAGCTTCCTTTATATTGTAAAGGGGGCTTCTCAAAAATAATCGGGTACAACCCTCCATTATTATTTTTTCTAAGAATACCTCTTGGATATATGTGGGATTCAGAAGCATTGTTGGGATTAAATGTAATGCTTGAGCTGGCACTTGCATTACAACATGCTAGTTTTTTTAGTGTTTTTTTAAAAATAGTCTTAAAAGAATTAAAATCAGGTTAGTGGTGGCAAGGCAAGTAAACTGTACGCTCATTGATTCACGTAATAAACTGTTTATTAACAGCTGCATCTGGAGCAGTCTGAACAGTCAAGGTCATTTTAATCAACGTAGGACTTTTTCTTAAATGAGCTTTTTTAAAAAGAAGTAACATCAAATACAAATAATTAAAATACAAAATATAGATAGCCAGCTATAGAAATGTGCAAATTAAGTCTTACACTAATAGTATAACAGAGTTGGAATGGACCTTGGAGGTCCTCTAGTCCAACTCCCTGCTCAAGTAAGATACCCAATATCATTTCAAACAAATGATTGTCCAATCTCTTCTTCAAAACCTCCATTGTTGGAACATTGTTTTGTATAATCTTTTTGAATATCAGAGTAGAGCTTCTTTCATAATACAGAAGTCTCTTTCCCATTTAATCTATCTTTAATTCCATTGAATTGCACACTTAAAGGAATATTGTTCAAACTTTTCTGAAAGCCACAATAGAACTCCTAATGGAATGTGAGAAAGAATATTGAGTAGCAGAGTTAATACAAAAGGAAGACTGGCAATTCCTGGTGTAACAAATCTGTTTACTGTAAATGTACAGGAGACTTCTCAAAAGGCTACATTAGCAAGGACAAATCCATCCTATCAAATTATATTTGTCCATCCCTCAGCTAATTTGTATGTGGCTAAACTTCTGTAGCTGGTATGCTTTGAAAGTGAGCGTGCTTGCTTTATAGCATTTCCAATAAAAATTATAGTTATGGTAGAATATTCCCTGAACTTCACAAACTTTCTAATATAGTTAAAGTTTTTGTGTCCTGCTTCAAAGTCTACAGTTCACAACTGTTGATACAACCCTGCTAATATATGTTGATAATAAGCTGCCATCATTGAATTGCTTAATGTGCTCATTTCTTTAACCTGAGGTTTCTGTCATCACTAATAAGAAAAAAAGCTTTTAAATTACTCTCATATATGGGTTTGCTTCGCTAGCTAAAAAAAAAAAAAAAGCAGAAATGGCAGACAATATGTTAAAATATTTAGCTCACATTACTTACAAAAGGGGTCTTAGGTATCCTGATTTGATGGTGGGTAGGGACAGATATAATGGTGTCTTATAATATAGTCTTTGTACATTTGAATGTGATACTATGACTCAAATACAGAAGAGCAAAGCTTGCATCATGCCATCATAATCTATAGTCATCATTTTGCTACCATGGTGGGTACAAGGTGGATAGGAATAGACACCTTTAGAAAGAATCATTGAGAAGGGAAGAACCAATAGTTACAAGTTCACACGTACAAGCACGAGTTCCCACTTAACATTCAGTCTTGGTGTTTCCTCATTTAAACAGCCCCACTATTTGAATATTTTGTCTGTCAGATGTATAGAGGCTAAATTTTAATTGCTGACATTAATAGTCCCTATAAATACAGTACTATTTGACAGAAACAAAAAGATTTTTGAAACCAAAATTTTGCTTGATCTGCTTAGCCAGTGCAGAATTCACTACCTTAATGTAAACAAATAAGTGATTATTGAAGTTTTTTTTCCCCTTATTCAATTGGTTTTCATTTTCCCTCATTGAATAAGGCAATTTTTAAGAAAACCATAATCTGTTATTGCATAATCATTAAGTGGTTTTTTGTCACTTCCAGTCAAAATCGTACAAAATTTTACTTTCTTGTAGAATATTTCTCAGTCTTTGGATATTTGACAAACTTTTATAATGTTTTTAATAAGATTCCATCCCTTGTATCAAAGTCACATCATTCATTACAAATATTAATTCAATTCATTGCCTGTGGCTTTTCACATAATGTGAAAAGATAGATTTGGAAACAAGTATCCTTTTACTGGCATTCATGAATTTCTGGCTTTGCCAACACATCTTATCCTATTTAAAATATTATATCTTATTCAGTGGGTGATTGGACCAGGCAAATTTTCCATACTATTTCTAATGTTAAGCATGTTTTCATCCTTACCTTTTTTTTCTATTACTCTTCCTTTCTTCAAATTTTAATAGAGTGTGCTGAGATTTATAATGATCTAGTTGATAACTTTCCAACAGGCGCATGATAGTAGACAGTATAGTATCCTTGGTGAAATACTCTGGCTTGGCTTTGATGCTAGAGATACCCCTGCTTTCTATTAGGCTGAATGGATTTCTTTGTTTTATATTATGCTGCTACTCGTTTTACAGTAAAAGTTGAAAATAGATGCAAAAATTTCCTGTTTACATTTGCAGTCAGATATTTTCAGTCAAGCAACATCATTGTAAATATATAAATAATGAGGTAGCTTCTCATCATCTCTGTTATATGCCTGGGATTTTCTTGTTATATCATTTGGATCATTCTTATAAAAAAAAGTCAGTAATACTTTACGTTGTGCCTTGAGAAATTCAACTTTGTTGAGAGCTTCAGCAATTAAAATGGCTCCTAGATTTATGTATGAAAAATTCAGATTATGAATCATAAGAAAAACTGGTGTTTCCAAAGGAATAATTTAGAAATTCCTCATTTCTCTTTAAAAAGCTATACCTGTAGCTTCAGGATGGACAGCATTATTTTTCAATTATAAGAAATTGAAATATGTTTAGAATCCTACTTCTCAAAAATATGAAAGCATTAATTATGTGCTTACGATTTCAAAACAAAATGAGCTTTCAGTATGATAGATCTGTGTTTTACAAGTAAGCAATGAAGGTAATGTAATATGTATATTTTTCCAGTGCATCTTGTAGCAGTTTAGGACAGGAAGGGACAGCAGATATTCAGAAATAGTATGAATGGGGCAGCAAAAGCTAACCCCTTCCTTCCCCAGATTTATTCCACTAAGATGGCAAATAGCAGGTTGCATCTACTGCCATGCTCTCTGAATGTCCAACCTCTTCAAAAGTAGCATTATTCTCCTGCTGGCAGGAGACTGGTTGATTGGTCCAATGACTTCTTAGTTTATTGAAAGAGTAGTTGTCATTACAGAGAAAGCTGCAGTTGCTTTGCCCACTTCAGACTTGGAGCTGGACCAGGACAAATTCCTCTGACAAAGAGGAGAATATAAACAACTACTTGACCTTGACTATGTACGACAGTTATTGTCTATCAGAGTGACTATAATGTAGCCTTTTTAAACACACTTGAAATATTCATTTTCAGCCATTGTAATAATGTACACAGGCCCTACTAAGTCTTATTCTAAATTTTGCACTATTTCTAGATGAAGTGCATTCTATTCCTAATTCTTTCTGGCCTTTTTTGTATATTCGTTTCTTTTTAGAGTGTGCGTGACTCTCCCTTCAAAGAGGATGCAGATGATGTGACAAAGGGGAAAAATATTGCCTCTCACTTTGAATGGGAGGATTCAAAACATTCAGTAGGCTTTAGTGGGAGCCAAATGTCAACCACACTGGCATCTACACAAATTCATGAATCAGATTATTTTTCAATAAGCAGCAAGGAGCAGAAAGAGGAGGGTGCCACTTCTCTTCCTGAGAGCAAGGAAGATCTAAGGTGTGAAAAGGGATTTTATTCAAATATGGAAAAGGAAGCTGAGGATTCTAAACAGGCTGAGGTGGAAATATCTGTAATCCCTGTTTCACCTCCACTGTACCTCTATGAGCAAGAGGAGGAAGCCTGTGGTGTTGAAGAAACAAAACTTACCAGCAAGCCACTTAGAGAGCTAAATGGAGAATATTACAATCCAAATGTTGATCATGAATTTCCTGCTCTCATTCGCTGTTTCCAGGTAGTGAATGTGAACATAGAATATCTTTTGCAAACGCTTGTGCTACATTTTCTGAGTCACTTTGCAAACACTGGAGCAAGCATAGTTTTACATATCCATGAAGAAGGATTAATTTTTGATGTCCTGAAGTAATTCCCAAAAACTAACCAGTCATTCAATTTCATACTGTCCATATAAATTATTACTCCCTTTTTCATCCTTATTTGAAATTGACGTGTCTTAATTAAACACATTTTTCTTGATTTGTGCAAAGAAAGGGAAATTCAAAAAGCTAAAGATGTTTAATATATCAGAAAAACTAACTACTGATTATTAATACTAATATTTTATTCATTACAACAATAAGATCTGGAGTCAGCAGAATTGGAAGTACCACTTTCCTCCAGCTTATAATTATTATTATTTTTGCTTGCTTGCTTCAGTGTTCCTTCCTTATTAATCCTATCTGCTAAAATACCTAAATATGCAATATGATAATAAGGTGATACTTTGGGTATGTGAAGGGATATGATGGTCACGCGGTCCTCTTACTAACATTATGTTCTCTTTGAGTTAATTATCAGGTGATGGCATAGCTGATTTTTCTTTTCCTTTTACTCTTAATACTTAAATATCCATAAATGGTGATTTGGCAGTGATTTAATATAAACTGGTGGACTTCACATTTCAAACTGCAGGTGTTGCCTATGCACTCTCTATAGGTTTCCTACATTCAATTTAAATTCAGCTAATTTCTGAATAAATAAATACTGTGGCAAGTAAAAAAAATCGTATTCTTTCTACATGGTAGAGCACATATATAGATGTCTGTAATTAAATTTCTCATTAAATATTAATATTGATCATTGAAGTGAATCTATTTCCATTATTTGGCCAATTGGATTTTTAAAATGTGTGAAATCATTGCATTTCATCATAATTTTCACAATTCTGCAAATGAGTGCAAACAACATAACAGTTGTGATGTATAGTTGAGTTCATGATGCACCTATAATTTGCACATTTGAATTCTGTTAAGTAATACTAAGGTGACTAAGTGTATTTTACTTTGAAACTATTTTGTAGCCCCCCCTTGTGAAAACTCAGACCGTTACCATCTCTGATGTGTCTAATACTGTGAAAAGTGAAATTCCAACTAAAGACGTTCCAATTGTCCACACAGAGACCAAGACTATAACTTACGAAGCTGCGCAGGTAAGCTGCTTCACATCTGGTGTTACAATGTTATTATAATATTTCATATGATTGCTAGAAGCTGTTTCATAATTTTTAATCTAAAAGACTTTGAACATTTTATTTATGGGATGTTTTGGTTCCTGCAGGGAATTCCACTTGTGACAATTGCTGTGAGAAATACCATTTTCCTATCAGAGAAAGTCATATTTTTCTGAAACAGAATTGCATTAGTCCCCCTAGTGTGGTTCATAGAGCTCCTTCTGGCCATGATTGCTGAAAAACAGACAATACAGTTCTCCCAACATTTTGAAGTGGGAAACAGATGAAAATGATAATGTAAGATCTAAAAGGGTCTACCACATTAACAAACGCCCATCTCCAGAATCCTCAAACAGCTCTGCTCCCATGCCTGATGAGGCCACTTTGTGGCTGTAAGTTTCCTGAAAAATCTTTTGAATGTGGTACTTATTAGCCAAATGATATCCAACCCTAAACTAGGAGAATAAGGCAAGTCTGAGCTGGCTTACACAGGGGTGAATGGAGATTTGTGAGTTCATTGCTGTCCAGAATCATCATTTGTGGACAACTGCTGTGGATCCTGGAAACTTGAGTAATAACCCCAGAATTTAAAAAAAGTCATCTGTCATCTTTATTAGTTTGTACTGTTGAATTAAAAATTTCCCATGGTATAATCTCACTAAGATAAGTTGCATGTTGGATGGTACCAGAAGGAGCTGTGTGGGAAGCTTTTCAAAAATCTGCCCAAATATAGACTTAAAGGAAAACCATTTTCTTAATATTTCTTATGAATGTCATCTTTCCTGCCAAGTGACTTGCTCACTGTAGGTGGGCAAGGAAGTCATTTATATTTTCACGTCTGTCTGTCTTAGATTGATGATGGCAACGGGGATTTAGATCCTGGAGTTCTCCTAACTGCTCAAACTATCACTTCAGAGACCAGCAGTAGCACTACAACCACACAGATAACAAAGGTAAAAAAAACCACTGTCTCATTGATAAGCTGCATGCATGTTAAAAAATAATGACATTCGTAAGTTTCATTTTCTGTGTGCCTCCGTAATCCTCGTAGGATTGGGCAGTAGAATGCACAGAACACAGAAGCGCTGTTGTGTTTTGATGACAATTGTGGTTGTGTCAGAAATAAAATAATATTGTATTCAAGAGAAGAATCTTATTTCCTTGGCTAAATAAAGTTACTTCCCTGGCTACAAAGGACCTTGTTTCCCTGGCTATATTAATAGTTACTAAGTTGCAATGAGCTCAGGTTTAGATTACAACTTTTGGTAATGAATATAAAGATGATGATGATGATGATAATACACTAAGAGCCAAAAGATATGACTTACTCTGAGTTACAGATGCCCTCTTGGAAGTTTTGTTGCATAAAGAACCAACCTGTTTTGATACTTGAACTTCTGGTATTTATGATGAAGTTGGGGAAACCAGCCAGTGTTAGAAACCACAGAGGGAAAATCAAGTTAAACAAATGCATCTTGTAATATGGCTTTGCCTCAAATTATGTCTACATTAAAATTGAGAATCAAGGAATTGCGAGTTTTCTTACCAAAGCATTTTTTTAGTTTAGTTTGAGCTTGAGTTCTGACTAAATATTTTCTATTTCTAGACTAATTTTAAAAAAGAATCTGTTATATTCATTTTTTAAATCATTTATGCTATATATAATCTAATTTTATATTTTGTAAAGCAACTTTCCTGTGGTTTGCAAGAATGAGACATTTGATTCGCTATTTTTGTAAAATTTTGTAAAATAAATTGAAAATGATGAAATCATAATTATGAGAAGGAACGTTCAAAAGATACACGTTTATACTAATGCTACCTATGAACTAGATTTTTATTTACATTCCTATTTTATAAATGGATTGCATTTCTCTCAAAAATAATTAAAATCTCTGTAGGTTTTATCATTTTTAATTATAAAAATGCTAATGTTAATATTTGTTTTCTCATGACAGACTGTAAAAGGTGGAATTTCAGAAACACGAATTGAAAAACGAATTGTCATCACAGGAGATACAGACATTGATCATGATCAAGTAAGAGACTGTTATAATTATTGATAATGGAATTTTAACATTAGACAAGTAACTTTAAATTCACATTCTGAAATTAATTTTGAAGTATTGAAGGTCTTTTAAACTCAGTTCAAATGTTTCTAGGTGATAACAGATAACAAGAGACAATTCACAGACACTTGAAGCTGTTTTGTTAAATATATAATTAAAATGAAATTTAAAAAACACTTGGATAAAATGATAGCACTAACATAGTCTTCCTCAAGTGTCAGACTTGATCATGTTAATTGAAAATAACACAGGTTGTGCCCTTCCTCCCAAATAGGATGTCAGGCTGCAAATTATATTAGGTAGCACAGAAATAACGTGTTCTTTATACTCTTTTTCTTCAGGTTCTTGTTCAGGCCATCAAAGAAGCTAAAGAGCAACATCCAGATATGTCTGTGACCAAGGTCGTCGTTCATCAGGAGACTGAGATTGCAGAATAAAAAGTTTATACCAGGTAAGTTCCCTTTTAGCACTATTTCATCATAAAATATTTTAACTTTAGTCATAAATAAGGATTGTTACCAGGAGTCTTAAAGAAGCTTCCTGTTCTTGATATCTCAAGTTTAATCCATTATAGTAAATCTTTACAGGCACAAACTGCTGCTAAAATGTACATATATTGGGAGCAGAATCTAGCCATAATAGAAACAAGAATGTTTAAAATAGTAGCCTGTTTCTGATTCTAATTGTGAATCATATCATAAGTACCCTTGAAATTTAGCCTCCCACTAATGTTTAAAAGCGGTAGCAATGAATGTTTAGGATTAATTTTAGTATTTATTTGATTTGTCAATCACTTACGAGATACAATTATAAGAATAAACATAGTTTTGAATACATGAGATAGATACTTATAAGAAAAATAAAAAGAAACAACAGGACAGGGACACTAGGCATGATTGGTGCACTTATGCACACCCCCTACAGGCCTCTTAGGAAGGGGATGAAGTCAATAGTAGACAGTCTAAGGTTAAAGGTTTGGGGAAGAAACCACAGAGTCAGATAGAGTATTCCAAACATTGACCACTCTGTTGCTGAAGTCGTATTTTCTGCAGTCAAGTTTGGTTCAGTTAACCTTGAGTTTGTATCTATTGGGTGCTCTTGTATTGTTATGATTGAAGCTGAAGTATTCATTTGCACATAGGTTTGTATGATTTTATATACCATACTTAGATCAGACTGTAGATGGCGTAATTCAAGGTTTTCTAGGTCTAGAGTTTCAAGTCTGGTGGCATAAGGTATTCTGCAATGAGTAGAGGAATGGAGAACTCTTCTTGTGAAATATTTCTGGACTTTTTCAATTGTGTTAATATCAGATACATGATATGGGTTCCAGACTGATGAGCTGTATTCGAGTATTGGTCGAGCAAAAGTTTTGTATGCTCTAGTTAGTTGTGTGCTATTACCAGAGAAGAAGCTACGTAGGATTAGATTAACAACTCTAAATGCCTTTTTGGCTATGTAGTTACAGTGGGCTCTAGCACTTAGATCAGTGGTTCCCAAAGTGGGCGGTACCGCCCCCTGGGGGGCTGTGAGATGCCTTAGGGGGAGCGCTAAGAGGCAAGGGGGCTGGCAGGGGGGTGCTAAGAGGTGGCAGGGGGCGTTCAAGGCCAAAAACTCGCCAAGAAGAAAGAAAAGAAGCTTCTCACACTCTCAGAAAGTCCTGTGTGCTCTACTTGGGGCTCTTCACTATCCTTTTTTCTTCCTTTTGGAAATCTGGGCTAGCTGTGGAACGAGCGGAAACCGCGGTGGAGGCTTCTCTCCTCCCCCTCCTCCTCCTCTCATTCTTCAGCTTTACTTTCCCAAAGTGCTGCCACTACTAGAATCTAATCAGAGATGCTTTGCCGATTCTAGTCCAATGACCTGCTCCAGCAGGGTTAGAAGGGAGTATGTGTGTATGTATGTGCATGGCTGTCAGAACTCCAAAAACAGGTCAAGTAGCTCTGGGGAGGTCAGTCATAAATTAGAACACTTGCTAAACAACCGACCATTAAGTGAGGACCACTTGTATTTGGTTTGCCAGTCACCTGGCCACGCCCACCCAGTCACATGACCACCAACCATACCTATCCAGTCATGTGACCAGCAAGCCACGCCCAGCCAGCAAGCCACGCAGCCAGTCACATGACCAGCAAGCCATGCTCACCCAGTCATCTGACCAGCAAGCCATGCCCTCAAATTAGTCCACGCCCACAGAAATTTGAATCCCACCCCTGGGTGGTGGGCACTGAGGATGAGTTTGTAGCACAAAGGGGGCGGTGGACTGAAAAAGTTTGGGAACCACTGACTTAGATCATTAGAGATGAGTATTCCAAGGTCCTTGACAAAGTTTGGATCCTCAACAAGGTCTTGATTATTTTGCTTGTATTTTATTTTCTGATTTTTTTTTGCCAATATGTAAGACAAGAGCATTTATTTGTTTTGAAGTTGCCATTTGATTGACCATTCTGATACATAGTCGAGGTCTTTTTGGAGGGTAGTAGTATTGTCTGTGGTATTGAATAGCTTTACATCATCAGCGAAGAGAACGCAGTTGCTCTTGATATGATCACAGAGGTCATTTATGTAGAGTATGAAAAGAGTTAGTCCTAGAACACTGCCTTGCGGGACACCACTGTTGACAGGTACAGAATTTGATAGGATGCTCCCAATTTTGACCATTTGTTGTCTGTTTAACAGGAATGTTTCTATCCGGTTATGTAGGTGTCCAGAGATACCATAAGATTTTAGTTTTAGGAGTAGTTTGTCGTGTACCACTGAATCAAAGGCTTTACAGAAGTCTATGTAGATTGCGTCTATTGCTTTGCCCTGATTGAGTTGTGTAGTCCATATGTTTTTGCAGTGTAAGAGTTGCAGATTACGGGATAGTTTTTTCCTGAAACCAAATTGTTTATTAGAGAGTAGGTTGTTTGTCTCTAAGTGGAGGATGATGGATTGGTTAATAATTGATTCCATGACTTTACAGGTGACGCAGCATAAGGAGATTGGTCTGTAATTTTCAACTAGGCTGGGGTCTCTCTTTTTGAAGATGGGGATGACCGTGGCTTGTGACCATAGTTTTGGCAAGGAGCTTAGAGGTTTGGCTATTTTTTAAGGAGTAGGCACATATTCGGTCCAGTCCAATAGATAGTGATGCTTTTAGATTACGCAGTGCTTTTGCAACAATGTCTTAATCTGGACTAAATAGATTAAATGTCTTATGTATTAAACAGATTGGGTCTGCAGAACATAAAACCTGCAAGTAACATGTTATACAGTACTTCTTGTTGCCTGCCAGGTCTTGTTCCTGCACTATTATAAGTATTCCACACACCACCAATCGGCTGAGAGAAACCTATAGTAGATTATTTAAAAAGTATTGCTATTAAGAAGCAACACTAAGAATGCTAAAGGGGGCTGAAATAAATGTTTCAAATTCACCAATAATCTTCTCCATATTTTTAGTTTTTATATAGTTGTAATAAAGTTTTTCAAGTTATTTTTTAATCTGTACTTTAAGAAAAGGGCAACTTGGGTGATCTGTTCAAAATAACAAAAGGACATTCACAGTCACTTGCGTTGTTCAGCCCTGCAGTAGACGTCTCAATCACAATATTTTGAAACTTACCTGAAACTTCTGACAAAGCTAAGAATAAATTAATTATTCATGTTCTTCCCAGTGCAGTATGGAGATAATGTGCAACTTGGGAATGAAACCTCAGCACACCATTTAATTTGAGAAATTGTCTGTGTGTTTCTTCTTATGGATTATTTATGCTACAGATTCATTTCACCTGACATGCTGTTTGATGGTGATTTAGTTGTACATAAGGACCAAAATAGTATGGTTTTTTTTTTTTTTGTAGCTTAGAGTATTTTTTCTCCTGTTTCCTTTTGATCAATGCTAATGTTTCTTAACAAGGCACCACTTTATGAATGAGCTATCTCACCAGCATTTAAAGCCCGAGAGCTGTACAGGTAGTGAAGAATCGTTTCATGCATGAGTGAACAAGAACTGAGCCCTTGTGCTAGGAAGCATCTTTAACTCCATGTATTGACAGAACATCGCGTTCTTATTTAAACCTTTAGATTTTAGAACGATGTTATCCATGGAAGAATAATCCTATGGTCAATTTAGGGAACCTAGGTTTGTTTTTTGTTTTTTTTTGGGGGGGGGAGTTTTCTGAATTTTGAGTATGCATTGCAACAGACCAAGAGTGCCATTTCTGAGCAAACATCTAGACAGTTATCATCTGTTTATGTATCCTTGGAGGCTACCTTCAGGCATGTGGATTTTATGTACTTATTTAATTTTTTTTATCCTATTGTTCTGCAGTTATGTCCCATTATCAGACAAAAGGAAGAAAAAAGATTAAAAATAATCATATAATAAAAAGCTGGTTTTTAAAGTTAAAACATCATCTAAAATACAAACTTAATCACAGTAGTTTTACCTTGAAACACTTGTGCACATAATATAATAAGAAAAGCAAAGATGATTGATCATTATTGATACTTTTTTCTCAAATGTAACATGGCTATGTTCTCACTTCAACATTCATATTTTGATCCTCATAATTAGACACATTTCAGCAAATTTTATGTGTTTAGTAATATTTCACATAGCAATAACACTTAGTTATGACACTTAGACTTATATACTACTCAAGAAAGCTTTACAGTGCATTCTGAACGGTTTACAGAGTCAGCGTATTGCCCCCAACAATCTGGGTCCTCATTTTACTGACCTCAGAAGGATGAAGGATGAGTCAACCTTGAGCAGGTCAGGATTGAACTCCTGGCAGTGGGGCAGTATTCTATCCACTGCACCACCATGGCTCATGAATTTAGCTTTTCATAGAAAATGTCTTTCCTACTATGCCACAGCTTTCTCGTGTTCATTCAGCAATCACACTAAGAAGGACACTGTCAGTTGTGCTGCCCAGAATATGGAATGGTCTTTCTATTGTTGAAGACTTGCTTATTTGTACTGGCCTTTCCTTGATGGCTTATATTGCCAGCTAAGCCTTATCATTAATAATTGAACCAGGGATACTTGTTATTAGTCCAGGATTTTTGTTTGTGTATTGTGTGCTTTTGCATTTTTCTATGTTGCTATACAAAAGCTTAGACTTTCTAGAAGATGAATATTAATCAATTATTGAAAGTGTTATATAATTGATGCATTCTGTCCCATTTGCAGAGTATCAGGAGTTCACAAACATTTTTGTACGATACTAAATGTGTGTCCATTTTCATTAAGGAATTTGTATCTTCCTAGGTGTTGCCTGCTTCATTCTTTGAAGGCCACCCAAGATACCAGCAGAACTACAAAGGAACTTTCGAACACCATGACCTCAAACTTGCCAGATTTATTCTCAATCACAGAGTCTATCATTTATTGTTAGGAAGTTATGCTTTTTGATGTGTACTTGGGATTATCTTTAATACTATATGTCCCTTTTCATTGTTTTTAATATTGTGACTGACAATTTGCCATATTTTACATGTGCTGTTGTGCTTTTTTAAAAAAAAAATCATTTTTTTTTTCATTTTCTTTTCCTATGTCATTTTCTGAATCTGTATTAAGATGTCAAAAAGAGTACACGGGGCTTATCAAAAATGTTGCCTTTAAGTGTGATGATATTCACCTTTCTGTTCCTCAAGTAGCTTTCATTCTCTCCTACCTTTTGAATAGGTTACTTTGTGACATATCAGTGACTTAGAAGTAGCCACCCTTGTCAGAAAAATCACTGTGTGCAAAACTTTAATTTGATGAGTTGATCTATAAAATGTCCAGAGTATCCTAACCACAGCGTACTTTACCTGTGCATTTCCTTCGCTTTTGTGGATATGTCTGTCTTTAGAAGCTTGAACATATCCAGAGGTTGTGGTGTTTATATAAGTAATTCAGTAGTTACCTAGGTTCAGGGACAATGGAAGTTGCTTTTTTATACTGTGAATTGTAAAGCTTTTAAATGAATTGTGGTAAGGCATTCAACTCTCATCTGCTCTTTTCTCCTTCCACCTTTGTTTTGTTTCATAGTCCTTTGTAGATGTTCCTTGTAATCCTATCTGCTGTTTAGCCCCATTAAGCTATGAGTTTAAGAGTAAGAGACCCTGAGCACAATTAAGTTAGGCTGCGATTTATCATGGTTTTTTTTTTTATCCCATAGTCATTTGTAGGTTTCGGTGAGGGGTTGTTGTTTTTTGTTTTTTTTTTGGTTTGGTTTTTGTGCGGGGGGTGGTGGGGGGTTGCAAGAGGCAAATAAAGATTTAAAATCATTCTTTTTGAACAAAAGCTAAATTTAGAGCTCTGGCAATGTATCTGGATAAGAGGTGTAATTCCTATTCAGTTGTTAAAGACAATCTGGCATTCCTTTCATGAGGATGGTATCGGAGGCTATCAGTCAGAGTCTTGTTTCCTCAGCGAAAAATTATTTGGAGAGGGAATATATTAATTTCCATCAGATAATGCTTTTTGCAAGATAGTATTCTGTCGTTTTTCTTGGGGGCAACCCTAACCATAGTGCACTGGTGCTATATCTCTCTCCCTTGTTTCCTTTAGATAATTTAGAATTTCTTATAAAAGAACTTGCTTTCCCTCAAAAACAACAACCCATGAACAAAGGTTGTTGCACTTGGTAAATTATTCCCTTAGCATTTTCATTGTTAAC
This sequence comes from Hydrophis major, assembly GCA_033807585.1. NCBI lineage: Eukaryota > Metazoa > Chordata > Lepidosauria > Squamata > Elapidae > Hydrophis > Hydrophis major. Next base: position 14,115,064 of record CM066336.1, on the reverse strand, counting down.
ATTAGAATGAAAGAGTAGAATTTGGCATTGGTTGCTGTCCTCAGCACCTTAATACTGTACATATTGTCTTCATAGAAAGCTACGGTATGTACCACCTGTTCAGAGAAAGAGCAATAAGTAATTTATGAAAGGGGTCAGTGGGAGTTTTTTAAAAGAAAGATAATACTGATTTTACATTACTTTCAAACAAAAGACAGATAGGACTACTCTTTTTAAAAATACTTCACTTTTCTATGTGTATTGCAATCTGCATGTTCAGTGATTGGACTCCAATTTGGAATTCCCATATTTTTCAAAAATAGATAGACCATTATTTAGTTGGATGGTTCTTTTTTCCTAAAATATGTGAAGGCTCTGTCAAGATACAACAAGAAGCAGCTCTACCTTTTCTTAGAAGAACTGAATTTCAGTAAATAAAAGCTTTCATTTACTATTTGGCATAATGCTACCCTGTCATATTGCATGCTCCGTTTCCCCCCCAAACGTGAGTGCATTTTGATTAAAGAGTCAGTAGGAATATTTTAGGATTTAAAGATAATGGTGTGTGAAACATTTTATATACAAAACATCCCATTTGAGCTTGAAACCATAATTTTACATTCAAAATGAAGTGTTTGTGACATTTTGGAAGTGTTTTGAGATGGAATGCTATTTGATCAGTTTTGGTTTAATATGCTCTGAATATTACATCATGTTTCCAATGATTGCTGATTGATGCCAGAGGAAAGCCCATCTGGAAACAGGTTCCCCCATCTCCCTGGAAAATAAACATAGAATTGATTTGTAATAGAATTAATGAAAGTAATTGTGAAAGCAGTAGAGTAAGTAAGCTTCCTAACAATATTACACTGAACTAGAATAAACTCTGGGCACTTAATGTATTTATTACAAAACTAGCTATTTATCGTGGAAGACAACTGATTGGTACACTTAGTCTGGTGCAAAATATTAATATTTCTGCTGATTTTATTGTTCTTTTATTCAAAGCATAAAGCAGTTTTGAAAGAATTCTATTATTTATTATGGAATTCTATTATTCATGAAGCTTGTATTCCATATTATTTCTAAGGACAGGTTTTGCCCTTTCACCGGCTGTAACTGAGCATGATTTTTGTACACTATGGACATCTAGCCAATGATGTTCTGCTCTGTTTAGCTAACCTACACACTCTTGCATGGAATGTGAATCCTTCATTAAAAGATAATTACCTTTACATGATGAGGGGAATGCATTTCAGATTGCACCTCTTCCTGGCCTTTACATCTATTGCTCTCCCATTTTCAGAGTTTTCTACCGCCTTACCTTTGAATTCCATTTTCATTCATGCACCAGGATTAATTTCACTGATTCACCATTTTTTGTGTTGTGCAATAGATGAGTCCCATCTTTCCTTTCTCTGATTTTTAGCTTATTTACTAAATGAAATCTGCGATAAGTGTTGCATTAGACTGTAAAAAGGAAGTCCAAGGTAAGGTGGTATATCTGCACTGTATCATTATTTGCCTCCTTTTACAATAATCAGAAGCAAAAAATGTTCATTAGCAGTATGTATAAGTATTTAGGATTATGTTTTCCTAAATACTACTTAGGAACATGTTAGTTTCAAGAAATGCTCAAAATCACAGGACATAAATGAGTGGAAAAGATGAAAAACTATTCTAGAACATAAAAGGATAAAGATTGCAGCTGGGCAACAAGACAGCCGTATTCCTGAGAGAAAGAAAAGTAAAGGTCATTCAAATTTTATTTTTTTCTATGTATTTATTAGCAAGGCAATTTGAACTCAGGAGTTTAATAAAAGTTCTGCTTTCCTACTCATGGCCAGGCATAAGACCCACACCTTCCTTTGAGTATGCCTGAAGATAAAAACATGATAAAGAAAGAAAAACTTCATATTTTTGCAGATTAAGCTGATTTACAAGATATACATCAGGGTGTCCAACCTTAGCAACTTTTAGACATGTGGATTTCAATCCCCAGAATTCTAGGAGTTGAAGTCCACAAGTCTTAAAAGTTGACATAGTTGGCTACCCCAGTGAACCGGAATGATTGTGCTATTTTTATGTTATGTTACTCTGCTTCTGATTATTGTAACGAAACATTAAAAATCCCTTAACAATTTGCATATACACACCTTCCTTTGTCTGGCAGTCTAATTTTGCAACAACTCCTGCCAGCTTTTATTACCTATTGTCCAAAAACTATAAAACTAAACTACACCAGCAAAGGCTGAGAGAGTTTAAGGGTCCTCTTAAACCTCTTAGGAATGTAAATCCTGGGGCTGCTGCAGCATAGTGATTATTTTATTTTCTGAAATTTCTTCCTGCATATAGTGTAAATCCATTTGCTGTTGCGAAGGAGGCTTCTGTTTACCACCTGAGCTTATAACTTCACACTCCTGCTGGCAGCCTTTGTAACTGAACAAGAGTTGTGAGTTTGATTCCTCCTGGCTGCTTGTATCCTGCAAGTGAGCAATATTTATTTTGTATAGCCAAGCATGCTGGGGAAATAAAAAGGAGCTAATAAATCCTTTTAAAATGCATTTACCAAGCTAATTTAACTTTACATAGCAGACAAATGAAAACAATACAGTTTTTGGATACCAGAAACGTGGCCTGAACTGTCTGCCATTGACAATTGGGATTTTCATGTTTTGAGAAGAAAAATAATTTGTAGGTTGTTTGTACTCACAATCTCAGAGTTGCCACTATCACCTTAACAGATCACAAAATAAACCAGTTTCTAGCATTCTCGTTTTCTGGGGACCAGCACTGCCATTACTGGAGCAGTAAATAAAATATAGTCTATTTATAATGATGAAATGACTATGCTCCCAGTTATTTCTTTCCCCATTTATGAGATTATCTAGAAACACTCTTAACTGTATAGTAAATGGAAGCTATTTATCTATGAATGTGTGTACAGAAGGAAGAGCAGCAGTATCCAAATTGGTCAAATTAAGAAAGTAAAAAAATAGATTTTCACTTGCCAACGATTAAAGTACAAATTAACTTTGGGGACTTGAGTGGGTGTTGGGGATTCATAAACTGGTTTTTTTTCCCATTTTCATACAAGGGGCAGTTTTTAAAAAATGTATTCTAATTATGGGGGGGGTTGGTTCTCTTTTTTACACATTAAATCACACTATTTCACTGCAGATATGAAGGAGCTTTGTAAATTTTTTTAAGACAATTGTATAGAATAGTTTGTTCTTTTTAAAAAAAGTAGGAACAATAAACAATTAGCAAATCTTTATAGTTTATGTAGTTGTTATTTTCGACTTTTGTAGTTAAAGAGAAATTAGATGTAGCATTTAGATATGTGTTCAATCTTGTATTGCATTTTTCAATAAATTTTCAAGTAAAAAATATGCTCTTGTCACTTATTACAGCTCTACTTTGCCCAGATTATCTAAACTGTTGCTTCTGAAATATGCCGACTGAAACTTTAATGCTTCCAACTATTTGGTTCATCATATGCCTCTTCAAATGCCTAGTTTAAGTATCTGCTAAACCATGACTTTCCTGTGTACCTTTAAAAACAAGTTGCTGTTACTTTTGCACAACCTTGGTTGAGCTCACACACTGCAGAAAGCCAAGCTCATGTTGTATGAACCCAGTTTGGTAAGTCATGTTTTATCATGTTGAGAATATAATCTTGGATGGCGACCTGTGGAAAGTGAGCATTGAAACCTCCAACCAATCTGCCTTGTGACCATGAGAGTCTTGTCATCTTGCTTTAGGTACATCCTCAGCCCTCTCCTCCACGCTGTCCTTAATGCCCAGGAAATTCCAGTCACAGGAAAAGTCATCCTACATTAAAGAAGGGGAACTGTCATGGCTGTGGGCTCTCTCCTTCGTGCTTAATCGATTCTGAGAATGAGAACCTCCAGGAAAACTTCTGAGGGATTGATTTGATCCTATCAAGATGATGCACAGTTGTGTGAAGCTCAAGCAATACTTATTTGCACTTTAGTTGCAAATAGCATTTGCTCTCTAGCATTCTTGTGAATGGAAAACTGCTTTTTGTATACAAGTTTTTCCATAACAGGATGCGGAATTGGGGAACAGTTCACAATCTGTGTCTGCTGTTTTGAGCAGTGACTAGGTTGAATGGCCCATTCATGGAATGTGCTATATCGGCCTCTTTGATGTTCCAGTTTGGTGTCTGCAAGTCAGGGCTCAAGCAGGCAAATGTTTTACGCTGCGGCATCAGCAGAGGGAGCCTGTTCCAAATTTTGAAAGTAACCATATGGCTCCCAGATATATTGGAATTACAGTCCCTAGAATTCATCTCTGTATTTTTTTATACCTTTTTGGCATTTACAAAACACTATTTTCAAAAGAGGAATGTTCATTTGGGTTCAAAGGAACGAACATCAGGAAGAAATGCAAATAGTTATGCTAAAAAAACTGCTGCACTATGAAATTTAGCAAGTACGAATTTAAGAGCCAAAATATCTTAATGTTTTTTCATTGCCTCAAAGTAAATTTGCTATGGAGAATTCTACTCCCCCCTCCCCTCTACCACCCCATAAGAAATGGAAGCTTCAAGTACTTGATTGAATAGATTCTACAATATTCAATTTCCTGATTCTGTGCAATTTTTAGTGTTTGGTCCACATCATTGATTTTAAAATTAAAAAACATTTCTCTTGCAATATATTCCATCTGGATTGTAATTCCATATCTAGTTGCAGTGATGAAATAAAACCCATCTCTCTCAAGCAGATTAAAAAAAACCCAACTAATTTGCTTACACAAAAATTAAATAATAATGGGCCTTACTTATACTTACATTTGAGGGAAATATTGTGAAAGTTCAGGGTATGATAGAACAACATGCCATTAAGCTGTGGCTTGCTTAATAATTGATACCTATAATTGGCTTGGATTCACACATGGTGAATCCCTAGCTATTATAGTTCATAGTTCTCATAATGTGATGGATGGGTCAACACAACATAGCACCAAAGTAATTTCACTGAGGTAAGGCACAATGGAATAAGCCAGCCATTATGTCAATATCCTTCCAGTATATTTTGGATTTTAGTTTAGGACTAGAGTTGAATGAGAGCCAGTTTGGTGTCGGGTTAAAGAAAACATCTGGCTAGAAAGCAGGAGACTGTCACTTCTTGTCCTGCTTTAGGCACAAAGCCAACTGGGAAATCTTAGGCTGATCGTTTTCTCTCAGTCCTAAGAAGGAGGCAATGAAACCACTTCGGGAAAACCTGTCCCAACAAAATTTCAGGAACTTGTCCAGGCAATCTTTGAGAATTGGACATCAGTGGATGGAAGGGGAGGGGGAAGGACTTGTATAGTTAAATGCTGGCTGGGGAATTCAGGGAATTGAAGTCCACATATCTTGCTGAGTTTAAGAAACGCTGCCCTAGAAACTTAAAGACTTCCTTTGATAGTACCTTTGGGATATATACCCAGTTATCATATAACAGACCACAATTACATTTTATAATGCAATCAAAGTAGCCATTCCTTGTTTTGATAGTCTGGAAATGCCCTAAGACAGAAGTCTCCAAACTTTGCGACTTGTGGACTTCAACTCCCAGAATTCTCCAGCCAGCTGGCTGGAGAATTCTGGGAATTGAAGCCCACAAGTCTTAAAGTTGCCAAGTTTGGGGACCCCTGCCCTAAGAGAATGATTCCTTTTATAAAATGGGAGTCATAACCTGAGGATCTAATTGGTGGAAGGCAGAAAAGAGCTAACGGGAGTGGTGGTGGTGGAGATAAATTCTCATCTGCTTCAATAATACAGCCATCCCTAGCCCTCCATATGATTCAAGAGCATAAAAATAGCACCTCTGGATCTTGCCATGACTCCCCTGAGTCCAGATGTTTGTTTCTCACAGGAGCTAGCCAGGTATCTCCAGCATGTTTACCATCTTTGATCATCAGTGTTCCTCTTCAATTGGTATTTGGGCAAAAGCTGCCACCAAGTGTGGAAACCTGTATTCACTCACAGCTCTCAATTATTCCCTATGAATTTATCTAGTCTACTTACAAAGCCAAGTCAATGACCATCCTCATTTCTCATGCATCAACTATAGCTTGCATGAAGAAGCATCTTCTTTGGACTACCTTTTTATGTTTTCAAATCAGGGAAGGAACATCGGATCGTTTCCCACTCTTTATATGCAGTATTATGTAATAGGTATTCTATATATTTCTGCTCCAATGTGCATCACTTTACACTTCCTTCAATGGAACCACATTTACCATTTGTTTGATAAAAGTCTAATGTTTTAAAAAGAATTTTATGGAGCTCTTCACAGTTGCCATTGGATCTCACTACAATCCATGAATTTGGCCATCTTACTACTTATCCTTAAACTAGGATCTAGTATGACCAAGTTAAAAAGCACCAGTCCTAATAGACAACCTTGTGAGATTTCCTCCCTTGAAAGGGTTATCCTTTTATTCTTAGTTTTCTTTTTCTGCAATTTAGCAATTTCTAAAAAGAACTTATCCCAAACTTGAACTACAATTCCCATACTTCTTCACCAGCATGGCCAGTATCCATGGTAGGAATAAGGAATATATAGAAATTATCCAGGGCTTGGATCCAGAAATCCAGCAGAAAATCCATTTTTGCGGTGTCCTTGAACTGATGTCTAGACAGACTGCAATAGTAGAATTCATTTTCTCATATGTGGTATATGTTGGCCACCATTCTAAATCAATTCATACATTTAATTTCCACCACCCACCCACCCCAAAAACGGATGTTGCAGGATCTATACCTGGCAGAATTATGTGCCTCATATGAAAAGCAGTGTCATGCCCTAAGGGCAGTGCTTCTTAAATTTGGCAGCTTTCAGATGTGTCAGTTTTAATGTCCAGAATTCCCCAGCCAGCAAGGAATTGAAGTCCACACATCTGAAAGCTGTCAAGATTCAGAAATGCTGCCCTAGGGCATGGCCACAAAATTCAAGCTAGCATAATTGAAACCCAGCTTGCCTTTTATGTGTATTGGACATTTTAAAAAGGTACGGCTTGGATCACACTGTTTTGGACACCATTTCAATATTTTGTTTGTATCCTGTAGACATCCACGCACACACACACAAAGAGAGTGGGTGTTGCACAATAATATACTGCATTTGAAATACACCTGTTAGATTTTACTCAGTCATATTGCAGGACAGGTGGGTAATTTACCTTCAGGGATCTCATGCAAACACTTCAAATTCGACTGACTAATAGGGGTGACATGATAGCAGTGTTCTGATATCTCAGAGGTTGCAACAAAGAAAAAGGGGTCAAACTATTCTCCAAAGCACCAGAAGGCAGGACAAGAAGCAAAGGGTGGAAATGAATCAAGGAGAGAAGCAACTTAGAACTAAGGAGAAATTTCCTGACAGTTAGAACAATGATCAGTGGAACAACTTGCCTCCAGAGGTTGTGAAAGCTCCAACATGAAAGTTTTTAAGAAGTTGTTGGATAACCATTTGTCTGAAATAGTGTAGCGTTTCCTGCCTAGGCAGGAGGTTGGACTAGAAGACCTCCAAGGTCTCTTCCTTCTATTCTATTCTGTTCTTGTTCCTGTTCCTGTTCCTGTCCCTATTCTAATCCTACGGTTCACTTAACCAAAGCTTAGCACATGGCACCAACACAACTTGTAAATGAGCAAGAACAACTTGGAGCATTTCGCCATTCAGAAACAATGACACAACCAGAAGATCCTTTTAATACCCTTTTAATACAGAGGGTGAAGCAATTGAGATAGCTGACCTCTCCAGGATACACAATTGTTGTTGGAGTGAAGTAGGAAGCTTAGCCTGACCTCAACTATTTCAGCCCTTGGCTAACATCCCAGCACATGCCGATGTTTTGACGGCCCCACTTGATTTGACTTCATTATTGATTCTGAATGATGTGGAGCCCGGGAGTTCACTGGCAATCTGTCCAGTAGGTTAAGCCAGCTAGGGAGCACCGAGGGCTCCTTTGATGTGGGATGAAAAAGGCTTTGCCTGAAGCAGAACTCATATACCAGCCCTGATATCCCAGCCTTATAATACAGATGCAGGAGTGGATGGAGAAGTTTTATGGGGAAAAAATCCCTTTGGTTTGTGGTTGGGAAGGGCATACTCAGGAAGTCCTCATACTTTCCACTCAGGTTTTAAATCAGGAAATTTGGGCATGGCATTGATGGAGAATGGAAGATGAAGAACTGCAACTCAGGTCTGCAATAGATGTTGCTGTGTGTATTGTTTCTATTACCTATATCAGCCACCGCATTGCATTGTAAGAGCCGTGGTGGTGCTGTGGTTAGAATGTAGTTTTGCAGGCTAACTCTGTCCATTGCCAGGAATTCGATTCTGATCGGCTCAAGGTTGACCCCATCCTTCTGAGGTCGGTAAAATGAGGACCCAGATTGTTGGAGTCAATCAGCTCACTCCGTTAACCGCTTAGAGAGGGCTCTAAAGCACTGTGAAGCAGTATATAAATCTAAGTGCTATTGCTATTGATACTGCAGTGCATCATATCCCCATCAGAGGTGGTATTCAGCAGGTTCTGACAAGTTCTGGAGAACCAGTAGTGGAAATTTTGAGTAATTTGGAGAACCAGCAAATACCACCTCTGGCCCCGCCCCATCTCTTCTCTGCCTCCCATTGAGTCCCAGATGATTGGCTGGGTCTTCTTTGGTTGCCCTGCACAGGAGAACGGAGCTGGAAAACAGGTTAGTGGGGTGGAGAGGGAATGGAGATTTTCCTTCCCTTGCTATGCCCACCAAGTCATGCCCACAGAACTGGTTCTAAAACTTTTTGAATCCCACCACTGATCCGTATCCCATTCTCCTCTGAATTTTCAAAGAGGTATGAGAGTGCAGAGAGGTATGAGAGTGCAGAGAAGAGGAATAAGAATGATGAGGGATCTGGAGGCTAAACCACATGATGAATGATTGAGGGAACAAAATATGTCTAATCTAACAGGGCTAGGGGTGATGTGTTAGCAGCCTTCTGGTACTTGACAGATGCTAAATGCCTGAATTCTGATCACATGATTCTGCGATGGTCATAAGTTTAAGGACCAGCTACAAATCACCTTTTTTCAGTGCCATTGTAAATTTGGTTGCTAAATAACTCATTGAGGATTAGTTGAAGACTACCTATATTCCAGCAGGAAGAACCTGTGCAAAGTGGGTGGGATTAAACAGAAAAACCCACCTCCTTTCTGTCTGGTCTTCCCTTTTTAACCTCTCTTTCTGACATCTCTCTTTCCCTCTGCACAAATTTTTCCTCCCACTGTGTAGGACGAGGCTGCTGGAAAGGATTTCTTTTTCCTCCAAAAAGTCTGGTATGAACTTTGGCAAAGGATGTTCACTCATGAATCAAAGGGTACATGTGATGAGTCGTTTGCTGGGGAAGGGGGCAGCATATAACTTATTTATATAATCGAAGGGAATATATTTAGACTTCTGGCGTATCTGCTCCCACGTAATCCCATGGCCAAGTTTCAGCCTGCAGTATTTTCCCACGAAAGGTCAATGAACAGGGCGGGGTGGGGGGGAAATAGCATCCCGTTCTGTCTTTTGAAATAAGGCTCGAAACAAAAGGGTTAATTTTTTTATACATCCCTGCTGATGGTTAGCTGAGGACATGGCAAAGAACCTGGAAAAATGCAAACTGAACTTAGCGAGAAGCATTCACAATTCAATTCCACAAGAAAAAAAAAGTAAAATGATAAAAAAATAAGGCATTTTTATTTATTCGCTTAAGCAAGTTTAGATCTATAATAACCAGATTCCTGATATGGCTGATACTACAGCAAGCGCAGCAGCATCTGGAAAGGCCTGTAGTCCAAATAATTTAATCTTTCCCCATCTGAAAATTGCTTTGGATGAGATTGGTTAGAAGGACCTCTCAAATTTCCTGAGTCTTTCCATCCTCTTGGAATTTCCTTCTTTCTTTCCTTCCTCCCCTGTCCTCTTTCCCTCTCTCCCTTCTTCCTTCCTTCCTTCCCTCCTTCTTCCCTCCCTCTTTCCCTTCTTGTTTTTCATTCCTCCCCCTTCCTCTTTCCCTCCCTTCTTCCTTCCTTCTTCCCTCCCTCTTTCCTTCCCTTGTTCTTCATTCCTCCCCCTTCCTCCTTCCATCCCCTTTCCTTCCTTCATTCTTCCCCCTTTCCCCCTTCCTCTTTCTCTCCCTCCCTCCCTCCATTTTTCCCTCCCTCTTTCCTTCCCTTGTTCTTCATTCCTCCCCCTTCCTCTTTCCGTCCCCTCCTTTCCTTTCTTTCCTTCCTTCATTCTTCCCCCTCTCCCCCTTCCTCTTTCTCTCTCTCCCTCCCTCCATTTTTCCCTCCCTCTTTCCTTCCCTTGTTCTTCATTCCTCCCCCTTCCTCTTTCCGTCCCCTCCTTTCCTTTCTTTCTTTCTTTCCTTCCTTCATTCTTCCCCCTCTCCCCCTTCCTCTTTCTCTCCCTCCCTCCCTCCATTTTCCCCTCCCTCTTTCCTTCCCTTGTTCTTCATTCCTCCCCCTTCCTCTTTCCGTCCCCTCCTTTCCTTTCTTTCTTTCCTTCCTTCATTCTTCCCCCTCTCCCCCTTCCTCTTTCCCTCCGTCCTCTCCTCCCTCCCATCCATATAGTTGTGGTGCTAAAGGAAAACAATGACATCCAAATGCTCAACCAAATGGATCACTGGTATGATTTAAATCTCTTTATAAACGATCATGTGCATCTAATTCTCCCCTCCCACCTGCCCTGCTCCCTCAGCCCGTTCTTCAGATGAGGCTCCTTCAATGAAAAAACGGCTGGCCTCCTTCCTTCCCCGTGCAGAAGTTCATCTGATTCAACAACTGCACTCAATTCTGGGAAACTGCTGCAGACCGAGGCCTGTTTTTAGCCGTGAAAGTTTTTATTCCTCCCCTCTCCAAAAATAACACCGCAGTGATGTTCTTCTGCAAATCTAGCTTTAATATTTATTTGTTAGGTTTATATTCTAGTGTTCCTCCAAGGCGGTGGATGCAGCCTTCCCTCCTTCAGTTTCCTGCACACCAACATTCCTTGGAAGGCAGGAGGAGAGCTGCTGGCCTAAAAATCACAATGTGATCCCTGTGTCTGTCATAAATGCATGCCAGTTGTTAAACGTCTGAATTTTAATCATGTGACTGCAGCAGGCATGTCAAACATGATTTTATTGAAGGCCACATCAGAGTTGTGTTTCACCTTGGGGGGCCGGGGGATGTGGCCAGCTCATCACTTATCGAGGCTCTGTTTTCAGCTGCAACAGCCTCCTGCAGTCCTCTGCCAGTGAAAATGGAGCCCAGCCCTCCCAAGTTCCATTTTCACTAGCAGAGGGTTGTAGGAGGCCGTCACGGCCGAAAACGGAACCTGGCTGGCCCGCACATAGCCTCCCCAAGCTTTGTTTTCACTGGCAGAGGGTTGTAAGAGGCTGTCATGGCTGAAAACGGAGCCCAGGAGAACTGCGTGGTTCCCTCCTGAGCTCCATTTTCGCTGGCAGAGGCACTGTGGGCCGGTCCTTCGCTGTTTCCAGGGAGGGTCCGCAGGTCAGATCTAAGCTCCCTGTGGACCAAATCCAGCCTGCAGGCCTTGAGTTTGGCACCCCTGGACTACAGGGATGTTACAAGGGCTGTGTAGAAAATGGTCCTTTTTTTCCCAGTGCCGTTGTAACTTCCAACGGTCACTAAATGAATGATTGTAAGTTGAGAACTGCTTTTATATAATATAGTTAATGTATATATATATATATAAATCACATAATAATGTTAAAAGTTTATGATCTTGTGCCTTATAGATGGGTTAGACATACCTGCTTTAATAGGTAGATTTTTTGTTTTTGTTTTTGTACCTTCCACTCAGTCTTGTCTTCTAGCAACTACTTGGAAAAAAACCCTGCCATTTTCTTGGTGAGGTTTTCAGAAAAGGCTTCCTATTGCCTCCTTCCTAGAGCTAAGAAAAAGTAACTGGCCTAAGGTCACCTAGCTGGTTTTGTGCCGAAGACAGGACTAGAACTCACAGTCTTCTGGTTTCTAGCCTGGTGCCTTAACTACTGTACCAGTCTGGCTCCCTTTTAACAGTTTAGGACCCTGATACTTAATTAAGGAACTATAGCTCTCTCTATGTAGCTATCCTAACATGAGGTGTTGTGGGATGGCCCTGATCATCCCACGGATGCAAGAAGATTCTTCTCTAACACGATGCTCTAACTTTGGAAAGCCTTCCTCTGCCACCCTTGTTTGCTTTTATTTTTATTTTGGCATTCAAGATTTAAGCATCCTCTTCTAGCTGTGTCCAACTGGTCCTTATTTAAATACCTCCCTCTTATGCCTCTCTTCATGTGTTATGGCTACGGCTATTTTAATCTTTTAAAATTTTGGTACTCTTCAGTTCATTTTAGTGCTTTATCCTATCTATTTATGGACTGCCATCCATCTTGAAAATAGAAGATTAATGGAGGAGGAAATGTAAGGAGATGGGATCAATTGAAAAGGATTATGGCATCACTATCCCAAGAGGCAATTGGACTTTTTTTGTTTTTCCTTGAAGATGTTTCCTTCTCATCCAAAAACTTCCTTCAGTTCAGTTCAGTTCTGAAGAAGCTTTTGGGATGAGAAACGAAACCTCTTCAACGAAAAACAAAGACAGTCCAGTTGCCTCTTGAAAAAAACACATTTGGGACAACCATGATCCAAATCTCCATAGACATAAGGCATCACTAATTACTTTAGCTTGAAATAATATGAGACAAGCTTTAACAACCCTGTTGTAGTGGGCTATGGAAATGGCCTTGAGGAATATATATTCAACAATTGTTCAGTAAATAAGAGTTTAGTTCCAAAAATGAGACTGGAGTAAGGAAGAAACTCAATATTTTGCCATCTTGATTCTCTTTGTTATAAGGTAGGGAAAGAAAGTTTCCAAGATGTTACATTCTTATAAATAAAATAGAGTGCCAGTAAAATTTGGAGACTGTTTCCTGACATGGCCTACTTTGAAGGGTTTGACACACTCCCAAAGGTCCTTATTCCAAAAGGAAAGTGGGCTTTTGTTTTTCTTTGAAAACGTTTTGCTTCTCATCCAAGAAGCTTCTTCAGTTCATTGAAGAGAAACAAAACAAAACATTTTCAAAAGGGGAAAAAACCCCAAGGAAGTCCAATTGTTTTTAGAAAAAGCACCTTTGGGACAACCATGACCTGGATGACTAAGAATCTCCACAGACATTTTACACTCTCATTGATTCCCTAAAAAATAAAGCACATAAAGAAGAAACACCCATTAATTTGTAGGATTGGTTTGTGTTATTTTTACTTTAGAAACCACTGGCTTCCAAATTATGAGATCAGCAATACAAGTGTATTTAAGATGTCTTTAAAAGAAAAATAAACCAGTATTCCTAACCGAGCATTAAAAGACCTCAGGCAGGAACTGTAGTTGAGCTTCAAAGAATTGAGCATCCCTGTATAAAAGTGTAACTTCACGATATTTTAAAACCAGGTCTTTGTGATTTTAGGAGGCATCACTTTAGCATTTCTGAAGTCGTGCTATTTTCTGACTCTTCCCCGCAGCCCTTCTTATAAAATGAATTGTGAGCAGCCCAGTTGTGTACCATGGAACTTCAGGCTCACCGACCCACACGGGGTTTGTGTTCCTACACAGACGTACGCCACCTGGAATGCGTAGTCCATCCACGGCAATGTTTTTCACACTCGATCAGACTTTTACTTAAGGCAAGAAACTGCATGACCCTGGGGAAGAAAGTCATCTGAACAATTTCTCCGTCAGCAACAGACCTGGGCTGATGAATTAAGCAGCCAGCCTTGCAATGCTCATGGCAAATACTGATCAACCTGCCCCGCTCCTCTTGGCAAGGCCTACATCTGACGTAGTGAAACAACACAGTTCCCTTTGGGTGCCGGATCAAATGATAGGACCTGTTTTCATAGGAATTTCCTGGGATAATGAAATGCTCTCCCCCCTAAAAAGCTCTTTCGAGGCCCCCAAAAGCCTGTCAGAAGATTCTCCTTGGCTTTCCAGTTTTGCATAGTTGAGTAGGCCAATGTGATCAAGTCTCGGCCAGCTCGTGTGTTTCCTGTCTATGCTGGGTGCCAGCAAAGTCGTTCTTCGCTGGCCAAGATCCAAGGATTTAGAATGACCTGAATTTGGGAACTCTCTCTTTGCACATTCATGAAATTCACCCACCAAGGTGCCTGAATGGGGCGTGCTATCCATATCAATAACTACGTGGCTGTCTTTAAGAGTGTCCTTCCTGGGCACAACATAGTTGCTGCATCCAGGCAGAAAAGCCCACGAGAGTCTCCGTACCTCCTCCTTCTCCTCTGGCAACCTACAATTGCTTTCCAAGTCCCGGACACCCACCCGAGAAACGCTCTGCTTTTCGAGCAGACAATTGTTCAGCTTAATGAGAGGCAAAGGCAGGGCGTTGACTGCTGTCGAGAGGATGGACTCTGTTCCGCGAGCGAAGGAGAAGGCTCCGTTCTCTGGCACTGCATTGCCGGAGTCCGAATGGATGCTCAAGAGGGATAGCGAAGGGGAAATGCTCTTGTGATGGGAGAACTGGGTCGTGGTTTGGAGCCTGCTGGAATTGCAGCTGTCGACCCATTTCTTCACAGGGCTGGAGCAAGACAGGAAGCCTCTGGAAGAAAGGTCCACCTCGTAGTAGCCTTCTATACATTCGGCATTGGCCCTGAGGGTAGATGAGGTGGTCCTCCTCCGTTGAAAGTAATCGCTTGCTGGTCCGGTGTCCTGTGAGAAATTCAGGCCCATGGAATAGAGCTCCTGCTGCATCAACAAGCGAGTTTCCATGTCTCTGTTTTCGTACAGCATAGTATTCGCACAGATGAAGATAAAGAGGCCCACACCCATGACGACCGGCCCAATGAGCTTCAATTTCTCACTGTGAAGGAACAGGCGAGCTTGGGGAGAAACCTTAATCTCCTTCCTTATCTCTCCGGTGACATTGGAGTTCCCTGCTCTACCACTGCCAGACTTCGTACGGTGAGGCCAATATCCGATCACGGCAATGGTCATTCCCACCAAGACCACCGAGATCCCCACCATCACGAAGACTCCGGAGGGTGAGCGCATCCGAAGCTGTCCCTTCACCACCATATGCGGGGAGAGCTTGCGGCGAAACCGGCCCCTGTGCCACCGAGAAGGAGCATAGGATCCTGATGTTTTCTTCTTTGAGGTGTTGTGGGTCTTCATGGCTTTGGCAACTTCAGTTATATGATCAGTTCCTCTTGGGTTGTCTCCAAGTCATCTTAACAAAATGAGAGAGAGAGAGAGAAGGAAAAGGGTTAACCAACCAGGAGACAGAACAGAAGTACAACATAGAGCAATAGGTTCAAGGGCTTCTTGGCCAATCCCTTGCCTAAATAAAGCAGGAGAACTTATTCCATCCCATCCCAAATAGCATGAATGTAATTGGAAGGTTGTGATCTATCCAGAAGGACTTATAAAGACCTCCTAAGCTTTCCTTCCCAACCTCCACCTCTAAACTCTACTATGGACTCAGATAGGTTTATACACAGAGAGGCTCTCATCTTGTACAATTCAGGAACGTTGATACGATACTAGTACAGGGGTCCCCAAACTTGGCAACTTTAAGATTTGTGGACTTCAACTCCCAGAATTCTCCAGCCAGCTGGAGAATTCTGAGAGTTGAAGTCCACAAGTCTTAAAGTTGCCAAGTTTGGGGACCCCTGTACTAGAGGCACGTGTTCTTTGCATAACACAGTAACTTAGCCACAAAAAGTTTCAAACCAGAGAAAAGGGATAACTAACCTCTAATCAACAACCAAACCTTTTGAGAATTAAAAAAAAGGCTAGACTGAGACCTCAGTTTCAAATCCTGATCCAAACCTAACCCTTCTTGGCTAGCTTAGCTAGCCTAGGGGGGGAAATTGCCTTCTAAATTTGATAATGAATTTATTTTAATAGTAAGGCTCACGCATACTTTATAGGGGTATGAAAACATGTCTCTGAAGGCCCATTTGCTATTGGGTGTGTTGTCTTTGTAGTCTTGCACATCATCCCCTTTCCTTGCAGCCTTTGGAGGCCAAAGCAACAGGTCAGTCATGCCGTTTTCCTTTATCTCCGCCCTTTATATTTGTCCTGCATTTTTTTAAAAGTGGGTCTGGCGATACAAGGCAGGAACTCAAGGGGAGCTGCAGTCTGGCACATTGCTAGAAACACAATTTAAAGTTCATCAACAATGTATTGAGCATGCAATACATTCTTTGTTTTCATTTAATCATGTTAAGGTATTATCTGTCTCTAGAAAAAAACATTAATTGAACAAGCTTTAAAATGACAAATGTGTTCCTGTCCCAAACTGTCAAAATTCTGACATCAGGAGAAATTATAGGAAGAAAGAGAAAGAAAGAAAGAAAGAAAGAAAGAAAGAAAGAAAGAAAGAAAGAAAGAAAGAAAGAAAGAAAGAAAGAAAGAAAGAGATTTTTAAAAGTTCAAAAACATAAATCCACCAACATTATGCAATCTCTAAAGATACAAATAAATACAGATGTAGCTATAGATCTATTTATCACACATATACCAGATATTTCATAGACAGACAATATCCCGACTCTGTAAACCTCTTGGAGAGGGCTGTAAAGTGTTGTGAAGCAGTGTATAAGTCTAAGGGCTATTGCTACTTATAAGTCAATGGGGAATCTTCATCTACTTTACAAACCTTGTTACTAAACTTAACATCTGCAGTGGTTCACTTAACAACTGTGGAAAGAAAGGTTGTAAAATGGGGGAAAAACTCACTTAATAGATGTCTTGCTTAGCAACAGAAATGTTGGGCTCAATCGCACTTAGCAATAGCACTCAGACTTATATATCACTTTACAATGCTCTACAGCCCTCTCCAAGTGGTTTACAGAGTCAGCATAATTGCCCCCAACAATCTGGGTCCTCATTTTACCCACCTCGGAAGGATGGAAGGTTGAGTCAACCTTTAGTCTGGTGAGAGTCGAACTGCCAAATTGCAGGCAACCAGCAGTCAGCAGAAGTAGCCTGCAGTACTGCATTCTAACCACTGCGCCACTGTGGCTCTTCATTGTGGTCATAAGTTGACAACTACGTGTAGTGTGTTAATTTGCTACACGTCTTCCTGCCAGATGAAAATTTTTATCATTTCTGCAAAATCTTTTGATGGCATTGCAAACTGTTATACAGTGCTACCTCTCCTTGAATGAGATTCATGCAAACATTCTATCTACCTTCTCAGCCATTACGGCAATATAATAACATGGCCCTTACTTTTGCTTATCAGCCCTGATCCAACCTCTTGATTATTTCTCTTGTCTACTACAATGTCCCTGGATCTTCTAACATAGGCATCATCATCATGCAGAAGAATTTCTGGAATGAGCTGTCTTTCTTGAACTTTTCAAGAACTCAATCTCTCCACTAGAAAAAAAATCCTAACATTCAAAAGTTCTAAGATGTCAGTTTAAGAGTTTCATACTGTGTAAGTAATCTAATCAGTCACTGTTCCTAAATTTTGAGAAGCATTGGTTGTTCGGCTCATGAAAAGAGAACTAGAAATATCTCATGATGCCTTACCATAGGGATGTCAAACTCAATTTCATTGATGGCTGCATCAGGATTGTGTTGGACCTCGGGGAGCCAGGGTAGGTGTGGCCAGGGTGGGCGTGGCCAGCTCAATATCACTCATGTCAGGAGCACTTGTGGTGGCCCAAATGCTCTGCCAGTGAAAACCGGCTCCCGAGCTCCGTTTTTGGCTGCAACAGTCTCCTGCAACCCTCTGCCACTGAAAACGGAGCTCAGGAGGGCTGCCCATGATCCTCTTGAGCTCCGTTTTTTCTGCAATGGCCTCTTGCAATTCTCTGCCAGTGAAAACGGAAACTCTCCCAAGCTCCATTTTCATTGGCAGAAGCACCATAGGCTGACCCTTTGCTGTTTCCAGGGCGGCCTCGCAGGCCAGGTATAATAAGCACTCCGTGGGCCGGATCTGATTTGGAGGCTCATGTTTCTAGCAATATGGCAGACTGCAACTCACCTTGAGCTCCTGCCTTGTACATCACACCCACTTTTTAAAAATTATGACAGATACAGTGAACTGGTTTAGAGATCATGAATGCCAGTCCTAGAAAAACTGAAGGTCAACCCAAGAGAAGACCTCACCTGGACCCCACCTGATCACATTTGCAAATGGAAGAATGGTTTGCAGGTAATACCTCTTCAAGAATGTCTGCAAGTCCAGCATTCAGGTTGTGTTCCCTTAACCCAAAGAGGTCAACATCAAATGTCGCTTGGAAGAAGGTCATTGTAGTACACATTTTAGACCTCACCTGGAAATCCAATTGCTTTACTATTCAGTCCCCCCTAAAAACAAGCACTACCTGGATAAGATTGGCATAACTTGCTTGGTGGGGTTGCCAAGTGTGATAATGGAGCTTATGCAGATCCTAATTTTAAAAGGAATGCAACAAAACCATTTGGAAAGTCTACAGGAAATAGTATCTCACCAGATGTCCTTCCCATGCATTGGGATTGTAATTCACTGGGAAATCTGGACACTGAAATTCCAGCAGACTCAGGAAGACACAAGGTGGAGAGACAGATTTTCAGAGAAAACAATTCAGGAAATCATGTAGGTATTTTCTTAAGTGGTTCAGACTTTGAGGTAGATTTAACATGACAACTATTGCTAATATTCATTTATCTGGAATTAAATACAACTAAAAAAAGCAGAGCAAGATAGGACTTAACTCAGAGCCAGAGAAAGCTGCTCTATGCAGAGTTCAAAATCATAATGTTATTATTAGAATTCTTGAGAAAGGTTACATAAGCCCATATAAGTCTCTACGTCTGTTTAAAAAAAAAAAGTTCCAGGATTTTTTGACACTATTACTGAAATGGACTGATTAAGTCCATATTTTGGCAGGAGATATTTGACCTTTTGAAATAAAAAAGTTATTTATGACGCTTGCTTCCAAGGTCAGCTTATGATTCAACACTGAATTCTGTCCATCCCTATAAACTGTGTTGCCCCGTGGCATTTTAATTCACAGAGCAGGGAAAGTCAGATTACTGACAATTCAGAATGACAAATGGAAACATTAGTGACATCCCAAAATATACTGAAAGCTGCTTGGGCTGTGATTTTAATATTTAAGAATTCCACGGGGGGGGGGGGGTGTTTGTAGGTAATAGATCCGCTTGTAGATTTTGGTTAAAGTTCAGATAATGGAACTTTGGATATGTTTCTCTACAGTCTTACTAATAAAACATTCTATGTCTGTACGGATTTGTATACATTGTTCTGACTAAGGATATTGAGACACTAACAAACACACATTAGTCTCAAAGCCCTTTTTTCTTTATTTCAACAGCTATGAATTTTAGTCATTCACTGCCCGTAATGAGTCTCACACAGTTTGTAAATAGACCCATGGAAGTCTGCCAAAGTCATCTGGGATAAATCTGATAAGCATGCACCTTTATCTTCCTTGAAATGCTGCCAACGACTAAATTTCCAATTAGTTATACAAGGCCAAACAGAGCAGAAATTCAACACAGAACTTCAGGTTTCAAACTGACCCGTATGAACAAAGTTGCTTCCTGCAAAGGTTCCTGTCCCTTTGCTCCTCCTTTATGTCTTATGGGAGGGCCAATCACCTCCAAGCCTTACTCCCGAGTCACCCCTTTTATCTTAATTGTTCTTGCCTTCTGGCAGCTCTGCGCATGCGCGCACTGGGAACAGGCTTCTCTTGCTCCTCTGCCTTGCTACTGTCAGATTCTGGAGGCTCCGGAGTCAGCACACAACTCCCAGATGGCCCTGGCGCCATCTCTGTATCAGATGCAGAATCCTTGTCCAAGTCCTCCCCAGACTCCCAGACTGGCCCATGTTCTTTGACTCTGCTGCCATCTCCGCAGGCTGCTGGCGGACCACAATATACATATACTATGAGTCAATCAATCAATCAATCAATCATCTATCTATATTTGAACAGGATGAGTGCAAGCACTATTGAGAATTCCAATTGGCTTGGAGGCATCAGGAATTCATGTCTGTTCAAACTATTAGAGTTCAGAAAAGGAACTCATCCGGATGTTGCGAATCTCACAATGCCAACACCCTTCTGGGTCAGACACCTGTATAGTTTTATCAACCCTGACTTTGTCAACTTCCTTCTTAATGCCACTCCGTGTGGCAGTCTGCAAATTTTTGTACTAACAACTGACACAATTTGCACTGCAGTCAAGAGCTGGAGATTAGGGAAACATTGGAACCATTCAGCTTCTATACTATTTAGGACAGGGGTGTCAAACTCAAGGTCCATAGGCCGGATCCAGCCCAACAGGTGCATAGATCTGGCCCATGGGATTTCCCTGAAAACAGTGAAGGACCGGCCCGCAGTGCCTCTGCCAGCGAAAACGGAGTTTGGGAGAGCTGCGTGTGGCCCTCCCAGGCTCCATTTCCAGTCATAACAGCATCCTGCAGCCCTCTGCCAGCCAAAATGGAGCACAGAGAGGCCATTTGGGGCTCACCTGGGCTCTGTTTTTGGCCACAACAGCCTCCTACAGCCAAAAATGGAGCTGTGGTGGGCCTCATGTGGCCTCCCCGGGCTCGGTTTTCGCTGGCAGAGGTTGCAGGAGGCCGTCACAGCTGAAAACAACCTCGATGAGTGACGTTGAGCTAGCCATGCCCCCTGGCCACAACCCGCCCCCCAGCCCCCTGAGGTCAAATACAACCCTGATATGGCCCTCAATGAAATCGATTTTGACATCTTTGATATGGGAGCTCTATATCCAGAAGGGAAACTTAATATTACAGGTAGTCCTTGACTTATGACAACAATTGAGCTCAACATTTATGTGCTAAGCAAGACCATTGTTAACTGAGTTGGGCCTCATTTTATGAACTTTTTTTTTTTTTGCCATAGCTGTTAAAGCTAATCACTGCAGTTGTTATGTGAATCTGGCTTCTCCCATTGACTTTGCCTGTCAGAAGCTGGCTGGGGAGGTTACAAATGGTGATCACATCTTCCCAGGACAGCACAACTGTCACAAATACCTGCCAGTTGCCAAGTGCCTGGATTTTGACCATGGGGATGCCGCAACGGTCATAGATTGAAAACTAGTAATAAGTCACTTTTTTCAGTGCCATTGTAGCTTTGAATTATCACTAAAACAAATGGTTGCACATCGGGATGTTAAACTCAATTTCACTGAGGGCCGTATCAAAGCTGTGGTTGATCTCGGGGGGCCGGCCAGGCATGGCCAACTGGGTGGGCATGGCCAGCTTGACACCACTTCCCAAACTGCTGACATGTTTCCTCTTCGCATTGGGTACCCCAGTCGGAAGCCACACAGGCTGGCCTCTGACATTTTCCAGGATGGCCCCGCAGACCGGAACTGACAACATTGTAGGCCGGATTTGGCCCGCAGCCCAGGGGTGAGTATTCAGCAGGTTCTGACCAGTTCTGGAGAACTGGTAGCAGAAATTTTGAATAGTTCAGAGAACCGGCAAATCCCACCTCTGACTGGCCCTGCCCCCATCTATTCTCTGCCTCCGTAGTCCCAGCTGACTGGCTGGGTCTTCTTTGGTTGCCCTGCACAGGAGAATTGAGCTGGAAAGCAAGTTAGTGGGATGGGGAGGGAATGTGGATTTTGCAGTATCCTTTCCCTGCCACGCCCATCAAACCACGCCCACCAAGCCACGCCCACAGAACCAGTAGTAAAAACATTTGAATCCCACCACTTCTGCCCCTATTGTATATCAAGGACTACCTAAAGTCTGTATTCAGTCTACAATCAGCATTATGAAATCTAAAATAGAGACATAAGCGTTAAACTTTTCTTTAATCAGTTCACTGATTAAAAAACCTGCAAAAGCTTTTAGGTCATTTGGGTTTCTTCTAAAATATATTTTAAAAATCAGGTCAGGATTTATTCATTTTTATTTTTAATCCCCCAGTCAGCATGACTAGTGGCTTTTTATAAAAAAAATTATTTACTGTATGCCATTAATTTCTCCTGGAACACAAGCATGTTTTCAGAGACAAGCATGAAAAACAGACATAGTTTTAATTTTTGCAAAATGGGACATGGTGAATTGATGAACTGACCAGGCATTGCATCCATCCTTGTACCAGATGCACCAGGTTAAATTCAGTGCCAGACAACATCATGTTTCCGTGCTCTTCAAACCCACTCCTTGCAGAAAATGGATAGGTCAAAGAGTTGCTGCAATAAAATTCCCTAAAGCCTGTGAACTTATAACTGGTACTAATTAGGGAAGCTATTAATGGGACAGATGCATGTTGTTTGCATGAAATGTTCCAAATCAGGAACTGGATTAACCAGTTTCTAGCAATGTCTGGAAACCATTTCCTGACTGTGTCCAATGCTGGCAGTTTTATATTATTAGAAAAGTTCAAAATAGACCTACTTTCTTCCTCAGAGTGAATCCCGCATTAAGTACTGAGGAGCCTCTACTTAAAGGACAGCTACACAACCCACTCAAATCACAAAACCAGTCTCTTTGGCAGGCTCCTTAGGCTGGCAAAATGTTATTCCAAATGTTAAACACTCTGCAAAAGGAGGTCATTCTTGGTGTCAGAAGAAGCTAGCCTTTATTTTCCTCTTCTTTAAAGTATTGTCAGAAAAGCCCGTTTTGGACATTCGACCGAGTCAAGGTTTGTGACTTGCTGCGTAAGACATAACTGGCTGGGATCAGATAATATATGAGGCCACAAATAGGTAAAACCTCCTGCAGCCTGGTACAACATCTGGAGCTACATGGATTCCAGTTTATTTCAGATTTTCTGGATATGGTGCACTGAAGTTAGGGTGCAAGAATGCCTTGTTAAAATAAGATCTTCCTACTTTTCTCCCATCTTAGAAAAACTTAAGAAGAACACACAATATCAGAGTTGGCAGGGACCTTGGAGGTCTTCCATCCCCACCCCTGATCAATAGGACATGCTATGCCGTTTCAGATAAATGGTTGTCCAGTCTCTTTTTGAAATCCTTCAGTGATGAAGCACCCACAATGTCATGCTCCTGTCAGAGTCTGAATCTAAGGAAGTGGGAGTGTGGCTCTGTTGGCTGTGGAGGAAACCGGGGAAGGGCAAAGTCCAGCTGGGCAGAACAAGGGAGAAAGAGTTCAGAGGAAGACCCAGGCCCACCCCCTCTTCATCCTAGGGCATGCAGGGAGGAACAGGGAAGAGAGCAACATGGGTTGCATGGCTTATGGAGGAGGAAAGGGCCCCCCTCCTCATTTTATACAACACTAAAATGTAACACCTCCAGCTCTCTTCCCAGACTTTACCCCCTCCTCCCTCCATTACTTATGGCAGCCGAAAGATACGAAGCAATAGTAGAAGATCTTGAAGGCTGACATGGTCACTAAACGAATGGCTGTAAGTCAAGGACTACCTGTAATCACTCTCTGAAACTACTTTTACAGTTGAACCAAGCTGGACGATGGCTGCACTTGGGTCCTTTCTGGTCCTTTCTGCTGAGAACTGCAGTGGGCATGCACACAGAGCTGGGACTTTTGCTTTTTCCATTGGGACAGGAACGTGATTTTTTTTTTAAAAAAAGCTATTATTAGGACTATTTTTAGATTAAGCACTCCTGGGAAACTACTGAGTTTCCCACTGCAAAATAATGGGAAATGTTGGCACTGGCATTCTGTAGTTGTGACTTGGGAGATTTGGGATGGAGGGGCACAGAAAGCTATCTGAACCCTTGTGTTGATGCAAGATCACAGTCCAAGAGACTAGAATCATACCTTGGAGGACTCATCTCAAGTGATTTAATTGCTAGAGCCCACTGTAACTACATAGCCAAAAAGGCATTAAGAGTTGTTAACTTAATCCTATGTAGCTCTTTCTCCGGCAATATCACACTACTAACAAGAGCATACAAAACATTTGCTAGACCAATACTTGAATACAGCTCATCGGTCTGGAATCCGCATTACGTATCTGATATTTCACAAGAAGAGTTCTCCACTCCTCTACTCGGTGCAGAACACCTTATGCCACCAGACTTGAAATTCTAGACCTAGAAAACCTAGAACTATGCCGCCTTCGGTCCGATCTAAGTATAGTCTACAAAATCATACATTGCAATGTCCTACCTGTCAATGAATACTTCAGCTTCAACCATAACAATACAAGAGCACACAACAGATACAAACTGAAGATTAATCACACCAAACTTGATTGCAGGAAATATGACTTTAGCAACAGAGTGGTCATTGTCTGGAATACTCTACCTGAGTCTGGTTTCTTCCCCAAACCCCAAAAACCTTAACCTTAAACTTAGACTCTACTATTGACTTTACCCCTTTCCTAAGAAGTCTGTAAGGGGTGTGCATAAGCACACCAACGCGCCTACCATCCCTGTCCTATTGTTTCTTTTTATTTTTCTTATACGTATCCATCTCATGTATTCATAATTATGTTTATACTTATACCTGTTATCTTAAAATTGCTTGACAAATAAATAAATATTTCACTGTAAGCTGTTGGAATTCAACTTTGCATGGACCAAATATTTGCATCTATAAGCCTGCCGATCACAGATGCAACACTAAAGAGAGGTAGCAATGTATAACATGCAATGTATAACGTGCATTGAAAAGCAGTGCTTCTCAATCTTGGCCACTTGAAGATGTGTAGAGTTCAACTCCCAGAATTCCCCTCCTGGGAATTTTAGCCCATTGTGTCAATCAAGTATAAGCAATGGTAGAATTCATTGGGGGACATGACTCAGCTTCCCAATTTCTAAAGGACTACAGGAAGCTATCCAGCGGTATGTTAACATGGTGGCTGGGGAATTCTGGGAGCTGAAGTCCAACACATCTTCAAATGGATAAGATTGAGAAATACCATTCCATCTATTCTATTCTATTCTATTCTATTCTATTCTATTCTATTCTATTCTATTCTATTCTATTCCATTCCATATTTTCTATTCTATTCTGTTCTGTTCCATTCTGTTCCGTTCCATTCCATTTTCCCAGGGTTCACTTAACCAAAGCTTAGCACATGGCACCAATGCAACTGTAAATGAACAAGAACAACTTGGAGCATTTCACCACTCAGAAACAATGACACAACCAGAAGATCCTTTTAATACCCTTTTCCAAAACACAGAGGGTGGAGCAATTGAGATAGCTGACCTTCCCACCTCTCTCCATCCTCTCTCTGAAATGCCTGAGCAGGAGACCTCCAAGGTCCCTCCCAGCTGTGTTATTCATTCTGCCCACAAAGGGAACTAGGCTAAGCGATGGGAGGGCTAAATTAACTTCCTGATCCATACTCCATGTCACATCACTTGCCTCCCAAAAGAGGAAATGCTATTGGTAGAAATCTTTGGCTAAAGTTTTTTGGGGTCACCAAAACATCCCTTTTTTCCCCCCTAATGTGTCTGGAAAATTCCTCCTCCTGCATTGCTGCATTATTCTTGTATTTTAAGATTAAACATGGGGGGGGGGGGAAACAGCCAAGCTTTCCTTGCTTTTGACTCACAAGGGCCCCGTTCATATATATCTGCATTACATGGTGCAGATTGTACTGGGTTACTGGATTCTTTGCTTACAAGATCATTTTTTTAAATGCTTGCTCAGCACAGCTTCTGCTTTTCCATTTAGCATTATACTCAGGCTTAGGAGTCAACTTTAAAATGTCTAAAAGCTCCGTGATGCCATCTATATTTGTAGCGGGAGCGAGGCATTTTGCTATGAAAACACAGAGGAAGCCAAGGTACATGAAGAACCAAGCTTAATGGGAAAATAATTTGGATCTAACCTTTTTCCCCTGCCAGGCTAACTTTCTGCCTGTAAGGTCTGGAAAGGGTAAGGATTGCTCCTTTTCCTCAGCTGGTACCAGCCACCAGCTTTTGCCTAGAAAGTATCCAGATCGTCCATTTCAGCACAAATCTCTAAGTCACCCTTTTATCTTTTTTGTCTTTGCTGGTATTAAAATGCATTTCAGCAAAGTGTGAAACCCTCCCAGTGCTAATTTATTGTGGATAATCAGCAAATTTAGAGATTGCAGGGTTACTATTAGGTCAACAATATCTTTTTTTGGGGGGGGGAAAATAAGGTATGTGTGAATGAAGCACAAAATGTTAAAGCATAACATTTCCCCCCCCCCCAATTAAAGCATAATTTTCTACTTTGGAGGAAGCAGATGCTCCAAGAAAATAAAGATGGCAGAAGCAGAAATGATTTCTAACAAAGTCGGGTTGTGTTTTGTGGACAACTGAAGCTGGATCTATCTTGATTGGTTTGCGCTGAGTCTTATAAATCTGCACCAGTTCAAAACGTTTAAAATGGACACAGGCTTCCAATCATCATCTTTTAACAATCCCATAATCCCTTGTGGGGTAGAGTTTGGCAACTGAATACTTGCAGGATGCCCTTCCTGTCAACAATGAGAAGTTTTGTTCAATAGTTCTCTCAGTGTGTCCAGAGAGACAAATATCTACCACAGCCTCCTGATTGTGAGGCAAAAGCACCACCTCTAGGCCACCGCACCACTCTTATCATAGGCTTCCAAGGTGTTGTACTTATTCTTTTAAAAGTAACGCTACCAAACAAATCTCAAGTCCTCAAAGTAGTAAACAATATTGTAGCGTCCTTGTTTTCTTCTTGGTAGCTTCTTGATTAGCCTATTGTTTCCTGTTCTATTGCTGTCAGCAACACACACACACACACACAAAACCGACAGGGCAAGCTACTGTACATAAACAGAGAGCAAACCTCATTGCCCTCTAGCACTGAAGATGTTATTGTGATGACCTAGGGTGGGATACAAAATAAACACAGTCACAAAAAACAGGTGAAGCCCCTTTTATTCCTTCACTTTGCTTCCAAGCTCCAAATGTTCTTGATTGGAAACAAAAACTCCCATACAAACAGTTACAAGAAGGAGGAAATGTTGTTTAAACTAAAAATGCTGTTTAAATTATAAAGAGTAGAAAACAACACAAACCAGGCAAGATAAGAGCTGGAAGACTTCCACAGATATCAGAACACACACTGGGAAGGACGCCAAACTCAGAGAGGAACAATAAACTAGAGATATTTCCACGCTTTGTTTCCAGCATTCGCCCATACGCATGTCCATCCTCTTATTCAGTTGTCGCAGCTGCAGCCCACGCAGAGGATCAAGGCCCTCTCCTCCCGAATAGACCATTTCTCTCCCTTATCCTCTCCTCCCTGCAAGCCCTAGGATGGATAGAGGATGGGCCTGGATCCTCCTCTGACTGCCCAGCCGGCCTCTGCCCTTCCCCAGCCTCCTCCACAACCTCCGGAGCCACCCTTCCACTCCCTGTCGGCTGTTCCTCCTCTCCCTCAGAGTCAGTCTCCACCAGGGGCATAGTAGTTACCCAGTTCAGGAATGAAATGTCTGCAAGCAAACAACTTAGCTCAAAGAGCACCAAGGGCCCCACAATTCAGCCCTGTGTTACATATTTTCTCCTCTATTGAATCCAAATCCGTTTCATTCAAAATGTGGTTCATTTCATTGCTATTAAATCATACTGGATTTTAACGTAACCGGTAACATGTTCTCTTTTTTTTCCTACTTGTTCTTTCCTGTATGTGATCTTATTTTTGATGAACCAAAGTTTTTTTTTATAAAAGGTCTATCTGCAAATATTTTAAATAAAAAGAAGTAAAACGCGGTCCTGACGCTGGACCTTTCTCTACTGTTTTCATGCATTTCATGTATGTTTATGTATTAAATCTGTTTCCCACCACAATCAAACAATTTTGGTTGGCTTCTAAGGCATCCAATCTGGTGCTCTTTGAGCCTGGTTGTTTGCTTGCAGACAGTTCCTCGTCCTACTAGGTAATATCTTTCCATACTTCAGCCCTGAGCTACATATATTCTTTTCTATTGTCATTAAAGCATCTGCAGTACAGCATTATAATTACTAAAATAAAGGTCAAACTTGAAAAAGAATATATATCATAAAATACCAGGGGAGGAGGGGAAGCTACACAATGAACGCTAAGTGAGAAGCAATAAAGGAACTCAGTGCCAATCACCAAAATTTCAATTCTCTTCTGTTTTTAGAATGTATTAATACGTGGAAGTTGATCATAATTTGATGATGATATTCTAGAAAACTAAAAAAGCAGCAGCACGTCTCCATCCCATTTATTTCACTTAAGAGGTGGCTGGGTAGAGGACTATTAAAAGTTTCTCCAGGGACTTTCATGTCAAGTTAAGTTAAAACTGGTGGGTATGTTGGAGCTAAGCCATGTAGGTTTTAAAGTCATATCTAGCACATTGAATTGCATTTTTTTTTTTGCCTTTACATAATATTGTTTCATTTTCATGGCAATATTCCATTCTAAATGTTCAGCAATGCAGGGACCCACGTTACACATTTCTTTCCAATTAAATGCAGCAGGCAAAGTTAGCTGTCTCCAAGAATCTGGTAAACCTTCCTCCTTATCTTGAATTCAGTGTTGCTTCTGCTATTAAGATGACTCTTAACCCATATATCTTATCTACTTGAAGCAATAATCCTAAGAACACGAGGATCTTAAATCCTATTCAATTCGCTTCAAAGTACACACAGGATGAAGCTGTCAATTTCATGTATTATTTCAAGTTTTGCAGAGAAATGCTCGGCTGCGATTTTGGATGTTTCCTAAGTTGAACTTGATATTTATAAGCCCCATTAAAAAGACATTTGCCGAAGCAGTAGATCATACACAGAAAGCAAATGAGAAAGCTAGTCTAAACCCAAGACAGCAGACAAATTTAACAATTACAAAGTAGATCACTTCTGCTCTCCTAAACTGCCTTTTTTGGAACATGCTGAGGAGGAATAGCAATAGCACTTAGACTGATATACCACTTCGTAGTGTTCTACAGCCCTCTCTAAGTGGTTTACAGGGTCAGCCTCTTGCCCCCAACAATCTGGGCCCTCATTTTACCCACCTTGCAAGGATGGAAGGCTGAGTCAACCTGGAGCTGGTGAGATTCGAACTGCCAAATTGCAGGCAAGTGGCAGTCAGCAAAAGGAGCCTGCAGTACTGCATTCTAACCACTGCGCCACTGTGGCTCATGAGTTACAGGACAGGTGGACCTTCACCTCCTCCAACCTGCTCCCTAAGTTGCATTAACAGAGGGATACAATCAAAATCAAGAGAGGTACTAATACCACTCTATAAAGCCTTAGTAAGACCACACCTAGAGTAGTGCATCCAGTTTTGTTCACCACATTATAAAAAAGATGTTAAGACTCGAGAAAAAGTGCAGAGAAGAGCAACCAGGATGATTAGGGGACTGGAGACTAAAACATAGGAAGAACGGTTACAGGAACTGGGCATGGCTAGTCTAGGGAAGAGAAGGACCAGGGGAGACACTCTGCCAGCAAAAACAGAGCTTGTTTTCCCCTGGGACAGCACTTGGGCCACCACAGATGCCTCCGACATGAGTGACATTGAGTTAGCCATGCCCACCTGTCCCCCCGAGGTCCAATACACCTTGATGCGGCCCTCAATGAAATAGAGTTTGACACCCCTGATCTATACTATACATCAAACCATACCTTTATTATATCAATTGGGTTCACACACAAGGGGTAAATAAAAGAACATGAAGTATGTTTTGAACTAACCCTACTTCAACTGTTGTGTGAATGCAGGTTCTGACTGGTTCTGGTAGGGGAAATTTTGAGTAGTTTGGAGAACTGGCAAATACCACCTCTGACTGGCCCCGCCCCCATCTATTCTCCGCCTCCCGAGTCCCAGCTGATCATTGGCTGGGTCTTCTTTGGTTGCCCTGCACAGGAGAACGGAGCTGGAAAGCAGGTTAGTGGGGTGGGGAGGGAATGGGGATTTTGCAGTATCTTTCCCCTGCCATGCCCACCAGCCAAACCCACAGAACCAGTTGTAAAAAAATGGAATCCCACCACTGCTAAGAATGTTTCAAACTAACCATACTTCAACTGTTGTGTGAACGCAGATCCCATGGTTTGATTGGCACAAATCTTTTGGTGAATACATTTTACAAATGACACATTTCAAAATCCTGCAGCCTACAGGAGGTTAAAGAAATAAAATTAATATTTAACAGGGCACACAGATGTAAAAATCACTCCTGGCTTGAGACATGCTGATGCCCTTTTAGCCGGGGGGGGGGGGGAGAGGAAGTTGAGGAGTTGAAGTCCTCCAGGCTTAAATCTGGCTGGGGAATTCTGGGAGTTGAAGTCCTCCAGGCTTAAAGTTGCCAAGGTTGGAGACCCTTGCTTTAAGCAGAAGTGAGGCCTTAAGCAAGAGGGTTAACCTGCTTTGAGGCTGGATTTTCAAATCCCCGAGCAAGAATTAAAAGCAGCAATCTAATTATGAAAAGAGTTTCTCTTTACATCTTAAGAATTTTTTTTAGTTAAGGCTGTTGTCCTGTCCAAGTTTTCTCCAGAAAGCTTATTATCAATGTCCTGTTTTTAAATGAAGCCAGTGGATAATATTGCTTTTTCCTTTGCCAGGAGAAGGGAGGGGTTGGTTTTTGGCAAGTTGTCTATTTCTGGCACTTTCTCAGAAAATCTGAAGCCTCCACCTCACTGATGTTGGGTGTGGGGGAAAGAGGAAAGGATAAAAATTACCCCATTCCAGCTACATATGCTTTTCATCCATGGATTGATATCAACTGTCTATCATCCATTACACTACTTAAATAAGCAAAGTCCAAACTGCAAACCATTTGCAACCCATTCCAAAATCTTGATGAATCACATCAAGAGTCTGTTTATAGAACATTAACAGTTTAAGAAACAGTCCATCCTCTTTTAACTTGAAAGCATATTTAAAATTAAAAACTCCGAGTCATCTTAAAATGCACAAGGGACTTCCAGGAAGATGGGGCCAATATTGATCATAAGAATATAGTGTGACAAGCATTTTAATTCCAGTGCAAGCAATTAGTATTGGCCCAATTTATTTCAATTGTGATCTCATGACCACAAACTGAATCAAATTGGACCAATACTGAAAAAGTTACATCTTTTGCACTGGATTGTCAATGCCTGTTACAGTACAAACTTAACACTACTGGAAGAAAAACTATACATATTCCCAATACCTTCTAGACTTGGTATATAGAGCTTAACTGCTGCCCCTTATACTTTTAATTGCAACCCCGAAAGAACAATGAATGATACTAGTGACAAATAGTGATGCTTAAATAAAAACCACGTGTCTGTCATCATGATGCAAAGTTTGCCATTATCGACTTGCATCCTAATACCCAATGCATGGATGTGAGCCATGGTGACGCAGTGGTTGGAATGCAGTATTGCAGGCTAATTCTGCTGACTGCCAGCAGTTCAATTCCTCCTCCTCCTCTTCCTCCTCCTCCACTGCAGAACAAATTTCTGCAAGCTGGCTGGGGAATTCTAGGAGTTGAACTTTACACAAAGTTGCCCAGGTTCAGAAACACCCTGGTCCAAAGACAGCCATCATGATGACATGTACTTAATAAACATGACATGTTCATAATAAACAAGAATGCATGTGCTTTAACAGTAACAACCCTACAATAGGAACACCGGCAGCATATTCAGGTACAGCCTTTGTTCTCTGGCATGTCTGTATTCTCTTTAAACCATTGTTGGTGACCCTATTTTCTTGATGGAGTTGGACTCTAGCCACAAGTCATCACACAATTGCACTCAGCTCTGAGACAGAGGTGGACTGGAAGAATCGGGTGGGAGAAAGAAGGAAGGCTGTCTTAAGGTCCTGAAAATATCTGGGCTCAGGTCCTTTGGCTTTCCATCTTTGACACCTTCTGCAAGGTTTTTAAGTAATGTCATTTTGGAAATTTGTCCATACACTTATGACAAATGATTGCAGGAGTAGGCTTATAGTAATCAAGTCATGCCCATCATTAAATGGGTCATCACGTAACCCACCCGATTTTACAACAATTTTTGTGGTCGTTATGAAGTGAACTCCATGGCTGTTAAGTAAATGCACTGTATGCAATGAGCAACTTTTTTTGCTAGAAACCGGAAATAAATGCTGATTTTCAGCACCCCCCAACCCCCAAAAAAGTAAATTGCAGTCCTGTCATTGTGGAATGTACAAACAACCATAAATGTGAGTTCATGTGACCAGAAGAGCAACAATCACAACTATCCAGGTGGCAGCCACCTTTTGGATGTGTGTGTGTGTGTTTCAACAGTTGCTAAGCGAAAAGTCATAAGAGTTGAGGACTATCTGTACAGAAATGCATTTCCAATCGCTGGTGGAATGCCCCGGTCTTTGCAACATCAGCTAGAGCAGGGGTCTCCAACCATGGCAACTTTAAGCCTGGAGGACTTCAACTCCCAGAATGCCCCAGCCAGCTTTGCTGGTTGGGGCATTCTGGGAGTTGAAGTCCTCCAGGCTTAAAGTTGCCAAGGTTGGAGACCCCTGAGCTACAGGACTGGCAACCCTAGCAACAGAGCAGTGCAATCATGCCAAAAGCAAGCAGCTTGAATCAGAAACCAAACAGAAAATCCAAGCCCGATCACCAACCCAATTCTTAACCTTTTCTTTTTGCTCGTGTAAAGCTGCCAAGTCCTCCTGTGTCTCAGTTTCTGCTTTCCCAGGACTGCCTCTCTCAAGGCAGGGCACTCCAGATGTTTTGCAACTGCCATTCCTTACAATACCCAGCACGTTTCCTCTTCCATTGTAACTGCCTCATCTGGAAGCAATCAAGTTGAGGAAGGTTGATCTACACAAGGACTCCGTTCAATCAATGGTTCTTTTTCCTCCATCCAGCCTTACCTCCATCTGTTTGTTCCCCTGGGTGAAAATCTGACCAGCTGTGGTCCATCTTCATCCAAGTCTGGCCTCTTTCTGAGTCCAGGTCCCCCTGCTGAAGATATACCTAGCTGCAGAATCTCCTGGACTTAGCTTTGGGAGCTGCAATGTAGTAACTCTAAAATTTTCTGGAGCCTTGCCAGATTTCTGCTAGCAGAGCAGAAGCCAAGGAAGAGAAATGTTCGTGTGTGACTTTGTGTGAGCTTCCCCGAGCATATGTGTGCATGGGGTTTTTAAAAATAGAATTCCCTTTCATTGGAAGCTGTAGGGGGGGGGGGGGAAATCATTCTATGCCAGCTTCAGGGCTGGTATAGATTACACACCAGTTTGGCTGTTGGGGACCAAGAAGACCTCAAATTGAGGGATCTCCCCTCCTTCTAGAGGCCCCTTAGCAAACCCTCCAGATGACTCCTCATGCCTAATTCTGTTGCTAGACTTTTGAACCAGAAAGGACCTCATTGCAAATCCAAGATGAAGATTGGGGGAATGTGAGGTTCCCATCTTCCTAAACCAGCAAATCTCTCAGCCAATCTGAAGAGGGGAACATCCATTAGGCCTAGCACCTCTGGTTCCACCATTGCATTTTGAAGATGGCAGCTGAGAGGGAAAGATCCTTCTTAAAAGATACCTTTAAAAAGGCACTCTGATCTCAATGGGGATTGTGTATTTCCTTCTTTCCTTCTCACTTTCTCCTTCCTTCCTTCCTTCCTTCCTTCCTTCCTTCCTTCCTTCCTTCCTTCCTTCCTTCCTTCCTCTTTCTCCTTCCTTCGCTCCTATTTCTCCTTCCTTCCTTCTCACTTTCTCCTTCCTTCCTTTCTTTCTGCCTTCCTTCTTACTTTCTCCTTCCTTCCCTCCTATTTCTCCTTCCTTCCTTCTCACTTTCTCCTTCCTTCCTTCCTGCCTTCCTTCTTACTTTCTCCTCCCTTGCCCCCTCTTTCTGCCTTCCTTCTCACTTTCTCTTTCCTTCCTTCCTTCCTTCCTTCCTTCCTTCCTTCCTTCCTTCCTTCCTTCCTTCCTTCCTTCCTTCCTTCCTCACTTTCTCCTTCCTTGCCCCCTCTTTCTGCCTTCCTTCTCACTTTCTCCCTCCCCCCCTTCTCCTTCCTTTCACTTTCTCCTTCCTTCCCTTTTCTTTCTGGCTTCCTTCTCACTTTCTCTTTCCTTGCCCCCTCTTTCTGCCTTCCTTCTCTCTGTTTCCATCCATCCATTCCATTTTAAGACAACTGAAACAATTTCTTCCCAAGCCTGAATGCAGATGGAAAACTTTTCTTTCAGACTTCACCTTTCTGAACATTGGTGATGCAATTCCCATTCACATATTGCCTATACATAAGATGCACTGATTATTGATTCCAGAATAATGCAGGAACAACAGTGTGATCAGGAAAAAGCTGCCATGACATACTTGTACCCCTATATCTAAAGTATCGATGTTGTGTCCCATCCTGCATGGGTTGCCATCTGCTGTGCCGCAGATACCTACATGGAGATGTATATCTAATAGAAAGTTGCTCGTAAAAATGAGTGTTTTGTGAATAATTTCTAAAAAATGCTTCAATTTCTTACTTGTTACATATGACATAACATCTCCTGGATCCAGAATTGAAAATCAGTTCTGCTCAGTTTTTGCAGGACCCCAATTTTACTTGAGTGGTGGCATCTCACTTTTACACAACTATCTACCTTAAATGTTGCTGGATTTAAATATTGTTGGATGTTTGCAAACACCCATTTCAAAATCCTTCCCTCTGTTATCACAAGAAGATGCTTTAATATAGGTTTCCTCCAACTTGCTGCCTCCTTCTTTACGGCATGGAAGAAATAAAATTATTGCACACAAGCTATTACATTGCAGTTTTTATCTGGGTTGACATCAACGTTAAATTTTTTTCCCCTTTTCTAGCAACAATTCCAGGGCAGTCAGATGATTACTATGTGGCTGTCCTATTAGCCTACAAAAACTTCCAGGTTATTAATAAATGTCTCTAACATTTGCAACTTAGCTTCAAGAATGCAACAGAAGATACTTCCCAAAGATCAAGGTCTAATCTTAT
The DNA here is from genome assembly GCA_033807585.1 of Hydrophis major. Classification (NCBI taxonomy): domain Eukaryota; kingdom Metazoa; phylum Chordata; class Lepidosauria; order Squamata; family Elapidae; genus Hydrophis; species Hydrophis major. The sequence goes on along the minus strand of CM066336.1, from coordinate 14,080,200 downwards.
AAACTTGGCTTGATTCCCCCCCCCCACTTCTCTGTATGTTTGTTTGTTTGTCTGGCTTCAGGCCACAGTAAAAATTTATCAAAACATGCAATTAATATGGAGCAAAATATCTGCTCTTCCCCATGAAAAACATGGCACACCCTGTACAATTAGAAATAGGGGCTGATTGCTAATTACTTAGCTGCTTTCATTTCCCCAGACTTACACCTGACTAATTAAAGTCTGCTTTTCCACTGGATAATGAAACCACAATCTCCCCTAGGCAGGTGGTCATACAACAGATTGGCTACCAACTCTCCCCACTTGCTTTCGATTCAAAGTGATCCTGTTTCTACCAAGGCTGGAGAAACAAGACTCAGTGTCCCCTCACGATGCATCTTCAGAAAGAAGCAGACATTTCATAATACTCAAGACTTCTTTGATCAGCTAATGGGTAAATTACATATAAAATGACTAAGCAGTTCTTTGGAACATCTTAAAAGCATAAATCTGTAACAGACAATTTTGAAAGGTCTTATATTGGAAGAATGTGTTGCATTGTTATCGTGAGACAACAATGGGCCCAACATCCTATTGATACATATATTAATATCCTGATGATACTAATTGGGTGATTGTTATCTGGTAGACAAAACCTTTCCCAAAGTCCCACAGGTGGCAAGCTACACAACAACTTCACAAAATCTTCCAGCGACTTATATAATTTTTTCCAACATACTGTTCTCCTAACATGACTTCTGGCCAAGCCACTTAAAAATTCTGGGAGCTGCAGTCTCAACAACATCTGGGAAAGGCTCAAGTCTCATTTCTAGATAGTTTCTCCAGTGATTTTGTAACAGTTTTCTGCACTTCTACACTTTTATTACAGTGCAAACATCAAAATGAGAGGCCTCTCGAAACACAGTTCTGTGGCTTGGAGGGAAGTGATGCTTAAAAGCAAATTCTTCCTATGTTTAATTATACACAGAGCAACTAAATCTCAAAGAACCTGCCAGGATAAATTTATGGGAAAAAAAAGGTTGACCCATCATCAGCTATTTTTACATTAATATGTCTGGGAGTAGAAAAGAAGAGAGAAACTATATTTGGTTTGTTCCAAGTCTGGGAAAAGAAACAGAAATAAAAATAGTTCATCTACTGGATCAAAATATTAACGCATAAGCATACTGAGAATTGCTAGATTGATTCATTATTAAAAACATTATTAAAAATATCATGGACAAGTAAATAAACGCTGTATTAATCTTAAGTATAGCTAAAAGCTGTGATAAAATTAGCAATTTTATACTTAGCTAATAGCTGAAATTGCAAAGACCAGCAAGCTCTAGTAATAAAAAACAAGGAGACAGAAAAAAATGGGACAAAACTTAAATATAAAGAAGACTAGATTAGTGATACGTGCAACAACTAGCCCTGGAATTGATAATTATATTAAAATGGTAAATATCTTCTGCCTTTTAAAGTCAACAATCAACAGTAAAGGATGGACAATCAAAAAATACACCCAACTACAACTTGATAAAACAGTCATAAGGTTTTGGAAGAGGTACTGAAATGCTGGGGTGAGCCTAGATACATACAAAGATCAGAATCATGCAAGCTATGGAATTTCCTAGGACACTCTATGGAAGTGAAAGTTGGTCTTTGAAGAAGCAAGAGAAGAAGAGTGTTGTCACTTTTGATCTTTTGAGTTTGGAGGAGGCTCCTGGGAATACATTAGACACCCAAGAAAAGAAACAACAGATCCTCAAATATATGAGAGTTCTCACTCAAGGCACAAATGACCAGGCTCAAATTCTCCTTCTTTGGACACATTTTGCAAAGACCTGGCTACCTGGAGAAGGTTCTAATGCTGGGAAAGATGGAAGTAAAGAGAAGAAGAGGATGACCAGAAGTCAGATAGAAAAGACATAAGTTACAGTAGCAATGAGTGCACCTCTGGAAAACCAGGTTAGAGACAGATTGCCATGGAAAAAATCTATCCAGGCGGGAGTTGACAATGACTTGATGGCACATAGTCAATCTAATCTGAAGAAGCTCTAGTAAAATCAAGAGGTGTCTTATTTTTGAGCAGGTTGCTACAGTTGTATTCTTAGCCATTTGATTAGCTTCAGAATTTACCGATGAACCAAGTTTATATACAATTATATTGCGTTTGTGTAACTCAAAATTAATGTCTATTTTCCTTTGGGGGGGGGATTCCATAGGCTCAAATTACAGTTCTAGGCACATTTATTCTAGAGTAAATGATTGTTTACTCATATGATTGTTAGGCTCACCGACATGATACTTACTTTGGAGAAAATCCTAATCCAAGCAATTCGGATAATATCCAGCAGCCTTAATCAGTTTTGGGAGTTAATTTAAAGGATGCCAGATAACAAACCTGGGTGACATTATGCCCATGAAACTAGAGCTTCCATCCCTCTGGTTCAGTAAGAAGCAACTCTGTGTACATTATTGCCCCTTCTTATAAATAAACATCAACAGGGATGATTGAAATCTGAAGGCTATGTTCCCCAGAGCAAGATTCAGTGATGCTTACTCTACGAAGCAATTAGGCAACTGAGGAAAAAAATATAATTTCAATTAAACCCAAATGATGGAGATGGGTCCTACAGTTTAGTGCAATGCCATAGGCAAGGGAATGGGATGGTGCTTATAATAGTATCAACATCACAGTCCTAAAGGGGAGTGAAAGGTCAGCCTTCTGTGGTGACCACCTCCTCGCTGTAGGCAAGGCCAGGATGGAAGACAACAGCCAGTGCAAAGATCCGGTGGGGAAGCGGTTGGGTTTACTAACTCCTTACTCACTGTTCAGTTCTTTTAAAAAATCTTCACACATTCTCTAATTTCACACAGTTCTGATGGGCTGGACTCAGTGGTGGGATTCAAAAAAAAAATTATTATCGGTTCTGTGGGTGTGGCTTGGTGGGCGTGGCAGGGGAAGGATATACTGCAAAATCCCCATTCCCTCCCCACCCCACTAACCTGCTTTCCAGCTCCGTTCTCCTGTGCTGGGCAACCAAAGAAGACCCAGCCGATCAGCTGGGACTCAATGGGAGGCAGAGAATAGATGGGGACAAGGCCAGTCAGAGGTGGGATTTGCTGGTTCTCTGAACTACTCAAAATTTCCGCTACCAGTTCTCCAGAATTGGTCAGAACCTGCTGAACACCACCTGTGGCTGGACTTCATATTCCACCAACCAACCAGTTATATCCCTGGCTCTTCAGGGATACAAATAAACTGTTTTATATACCATCTAAGTTCATCTACTGCAGTACAGGTAGCCTTCGATTTATGGCCACAATTGAGCCCAAAATTTCTGTTGCTAAGTGAGACAATCGTTATGGGAGTTATGCCCCATTTTACGACCTTTCCTGCCACAGTTGTTAAGTGAATCACTGCAGTTGTTTAAGTTCATAAAATGTTTGTTAACAATGGGCTTTTCTCATTGACTTTGCTTGTTAGAAGGTCGCAAAAGGAGATCCCATGACTCTGGGACACCGTAACCATCATCAATATAAGTCAATTGCCATCTGAATTCTGATCTTGTGACCATAGGGATGTTGCAGTGGTTGTAAATGTGAAAAACGGTCACAAGTCCCTATTTTCAGTGCCATTGTAACTTTGAACTGTCATTAAGTTGTAAGTCAAGGATTACCTGTGTTTGATCTGGTACTGGTAATATTGGATCCACAACTTTACAGAAGGCCATGGTTTATTGAGTAAATTACCTTTTGAAGGCAGTCTATCAGCCCAATAGTGGGTTGTTAATTTTAAAAGCTATATGGGTTGAGTTCCAATGAAACATGTATATTTTCAGCTAATATCAAGTTAGGCAAAAGCAGACACCAACTTGTTCTGTTTTATTCTGATTCATAAAACTCTTCTAAAAATACAGAAGGGGAGGAGGGAGGATCACATGGGCAGCTAATTTTACTCAGTTACTACTCAAGACACTCTTGAACCTTCACCCAGCACATCTATTCTCTCTGATTGTAAAGCAACTCCAAGCAACTGAATTCCCTTTGATCAACCAGGACTGGCAGCTGGCCAAACGCCTTCTACTCATGTGGCTTTCTCCTTTAATATCCTTTCCCGAGACACAACCTCCTCTTCCTCCTACTCCTCTAAAACCATCAACTGTTAAAAGCACTTCTGAGCTCCCACCAGACTCATAAAAGTCCTTTAAAAACAACAGAAACTGTCCTGGAGCCAAACATCTGAATTGATGAATTTAAATCCATCGTTACCAACTGCTCAAAAGAGGAAAGCAGCAGATTATTTTTTTGATGGATTTAGGAGTTTCACTCCCTCTTCCTGACAACTCTAGAGAACAGCGCAAGACAACCAATCTTACCGAAGGAAGATAGGGCAACTCCATATTTTGTCTTCAGCTCTCTTAACCATCTGAGCCAACGGACAAAAAAAGCAGGCAAGAATGCAAAAGACGTGCTTGAATGTATCAACTTAGCAACTGAGATGCTCAGGTCAACCTAAGTCCCAATGCCCTTCCTCTTTCATCTTTTTTTGTTTTGCAATTTATGGCACGCCTCCCGTAGGTTTACCCCCAAATTAAGTGGGTTTCGTTTCTTTTCCACATGTAACAGAATCTCAGCTTGAATAAAGGCACAGCACCCAACAACAGGGGTTGTGCCAAGCCCCCCAATTCCCAGATTGGCTTGCTTCCCACTACTCTTATTTTCAGGACTCTCAATTTATGGTGGTTGTGGGAGACAGAGTGTCACTTCTATGAAAGGACAGGCCATTTTCTTCCCTCAAAACACAAGTTAAAGGCTTTGCTTAGATGCTGCTGGGAAGTTAAAAAGAACAGAACAACAGCATTGGAAGGGACTTTGTATCTAGTCATCTAGTCTAGGGGTCGCCAACCTTTTGGACCTCAGGGACCACCAAACTCATACTTTTAAATCCCGCAGACCAGAGACCCTGGGAAAATCCCCCCAAAAGTCTGCAGGAAAATTCCCCACCCCGTTTTCCTACTGATTTATAATTCTTTATTTGGGATCACAGGATACCATCTCCAGCTCCATTCTCGGGCGGTAGGGCAGGGGCGGGGGCGGGGGGGGGGGGAGAGAGAGAGAGAGAGAGAGAGAGAGAGAGAGACTTTTGGCTTCATGCAAGGAAAGCAGCAGAAATCTTTTTTTCTCTCCCCCAAACTCTGCCAGAAATGAGTCTTTGTGAGACTTGTTGCACCAGCGCAGCCTCTTGGAGCAGGAGGCCTTGCAGGGTCCCAAAGACTCATTTCTGGCGGGGTTTGGGGGAGAGAAAGAAAGACGTCTGCTGCTTTCCTTGCTTGCAGCCAAAAGCAGAAGAAGAAAGAAGTGGAAAGAAGCAGCCTAGTGGCCAGGCAAGGCACGTGGGATGAGTTCCCCCCCTCTGCCCTTTCCCCTCTCCCCTCACTACCTCTCACAATGCAAGCCACACAAGCCTTGTGAGCGGCACAGCCTTGTGTTCCTGCAAAGCCTGGATTAATTGCTTTGGGGGGGACATTTCTCTGCGGACCACCAAAATTTTCTTGCAGACCATCAGTGGTCCCTGGCTCACTGGTCAGCGACCACTGTTCTAGTCCAAGCCCCTAGTCAAGTAGGAGACCCTATACCATTCCAGACAAGTAGTTGTCCAGGCTCTTCTTAAAAGCCTCCAGTGTTGGAGCACCCACAACCTCTGAAGGCAAGTGGTTCCAGTGGTTAATTAATTGATCAGCACACAAACCGCACACAAGCTAGCAAATCCTATTCGCATATCTCAGTGTGTGTTCTCAGGGGGAGAGAAAATGCCTTTTAAAAAAACAACTTACCAACAACTGGCGAGTTGTCCACCACATTAATTCCTTGTTTTCTGATGTTCTTCCTTGCCCATAATTTTCCTCCCTCCTGGGTTTCCTCTCCCCGAAGACGAGCGGAAGACCTGCCACTGTACCTTCCCAGCTTCTTCTTGGATCATCTGAAGAACAAGACACCTCAGGAAAGAGGGGCTGCAACCGGCTGGGACCCCCATTCCAACCTTTGCAAAGACCCTTTTGGGAGGTGGGAAGACTTTCTCAGCCGACCTCACAAGGTTCCTCACAGAGCAGCAAATTACAAAGGGAGGCAGAGGGGAAGTCACACTGATGTTCCCCAGGCACATGGTTGGCTCTCCTGTTCTCTCTCTCTCTCTGCCTCTCCCAGATCTTTCAAAAACGAAAGGGTCGCCTGGTGGCCTCCTTACCCCACATGCCCCAGATATCCCTGGAGGGGGGCAAGGTTCATTCTGGCCCAGGTATCCTGCTGGCCATCCTTTTTAAAGGCCTCTCTCTCTTTCTCTCTCTTTTTTTCCCTCCCTCCCTCCCTCCCTCCCTCTCTCTCTCTCTCTCTCTCTGTCTCTCTCCCCCTCTCACTGGAGGAAACGGCTGGAAAGGAGACCTTTTCTTCCACACTTGTGGCGCATCTATGGCTCAATTCGAAGGGGACAGGCTCTGAGCTGCGGCTCCTTTGGAACCCCTTCCCCTGCGGCTTCTCAGCCGGAGGTCGCCCATCCCGTGGTCGAGTGCAAGAGGCGGGGGCCCAGGGTTGGAAACCATCCGATCCACCCACCCGTCCCAGAAGAGAGAGAGAAGGGGGGGCGGGGGAGATTGGCTGCAAAGCGGAGCCAAACCGCCCGCCAGCTTTCCGCAAAACCGCACGCGATGCGGTGCCAAAGGGAAGTTGGAACGGAGCGCGCGTGGGGACCAAGCCCCCCTTTCCCCCCAACGACCCCCCAACCCTTCCGCAGTTACCTTCTCCGGCTCCCCACAGTCTGGGCCGTCGCTCCGGGAACCGGGCTCTTTCTTTTTCTCTCCCCCACGTCCCTTCCCCACCCGGCACAGAGGCGCCTCCGGCTCGATCGCGGCTCGCCAAACGCCTCGGCGCTTCGGTCGTTCGCTTCCCCTCCGCCCCGCGTAGAGCAAAGAGGGTCGGAGCGGCGATCCACCCCCCCTACCCAAACTGGGGCGGGGGAGGGAAGGAAGGCGACAACGCCGCGTTTGCAGCCCGCCTGATCCTGATGATCCCGATCCTGCCTTGGAAGCCAGACGGGAACCGTCTTGTCTTGCGCCCTTCCTTTCCCTGGCGCGCAGTCTGCTCTCTGCCTCTCCGCTTTGCTTTGCGCCCAGCCTGGCTCCGCTCCGCTCTCCTCTTGCGGCCGGGCGCCCAGTCCGGCCCGGGTACGGTACTTCCCGCTCTCCCTCCTCCTCCTCCTCCTCCACTCCGCCCGCGTCCTGTCCCCCGATCTCCCCGCCCCGGAGTCAGGCTTGTTGGAGCTACTTTACCCAACAGGCTTGAGAGGAGGCGCGCGCGCGGGGGGGGGGGGGGGGAGGCTGGGAGTTGAAAGAGCCCGCTCGCTTCCGCCTTCTCACTTTCTCTTTTTCTCACCAACTTGCCGGGGGGGGGAAAGTTGTCCTCCCTCCCACTCCCAAGAAGGAGGGTTTTCCAGCGAAGGGAAAGAAAGAAAGAAAGAAAGAAAGAAAGAAAGAAAGAAAGAAAGAAAGAAAGAAAGAAAGAAAGAAAGAAAGAAAGAAAGTCTTGAGGATTTGGAAGTGTCCGATTGCAAGCCGGGCTAAGTGTGGAGCCTCAAGGCAAAAGCGCTGGATGCCGGGGGTGGGATTGGGGTTGGGTGGGGGGCTTCGCACGACCCGCTTAATGCATCCTTCATCCTTCGTGGCGCCAGGAATAAGTCGGCCAGTCTGGATTCTGAATCCCCCCCACTCCCTTTCTCTCTATCCTACCGGCCAACCGCATTCCTGGATCACCTTGGCGGGAATTGAGCCCCGCAGCATCACCTAATTGTCGGTTAGTTTAGGATCGCCTTACCTGCTGGATTCAGGGATCTCCAAACTTGGCCATTTTAAGACTTGTGGACTTCAACTCCCATTCTCCAGCCAGCGATCCAAAAGTCTTCAGGTTGTCCACTTTGGGGAACCCTGTCAGCTGGATAATCAGCTGCCCCGAAATCTGCAGAGGGATGGGTGTGTGTTTACAAAACAAAAAAGCACTGAAGTTCAGAGATCTGCAGCTGGCTGAAATAATAGCCTTTTAGGGTCCCCCGCCCCTCCTTTCCAAACAGTGAAAACTATATTTAAACTGCAGGCCAAAGTAGGGCACCATCAAAGAACAAAGCAAGATCCAGTACTTGCAGGGTGATTTTGCTCCTTCTGCCTCAAACCTTGTTTATCAGGAGGACTATGAAACATGGAAGCCTTCTCCCCTCCTTTTTCAGAAGCAGGAATCCCCCCCCCCCAAGCCCCTTGCCAAAAACACTTTCTCCTCTGTTTCTTCCTCTTTGTGAAAGGAAGCAACACTCTCACACCAACTGTGAGATTTGAAATAAATGGGGTATCTGACACCTTCAAACCAAACTTTTAAACTTTAGTCACCCAGCCAGACCTTTTATAAACAATGCTGATTAATTTGAGCATGGTAGAAGAGGAAAATGACAAAACAAACAAAATTAATGAAGTTGAATGTGGCAGTGAAAAAGTTAAGAGCCTGATAGCTGGGGGAGAAAACTTGGGAGTGCCTCCCTTCCTTAGTGCCCTAAATACATATTTATTTTCCTTAGTGGTTAATCCAGGACAGTTGGTATATCGAGTGTTTTCTGTGGCAAATTGGATGATGCTGAATCAGTAACATGTGTGCTGATGTCATCGTACAAGCATCACCACAGCAGGCTTCAGTCCCAACTTTTGGTACAAGTACATAAATTGCTACGTATGTGAATTGGATCATGTTTTTTCCCCAGCATTTGCTTATTGGATCATGGGTTTGGACCAACAGTCAACTGGATTGTGATTATTGGTCAATGACCAACTAAATCATGATTATTAGACAATGATCCATTAGATCATGATCATTAGTCAATTATCAGTTGGAACACATTCATTGATCAGTGATCATTTGTCAGTGATCAACTGGATCATGATCATTTTTCAGTGATCAATTGGATCATGATCATTTGTCTGATCAATTGGATCATGGTAATTGGTCAACAATCAATTGTATCATTGTTGGTCAGTGATGAATTGGATCGTGATCATTAGTCAATGATCATTGGTTAATGATCAATTGCATTGTGATCATGGTTTTTCCAGCCTTGTCTCCTACTCAGATCCTGATGCTCTCTATAGGTTTCTGTCTGTCCGGGGGGGGGGGGGCAGTGGGGGGTGGAGGGCAGGTGTCACTAGAGCCGAGACACTCCAGGTCCCATCAATCAGGGACACCTTTCAGGGCTGAGAAGCAGGCTGTCCCAGAGGATCTGTGCTGCCCTCTGGAATGGCCTCCTCCACCCAACCTTGAGATCTTTGATATTGCTCCCAATTTGACTTTCTGCAAATTTCTAAAAACCTGATGTCTGAGTCCCTTCGATTTTCTTTGATATGTATTGCTTTCTTTTTGAATGTTTACTGCAAGCCACTGTGAGTTGAGTGGCCTTGAAATTGAAATAATAAAATACAGAACACCCACGCCTACCCCAGCGGGTTTCTTCTCCGACTGGAATCAGGCAATTTCCCCTTACATTTTTCACAATCTGCATGATGTATCTCTGCCCCGGATTACAGCAGATTGGAAAATTAAAAATGGCAACTGTTGAGCACTAATCACTGTATCATTTTCCAGAGGAGGCTGAAAACTCTCATCTTTTTTCCTCTCAAACGTCTATCGCTTTCAAGAACTGCCTTGCTAAATCTCTTTGTCTCCTCCTCCAATCTCTTGTCCATGTAGGCCCTGGGAAAGTTTAGTCCCAGCCAAATTGACAAATGCTTCTTCCCCAGCAAAACTGGATTACAAAATGCTTTTTTTATTATTATATTTTTTATGGAGCCCATCAACTGGTCAGAGTTCTTCTTTTTAGCAGATGCAGTGGCTTAGCATCAATGCAGAAGATGGAAGTAACTCAGGAGTCCCCGATGCATTGGAGTTATGGTGGCCCCCAGCCCCCCAAGTTTCCAGCCAGCACAGCTGATCCATAGTATAGATTATTTTCCATGATAATAATAACCTCCGATTCTGGTAGGATGGCTACATTATACATGCTGGCCAATGTTCCTCGAAGTATTGAAAATGGAGATGCGCAAACAACAACAGAGGGGTCTCCTTGGGAATATTTGATTGATTTACTCCCTGCTCTAAAATTCACATGCAGACACTCTTTGCCTTTAGCACTACAGTTTTTCGAGCACTACAATGCGGTATCTGCCAGAGACACAATCTTGGGCCAGGAGTCACTGGCTCTGTGAAAGGGGGGAGGGGCGGACAAACCACAAACTGACCAAATTTATTTGGATTGATTGAAATAGAGCAATTCGCATGTGTTTGGGAGAGCCCATTTGGTCTCATGGTTGAGTCACCAGGCTAAAAACTGGGAGACTGTGAGTTCTAGCCATGAAAAGCCGATTGGATGACTTTGGGCCAACCACCAGGAGACTGTGAGTTCTAGTTCCGCCTTAGGCATGAAAGCCGATTGGATGACTTTGGGCCAATCACCAGGAGACTGTGAGTTCTAGTTCCGCCTTAGGCATGAAAGCCGATTGGATGACTCTGGGCCAATCACCAGGAGACTGTGAGTTCTAGTTCCGCCTTAGGCATGAAAGCCGATTGGATGACTTTGGGCCAACCAACAGGAGACTGTGAGTTCTAGTTCCGCCTTAGGCATGAAAGCCGATTGGATGACTTTGGGCCAACCACCAGGAGACTGTGAGTTCTAGTTCCGCCTTAGGCATGAAAGCCGATTGGATGACTTTGGGCCAACCAACAGGAGACTGTGAGTTCTAGTTCCGCCTTAGGCATGAAAGCCGATTGGATGACTTTGGGCCAACCACCAGGAGACTGTGACTTCTAGTTCCACCTTAGGCATGAAAGCCGATTGGATGACTTTGGACCAACCACCAGGAGACTGAGTTCTAGTTCTGCCTTAGGCATGAAAGCGGATTGGATGACTTTGGGCCAACCACCAGGAGACTGAGTTCTAGTTCCGCCTTAGGCATGAAAGCGGATTGGATGACTTTGGGCCAACCACCAGGAGATTGAGTTCTAGTTCCGCCTTAGGCAAGAAAGCCGATTGGATGACTTTGGGCCAACCACCAGGAGACTGAGTTCTAGTTCCGCCTTAGGCATGAAAGCGGATTGGATGACTTTGGGCCAACCACCAGGAGACTGAGTTCTAGTTCCGCCTTAGGCATGAAAGCGGATTGGATGACTTTGGGCCAACCACCAGGAGATTGAGTTCTAGTTCCGCCTTAGGCATGAAAGCCGATTGGATGACTTTGGGCCAACCACCAGGAGATTGAGTTCTAGTTCCGCCTTAGGCATGAAAGCCGATTGGATGACTTTGGGCCAACCACCAGGAGACTGAGTTCTAGTTCCGCCTTAGGCATGAAAGCGGATTGGATGACTTTGGGCCAACCACCAGGAGATTGAGTTCTAGTTCCGCCTTAGGCAAGAAAGCCGATTGGATGACTTTGGGCCAACCACCAGGAGACTGAGTTCTAGTTCCGCCTTAGGCATGAAAGCGGATTGGATGACTTTGGGCCAACCACCAGGAGACTGAGTTCTAGTTCCGCCTTAGGCATGAAAGCGGATTGGATGACTTTGGGCCAACCACCAGGAGATTGAGTTCTAGTTCCGCCTTAGGCATGAAAGCCGATTGGATGACTTTGGGCCAACCACCAGGAGACTGAGTTCTAGTTCCGCCTTAGGCATGAAAGCGGATTGGATGACTTTGGGCCAACCACCAGGAGACTGAGTTCTAGTTCCGCCTTAGGCATGAAAGCGGATTGGATGACTTTGGGCCAACCACCAGGAGATTGAGTTCTAGTTCCGCCTTAGGCATGAAAGCCGATTGGATGACTTTGGGCCAACCAACAGGAGACTGTGAGTTCTAGTTCCGCCTTAGGCATGAAAGCCGATTGGATGACTTTGGGCCAACCACCAGGAGACTGTGAGTTCTAGTTCCGCCTTAGGCATGAAAGCCGATTGGATGACTTTGGGCCAATCACCAGGAGACTGTGAGTTCTAGTTCCGCCTTAGGCATGAAAGCCGATTGGATGACTCTGGGCCAACCACCAGGAGACTGTGAGTTCTAGTTCCGCCTTAGGCATGAAAGCCGATTGGATGACTTTAGGACAACCACCAGGAGACTGTGAGTTCTAGTTCCGCCTTAGGCATGAAAGCCGATTGGATGACTTTGGGCCAACCACCAGGAGACTGTGAGTTCTAGTTCCGCCTTAGGCATGAAAGCCGATTGGATGACTTTGGGCCAACCACCAGGAGACTGTGAGTTCTAGTTCCGCCTTAGGCATGAAAGCCGATTGGATGACTTTGGGCCAATCACCAGGAGACTGTGAGTTCTAGTTCCGCCTTAGGCATGAAAGCCGATTGGATGACTTTGGGCCAACCAACAGGAGACTGTGAGTTCTAGTTCCGCCTTAGGCATGAAAGCCGATTGGATGACTTTGGGCCAACCACTAGGAGACTGTGAGTTCTAGTTCCACCTTAGGCATGAAAGCCGATTGGATGACTTTGGACCAACCACCAGGAGACTGAGTTCTAGTTCTGCCTTAGGCATGAAAGCGGATTGGATGACTTTGGGCCAACCACCAGGAGACTGAGTTCTAGTTCCGCCTTAGGCATGAAAGCGGATTGGATGACTTTGGGCCAACCACCAGGAGATTGAGTTCTAGTTCCGCCTTAGGCAAGAAAGCCGATTGGATGACTCTGGGCCAACCACCAGGAGACTGTGAGTTCTAGTTCCGCCTTAGGCATGAAAGCCGATTGGATGACTCTGGGCCAACCACCAGGAGACTGTGAGTTCTAGTTCCGCCTTAGGCATGAAAGCCGATTGGATGACTCTGGGCCAACCACCAGGAGACTGTGAGTTCTAGTTCCGCCTTAGGCATGAAAGCCGATTGGATGACTCTGGGCCAACCACCAGGAGACTGTGAGTTCTAGTTCCGCCTTAGGCATGAAAGCCGATTGGATGACTTTAGGACAACCACCAGGAGACTGTGAGTTCTAGTTCCGCCTTAGGCATGAAAGCCGATTGGATGACTTTGGGCCAACCAACAGGAGACTGTGAGTTCTAGTTCCGCCTTAGGCATGAAAGCCGATTGGATGACTTTGGGCCAACCACCAGGAGACTGTGAGTTCTAGTTCCGCCTTAGGCATGAAAGCCGATTGGATGACTTTGGGCCAATCACCAGGAGACTGTGAGTTCTAGTTCCGCCTTAGGCATGAAAGCCGATTGGATGACTCTGGGCCAACCACCAGGAGACTGTGAGTTCTAGTTCCGCCTTAGGCATGAAAGCCGATTGGATGACTCTGGGCCAACCACCAGGAGACTGTGAGTTCTAGTTCCGCCTTAGGCATGAAAGCCGATTGGATGACTTTAGGACAACCACCAGGAGACTGTGAGTTCTAGTTCCGCCTTAGGCATGAAAGCCGATTGGATGACTTTGGGCCAATCACCAGGAGACTGTGAGTTCTAGTTCCGCCTTAGGCATGAAAGCCGATTGGATGACTTTGGGCCAACCACCAGGAGACTGTGAGTTCTAGTTCCGCCTTAGGCATGAAAGCCGATTGGATGACTCTGGGCCAATCACCAGGAGACTGTGAGTTCTAGTTCCGCCTTAGGCATGAAAGCCGATTGGATGACTTTGGGCCAACCACCAGGAGACTGTGAGTTCTAGTTCCGCCTTAGGCATGAAAGCCGATTGGATGACTTTGGGCCAACCACCAGGAGACTGTGAGTTCTAGTTCCGCCTTAGGCATGGAAACTGACTGGGCGACTTTGGACCAGTCCTTCTCTCTCAGCCCAACCCACTTCATAAAATTATTGCTGTGGAGAAAAAAGGAGGAAGAAGAAGTATTAGGCATGTTAGCCATTTTCAGTTATTTAATCAAATCATAAAGGCAGGATATAAATAGATTAAAAAACCATGTCCAGTGCCAAACTGATATCAAAACTTGCCTGATAATGTGGCTTAGCCATGAATGTGAATGTAAGTATGTATGTATGAGAGAGAGAATGTATAAATGCACAGACACATACATATGTATGTTTCTTCACTTTATTTAGCTACCCAACTCATAATTAATAACTCTGCCTGGCATGCAACATTTGAAAACAAAAGAATAACTTTTTGTAGAAAACATAAGGCTTCATAAACATCAACTAAAAGAGCCAAAGAGCCAGATCAGTCTGAACAGATAACAGCTGTGGTGCAAGCAACATTCTAACTATAAATTCTCTTTATTTCCAGGTTGAATCCCTCCTTGCTCAGTTTCCATCCATTATTCCTTGTCTGGCCTTCGGGTGCTTTAGAAAATAGGTTGACACCCCACCCCCCACCCCGCTTGTGACTTCACTTTCTGCAAAAATAGTCCCAGATTTGAGCAATTCCAGGAAGGTTCCCCATCCAATTGCACGATTCAGGTGACCGTGGGGGCACAGATTAACCTCCAAGTGCCCTCAATGACTCTTGGAAAAAATGCAAAGGACCAGATGACTGCAAAATGAACCCAAATCCTTGCATTCCCCACCATCCACTCAGAGCCGAAGAAGCTTCTTGGATGAGAAGTGAAACATCTTCAAGGAATAACAAAGAAAGTCCAGTTGCCTCTTGAAAATACCTTTCCAAGTACCTTTGGGACAACCATGACTGGGTGACTGAGAATCTCCATAGGCATCCCCAGGTGTACAGGTGCACACAATCTGCTTTAGAGCCTATCAGCTCTTTGGCCAATCTGACTTAGTTGCCTTTTCTTAACTCTCTTTCTATAAAAGCGAAATGCCACTCACACACCATCACAAAATCTCCAGAACCATAAAGCCTACAAACTTGAAATTTGGCACGTATGTTCCTCTTGGCTTCTAAGTGCTTACTAAGGAAGGATTTTTCGAAATGATCATCAGAGCATTAGTATTTTGTATATTATTATTAACACACTCTGATGCCAAGGAATTCTACTCCCCCTCCCCATCTGAAAAGAAATCTCTTCCAAATGCAAAACACAAACAGAGGAGAGGAGTGTCAGTTTCAGTTTTAGTTTCCCAGCAGCAACCAGCTTTAGTACAGAACAGATGAGCTAAGCCACGCCCTGGCTCCTTGCTGTCTCCTTGCTCACACAGCAAATACTGTTTCAGTTTCCAAACAGCCCTCAACTCACACACTGACAGGACGCTTGCCAGATGAATACTGATGGATGCTGGTAGACAGAGGCAGAATCCCCCCCCCTTATTTTCCTCCCCAAAAACGAAGGCCAATCACATAGTTTCATAGAGAAGCACAGGTATCAAGCTAGTCCTTTTATTAAAAATGAAATGGAGGCTATCCTGCTCTGGACTAGAGGGTCGGCACAAGCATCAACTTTCTTTCCAAGAACATTTTTCAGCTCCATCTGGGCCCTTCATCTTTCTTTTAAAAATGTCTTGCCTGATACTCTTCGTTTTTTTTTATTTTCCCTGCCTTGGGCTGATTTGGAACAGTGCACTCATTTGCTGTGATAACAGATTGTTCCACATCATTTCTTTATAGTTACATAATTTGGAGCATTTTGAAATGTTTCTTCCTCCTTGCAGTTAAAGCACAAAACCAAACAAATCGTTGCAAATCTGATTTAAGGATACAAGGAACCGTTTCGGTGTAGGTAGTTTTTGCTTTCCCCCCCGCAGCTTGCAAGCCAACAGAGAAAGGCCATGTTGTTGCGGGGGGGGGGGGGGGGCATTTCTTTAAGTTCATTTTTCATCTTGTTGGAAAGCTATTTAAAAACACACACAAAAGACTGCCAGAAAAGAACTTGGCAGGTGAAGCTAGGGTTAGCCCATCCAGGATTGCCAATTGTTAATATGACCCCTGCTCTTGTGCCTCTAATATGACAACAAGACCTTCAAATTGTCTCTCTGATATAAAAACTTTTCCTTCCAGATTGAGATCCATCTCTTTTGCCATAAAAGTACAGGAAATCCTCCACATAAATTCCACAGTAGGGATCAGATTTTTCCACAGTCGTTAAGCTAATCACTGCAGTCATTAAAGTGAATCATACAATCCTTAAATGAATCTGGCTTCCCTCATTGACTTTGCTTGTCAGAAGTTGGCTGGGAAGGGTGCAAATGGCAATCGTAGGACTTCTGGGTGTTGCAACCATCGTAAATACAGGGCAGTTGCCAAACAGCCGAGTTATTATCCTGCAACTGTGGGGATGCTGCAGAGGTTGTGAGAACTGGTCATAAGTCACTTCTTTCAACGCCGTTTTCATTTTGGTTGCTAAACAATGGGTGAGGCTTATCTATAGGACTGACAAATTTAATTGGAGACTGGCTGGTTGAAATCACCAGACATGCTTTGACCTAGAAGCTAAGTTAACCTAGTTATTGAATTAAATGAATGTCCTGAGTTTGCACAATACATGGAATTATAAACTAATCAAACAGGTTGAGTATGAACCCCCCCTTAAAAAAAAAAAGTCATCAAAATGAACCAAGCTTGACATATTGTCTGAACGCAACTGTTAGGTTTGTAACAGGGCTCCTCAAGACTCTGATACTAAGCCAGAGTTAATGTAGCCATACAGTGGTGGGATTCAATTTTTTTTACTACCGGTTCTGTGGGTGTGGCTTGGTGGGCATGGCAGGGGAAGGATTCTGCAAAATCCCCATTCCCTCCCCACCCCACTAACCTCCTTTCCAGCTCCGTTCTCCTGTACAGGGCAACCAAAGAAGACCCAGCCGATCAGCTGGGACTTGGGAGGCAGAGAAGAGATGGGGACGAGGCCAGTCAGAGGTGGGATTTGCCAGTTCTCTGAACTACTCAAAATTTCCACTACCGGTTCTCCAGAACTGGTCAGAACCTGCTGAATACCACCTCTGTAGCCATAGCTTATTCAAATTCAAATTCTGAAATCAGGAGAGCATATTTTTTGGCTTTTGACACGCTGAGTCTCACTGCCTGGTTTGGCATAACACAATAAGCTGGAGAGGGGTTAAAGAAAAAACAACCTAACATGATGGCCTCAACCATGTGACTGACGTCTCGCATTATTTTACATGTTTTACATGCACACGTTCGTAAAAGGGCTTTAACTATACACCGTTTTGTGCCATCTTGGCTTTTTTGACCTCATTCCAGGGATGGGATTCTACCAGTTTGCACCTATTCGCTAGAATCGATTGTTAACATTCTAAGCAGTTTGGAGAACTGGTTATTAGAAGAAATTACTGGCCTAATCCTGTAAGGAAGGCAGGAAGGAAACATTCTGGTGTTGCTTACAGAAACTGCCTCTCCGTTAACCCTTATTACATTCTTGGCAGGACTAGACTTCTGTTTCTTTTACTAGATGGTGTATTACACCAAGGAAGCCAATACACTCAACCCACAACTTTCAGGCTTCTTGGTTAGCACAGCCGGTCTTGCTCTGTTGACAATGTTGGCTGAGGCTGTGAGAAAACACCACAATCTTTTGGCAGCCAGATGCAAGACAAAGAAATTTCCCTTGCTCTCTCTTTTAGGCTAGGAAGTTCAAACTTGATCCATGACCCTAAGAAGGGTATTAAAAGCAACTTAGAAGTATTAGGCTTAGCAGAGACACAAATTCTAGGGAAGGCCCACAAGATTGTGTTGCTCAAATTAATATTCATGTTATTTTGAAATCAACTTTGAATACTTATTTGGCTTGGAAATTTTTTGTAGAAATTCCATCATTACCTCAGAAGTATCGATGAAGGCTTATAATTTGTACTGGTGCAAATGTCATTTGTTCTTATCTGTTTTGGCTTTTACACCACTGAAATGGACAAAACTCTTGCTTGATTTATTTATGTTAAGCCTGGGTTCCCCAACCAGGGTTAAGGAGACAAGCAAACAGAATGCGCAGCGTTAGTCAGATAGGCATACAGATAAATGTGTGAGATAAGTTTGTATGTTAGTTAACATACAGTAAAAATAACAGATACGCTTGTGCTATCAAAAATATAGTTTATTCCATTTAGAGTTTTGTAGCATAGTCAAAATAACAGTCCATTAGTCATGTATCATTTTAGTCTGTCCTTTCAAGGATATTCAATTAGCAAGGTCCGTGTAGAATATCCAATGTCAGTTCACTTACAATAAATCAGTCTTCTCACCGTTGATAAATCAACAGTCCTTTCTCTCTCCCGTTCCAGTAGGGGAAAAAACGCAGTCTTCAGTCTATGCAGTAATTAGGGATCATCAAGCCAGAGAGAACAAGCTGCCGTGCCTTGCTACTTTTATGGTGCTTATACAACCACTCCCTTAATTACATTCTTACAGTTAAAGTTACAGACACTTTAACTAACAAACCATGATAACATATTTATTATTTTACTTAAACCAGTTAGGGTAAACAATTTTATCCCTAACAATTTATTTGTGACTTTCTAATTGCCTCTGGTGCATGCAGCATGTTTACAGTTTGATAAATAAGCAAAATTAAAAATATAATGATACTTGTAATAAAAAATATGAATACAATACAGTAAATTTTTCAACAATTTTTGTTAATAGTGTCCTCATTGTATAAACAATATGGTATCCAAAATATCCAGATTTGATAAAAATTCTGCCATGGGAATACAGTACAAGCTATGGTGAAATCACATAAGTCATGTTAGGATATGTACAGAGTAATCCTTGTATAAAAAGGATATGCACACAGAAATGGTTTATGAGAACAGTTATGAAGAAATATACAGCCATGCAGAGTTGAACAAGTTGTATTAATGTTTACTTGAAGAAATAGCACAGTCCAATAAAGAATCCATGTCATACATGTTTTTAACAATCCAGAAATATCCAGTTATAAAGCCTTCTTACCGGTTTCATGTCTTTTACAGCAAACAAATAGAAAACCATAATACAACAGATAACCTTTGATATCAACAGAATATCAAAATAAACAGAGCTAGTCAGTATCGGTCTGTAGTCAGTCAGTATCAGTATTAAGAGAGATCATCAGTGAAAAAGAGAAAAAGAATTAAACCATCATCTATAGCTCCTTCTTATGGCAACTTGTAGCATAATTAACCAACCAGAACACAGCATAATACATTACAGTGTTTTTTCTTAAAGCTACAAACATATATAATTATAGTTTATATATTATTGTCAACCCAACTACGTTATTCATATATGCATAACAGGTCATGACCATTATTGGCATTCTTATATAATTATGCAATTCATGTCATTTGCATGATGATGTCACAACATCAGGAGGGCCAGTTTGGTCTAATGTTTAAGGTGTTGACCTAGAAACCAGGAGACTGTGAGTTCTAGTCCTACCTTAGGCATGAAAGCTAGCTGGATGAACTTGGGCCAGTCATTCTCTCTCAGCCCATCGTACTTTACAGGGCTGCTGTTGTGGGGTAAATAGGAGAAGAAAGGAGTGCACTATTAGGAATGCACAACTATTTTCCACCTCGAGTTATTTATTAAAATAATAAAGATGTGGTATAAATAAATGCACACAAGACACACACACACAGAGGTTAGATATATAGATAGGTGGGTAGGTAAATAGATAGAAGATAGATAGATAGATAGATAGATAGATAGATAGATACATAGATAGATAGATAGATAGATAGGCAGGCAGGCAGGCAGGTATTTTAGATTGGTTGATAGGTAAATAGGTAGGTAGATATGATGATGATAGATTAAATATTATTTATTTATTTATTTGATTTGTCAATTTCTTACAAGATAATAGGTATAAGTATAAACATGAGTAAGAATACAGAAAATAGGTACGATTAAATGGGGACATTAGGACAGGGACAGGAGGCACGATGGTGCACTTATGCACACCCCTTACAGACCTCTTAGGAATGGGGTGAGGTCAATAGTGGATAGTTTGAGGTTAAAGAAGTGGGGGGTTAGAGGATGTAACAACAGAGTCAGGTAGTGCATTCCAGGCATTGACCACTCTCTGTTGCTGAAGTTGTACTTTCTGCAATCATGTTTGGAGCGGTTAACATTGAGTTTGTATCTGTTGTGTGCTCTTGTATTGTTGCGGTTGAAGCTGAAGTAGTCATTGACTGGTAGGACATTGCAGTAGATAATTTATGTACTATGCTTAGGTCGGACCGGAGACGGCGTAGTTCTAGGTTGTCCAAGCCTAAAATTTCAAGTCTGGTGATATAGCGTGTTCTGTTGTGAGCAGAGGAGTGTGGTACTGACCAGCAATGTGTTTGTGTTGGTTTCTCTTCTCATTGTGTGCCTCCAATATTATGCTGGCATATTGCCACATATCCCTTTTGGATATCTAGAGACAAATGGGTTGGTGAAATTTCATACTTCTACCCATCTAAAAAAAAAATTATAGGCTTTTAAAATGGAAAAGGTTTTCTTGCATTAAGAAGGGAGGGAACTGTTGCTTTGCAAAGTGAAAGTTTGATAGATGCTGTTGCTGAGAGTAGGCTGGCCAGCCCTACCTCTGGGGCATTTAAGAAACTCCAAATCTGATTTCATTCTGAAGTGCTGACTTTCTCCAGCATTCATTAGCAGCAGCTATAATTTGAGCCCCAAGTGCATTCAACAGCTTGCAACTCCCTTGAAGCCTGTTTGCAGAGCTTGGCTTCAGTCGGTCTAAACTAGATCCATTTGCAGGACTTCCCATATTTACAGTTGCAGAAAGAAGCCATCTCAGTGGCAAAAGGCTCTCTTTTCCATTTATGAAACCACTTAGTCAATTTCCTCTGCAGCAGTTTGAGATGTATCATTTCACTTAGTCAATCTCCTGTGTATATTGATACCGCTATTCACAAGCATGCACACACCAAACACACACAGAAACACTTACCTACCCCCTACCTCTTGGAGAGGGGTCTTGCAAATTTCAGCCCAGCCTGGAACAAACTGAATTCCCAACAGTAATTACTTATCCTGAAATACAAGATTTAGATTTTTTTAAAAAAAATCACATACTGATTCAGATTACTTTTTTTTTTTTCTGAAATGCACTGCAAAGTCAGATGGAGGAATGATAGCAAAACACAGTTCAAATTCTGAAATCAGGAGGCAAAGTTTGCAGATAGGTTTTGCTCCTGTTCGATCTTCTGGATCTAACAAGATCTCTCTCTCTCTCTTCCCCACCCCCTTGGTTGAAATTAGAAGACACAGGAAAAAATCGCAGCAGCTTAGAAAAGTGTATAAGTTTATATACATGTTTGTTAGATAGAAGATCTCCAGAGTATAGAAATTCAATTGCTAGTGGTACATACAGTGGCCCAGTTCCGTTGATAGCTCTGGCCTCTTTTATTTTAAATGTCTTGTGAAATATCTTATGAGCTAGTCATACATACAACATCTGAATAAATCTATAATGGCCTGCATTTCAGGCACATTCACGTTCAAAGGCGCTTGGACATACCCAAGGAACTCAAAGTTCCGTTTCTCAGAGAAATGTCCACAAGTTCCAATCTCAAACTCTCAGTAACAGAATAATAGAGTTGGAGGGGACCTTGAAGGTCTTCTAGTCCAAACCCCTGCTCATTCAGGAGATCCTATACCATTGCAGACAAATGTGATAGAGCATTCACAACTTCTGGAAGGCAAGTTGTTCCACCGATTAATTGTTCTCACCGTCAGAAAATTTCTCCTTATTTCTAGGTTGGTTCTCTCCTTGATTAATTTCCACCCTTTGTTTCTTGTTCTGCCTTCAGGTTCTTTCAAGAATAGGTTGACCCCTCCCTTCTTTGTGGCAGCCCCTTAGATATTGAAACACTGCTATCCTATCACCCCCTCGATCCTTCTTTTCATTTAAACAATGGCTTCCGTTTCAAAGTAAAGACGATAACAACCTTTAGCTGATCTCTGAACATTCAAACAAGGCAAGGGCTGCCTCATTCTTGGAGAGGAGATGATCCAGAAATTCTGAGGATTGAGGATCTCAAAAAACATCAAAGAAAACAGCAGGACTGGGTGACTTCCATATTGCTGCCAAGAAAACAGCATGTTCTTGTCATGTTCTCACCAGGAGTCGAGAGCTAATTGAGGAAGACTTTATCTCTTTAAAGATAGAGAGTTTCGTATCCACATTTAGCCTCTGGAAATTAGGCTGGGTTACCCAGTCACAGTTTTTGCCCTATGTGGAAAAGCTTTGCATTTATTTTGCATAAAGAGGATTAGGAAACCAGAGAGTAAAAAATATGACAACTGGTTGAGGAGTTGAGTATGCTTAGATATGTATCTGAGTATATATAGATATTGGAATACTGCTGTCATGTCACGTCTAGTCCTTCTGAATGAAAAGAAGGACTAGGGGTGACATGATAGCAGTGTTCCAATAACTGTCAACCCTGAAGTGAACCTGGCTGAAGCCATGCTGGAGGCTTCAGGGTTGCCAAACAATGGTGGGAAGGGGGAAATAATTAGATGGGGTTTTAAACCCAAACAATAACGTTTTCTTGTGAGAAACAAGGACATTCTCACAGGTGGCTGGCCAGAGGAGGAGTAAGTGACCAAGCAACTGGCCAGCACCTAGATTGGACAGCGTGACCAGTGATTTGGAGAGGAAAGGGAAAACTTTTATTTTTAATGAGGTGAAAGCCACAGGAAATTTCAGAGTCAACTTTCACTGGTTGTGCCAATGTGAAATATCCAATAAACGGTTCTTTGAGGAACCTGCCTGCCTCAGAGTTCTGTTTTTTATGGGTGCATTACTTGGAATGCTGACAATATCTATACATCACCACAGACCAATTTAATGTAATTCAGTGCATTCCATTCTTGGTTTATAAACATGCTTCTTTGGAGGGAAAATGCATTCCTAACTCCTGGAACTGCAATTTTCAAAGATGAATAACACACCACAAAAGTCCTTCATGAGGTGCTTGATTGTTTATTTTGTCTCTCAATGTGCTGGAATGTTGGATACGACTGAACAATTGGAGAAAAAAGGAGAATGGTTGGGTTCTGATTTAGCTAATGCAGGAGGGATGCATAAGGAGAACTCGGGGGGGAATGGGGTAACTTTTAACCAACTCCATGAACCCGGAGAAGCAAAATGAGCAGTCAAGGTGACTAGAAGCTTTGGCTGTGATTAAATATATTGGATCTTTGGCCTTGGCAGAAATGAGCATGATGTGATGTGCTTTGTATTCTGCAGGAAGAAACGAAATAAAAATATTTGCCTGGAATATTAATCGGTTAGAGCACAACACACTGTCTGCAAGAACAGACAGAGCATGTCTCATGGCTCTTCCTGGATTGTTCTGTTTCAGAAAGCACGAGAAAGATCCATGTTAGAAATCTCAAATAAATTAGTCTCAAGGCAACACAAGTTTTAGATGGATTTGATTTTCATCATGCCTTTTTTGTCTAAGTTGGATTCCTTCCTCAAATGGAGCTTGTCCACCACTCTCTCCTTCCCACCCCTGCAATTCTGCAACCTAAAGAATCCATCAAGGACCGTATTCAGTAATATTTCAGACCTTTCTTGAAATTTGGCATTCCCTGTGATGAAATGTGGATAAATTTTCCAGACTTCAAGGAAGATGCTGAGAAAGTTGATTGATTGGATTCTCCTGGAGTGAAATTAAGATTTATGTGTAACATTTTGCTTTGGAAGTTTTTAAAAGCAACTAACTTGAAAAATGATGGGATTTATATAAGCAAACAACCTTTGATGGAGCCAGAATATTGTATCATGGTGAAGGAATGTGTTCCTAGACAAGCTGCCCAGTTCAGAGTAGGCAAACCAAGCAATTGTTGGTGTGTTGTGGCCAAATTTCTGGAAGGCAACTGAGATCTTTCTTAGCATAACCCCTTGTTCTGTTCCCACTGTTAATTAACCAGATTTATTCTGTGCTGAAATAGTTTATTGATTGTTCAGTCTTACAACAATATGAAAAACACAGAACAAAAGTAAAATACAGGATATATGTCCAGGGTAAAATAGACAAAAGAAAAATATAGTGATAAAATATATATGTGGGGTGCTTGATGTTCTCTGAGCTTGGTAGTTTTCTTGCAGATGTTTCATTACCAAACTAGGTAATATCATCAATACTAGACCATGATAACAGCACTGATGATGTTACCTATTCTTGCAGACATTTGGCAACGAAATGTCTGCAAGAAAACCATCAAGTTCAGAGAGCACCAAGCACCCCATTGTTCAACCCTGAGCTACAAATATACTTTCTATAAATGCATATGTGGTACGAAGAATCATCACCCCCAGGAAAATGCATTGCATTTTCAGGATACCCCCCATTCTGTCACTATAACGGGTTCTTAGATCAATTGCCTTAGTTATGATCTTAGCTGTTCTGCTCATGCTTATAGATTAGAATCCAAGAGGAAATAAGACAATAGGAAGATTCAAGCTGTTCTTTCAGGTAGTGATGTTAAGTATCTGAGCTTAAGAAAGGCATATAGTTGATAGTCAAACATGAGCAATATCTTTGATATTTGGAGTCATGACATGACAGGTGATGGAAGTGCCCATGTGCTCTCCAGACAGTACAAAGGTAATGGGAATTGAGATAGTTAAGTTAGAATTGGGAGCTGTCCCCTTAAGGGAATGCCTCATGGTAAATGTAGTTAATGCATCCTGGGAAATGTAGTTCATATCATGTGATCACATGTGTAATCCTGAATTGACCCTTGGTTGGGTTGGGGGAAGTTCCTTCACTCTTGCCTGGACCCCAGCAGCATGCTGGTATCCCACCTGCTCTGCTCCTTTGTTATGGGATGAAAGATCACTATTCTTTTACACTCTGAAGATGACAATGCAAAGATTTGGGCATTAAGATGAATCTCAACGTAACCGTGGTAAACCAATAAAGAAACTTTGTACAGAAACCTTTGTAGAGTTTAATCTGCCTACCTTTATATTCAGCTGGTAATTAAAGGACAGAACAACCCATATTTGGCCATGAAATCCAACAACTCAAATCTAGCTCTATGCTGAAACAGAAAGGACAGTGTAGTATAGTGGTGCAGGTGCTGAACTATCCCAAGTAGGGAGACCTAGATTTAATAGGATCCAATCTGGGTTGGTCAATGGGACCAGAGGTTTAGTCTTCTGAGCTTTGGGATTTGGGCTGCTGGGGATTCGCAGGGGTTCGGGAGATCCCCTAGCTAAGATTCTGCACAGTTCAGAGAACCCCCAAATCCCATTCCTGGCTGGCCACGCCCACCCCTCCCCTCCCCTCCCCGGAATCTCCACATGTGTATTTTATCACTGTTTTGGATGCAGGTAAGTGCAGAGCATGTGCAGAGGCTCGGGGAGGGCGAAAAACGGGCCTGTTTCTGGCTTCCACACAGCCTCCGGAACCAGAGGAGGGCCAAAACACGCCCACCCAGCAACTGGGCAGAGAACCCTTTGCTAACATTTTTGAAGCCCCTGGTTCCAATATGGTCCTGTTGACCAACCCAGATTGGATCCTCCAACATTATCCTGGGACATGTATATCTCCCTTCATTCATGACTTAAATTTAAGTCCACTTTCAGCCATG
Source organism: Hydrophis major (assembly GCA_033807585.1). Classification (NCBI taxonomy): domain Eukaryota; kingdom Metazoa; phylum Chordata; class Lepidosauria; order Squamata; family Elapidae; genus Hydrophis; species Hydrophis major. The sequence goes on along the minus strand of CM066336.1, from coordinate 14,054,683 downwards.
GAGTCACCACTGTATGACGTGGGGTCGCCACTCTCTGCCAATCCATCTTATCTGACAGAGTTGTTGCCGTGGGAGGAAAAAAGAGGAGGATAATCATCATCACCATCCTCTGTAGATGGTCAGATCCACAAGGAGCCTCATCAAGCCTTGTGTGAATACACTGTAAAGAATAAATCTGGGGACTTCGCGGTGTGGGTGTGCTTCAGCCCAAAATTCCTCAAACTATTTTTCATGCATATTTCTAGCCATTAAAACTGTTATCCTTCCATGTCACTGAGAGAATCATTATCTCTAAATATTTTAATACGTCCTGGGGACTGACTCAGAAACCAGAATTCTCAAGATAATAAAGCTGATGGAGAGCTATTACATATTTCCCAGCTTCACGAGATTTCCCTAAAAGAACAAACTTCATCTCTGGTTTTAATCTGAGACCCAAACTTGGAAATAATGATTTTCCCTGTCTTTGATTAGATAGTAATTGTCAGCCTTCAAGATCTTCTACCTTTGCTTCGTATCTTTTGGCTGCCATAAGTAACGGGGGGAGGAGGGGGCAAAAGTATGGGAAGCAAGCTGGAGGTGATACAATCTAGTGTATAAATGAGGAGGGGGGAGAGTACATTCTTGCTTAGGTTTCTATTTTTTGCTCAGCTTTCTTTTCTCTGCGCAGCTGCAAACCTTTATCAAAATATGCCAAGGTCAACAGACAGAGACCTCATCACCACCTGAAGATGTCCACATGATCATATTCAGAACGTTTAATTGGAAGAATCATTTGAACTATTGGGGGCGGGAACATTTCCATCACTTTGTATATGTGATTTACGCGCCTAATTCCTCAGATTCAGAATTCTACTGCTGCTACCACTTCATTTCCAGTAAAAGATATCTTTTCTCTAACTAAAAGAGTCTAAGTGTTTCTTTCTTGGATTTTGAATGGAGCACCGCCTGACAGTAATGTTCTTCAAAACCAGCCTTTTGTGACCCCAATTAGTTTTGTAGACCAAAGTGGACCTTAGTGTAGATGGTCGCCTTAGTGTAGATCAGGGGTGTCCAACCTTGGCAACTTTAAGACTTGTGGACTTCAACTCCCAGAATTCCTCTGGCTGAGGAATTCTGGGAGTTGAAGTCCACAAGTCTTAAAGTTGCCAAGGTTGGACACCCATGGTGTAGATGGTAGACCCCCCAAGTCACTCCAGCGTCCCTTGCTCACTGCAGGCATAAAAGAGAAGAAAAGAATCTTATCCACACTGAGTCTCGGTTCAAAAATAGCGCCCGGTCTCTAGGGCCTCACACAATCACTTGATGTGTTCAGAACTCAACCAATTGATTTCTGGCTCATAGAAGTGTACAGGGAGTCCCAGGGGTGGGCTTCACATTTTTTAGCAAACCTTTATCAAAATATGCCAAGGTCAACAGACAGAGACCTCATCACCACCTGAAGATGTCCACATGATCATATTCAGAACGTTTAATTGGAAGAATCATTTGAACTATTGGGGGCGGGAAAATTTCCATCACTTTGTATATGTAATTTACGCGCCTAATTCCTCAGATTCAGAATTCTACTGCTGCTACCACTTCATTTCCAGTAAAAGATATCTTTTCTCTAACTAAAAGAGTCTAAGTGTTTCTTTCTTGGATTTTGAATGGAGCACCGCCTGACAGTAATGTTCTTCAAAACCAGCCTTTTGTGACCCCAATTAGTTTTGTAGACCAAAGTGGACCTTAGTGTAGATGGTCGCCTTAGTGTAGATCAGGGGTGTCCAACCTTGGCAACTTTAAGACTTGTGGACTTCAACTCCCAGAATTCCTCTGGCTGAGGAATTCTGGGAGTTGAAGTCCACAAGTCTTAAAGTTGCCAAGGTTGGACACCCATGGTGTAGATGGTGGACCCCCCAAGTCACTCCAGCGTCCCTTGCTCACTGCAGGCATAAAAGAGAAGAAAAGAATCTTATCCACACTGAGTCTCGGTTCAAAAATAGCGCCCGGTCTTTAGGACCTCACACAATCACTTGATGTGTTCAGAACTCAACCAATTGATTTCTGGCTCATAGAAGTGTACAGGGAGTCCCAGGGGTGGGCTTCAAATTTTTTAGCAAGGGGCTCTCTGCCCTAATGAGGTGGGCATGGTTGGGTGGTCATGTGACTGGGTGGGTGTGGCCAACTCGACATTACTTCTTTGCCTTAATTACGTAAAAAAGAGATAATATTCCAAAAAGTTGTTTATTATTTCGTGCATTTAATACTTAAATAAAACACTGGGTGAAACCAGGCTTAATAACAGTGACTGTGAGACGGATCTTGGAGTCTTAGTGGAGTTTCTGGTGAGTTACGTGATTCTTATTATTTGGGAATCAATCCCCTCAAAAGCTAGTGGCTATGTTATCTGATTTTCTTAATGGCTCTCCCTTGCAAGCGCTGAGTGGATTGTTTATCTAGCTTGCAACACTTTTACGAGGTGTGAAATGCTCTTGGCTGAATGCCCGGAGGTTCAATTAAGCCTATTAAGAGCTTTCCCTTGCTGCTTGTCTTCCTGAGGTGATTGGGGGTCTTAGCTAGGGGCTCTCCTGAGCCCTTGCAAGCCGCCAGCATCCCATCCTAGTCCTCAACTTATAACCATAACTGAGCCCAGCATTTAAAAGGGGGCAAATGCTAAGTGAGACATTCATTAAATGATTTTTGCCCCCTTTTATTAGCCTTTCTTGCCACAGCATTTAAGTGAAATCATTGCAGTTATTAACTTTAATAACATGGTTGTTAAGTGAATCTGGCTTCCCCATTGATTTTGATTGTCAGAAGGTCACAAGAGGGAATCTCATGATCCTGGGACACTACAACCATCATAAATATGAGTCAGTTGCCAAGCATCCAAATTTTGATCACATGACCATGGGGATGCTCAATGGTCTTCAGGGTGAAAAAGGGTGATAAGTAATTTTTTGCAATGCCATTGTAATTTTGAACAGTCATTAAATGAACTGTTGTAAGTCAAGGAATATGTGTAGCAAAATCACAGTAATTTTTTTAAAGTGCTGTGCCTCTTTAGAGTAGAGATGTCCAACCTTGGCAACTTTCAGACCTGTGGACTTCAACTTGCAACCTGGCTGGGGGATTCTGGGAGTTGAAGTCCACTGGTCTTAAAGTTGCCAAGGTTGGACACCCCTGCTTTAGAGCTCAGGACTCGTCCTGTCTAAAAGATGATGGGGAAACATGTAGATTTTAAACCTGAATTGTTTTTATTAGGTATATCAGAAAAACCTAGGAAGAAAAGTATGTATTTAATATTACATGTCTTAACAACAGCAAGGACTATTTTCACACAATGCTGGAAAAATGAAGATCTACCGCAAGATGAAGAAATTGCTTATTTGATATGTCCTGTGTTTGTAAGGGTTTTCTAAATTATCTTTTGTTTCCTTTCCCTATTTGTCTAGTTTTCTTAATTACATAGGCTTTTGTCTATAGGGATTCTTTAATACTTTTTATTTGATTCCTTTTCCTATGTAAGTTTGTTTTCTGGCTGACCTGATGTTCCCTTTGGGCTTTTCCTAAATTTTGTGAAATTCCCTTTCCACAATCCATTGGGAACTTACTCTTTCTTTCTTTCTTTCTTTCTTTCTTTCTTTCTTTCTTTCTTTCTTTCTTTCTTTCTTTCTTTCTTTCTTTCTTCCTTTCTTCCTTTCTTTTGTATGCAATCTTCCACATAGAGAAAGTTAAAGGGGTAAGTTGAACCATTTATTTTGTGTGGAGTGGAACTGAGGTGAATGTTTGTTTCTGTCACAGTGAAGAAATTTGGGGCAGGACTGTGAGATTGATATTGTGTTTGGAGAGCTTGGAGTCAGCAAAACGGAAGGCCTCCTGGGAACAGGGGAGTGGGGAGTGCAACACAGTGGTGATATAAAAGTGTCCTTTCCATGCATTTTAATCACATCCGTCCGGTGCATTTATGGGTTCTCCATCCCTTTTCCAAACAAATAACAAGAAAAGGGACAGTTCTGCCCTTCAGAATTTACTTTCCCAAATCTGACATGCAGGCAACTGGTGCCCTTCTAATGTCTTTAACAAACGAAGCTGGTTTTAATTTCTGTTTTATTCCTCGTTTTAACAGTACTGGAAAATATTGGTGCAGGCGAGGAAGGAAAGGCACAAGGCACTTGCTTTTGCAAGGTGACAGGAGTAGAAAATCACCAGTTTTTTGACCCATAAAGCCTCTGAAAGGAAACGATTGATCTTTCTCTTAAAATCTATCGATATTTGCATGACAAATGAATCTTCCTGCTTTTTTCCCCTCCTCACTGACTGGAGGATTTGTCTCAGAATAAATAAACAGAATGGTCCATAGCCAAATATGCATGACTGATCTTAGGCTGCCCAGATTTTGGAAAAAAACAAACAAACATACAACTCAATTACACCTCTTATTAACAATGTAGGTTTTCTTCCCAGGCTGCTATTTTCTTCTGGGTGGGGTGTCTGTATCTTCCCAAATGATTTGCCCCCAGGATAAATCTGAATAGCAGAGACTGGATTCCTGTGGGCTGGAAGCTTTTTAAATACATTGGCAGAACTGGAGCGTCAGAAATGCCAGTCCAATCAATTTTCTTAGGAGGTAACCATAAATTATGACTTCCAACCAGGGATGGGATGCTGGGGGTTCGCAGGGGTTCAGGAGATCCACTAGCTAAGATTCTGTACAGTTAGGAGAACCCCCAAATCCCACTCCTGGCTGGCCCCGCCCACCCCTCCCTTCCCAGGAGTCCCCACACAGCCCTTTTTGGATGCAGGTAAGTACAGAGCATGTGCAGAGGCTCAGGGAGGGGAAAAAATGGGCTTCCTGGAAGTTCGGGAAGGCCAGAAATGACCCCGTTTCTGGCTTCCAGAGAGTCTCTGGAACCCAGGGAGGCCATTTTTGCCCTCCCCGAGGCTCGAGGGAAACCCTAACCCTAACCACCTCCCCGGCCATGGTGCAGGAGGCTGACTAGGCCACGCCCACCCAGCAATTGGGCAGAGAATCTGTTGCTAAAATTTTTGAAGCCCACCCTTGCTTCCAACTGAAGGTTTAAGTGAGCTGTTACTTTCCATCTAGCTGACTGTGGAGATTCTCAGTCATCCAGGCCATGGTTGTCCCAAAGGTGGTTTTGCAAAAGGCAACTGGGCTTTCAATATATATTTTTTTCTCTTGAAGACATTTCGCTTCTCAGTTCTTCAGTTCAGTTCTTCAGCTGAACTGAAGAAGCTTCTTGGATGAGAAGTGAAACATCTTCAAGAGAAAAAAACATGGAAAATCCTTTTGGAAAATGCACCTTTGTGATTTCCATGCACTGAATATGTGTGTTGAGTATAAGTAGATATATATACTTTCTTTTGAGAACAGGCAACAGAATTTTATTTTTAATGTGTACTAGTCTGCCCACAGTAAAAAAAAATGACAAAAATGGTTACCTTATCTCATCTTGTCCGCATTTACTATGGAGCTCCATTTGACTGAGTGCTGATGCACATTATTCACACTTTTGGGGAAGTTTAGGAGAAGGAGACAACTTTCAACTTGACCCAACACACAACCCAGATGGTGGAGGTGTACATACACCTATAGAATCAGAAGGAATTTGGCTATACATCATGTGAGTAGAGGGCATCTTTTGTATCTTTGATTAACATTATGCCAGAGTTCACCTAATAAACTAAACTATACCACTCTAGACTGGGGATGGTGAGCCCACAATTCAGTGTTTCTGAGTTCTTACATCGTTCAACCTGAAGGTTCTTGTGATCAAGCTGGAACATCTGTGTGATTTTCTTGGGCAACCACACAAGAGATTTCCCATTGTCTTTTTCTGAGTTTTTTAAAAGTATTATACTCTAGTTTAAAGTTCCTTCACTTTATCCTGCTGAGGAATTCCATACATGTTACAGTCCACAAATCTTAAAGTTGCTGAGGTTGAAAAATAGGGACTAGTCTATAATCCTCCACTTTCTTGGTATATTAGCTTCAATTTTACTTAAAATCCCCCCCATTTTTAGCTGAGTCCAAAAGGTGGATAGATGCTAGAGAAGGACTCTCAAGGAAAGTTTAGAAGGGTTGTTATTGTTGTTGTTGTTATTATTATTATTATTATTAATAATATCCTACCTTGATTTTGTACAACTCAAGATGGTGTATATCATGATCTCACCTCCTCTTTTCTCCAAAACAACAGGTGGTCCAGACAGAGGGAAAATATTTGGCTCAAAGTCACCCCTCTGACTTCCCCAGCTGTGGTGGAACGTAGTCTGGATTCCCAGGAGGGAGGGGCCTGCATTCCAGAGAGCAAAGAGGCAGAAAAGATCAGATAGCTTGGTCGAAGAGAGTTTAAGAAAACTCCTTGAAGCATTTGACACCCTTATGTGGTACTGATCGAACAGAATATTTGTAGCTCAGGATTCAGCTGTGGGATCCTTGGTGCTCTCTCTGGTTGATTGTTTCTTGCAACATTTCATTACCAAACTAGGTAATATCCTCAGTGCTAGTAAGGAGTGAGATTTGGTCCGCACTAGCAATTCTCAGAATATTATCTATAGCGATGCGAATAGTTGATTTAGTTTGGCAAGATTTCTGCCTATGACTGAGGAACAATAAAGGAAACTGCTCAAAAATAAACTCCTTGTGTCTTTCTTGGTTCTTAGGCCTGACATTAAGTAAGGCAGGACTCGAACTCCCAGTTTCCCAGTTCCTATTGGCTTGCATTCTGTCCCCTTACTTTTGGGGTGGCCTTAAAAAAAATGAGGAATGGATTTTATTAGTTTTAGAATGTTTTCACAGTCTGGCCAACGGGCTTTACTGTGTGAAGAGCAGATTCCTTCTTCTCCCATTAGTTCCTTCGGGATGAATTTGTGATGGTTTCAGCTGTCACTTCCTATTGGTGAATGCAGAATAGTTTCAGGAATGGCTTCTGTCATTTGATTAATTAGTGGAAGGAGCTGGTATAACAGAGACGCTCTTATTGCTGAAAATGTATTGACTATTTCTCAAGGGAAAGGACAGAGCTGTCATACTAGCATCTGACTAAATACAGCGGTTATGGTACTTGATAATTAGGATGGTTATTACTTAATCCTCTTAATAATAGATGTTCTCTGGGAAGATTTTCAGACAATGAATGCCTTAATACAACGTGAACTGCAAAAGCCCCAAAAAGAGAATGCAATTTCTCTTAAGTTTCAAACAGGGCAAGCAACTAGCATATAAAAATAACAAACCCTACTCCCTTCTACCGTAGCACTGATGATTTTACCTAGTTTGGTAATGAAATGTCTGCAAGAAAACTACCAAACTCAGAGAGCACCAAGCACCCCCCAATTCCCCCCCCCCTTTTACATGCGTTATTAAAAAGGGGTGGGGCTTCAATTACATTTTTATGGCAAACATGTTGATTGTTTTGACTCTTCTTCCCCCCACCCCCGCTGCTACGGTTCACTTGATGTTTTACTCTCATTATAATTAAAACATTATTTAAATTATCTGGATCCAGCCAGAGCAATGACTGGATACAGCTCCCAGTAATTCATCAACGAACCATATATTATTATTGTATTTGCAAAGCAAGCCAATTTCTGTGCACAGAAAGTATAAGACAGGGATGGGCAATTATGGCAACTTTTTGACCCAGGGACTTTAATTCCCAGAATTCCTGAGTCAACACGGTCATAAAGTTGTCATAATTGCCCTGGTATAAGATCATACTTTAATGGCCTTACAGAGCACCCCTCTTTAGATGGAAAGATCTCCAGGTACGCTAAAGCAGCTCAGTTGTATTGGTGGTGTGGGCAGAGATTTGACACTGAAATATGTTAAGTTCTGCGCATGGGTGCAAGGAACGGAGACGAGGCAGTGAACAGTGAACTTCAACTCTTTATTAATCATTCTGAACAGAGCAAAAACCTAGGGCAGCAGCAGCCCTTCTATAGGCAAGCTGCTGATCTAGCAACCAATAAGAAACATGGAGTGTTAACCCCCTTAATCAATGAGAGTGGCTCGTTAACAGCCAATCAGATTCTCCTGAACGGACCAATCCGATATCGCTATTATCGGCCAATCAGAAGTGCAGGACTAGAACCCTGCTATTTTCTAAAGGTTTGATAAAACTTTATTTAAGCATTTTATTTGTTCATAACAAAATAAATGGCAGCGCCTCTGAACGTCCCAAAAGTGTTTTTTTTTTTCAAGAGGCAACTGGGCTTTCTTGCTTTTTCTTTTAAGATGTTTCGCTTCTCATCCAAGAAGCTTCTTCAACTCAGATGAGAAGCGAAACTTCTTCAAAAGAAAAAAAGAAAGAAAGTCCAGCTGCCTCCTGAAAAAACACCTTTGGGACAGTGGTGAGATTCAATTTTTTTTATTACCAGTTCTATGAGCGTGGCTTGGTGGGCGTGGTTAGGGGAAGGATACTGCAAAAGCCCATTCCCTCCCCACCCCACTAACCTGCTTTCCAGCTCTGTTTTCCTGTGCAGGGCAACAGAAGAAGACCCAGCCAATCAACTGGGACTCAATGGGAGGCAGAGAAGAGATGGGATTGGCAGGGCCAGTCAGAAGTGGGATTTGCCAGTTCTTCAAACTACTCAAAATTTCTGCTACCGATTCTCCAGAACTGATCAGAACCTGCTGAATTCACCACCTCTGCTGGTTGACTGAGATTCTCTACAGACTTTTAGCTATATGAACACCCTTTGAATGGTGTCGGAGCAGGAATGGATTTCCAGAGAGAAAAAGAAAAAAAGGAAAAAAAATTGTGGATACAGAAACCAGGAGCACCACTCAGTTAAACCAGGAGCACCACTCTAAAAAGGATGCAAATGAGCAGCTGTCTGCAAGGAATATGAATCCTTCCGTTCCCCACCATCCTGTCAGAGCTGAAGAAGCTTTTTGGATGAGAAGCAAAACATCTTCAAAAGAAAAAAACAAGAAGGTCCAGTTGCCTTTTGAAAAAGCACCTTTGGAACAACCATGATCTGGATGACTGAGAATCTCTATAGACTTTCAGCACCCCTGAATTGAACAATAAACATTATTTGAAATTCAGCACTTTAATAAAAGTGCTGGTGTAGAGTTTATTTTCACACAGGTCACTTTTCTGGAAAAGTTGCATCCCACAGGAGTTTCAGGACAAATTGGATCTTTGTGCATCAAATTATTTTGTTATTATTGCTGAGGGTTTTTATTTTCAGCTGCTATATCTCCAGTTACTAAATGAAAGTATTTTTTCCCCAGGATGATTTATCTGAAAAGATGCCATGGTGTAAAAGCTATGGCTTTATGCAATATATTCAAATCCATACTAGGGCTGAGAACATGGAACATGGAACATGGCACAGCACACGATGCCCAAATATACTGTAGAATTTTAAGGCTTAATCATGGCTTAGTTCATGCAAGATGCTAAGACACAGGCAGGGTTTCTGCAACGTGATTAAAACATGAAATATTTTATTCCACTTTATCCTCTTCTAGGACTGGTAGGAAGCAACCAACCATAGAGTTATTCTGCCTTGCAGAACAGAAAAAGAAACTGATTTGCAGAGTTGCATCTATTCATTTCAATTGATGGACTCTGGAAATGGTCAAATGTTTACAATGGAAATGGATTTGGGAAAAAAAAAAGAGTCAGGAAGGGAAGAGGGAACAGGAACTCAGCCCCAAATTACTAAAGCTGAAATGACTTCTGAGAAAACCATCCAATAGTGCAAAAATTTCTCTCTGCCCTAAGACCAGGATGGCATCTGGCAAAATTGGAAGTTTGTGGTGGTTGTGGAATAAGGTGACTTTAAATCAGAAGATCCAGATCTTGAAGAATTAAGGGAATTTCAGCTGCTTTCTCTTTTGTAGTCAAAGTTCACTTTCTCAGATGTTCAAGGATCACAATAGGAGAAAATAATCTCCTCCTCCTCTTCTTCTTCTATTCCTCCCCCTCCCCCTCCTCCTCTTCTTCTCCTCCTCCTCCTCCTCCTCCTCCTCCTCCTCCTCCTCCTCCTCCTCCTCCTCCTCCTCCTCCTCCTCTTCTTCTTCTTCTTCTTCTTCTTCTTCTTCTTCTTCTTCTTCTTCTTCTTCTTCTTCTTCTTCTTCTTCTTCTTCTCTCCTCCTCCTCCTCCTCCTCCTCCTCCTCCTCCTCCTCCTCTACTCCTCCTCTTCTTCTTCTCCTCCTCCTCCTCCTCCTCCCCTCCTCCTCTTCTTCTTCTCCTCCTCCCCCTCCTCCTCTCCTCCCCCCCCCCTCCTCCTCCTCCACTCCTCCTCCTCCTCCTTTTTTGTTCTTTGCTTGGATACCAACCTCTCTTCCCTCCCCTCATTTCTCACAGCCTACATCATGGAAAATGCTTCCAGGCGCCAACAGTGTCCACTGGCCAGCCTCCATCCCACCGCAGATTCACTGATGCTCTTGCCAGAGGCTGGCTGACAACAGCACAGCATGTCTTTTCTGTCATCTCCTTCCTTGTGAGCTCATCTGGCACAAAGGCTCCGGCTGTTCCCCTCCCCATCTCCAGCCTCCCCAGGCTTAGAAAAACTTCAGGAATTCCTTGAAGGGAGCTTTTCAGTAAGATGCCTCCACGGTGTTCCTCTTGAAAGGGGAAGCAGGGTTATTCCTTGTCGTCCCTCTTTCAAATGGATTGGCCTTTTATTTTCTCTTTTTAATAAAGTCAGAAATAGTTATGGGAAAACATGAAAGGAATTCCTAATGCCAGCTGAATGTTAGAAAATGTCACAAACAAAGCAGGAATGTAGCTGTAATAAAAGTCCGGCCAATGTAGTTTTCTTTGGCAATATTTCAGAAGTAGTTTCACAAGAAGAGTTCTCCACTCCTCTACTCGTTGTAGAATACCTTATGCCACCAGACTTGAAATTCTAGACCTAGAAAACCTTGAATTACTCCGTCTTCGGTCTGATCTAAGTACGGTATATAAAATCATACATTGCAATGTCCTACCTGTCAATGAATACTCAGCTTCAGCCATAACAACACAAGAGCACACAATAGATACAAACTCAAGGTTAACCGCACCAAACTTGATTGCAGGAAATACGACTTTAGCAACAGAGTGGTCAATGTTTGGAATACTCTACCTGACTCTGTGGTTTCTTCCCCAAACCCCAAAAACTTTAACCTTAGACTGTCTACTATTGACCTCACCCCTTTCCTAAGAAGTCTGTAGGGGCGTGCATAAGCGCACCAATTGTGCCTACCATCCCTATCCTATTGTTTCTTTTTATTTTTCTTATATGTATCCATTTCATGTATTCATAACTATGTATATACTTATACTTATTATCTTGTAAGCAATTGACAAATCAAATAAATAAAATAAAATAAAATAAATTGTTGGCATTTTCTTTTTCCAACTTCTCAGCCTAGTTCAGGGGTCTCCAACCTTGGCAACTTTAAGACCTGTAGACTTCAACTCCCAGAATTCCTCAGCCAGCAAAACTCCCTTCAACTGGGAGTTGAAGTCCACAAGTCTTAAAGTTGCCAAGATTGGTGTCGTGTCCGCAAAAAGATGATCAGAGTCGGTGACTTTCATTCAAAGCTCTTTATTAACACTGGGAGAACCGAACCGGTGAAAGGCAAAAAGCCCGCGGCTTTTATACCTTTCGCAGCGGCGGCCGCGGCCAATGGCAGCGATTCAAGTCTCCCGCTCTTGGTTTGCACCAATCGCGGGAGACTTCAATCGGGCCAATCAGCGCGGCTCGCCTGGCCAATCAGAAATCCCCGCGCCTTAGCCAATCAAGGCTCGGGGATTTCGAGTATACCAATTCAAGACATAACACCTGGAGACCCCTGGACTAGTCTACAACTTTGAGACTTCCAAGGGGTCACTCATCCAGGTAATAACCAAAGCAGGGAACTGCCAGTTCCAATGACAATTGACTGGGTTAGTCAGGGGTGGGCTTCAAACATTTTAGCAACGGTTTCTCGGCCTGGTTGCTGGGAGGGCGTGGCCATGGTGGGTGTGGCCTAGTTAGCATTCTTCAGGCCTCCGGGAGGGTGAAAACAGCCTCCCCTGGGCACCGGAGGCTCTCTGGAAGCCAGAAACAGGCCCATTTCCAGCCTTCCTGAATTTCTGGGAGGGCCGTTTTTCACCTTCCCAGAGCCTCTGCATATGCCCTGCACTTACCTGCCATGTAAGTGCAAAACAGGCCATGTTGGGGACTCCTGGGAGGGGCAGGGTGAGCAGGGCCAGTCAGGAGTGGATTTGGGGGTTCTCTGAACTGCACAGAATCTTAGCTAGGAGCTCTCCCTAACCCCTGCGAACCCCCAGCAGCCCACCCCTGGGGTTAGCTTTTCCAAATGAGACATATTGAAGCAGTTGGTTAATTGTCAGGTTGCCAACATCCCCAGTTGGATATATTGAAGAAAGCGAGTTGATCAGGTTGTTGAGTTTCTGTAGTGGGTTAGTGTTGACTTGAATACGGGTTTTTGTCCTCCAGTAATTCTTTGGCTTTTGAATGTGTTTGGCCTTTGTCTCTGGGAAGATGGGTGGTGGTTTTGTCCTTCTTAAATTTTTGAGGGCTGCTCTGCTCTGTGCTTTGAGTTGGTCCTGATTCTGGATTCTTCTGGTCTGTGGCACAATTGTCGGCCATATGTCACCTGTCCTTTATTTCCTGCTTTTTCAACCTCAGCTGCTTGGCATGGCACAGCTGAGGTTGAAAAAGCAGAAAAAAAGTGGTTTTTCAAATGCTGCGCACCTGCGTGCAGCACTTTCAGCTGTCTGGGCGGCAAAGCTTAAGGTTTGTGTACGCACGCGTGCAAAACACGCATGCCTGCACAAAACATACTCACCAAACCGGAAGTAACACCGGCAGGGATGGGATTCAAATGTATAACAACCAGTTCTGGGGGTGTGACTTAGGTGGTGAGAGTGTCTTGGTGGTCATGTGATTGGGTGGGCGTGGCCAACTCAATATCACTCACATAGAGGCACGCATCTCCTCGCCTGGCCTCTTGTGACTGTGGGGATGCTGCAACAGACGTAAGTGTGGAAAATGGTCATAAGTCAGTTTTTTCAGTGCCATTGTAACTTGGAATGGTCACTCCACCCAAGCAAAGTATCAGCAAAGGAGGGAAAACAAACTCCAGAGAAGTTCCAGAGACAGGAAGTCTAGTCCTGCCAAGAATGTAATAAGGGTTAACGGAGAGGCAGTTTCTGCAAGCAACACCAGAATGTTTCCTTCCTGCCTTCCTTACAGGATTAGGCCAGTAATTTCTTCTAACAACCGGTTCTCCCAACTGCTTAGAATGTTAACAGCCAGTTCTAGTGAATAGGTGCAAACTGGTAGAATCCCACCCCTGAACACCGGTTGAATCCCACTCCGACATACACATACACATAGCTTACTTCTAGGATATTTTTCCCAGGCCCATTAGTAATAAAAGACCTATGGGGTGGAAGTCAGGGAAGAATCTGTGGTTATTATATTAATTAGAGGCACCCAAGCATCCAAAACCACCTTAGGGAAAATATCTTGAGAATCTCATATAGAGACACCCTAGATGCCTATTTTTAGGCACTGCACGTGATGCCCTAAACACTGAAGATGCATTATGCAGGATATATGGCTAATCCATCAACTGTCCAGAAGCTTCATCATCTTCCCTGTTTGATGTTGCCTCAGAGTCAGACGTGAGAAGAACTGACAATGCCTCTGAAAATGTCAGAATGATGACATAACCCTTAGCCTACCCTTCTTTTATATTTGTGCAGATTAACCAAATATGGATCACTTATGGAAAAGCCACATGTGTTAGGAGCGGGGAGACCTCACATGGATAGTAGGCCACAGATTTGCACAGATGGGACCTCAATGCAGTATTTTGCAGCTCTGCTTCGAACATGACAGATCTAATAGAGAATACAGAGTTGGAAGGGACCTTGGAGGGCTACTCACCCAAACAGAAGGCCCTATACCAGGGGTATCAACAGTGGTGGGATTCAAATTTTTTTACTACTGGTTCTGTGGGTGTGGCTTAGTGGGTGTGGCTTGGATGGTATGGTAGGGGAAGGATACTGCAAAATCTCCATTCCCTCCTCACCCTACTAACCTGCTTTCTAGCTCCATTCTCCTGTGCAGGGCAACCAAAAAAGAGCCAACCAATCAGCTGGGACTCGGGAGGCAGAGAATAGACGGGGGCGGGGCCAGTCAGAGGCGGGATTTGCCAGTTCTCCAAACTACTCAAAATTTCTGCTACCGATTCTCCAGAACCGGTCAGAACCTGCTGAATATCACTCTGGGTATCAAACTCAATTTCATTGAGAGCTGCATCAGGGTTGTATTTGTCCTCGGGGTTGGGAGGGGCATGAGTAGGGTGAGCATGACCACTTCACATCACTCTTGTCACATCTTTTGTGGCCCAAGTGCTCTCCCAGCAAAAACGGGCTCCCGAGCTGCATTTCCAGCTGCGATGACCTCCTGCAACCCTCTGCCAGTGAAAACGGAGCCCAGAAGGGCCACAGACAGCTCTCCCGAGCTCTGTTTTCAGCTGCAATGGCCTCCTGCAACCCTTTGCTAGAGAAAATGGAGCTCCATTTTTGCTGGCAGAGGCACTGCAGGCTGGTCCTTTGATGTTTTCAAGGCAGCCCCGTGGGCCAGATCTAAGCAGATCTTGAGTTTGACACCCCTGCCCATTCTGGACAAGTGGCTGTCCCATCTCTTCTTAAAAACATCCAGTGATGGAGCACCCACACAACGCAGGTTTCTCTATGGTCCCATAAAGAATCCTTCCTGTGTTTGCCCTAACGTAGAAATTTCAACTTGCAGGGTTTAGACAGGGGTGTCAAACTCACAGGCCATGGGCCAGATGTGTCATATGCTGGCCCTGCCCCCGCCTGGTTTAGCAAAGGAGAAAAAATGTCTCCAATACATCACGTGATGCTGCTGTGATGACACGGGTTTGACACCCCTGGTCTAGGTGAAGAGCCTTCTCTGTTGTGGCCTCTGCCCTTTGAAATATCTTGCCTCCTGAGGTGAGATCCTCTTCTAGTCTTCCAGAAGGGCCTTAAAATCTGGCTCTGCCAGTTGGTTTGGGGACTCAATGTAGACCCGCTATGCTAGAGGTGGTTGATTGAATGAAAGACAAAATCCACCCCTTTACTGCCTGTGCTCTTGGTTTAAACCATTTATTAATTGTTACTCGGGAGTGGGATTCAGCCAGTTCAGACCGGTTTGGGCAAACCTGATGTTAAATTTGCATCTGGTTCACTGAACCAGTACTTGAACCAACTGGATAGCCCCACCCACACCTCCCCTCCCCTCTCAGGAGTCTCTAGATGGCCCATTTTCGATGCAAGCAAGTGCAGGGTCCACACAGAGGCTCTGGTAAGGGGGAAAACAGGCCTTTTGGGAGTAAGAAATGGGCCAGTTTCAGGCTTCTGGAGGGCCTCCAGAGCCCAGAGGAGGCTGTTTTCGCCCTCCCCGAAGCCTGAGGGAAGCCTCTGGACCCTTGGGAAAGCGAAAAATCTCCCTCCCGGAAGTCCCAGCAACTGAACAGTGAACTGGTTGCTAGGATTTTGGAATCCTTCCCTGTTGTTACTCATCTTAATATTAATCCTATTAATGAATTTCTGTTCGTACTTTTATGCTATTATAAACTGCCCACTTGGGACAGTGAGATAGGCAGCATATAATTTAAATATAAATAATAAACACACATATAAATAAACAAACGTGATCCCCAGCCTACGACTAGAGATCATTCTGGCATTCTGTTTCATTGCATTATCGTTGCCTGAGTTCACGGAGTAGGCTAGAATAATTGGGATTGTGTTGTTTGTGATTAAGTGTATTGTGGAAAACACAGCTGTTATTTTACCACATTGTGTGAACCAGGCTTTCACACTGATCCACAGTAGGGATTTTATTATCCTTGGAGGTGGTTTGTTATTGGAACACAGCGACTGTGTTTTCTTAATCTGGTTGAGAGCTTAAACCCAATCTCTTTGCATTGAGTTAAGAGCAATAGCACTTAGACTTATATACCTCTTTACAGTGCTTTACAACCCTCTCTAAGCAGTTTTACAGAGTCAGCATATCTGGGTCCTCATTTTACCCACCTCGGAAGAATGGAAGGCTGAGTCAGCCTTGAGCCTGGTGGGATTTTGTAGGAATCTGTCCACCATTTAGTTGGGTTGGCAATATATAAACCAACAATGGATCTTTGTGGCTTTAAGACAAAATCACTGTATTGATTTATACTATATTCCAATTGGTTGATTATATTGCAAATTACCATAAGAGGGAGCTAGAGATCATAGCTTGCTCTCTCTGACATTCCGTCTCTCTGACATTCTATTTCTATCTAAAATTCTCTGTTGTATTTATGCTGTGGTTATACTTTGATATTTTTGTTTACTGTAAATGACAAAGGCAACCGGTAAGAAAACTTTGTAATTGGATATTCTTTGGACTGTTAAACGTATATGACCTGGACCGTTTATTGGACTGTGCTATTTCTTAAAGTAAACTTTAACTCAATTTAGTGTATCTGTGTGTGGCTGAATAATTATTCATAACTACTCTCATAAACATTTCCATGTGCATATCCTTATTACTCAAGGGTTATTCTGTACATATCATAACAGATTTGAACTGCCAAATTGCAGGCATCCGATAGTCAGCAGAAGTAGCCTGCAGTACCACACTCTAACAACTGCTTCACCGAGGCTCCGAGGTTAAACCCCATCTCTCTCTCTGTGTATATGTGTGTGTGTGTGTATGTGTTATGTAGCTTCCTTGGGTTGAGATTCTCAACAGTTGGATGGACGGTGATGACAGAGTTATTATTAACCTGTATCCACCTTTCTCCAAAGGGCATTGAAGACATCACCCTCCCACCTGTGGCCGTACAACAACAACAGATGAAAATAGAAATGTCAAGGACTATGCAGAGATCCCTCAGGGAAACAGGAAGCAGAATGGATATTATAAGCATATATATCTGTTAAGCCTGGGTTCCCCAACCAGGGTTAGGGAGACAAGCTAAACAGAATGTGCAGCGTTAGTCAGATAGGCACACAGATAAATGAGTGAGCTAAGCTTGTATGTTTATTAACATACAGTAAAAATAACAGATACGCTTGTGCTATCAAAAATATAGTTTATTCCATTATGAGTTCATAGCATAGTCAAAATAACAGTCCAATAGTCATGTATCATTTAGTCAGTCCATTCAGGGATATTCAGTTAGCAAAGTCCGTGCAGAATATCCTTTGTCAGTTCACTTACAAATCAGTCCTTTGTTTTCTCTCCCGTTCGAGCAATGCAGTCTTGATTCCAAGCAGTAATCAGGGATCATCAAAGCCAGAGAGAGCAAGCTGCAGTCTTGCTTCTTTTTAAAGTGCTTTCACAACCACTCCCTTAATTACTATCCCACAGTTAAAGTTGCAGACACTTTAACATACAAACTATGATTACATATTTATTATTTTCCCTAAACCAGTTAGGGTAAACAATGTTATCCCTAACATTCTCCCCTTTTAGGTTAAATAATAATATAACTATTTACATCTTTAAATCATATTTGTTACAACTCTCTTTAAACTTGATTACTCCTTGAGCTTTTGTAAATTGGTCTGCAATGTTTTCTTCCGTCATGCAGTATTCCAATTTAATTAGCCCATTCTTTACAGATTCTCTAACATTTAAGTATCTTAAATCAGTATGCTTTGATCTAGTTTGTACAGCAATACTAGTAGCTAACTGTATAGCTGCTTGGTTATCCTCGTACACAATAATGGAATCTTTTACAGTTATACCCATGTCCAAAAACAACTGTTTGTACAAAATCAAATCAGTGCATAGTAATGACAGACATGAAAATTCCGCTTCCATCGTGGACAAACTGATATGCTGTTGTCTGATTGACCTCCATCCTATTAATGTCTTACCAAATAATATAGCCATCCCAGATGTTGATTTTCTTGTGTTTATATCAGTTGCAAAACTTGCATCTGCATAGGCACTAAGACTCAAATCACCCTTTGGTTCTATATACAATGCATGGTTCATTGTTCCTTTAAGATATCTTAAAATTCTCTTTAATGATTGCCAATGACATTGATGTGGATCTGAATTAAAACGTGCCAGCTGATTAACACTATAAGCTATATCAGGCCTAGACAAATTGCTTATATAAGATAAGCTGCCAATCAAAGATTGATATATTGACTTATCAAATTTGGGACTTTGATCATTAGTTTGGCAAACTTCCTGACTCATTGGAGTCTTTGCCGGTTTACAAAGTTCCATTTTATATGTTTTAATTAATTGGCAAATTTTATCTTCTTGAGATATCTTAAAACCATTTTTTGTTTTGTTAATTGTCAATCCTAGATACTTTTTAATTTCACCTAAATGCTTTAATTTTATCTTTTTGGCTAATAATGATATAATCTCATTAGCTTCATTATTAGTCTTAGTTATCAAAGCAATATCATCTGTAAATAATAACAATAATGACACCGTTCCATTATTTTCTCTTTTAAACACACATGGATCTGCTAAACCAGATTTAAAACCTATATTGTTTAACTCTTTCACAATATATTGGTTCCACTCAAACCCAGATTGTTTCAACCCGTAAAGACTCTTTTTGAGTTTCCAACAATCATTACTATTTACTTTATTGTCTTTTATACCTACTGGTTTTCTTAAATATATAGTGTGCTGCAATGGTGCATGCAGATAGGCAGTTTCTACATCTAAATGGTTAATGACATAGTTTTTCTTAGCTGCCCACACTAATGCTGCTCTTAAAGATGTTGCTTTAAGACTTGGTGCAAAAACTTCATCGTAATCAGATGCAGTTTGATTAAATCCTTGAGCTACTAACCTAGCTTTATGGGTAACAGTCCCATCATTTCCAGTTTTTACTTTAAATATCCATTTGCACCCAATGGATTTTTCTCCTGGAGGTAATTTAGCATCTTCATAAACTTTCATTACCTTTAATGAATTTAGTTCTTTTTCCATTGCCTTTTGCCAATTCTCCTGATCCTTAGCAGGATACATCCTAAGTTCATCTACACTAGTTGGAACTTTAGTTACTTGGCAAACTATACTTGCTTGATACCTATCAGGTGGTCTAGTTACACGTGTAGTACGTCTAGGTATTACAGGACTTACAGGTGGACTTTCATTTATTAACTCTTCTTGATTATCTAACTCTTCCTGATCAACTGTTTCCTCTTGTTCTGGTCCTATTTGCTCTTCATGGACTTCTTCTTTAATTGGACTCTTCTTATAACTAGTCTGATCTTTCTGCCTTTTGTAGGGTTCAGTAATTACTTCATTATTTAAATCTTGCTCTAATCTATTCCATCCTACATGTTCTAGGAATTTTGCACGAGCACTGGTGTAAACTCTAGATGTACCTGGTTCCCAGAATCTATAAGATCTATGATTAGATGTATATCCTACAAAATATAATCTTTTAGCTCTATGCTGTCCTTTGTGTCTAAGTTGTGTAGGGATATGCACCCATGCTGGTGCTCCAAATGTGTGCATGTAATTTAAATCAGGTTTTGTACCATGCCACAATGTGAATGGTAATTCACCTGTTGTTGAATTAACAACATTATTTAATATATGATTACCACACATTATTGCTTCTCCCCACAAATTGTCAGGTAATCCTGAATCAGACATCATAGTTCGTGTCATTGATTGTAATGTTTGGCCTCTTCTCTCTATAAAGGCATTATGTTGTGGCCTATATGGTGCAGACTTTTTATGTTGAATACCTAACATTCTTAGTCTGTTCTGGAATTTATTATTTGTAAATTCTGTACCATTATCTGTTATAAGAGTTACTAATTTCTTTTTAGTTTTCCTTTCAGCAAATTTTATCCAATTAAAGAGATTTTGATATGTTTCAGTTTTGCTCTTCATTAAATAGCAAAACCCATATCTAGAATAGTGGTCCATTATGCTTAGTATGTAACAAGCTCCTCCTACATTTGGTTTTTTTGGACCTATTAAATCTGCAAATACTACCTCTAAAGGCTCTTTAGTAGTAAATCCATCAACTCTATTAGCCGGTGTGACCCTGGCTTTGCTTTGATTGCAAGCATTACATTGCAAATACTTATTACAAGGTTTCAAACATATTCCCTTAGATAATTCAACAGTTCTCTTAAGCATTTTAAAATTTAAATGCCCTAGCCTTTGATGTAACAAGCGAATACATTCATCATGAGGTTTCTTATTTTCATAAACTGTGTTAGCCACTTTTAAACCATCATCATTTAACACATATAATTCACCTCTTAAAGATGCAGTAATTTTCTTATCTTGTTTTTCAATTATGCAGTTATCTCCTTTAAATGTAACTACATATCCTAGTTTTACCAAAATTCTAACTGAAATTAAATTAAACTTAAGTTGTGGTACATATAACATTTTTACATTCTCTTTTATAAAAGAACAATATGCTATACCTTGACCTTTAGCTTTCAGTTTCCAGCCATTGGCTAACGATATCTGCTGTGTACTCTTGGACATTTTAATAAAATTTCTGTTATCATTTGTTATACAGTGGGATGCTCCACTGTCAACCATCCATAAATTAATTTTTACAGCTCCGTTAGTGTACATGGCTAACTCTAAATTTTTATTTATCTTTTGATGACTTTTAGTATTCTGGCCAGTGTTCTGGTGCTTTGCCTTTTTACAAAATCTTGCCAAATGTCCTCTTCCTCCACAATTAAAATACTTTTTAATTGCATATGCAGTAGGAGATTCATTATCTTCTTTTTGAGGTTGTTCCCTCCTTAATTCATTTCTTTCAAGCCTTCTTCTGGCCTCTTCAATCAATCTGCCAGTTATATCAGTTAAAGTTAGGCTTTCCTTTGGCAATATTTCAAGGGAAGTTACGTAGTTGTCATAACTTTCATCAAGGGAAGATAGAATTATGTAGACTTGGTGTTGTTCAGAGAAAATAAGCTCTTTCTCGTGCAGTTCTTGAAAAATGCTTTGCATAGTTTTCAAATGACTCAGCATATCACCATTCGTCTGGAGATGCGTACTGAAAAGCTTCCGTGTTAGATTTATGTGTGCACCAACATTATCTCGAACATAAATCCTCTTCAGCTTCTGCCAACACCCAACAGCCGTTTTCTCTCCGTGGATATAAACAAGCTGTTGGTCAGTTAAGGTTAAAGCAATTATGCAAATAGCTTGTTGATTTTTATGCATAAATTCTTCTATCTTTAGTCTGTCTTCATCATCCTCTGGATCCCATTCTTCTACGTTTGGTGGATTTTCAATTATGTTCCACAGACCTTCTCTTCGTAGAAGCAGACTACATTTCATAGACCATGATACATAGTTTGTTCCATTAAACTTGGATATAAGGGACAAACTTTGTAGATTGACTTGTGCCATGTTTTCTTATATGGATATAAAACTATAATTAATAAAACACAGCTGTCTGTTTACTGTAATGTATAACAACACAAACTCTCACTTTTTACATAAATCTGTTTTATCCTAGTTAAACTGACTTTGCAGCCTCTGGGCCCATAACCAGTGTTAAGCCTGGGTTCCCCAACCAGGGTTAGGGAGACAATCTAAACAGAATGTGCAGCGTTAGTCAGATAGGCACACAGATAAATGAGTGAGCTAAGCTTGTATGTTTATTAACATACAGTAAAAATAACAGATACGCTTGTGCTATCAAAAATATAGTTTATTCCATTATGAGTTCATAGCATAGTCAAAATAACAGTCCAATAGTCATGTATCATTTAGTCAGTCCATTCAGGGATATTCAGTTAGCAAAGTCCGTGTAGAATATCCTATGTCAGTTCACTTACAAATCAGTCCTTTGTTTTCTCTCCCGTTCGAGCAATGCAGTCTTGATTCCAAGCAGTAATCAGGGATCATCAAAGCCAGAGAGAGCAAGCTGCAGTCTTGCTTCTTTTTAAAGTGCTTTCACAACCACTCCCTAAATTACTATCCCACAGTTAAAGTTGCAGACGCTTTAACATACAAACTATGATTACATATTTATTATTTTCCCTAAACCAGTTAGGGTAAACAATGTTATCCCTAACAATATCAATACAAATAGGCCAGTGGTGGGATTCAAAAAGTTTTACCACCAGTTCGTAGGGCATGGCTTGGTGGGCGCGTTTTGCATGCGTGCACACACTTTGTGTGTGCGTGTGTCATACATGCACTTTGTGCAGGCACAGAGGCATTCCAACTCACCTCCTGCAAGCCTGGACCACTGAAGTAGGCCTCAACCTGAGACTATAATGAGCCCAAAATTTCCATCGTTAAGCAAGGCAGTTATTGGGTGAGTTTTGCCCCATTTTACAACTTTTTTTTTTTGCCATAATTCTTAAGTGAATCACTGCAGTTATTAAGTGGGTAACTTGGTTGTTAAGTGAATCTTCCTCGCTGACTTTGCTCATTAGAAGGTCTGTAAAAGGGGATCCCATGACTCCAGGACACTGCAACCATCATAAATGTGAATCAGATGACATGTGTCTGGATTTTCATGGAGATGTTGCAACAATTGTAAGTGTGAGAAATGGTCATAAGTCTCTTTTTTGTGCTGTTGTAACTCTGAACAGTTACTAAACAAATGATTGTAAATTGAGGGTTTCCTGTAGAAATAGCAACCTTGTAGGCCATCTAGTCCAACTACAAGCAGGAGACATTATACCATTTCTTTTTTTTAACATATGTTTTATTAATACAATTTCCTTTTATATCACATAAAAAATTCCGTATCAATCTGGACAGCGTGTTGTCTGGATACAGATAGTTTTAAGTAGATATACAATGTTAATCAACATAAATAATAACAGTAAGCATTACAAACATATCAGTAATAATTCCAAAACAGCAATTCAATTATTTTATCCATGTTACAAAATTTTCAGTGCAAAAGTTTTCATTATCTTTTAGAACAGGGCATTCCAATCTCTGATTCTATTAGTTAATGATTGATAAAACAAGTCCCATGTCAAGAAACCTATACAATTTCTAACAAATGGCAGTCCAATCTCTTCTTGAAAGTCTCAAGTGATGATGTTCCCACAACTTCCAAAGGCAACTTCTGTTCCATTGGTTGATGGTTCTCACCGTCAGAAAGTTTCTCCTTATTTCCAGGTTGAATCTCTCCTTGTTCGGTTTCCATGCATTATTCCTTGTCTGGCCTCCAGGGGCTTTAGAAAATAGCTTGACCCCTTCCTCTCTGTGGCAGCCCTTCAAATATTGGAAGACTGCTATCCCGTCACCCCTGGACCTTCTCTTCACTAGACTAGCCAAGCCCAGTTCCTGCAACTGTTCTTTGTAAGTTTTAGTCTCCTATCTTCTTAAACTATACATTATATTCCTTTGGAGCAATCTCTCCCAATGCTTATCTGCAACGTTTTTCAGAATTGTGGCACAACTCCACCCATTGAAAACAACTTACCTTTTGATTGTTTTTCATTCCGTGTCTGCAAGAAACCCATCGCTTTCTCTCTTTGATGGCAAGTTGACAAAATCTGATCCTGCTTGGTTGGACCAACTCTGCCTGGCGACTGTCTTAAATTGAGTGATTTCTCTTCTCCAGAGCCAGCTATGTTGTCTTAATTGGGCACTGCAATACAACTGCAGAGCTCCTAGAGTAGCAAAAGCTCGACAGTCTTTTATTAATTGAGCTATTTCATTTAGCTTTCAAGTGTTATTGAATACAATTGTGCTGAAAAGTCTGCCCAATTTATGGCTGATTCAGTCACCCTAGTCAGCAAATTAATTTTAATGCAGATGAATGGGCTTCCTCTGCTATGGATATGGCTGCCAGATTTAAGATACAAGCGGTGGTGTGGTGTGAATCAGGCCATTGCAGTAAGCCATGCTATGTCATCACAGCAAATTCTGATTTGTTAGCTGGATTCCATGTTTACAAGTATGTGCTCAGAATCCCAACACACTCTTTTTCTTTTCAAATGGGAGCAAATAAAATTGTGACCAAAATTGAACTGGATTGTTTTTTTTTCCTTGAGGAGGAAGAAGAGGTGTCACTTCTCATCCAAGAAGCTTTATCGGTTCAGTTCAATTAAGTTCGATCAGTTCATCCAAGCTGATGAAGCTTCTTGGAGGAGAAGCAAAATGTCATCTCCTCTTCCTCCTCCTCCTCTTCTTTTTTCCTTCTTCTTTCTCCTCTTTTTTCTCCTCCTCCCCCCCTCCTTCTCCTTCTCCTTCTTAAAAAATAGTCCAGTCACCTTTTGTAAAAAACACCTTTGAGACAACTATGACCTGGATGACTGAGAGTCTCCATAGGCAATCAAAATTGAACATTTTCTCTGGAGCAAAGGCTGTGTAACAAGAAAAAAAAAGGCAGACAATGAGTAAAGGAGGCCTTCCCCTCAATTCAAACATCCTTGTTATTCTGGTTCTTTCTTTCAGTTCCAGCCCCTACCCCTAGCCACCACTTTGGAGGTGTGCCCAAATCCTTCAGGCAAGGCAACCTCCAAAGGAAACGTGGAACTTCCGGTTTGCAAGGCTTCGGCAGCGGCAGGGATTCACGATACTGAGCGATCCTTGCTGCGTTCGCTGCCAAGGTTCCCCCGATCCACTTGGATTTGGGGGATATAGCTGCCCTGTTGAGGCAGCTGAAGACAGGGGGGATCCGGATAGGGGTTTGGGGGTGTCGCAGACCCCCTCCCCACCAGGCAAAACCCTCTTTTCCCAAGGCGGAGGAGCGGCGGTCAGTAATGGCTGCCACGAAGAAACCTGCAGCCGGACAAGATTGTGCAGGGGGAAGAAAATTGGAAGAGCTGTGAAAGTGGTTTTTGACTGGGACAAAGCAAGAGAAAGTACCCTGGAATTTTGAAAGTTGCTAAAAATACATTGTTTCCAGAGAGAGTTGCAAGCGGTGAATGGAATCCTAAAAGGGAAAGCTTTTTTTTCTTTTCACTCTCCTTCCTAACGTGACAGCGGATGGAACCATAAGAGAAATTGGAAAACCTGCATTGGAGGTAATTGAATGCTGAAGGGATAAGGATTTCTGAAAAAAAAGAAAGAAAGAATCTTTTGGCTGTGAGTGGGAAGGGAGAGGGAAAAAAATTGGAGCAAAATTTGAAAATAAAAAAACAAACAAAGGAAACGTGGACCTATATGGCAGCAGTTTTGAGTTGCTTGTACAGTTTGAAATTCCCCAATTGCCCTGTCCAGCACTTTGAGTTGGCTAATGAGCTGCATATGTGAAGTCTTAATAAATGGCTTTATTAATTCATGTTACTCGCTGCCTAATTCCCTGGCAGGATCAATGGATTCTCTTTGCAAACGCTGGTGGGTGGTGGAAGACCAACACTCTTGGTGTTCACCTTGAATAGGGTTATAGAAACACACTGAGGGCATCTCGGAGAATGAGGTTTCCAGATGGATTGATGCAGATTTGCCATCTGGAATGGAGGTAGAAATAAAATAATCCAGATTTTTTTCCCCCTGGAACTATTTGAAAGGGTTCATCAGTTGCATGGTGAGCAATTAGGCATAACAGGTAGGAGCCCTCTTATGCACAATCTCTAAAATCTCCATGTTGCGTAAAGAATCATGACTAAAGCCTTCCAGGAGGTCTTTGACAACTATTGTTACTGACAAGGATCGCATTGCACATCACATTGAATGAAAGGTTTGCTTTGTTTTTGGGCTGTGGAATAAGCCGAGTTCAGTGAAGTTCCACGAAATGGTAATCATGGTTGATAAGCTGCAATGGCTGTGTTTGGGTAAGGGTGGCAGAACATGATGGTGGAATCAAAAGAGGAATCAGACTAGAATCTCTACATAGCCAAAAATGGACCAAGCCCAGATCCTCTTGAATTCCATAGCACCAAAATAGCGCTAACAGTTGAGTAGATTTATGTGCATAGGCAAAAGTAATAATAAATAACTTTAATTGGAACTTCATGCATGGTCCTAATCTTTCAGACCTGACACTGTGCAACATATTAAACCAAAACTGACTAAGCCACATATAGTAATGGACTAATGTGATGTGTGATTTCTGGCAATATATGTGAAATAAAGTCTACTCTGAATCAAGCTTGATTCCCAGTGAATTAATGGACCCAGTCTTGTAATTTTCTTGGTAAAAACATAAAAATGATTTACCAATGCCTCCTTTTCCAGGCAGTAGGTAACAAAATACCATAATGTATCTGTACCTACAAAGATCAGAGTCAAGCAAGTTGTGGTACTCCCTGTGACACTCAATGGAAGTGAAATTTGGACTTCAAAGAAGCAGAATAGAATGAGGATTGATGCCTTTGAACTATGAAGTTGGAGGAGTTTCATAGAACATAGATTAAGAGTTGGAAGGGACTTCAGATGTCTTCTAGTCCAACTCTATGCTTGAGTAGGAGACCCCCTATTAATGGTTGTCCAGCTTCTTTTTGAAAGCCTTCAGTGATGGAACAGCCAGATCTTCTGAAAGCAAGGTATTCCATTGGTTAATTGCTCTCCCTGTTAGGGAATTTCTCCTTAGTTCTAGGTTACTTCTCTCCTTGCTTAGTTTCCACCCATTGTTCCTTGTCTGGCTTGTTGGTGCTTTGGAAAACAGTTTGACTCCCTCGTCTTTGTAGGAGCCCTCAAATATTGGAACACAGTTATCATGTTCCCCTCAGTCCTTCTTTGCACGCGACTAGACATACCCAATTCCTGTAACCATTTTCATACGTTTTAGCCTCCAGCCCCTAATCATTTTCATTCCCATGAACACCATGCTTAGAACAGCCAAGAAAACAATGGGATGGTTCACTGAACAAATTAATCCATGGTTCTCACTCAAAGCACAAACAATCAGGCTCAAATTACCCCAGTTTAGACCTATTATGTCAAGACCTGAATCTCTGGAGAAAACTGTAATTCTGAGAAAGGTGGAAGAAAACATGATGATTATCAGAAGCAAGGGTGGAGGAAACTGGCTATGATGGTGATGAGTGCACCATTGGAGGCTTGAAAGAACAGGTTCAGAGGTGTATCCATGCAGAGGAAAATCTATCTTTGAGTTCTCTAGGAGTTGAAAATGACCTGATAGTGCATAATCAATCAAGAGAGCAACTTCCTATTCCGCCATTTTATACCTGGATGGAAGGCTCTCCAGCTGCGGATGGATCAGAGATCAAGTGATGGGATGAGAACCACAATCTTTGCTTAAATGAATCGTACAGAATCCAATGGAGACTGGAGCATAAAAAGCCAGCATGCTGCCAATTGCCAAGCAAAAGAGAAAGGGAAAACTGATTAGACTGGAGCAAAAGTGGGTCAAGGCAAGATTTACAGGTAAGCATTATGTACAAAGAATACCAAATTACAATGGGGGGGGGGAGGGAAGAGCGATCCAAACAAAGTCAAAAGTCTGGCCTTTTTTGTAGCATTGTTTTCATTACTCATCTGTCTCTTATGGCAGATCAATACCACACGTACAAAATGTTCTACCTTGAAGCTTTGGGATTTCTAGCTAAAAGAGGGATCTACTGCTGGGGAAAACGCAGCCAAAATCCCTAGCAGGGAACCACAGCTCGTCATAAAAGATGTATAATTCCTCGGCAAGAGGGGATTTTATATACCTTCACTATAGGTGCTGCGGGTCTTTGCCAAGATATCTGGAGCTGGTAAGGCAGCCCAGAGCTGTAGAGAGCTTCCCATCTCCCCTGTCCAAATATTTGCATCTGCTTTGATGCAAATGTTGGAGAGGATTGAAAATGTAAGGTTTCACACTAGTGGTGATATTGTTTGTGCATAGCTCCAGAAAAAGAAGATGGAAGATTGAGCTACATGTTGCACCAGAAAACTCCATTTAACAGATTTAACAGATGAACACAGTTGGAAGGGACCTTGTAGGTCATCTAGTCCAACCCCATCCAAGCAGGAGACTCTATACCATTTCTGACAGATGACATTCCAGTCTCTTCTTGAAAGTTGCCAGTGTTGAAGCTGCCACAACCTCTGAAGGCAACTTGATCACCTTCCATCCATTATTCCTTGACTGGCCTTCGGGTGCCTTGGAAAATAGCTTGACCCCCTCCTCTCTGTGGCAGCCTCTCAAATATTGGAAAACTGCTATCACGTCTCCCCTGCTCCTTCTCTTCCCTAGACTAGCTATGCTCAGTTCCTGCAACCAGTCGTCATATGTTTTAGCTTCCTATATTCTTAACTATACCTTATATTCCTTTGAGGCAATCCCTCCCTGGGCTTACCTGCAATGCTTACCAATACATGGGATAAGATTGGGACAAGGTTTTGTGCTCCTTGGCAAAAGGCAAATATGGGTCTTGGATGGCACAAGAATGATATCAATAGAAGATAAGTTTATAGCTCAGGATTGAACTGTGGAGTCTTTGGTGCTCTCTGAACTTGTTGGGGTTTTCTTGCAGATGTTTCATTACCCAACTAGATAACATCATCAGTGTAAGTTTGGTAATGAAATGTCTGCAAGAAAACCACTGAGCTCAGAGAGCATCAAGGACCCCACAAGATGTAGACCTCATGTACCTCCCTTCTCCCAAAATCAGGTAGGTGGAGGAGCAAACTTTTGAATGTTGTAGAACACGAAAGAGTCTTCTGGGCGAATGAGATCTCTTTGGCTGTTTGCATCATGGAAAAGGATCCCACTTTCCCTGACATGGTTTCAATTATATAATAGGTTAAAAAAAAGTAGAAGAAAAAATGGGATATATTTATGTCAGCGTTGTGGTGTTGTGGAAAAAAACAGTAATGTGATTATGTGTGCTTTGCATTCTTAAGGGGAATATTTTACAACAAATGCAAACGTTTTGTCTAGGCTCCAGGCTATATTTTTACCTATTTTGATTTCAGGGTTTTTCTAAATAGTGTTTTAAATTTATAGTGATGATTCTGGCAAGGAATACGATTTTGAGCATGAAAGGACAAAGTCCTTTGCCAAATATCTACAAATGGAGGTGAATGTGTGCCTTGCTGTGTTTGTTGGACGCAAAATTATGTGCATAAATCCATGGGGCACATCTGCTTACCTTTCTTGTGCATATGTCAATCCCCTTTCTCTTGAATGCAATTAAGAAGGGCTAGAAACCTGTAATTATTTGAGATAATGTGGTTTTGGATTCAATTTATATCCATAATTGTATTTTTTCCCAAAATCTCAGATTCCATGAATTAGGTTTATCTTCCAGAGGCAAACAACTGAATTCAAATTCAATCAACTACAGCATACTCAACATGATTATAGCCAAGAATTATGCCAATTAACAATCAAAGCATCTGGAGAGCCACAGATGCTGCATCCTTCCTATAATCTAATACACTTTTATTTATGTATTTATTAGATTTTGATCCTGCCTTGATTAGTTTTAAGTAACTCAAGGCAGCAAATATTCCTAATGCCTCCTCCTATTCTCTCGGCAGCAACAACCCTGTGAGGTGGGTTGGGCTGAGAGAAAACTGGCCCAAAGTCACCCAGTTTGCTTTCATGGCTGAGGCGGGATTAGAACTCACAGCTTCCTGGTAATTAATCCAAAGTCACCCAGCAGACTTTCTTGCCTAAGGTGGGACTAGAATTCACAGTCTCCTGGTTTCTAGAACAGTACCTTAACTACTATGCCAAATTATATGGCAAGCTAATTTAGAGAATATATATACCACAAGCTGGGCATCTTCCAGAGATGAAATTTCAAATACCAGGATTTTTTTCAATGGCTATGTTGGTGATGGAATTTGGAAATTGAAATTCCAGATTTAATTTGGGCATAGCGATAGTCAACAAAACACAAAGAGCTGAGTTCGGATTTCTAAAATCTACCTATGGTTATATAATGGACTTTGGCCATCTATGCCTCTCTTAACACTTAATTTATATATTTGTAAAAAAATTGCAAACATCTCAAAATTCCAATCACCTTGTTACGTGATCTGTTTTCAAATCTTCTGGAGATGGTGAGAATTGACAGGTCCTTGGGTGTGTTCTTGCAAACGTTTCATTACCCAGTACAAGCACTGATGATGTTACCTAGTTGGGTAATGAAATGTCTGCAAGAAAATCACCAAACTCAGAGATCACCAAAGATTCCTTATTTCAACCCTCAGCTACGAATATTCTCTTTTATCAAACAATGAGAATTGTAGGATTCAGCATACAACAATGACCTGGATAAAGCGCTCAGCTGTTTATAATTTGGGCAAAAAAAAGAATCAATAGACAAAATTGCTCAGAGCTTCTCGATGTACTTACTTCAGTAAAAACAAAACATTTAAAAATTTATAATTAGCATTCTGTTCCATAACCAAAATTTAGCGATCGAACAAGCAATAGGTAAGTGGAAAACTTCCCTGATTTATTTGAAGATAATAATATTACTGCAGTAGTAAAGGAAATTATAATGATGGGGAGAGAAAAAACAACAACAACTCAAATCTGTTTCTTTTCCCTGTGCTACTTACATAATGCTCTCATCTAAATTTTATAAGGGAAATATAAAATTGCCTGTGCGCTTTTTTAAAAAAAGCTTCACCATCAAATTGATAATATTGAACTTTGCAATGTTTTGATCCAAAGCCAAGTTTCTTCTCTTATTGGAAATGTAAATTATCTAACATCAGTTCCTTGGGAATTTACAGTCCTGTACTGCTTTAAACAGACCTATAATTAAAGAGGGTGAGCGGGGGAATGTACAATTTACCGACTGGCAATTCCTACCTTTCTTGTTCATTTCCCAGTCTAAATTATTGCATTGTTGTGAAATGTTTGCAAGCATTCTGTGTAGAGGGTGAAATTAAGAATAATTACCATAATCAGGGTATTGGCAAAATCACTAGAGACAATACAATTAATTGAAACAAATATCTTAACTGTAGCTTTCTGAACAACCCTGCCTCCAAAGTCTGTTGATTAAACCCTTAACTATAATTAATTTTAGAGAAATCTAAGATTAAAGATGGGTCTGTTCTTCCCACCATTGAGATTGTAGGTCCCAGCAAATCAAACAGAACTCTGCATGATAAGGAAGACTCAGAATATTACAGAGTTTGGGAAAACTGGTACCAATGCATAGATAATAGGAATAAGAAATGTATAGATCAGAAGAGGTTATAAATATATATATGTATATGAATAATTAGAAATGTATGTATATGTATGCATATAACCAAGATCTTTTAGTACTGTCAAAGAAGATTGAGATTTGTAAAAATGTCATGGAATCTGATTCCGAGGAAGAGGTGGAACAGCTGACAGGGAGTGAGAGTATGGCTCCGGTGCCTGTGGAGGAAACTGGTGAAGGGCACAGTTCGGCTGGACATTCAGAGGAAGACCCAGGGCCGCCACCACCCCTTCATCCTAGGGCATGCAGGCAGGAACGGAGAAGGGAACAGTGTGAGTTACATGGTTTATGGGGGAGAAATGGGCCCTGATCCCCTTCATTAGCTGCAGCTAGGAAAATTGTTTAAAAAGGCAAACTACGTATAGCAAAGTTGCTGGAAGTAAAGTGTGCATTATCTCTGTTTGTTGAGGCTTATCTGGGTTCTGGTGTCCTACTAACTGTGTGTGTTTTATTATCTTTTGGAAGTCTGCAATTCCTTATCCTTTTATTTATTAATTTTATTTATTAATTTATTTTTATTTGTCAATTGCTTACAAGATAATAGGTATAAGTAAAAACATAGTTATGAATACATGGATACATATAAGAAAAATAGAAAAAATATAAAAGAAACAATAGGACAAGGACGGTAGGCACATTGGTGCACTTATGCACACCCCCTACAGACCTCTTAGGAAAGGGGTGAGGTCAATAGTAGACAGTCTAAGGTTAAAGTTTTGGGGGTTTGGGGAAGAAACCACAGAGTCAGGTAGAGTATTCCAGACATTGACCACTCTGTTGCTGAAGTCGTATTTCCTGCAATCAAGTTTGCTGCGATTAACCTTGAGTTTGTATCTATTGTTTGCTCTTGTGTTGTTATGATTGAAGCTGAAGTATTCATTGACAGGTAAGACATTGCAATGTATGATTTTATATACTATACTTAGATCGGACCGAAGGCGGCGTAGTTCTAGGTTTTCTAGGTGTAGAATTTCGAGTCTGGTGGCATAAGGTATTTTGCAACGAGTCGAGGAGTGGAGAACTCTTCTTGTGAAATATCCTGCCCTGTCTCAATTGCTGCAGCATAGTTTGTGTTGGTTTTTATTTATAATCTATATTTACTTAGGGTTCAGACTGAATTTCCTCCCTTTAAAGACTATCCTTGGGAGAGTTTATTCTCCAGCCAATGGTAACTGGACATTGGGGGACTTTACCTACTTTTGTGACTTTGTTGATTTTGTGCCATGCCTAGGGTCATCACAAAAAAGTTGTTTTTAGATTTACTTGTATTTTAATCTTTCAATTTTCATTAAAGTTTTAATTTAATTTTTTATAAAAAAAAGAACTCTGCAAAAAATCAGGTAGCCCTGAATTTCAGGTAGCCCTTAACTTACAACCATTCATTTAATGATTGTTCCAAGTTATAATGGCACTAAAAAAAGTGACTTAAGTTATGACCAGTTTTCAGTTACAACCATCTGTGGCATCTTCACAGTCACATGATCAAATTTTGGGTGCTTGGCAACCAGCATACATTTATGATGGTTGCAGCATTCCAGGGCTGTCATTTGCAACCTTGTAAGGGAGCCTCTGACAAGCAAAGGCAATGGGGAGGGAAGCCATATTTAGGTCATGAGCACATGATTCACTTAACAACTTCAGTGATTTGCTTAACAACCCCAGTAAAAAAGGTATGACTCATTTAACAAGTCTCTTGCTAAGCAATGGAAACGTTGGGCTCATTTGTGGTCCTAAATCAAGCACTACCTTTGGTCACCACATCACAAAAAAGATGCTGAGACCTTGGAAAAAGTTCAGAGAAGAGAAGCTAAGAAGATCAAAGGCCTAGAGACTGTCATGCCCTTGTAGAGACTGACTTTGAGGGAGAGGAGGAACAGCCGACAGGGAGTGGAAGTGTGGCTCCAGAGGTTGTGGAGGAGGCTGGTGAAGGGCAGAGGCCGCCTGGGCAGTCAGAGGAGGATCCAGGCCCATCCTCTATCCATCTTAGGGCTTGCAGGGAGGAGAGGATAAGGGAGAGACATGGTCTTCTCAGGAGGAGGGGGCCTTGATCCTCTTCATGGGCTGCAGCTGTGACAACTGAATAAGAGGACGCTAGAAACAAAGCGTGGAAATATCTCTAGTTTATGGTTCCTCTCTGAGTTTGGCATCCTTCCCAGTGTGTGTTCTGATATCTGTGGACATCTTCCAGCCCTTATCTTGCCTGGTTTGTGTTGCTTTTTTCCTTCTTGTGTAACTGTTTGTGTGGTAGTGTTTTTGTCTTCCGTCAAAGATATTCAGAGCTTGGAAGCAAACTGAAGGAATAGAAGGGGCTTCACCTGTTTTCTGTGACTGTGTTTGTTTTGTATCCCACCCTGGGTCATCACAGAGACTAAAACATATGAAGAAAGGCTGCAGGATTTGGGTTTGGCTAGTCTAAAGAAAAGAGGACTAGGGGATGACATGATAACAGTATTCCAGTTTTTGAAGGGCTGCCACAAAGAAGAGAGGGTCAAATTAGTCTCCAAAGCACCAGCAGGCAGGACAAGAAACTATGGTGGGAAATCAACCAAAGAGAAAGGCAACTTGGAACTAAGGAGAAACTTCCTAACAGTGAGGACAATTAACCAGTGAAACAGCTTGCTTTCTGAAATCGTGGGTGCTCCATCACTGGAGGTTTTTAAGAAGGGGCTGGACAGCCACTTGTCTGAAATGGTATAGGTCCATGATAGCGAACCTATGGCATGCATGCCACAGGTGACACATATAGCCACAGCCAAACTTACCTGCACTCTGTATGCGCGTGCCTCCCATCTGATTTTCAGGCCATTTGAGGCCGTTTTCGCCCTCCTCGAGGGAAGCCTCTGTAGCCTTGGGAGGCTGAAAAATGGGCATTCTGGAAATACTGGAAGTGCCAAAATGGGCTCGTTTTCAGCCTCCTGAAGCTTCAGCTGCCCTCGAGCCCCCAGGAGGGCAAAAACAGTCTCAAATGGGCTGAAAATCAGCTGGGAGGTGTGTGCATGCTCAGTACAGGTAAGGGGGCGGGGCGGGAGTGTTGCACATGTATGCGTGGGGGCGCATTGCATTGTGGGTGCCGGCACACATGTGCTTTTAGCACATCACAACAAAAAGGTTCACCATCAGTGGTATAGGTTCTCCTGCTTGAGCAGGGGGCTGGACTACAAGACCTCCAAGGTTCCTTCCAGATCCTATTCTATTTCTATTATTTCTGTTTCTGTTTCTATTTCTATTGTTTGTTTCTGTTTCTATTATTTCTGTTTGTTTCTGTTTCTATTTCTATTATTTCTGTTTCTGTTACTATTTCTACTTCTATTATTTCTACTTCTATTATTTCTGTTTCTGTTTCTATTAGTTCTGTTTCTACTTCTATTATTTCTATTTCTATTATTTCTGTTTCTATTTCTATTTCTATTCCTATTCTTTATTCTAAAGCCGGTCCTTTTGAAGGAACCTCTCCATTTGCCTCTTCTGAGGGGATAGAACAGGCTACGTTCCCAAGGTCTATTTTTCAGGGCAGGAAAAAGAGCAAAGTAATGTCCAGCATTGAAACCCAAACTCGCTCTGACAGCTGCCTCTTGTTCTGCATGTATCTCAAATTGAAGTAATAGGACATTTCAGAACTGGGCTCGCTCGTCACCACACAGCGGAAGAGACTGTCAAACACTTAAAGCTTTTTCTAGATGAAATCTCTTCTTCCAGGCACGGAAGGAGCATGGCTGTTAAGTCGACTCATGGCCAGCTCGCTTCTCCCTTGGGCTGACTTCGGGGGGTTTCCCCCCTTTAAAAATACTTTCCCTGTAATGTTTTTGGTGACGGCTGTCATTCCATGTGCACATCCTGATAGGAAGCATCTCCCAGAGCTGAAATTTATTTAATGTCAGATGATGTCAATGACAGTTTCTGATAGATTGGAAAATTTTAATCGAGGCTCCTTGTTGAGAGGAAATTGAAGGGGAGGGAATCTAAATTTGGAACATCAAGCATTCAGGATGGAGATTTCGTCTTGTTTCTCTCGTTCGAGAACAGCAAGCCTTAATGGAGTCCAAAGTATCAGAACTAATACAGGTAGTCCTTGACTTACAACAGTTCATGTAGTGACCACTCAAATTTACAATGGCTGTGATGACCCAGGGCGTGGCACAAAAGCAACAAAGTCACAAAAATAGGTAAAGTCCTTTTAATTCCTCCAAGCTGGCCCCAATGTCCAGTTATCATTGATTGGAGAACAGTTTTTAAAGGGAAGAAATTTAGTCCGAACCCTAAGTACATATAAATTATAAATAAAAACCAAAACAAACCATGCTGCAGCAATTAACGAGACAGGGCAGGATAAGGAATTGCAGAACTCAAAAGAATGAAAGGGAAGATGCCAAAACCCAGATAGGGCTTGACAAGCAGAGATAATGCACACTTTGCTTCCAGCAAGCTTCTGTGCGCAAATACCCTCTTTATCCTGTTTTCCCAGCTGTAGCTAATGAAGGGAATCAGGGCCTTTTTCTCCCCTGTAACCCACGTTGCTCCCTTCTCTGTTCCTCCCGGCGTGCCCTAGTGTAAAGAGGGGGGGGGCTGGGTCTTCCTCTGAATGCCCAGCTGGACTGTGCCCTTCCCCAGTTTCCTCCACAGCCACCGGAACCACACTCCCACTCCCTATCAGCTGCTCGACACTCCCCACCCCCGGAATCAGATTCCAACAGGGGCATGACAAGGCACTGGAAAAAATGACTTATGACTGTTTATCACACTTAGGACCATTGCAGCATCCCCATGATCACGTGATCAAAATTCAGACACTTGGCAAATGGTTCCTATTTACCACCGTTGCAGTGTCCTGGGGTCAATGATCCCCTTTTGCAACCTTCTGGCAAGCAAAATCAACTCTGAATCCAGATTCACTTCCCAATCGCGTGACTAACTGCCATGAATTCACTTAACCACCACAGCAAGAAAAGTCATAAAATGGGGCAAATTCAACAAACGTTTCATTCATTGCAACATACATTTTGGTCTTAAGTTGAGGACTATCTGTATGTAAGACGCTAACATAGCTACAGGTAGTCCTTGTGTTACAACCATTCATTTAGTGACCATTCAAAGTTATGACGGCACTGAAAAAAGTGACTTATGACCATTTTTCACACTTACATGCGTTGCAGCATCCCCATGGTCTCAT
The DNA here is from genome assembly GCA_033807585.1 of Hydrophis major. Taxonomy (NCBI): domain Eukaryota; kingdom Metazoa; phylum Chordata; class Lepidosauria; order Squamata; family Elapidae; genus Hydrophis; species Hydrophis major. The sequence continues at coordinate 14,018,421 of CM066336.1, read as the reverse complement.
GATCAAAATTTGGATGTTCGGCAGCTGACTCATATTTATGATGGTTGCAGTGTCCCAGGGTCATGTGATTCCCTTTTGCAAACTTCTGACCAGCAAATTTAATGAGGAAGCCAGATTCACTTAACAACTGCGTTACTAACTTAACAACTGCAGTGATTCACTTAACCATTGTGACAAGGAAAGTCATAAAATGGGGCAAAACTCAGTTAGCAATTGTCTTGTTCTGTCTCGCCGTTCTGTCTTGCCATTCTGTCTCGCCTTTACTTTTTCCCAAAAGATGAAAGAGTACAAACTCACACAAACACAGGCAGGCAAGCTGGCTCGGACTTCAGAGAGTTAATTTTTTGGAACTGATAATATTCTTGGCATTCCAACATGTCCTGCCTGCCAAGTCCGAACTAATAGTAAATAAAATTTTACTCACAGAAAATCACAAGGCAGTCCACAAAGAAAATCTGAAGTAAAGTTAAACTTTGTCCCGTACAAAGTTTCAGGAGAAAACACATCCACTTTTATCCCCTGTGGGCTGTGGCTCAATGACTCAGCTCACTCTCTGACCCTCCCATGCCTCCTACGTTGCTGCTCATGTTTCTCCCTACGACGCTGCTTAGGATCGAGCCAACACTTTTCCTCTTGACTCCCTGTCTGGGACTGCTCCGATATGCCTTCCTCCTGATTAATCTCAAGCTGTTCCTCTCGGTTGTCTGATGGAACCTGAGGCATTATCAGGGAGGAAGGTCCTGGGGAGGAAGGCATTCCCAGTTCCTCCTCCTCATTTTCCAGGTCCTCTTCCTCTGACAGCATAGGCTTGGGAATCGGGGTCACAACAAATAGTTTTATTACAAGAGGCCAAAATGCCACCCAAACACGGTTTTAGGCTGTCAAATTCTCCAAAAGTCTCCATCATGCAAAAAAACAAAACAAAACAAAACAAAAATCCTAACACCTTTTGGGGGAAAATAAAAAGTCTCCATTCATTTTTGCTAGGATAAGGTTCTTCACAAGGATTAATTCATTAATCCAAAGGCTGTGACACTGCAATATTCTCCCATGGATATGAAACTCTATTGAGTAGAAACTCAAGTCAGTCCTGGTATGCTTTTAAACATAAATATATCGAATTAAAGCCAAACACTGTACTGAGAAATTGCTATTTCTAAGACGTAACTGGACGACTTCTTTCATTTCAGACAGTATGTTTGTGCAGCAGGCAAAGACTGGAACACCAAGAGATGGAGAGGCTGTAATCTGTAGGACAACATTTTACATTAAGCAGAACATTAATATTTAGTTTTATTTCCAGGTTGAGGAGTAATATATTTTCTAAGATGAAATAGCCTAGAAAACTCATCCCACCAAAGGCTGCCCAAATATTTTGCTTTTCCTCTTGTACTGCAGCGCACAGCAATTATTCCTCCTTTTGGCTTTTCCCTCCCTCATTCTTGCCCTACATAGTATTATTGTACAGTACAGTGATGGCTAACCTTTTTGTTCATGAGGGTTGTTAAAAAAAACCAAAACCACTGCGTTGTAAAAGTATTCCAAAAGGCACAACATTCTTAAACCTTTTGCCCAAATGTTTTTTTAAACAAATATGGCTAGAAAATATTAAAGAGGAAGACCTTCTAGAATTCTTCTCTCACATCACTTTAAAATTGCTTTTTTAAAAATGCTCTCCTGGTAGAAGAGAAGCTATATAGGGTTATTATTCTATGGCAATGTTTCATTACTTCAGAAACTTCAAGACTTTTGGACATCAACTCCCAGAATTCCCCAGCCAGCATCTTAAAGCTGCCAAGGTTGAGGAATATGGGATTATGGCATATCAGCATCTTCTTGTTGAGTCTCTCAATCCTTGTCCTTAAATGACTGGTGTAAGTAAGGCTTATATTCTTTTAATGATTTATATACAAATAGAAAGATATGAGTCATATTGCCACTGCAGATTTATTCAATATTGTTCAGATTCAGCAGCCTGGATTGTGCAATATTTCCACATTTTTTTGTGTGTCACCTTGATTTTAGGAAGGGAGTCTTACAAATTTGGAAAATCAGAAGCAGAGATAAGCTGTGAAGAGGCTGTAACTCAAATGCCAACATCATTCCTGTTTTCGCTCGAATTCATTTATAAGGCTGGTTTCATATTCACTTGTAAAGCCAATGACAAATTACCAAAAAGTGAACTGCCACCAAAACACTGGAAAACATACATCCCTTGTTAGCTCATGCTTTAGAAAGGGATGTGACACTTACAGTTGAACAACAGCATTTTTATGCTACCCAAAAGCCTTTAGAGACTAATGTTCACCCAACCAACAAGTGGCATCATACAAAATAAATAAAAGACCTCATTTGATTAGTTCAAGAATTCTTGCTTGCAAATCACCAGGTCAATCAATATACTTGTCATAGGATGAGCAGCTTATGTGCCATTAAGAAAGAATGCCTTGTTCGCAAGTTATGCGTAGGTGGTCCATGAAAAAAAATTCTGAATAGTGTTAGATGTAAAGAATACTTACTCAATCATCACTTGCACAAAATATCATGACAAATGAATTCGTTTTCAAAATTGTGCTGTCCTTTAGAAGACCATCAAAGGCTTCTGCCATATTGGTCTATTTTCATGTTCTGTTGATGACTTACATTCGTTTTCATTTTCTCATCTAACCAACTGGCTTTGCTCTATCAAAATCTCCCACAAAGTATCCTCCAGCACAGGGATCTCCAAACTTGGCAACTTGAAGACTTGTGGACTTCAATTCTGAGAATTCCCCAGCCAGCATGAAATGTAAAATGCATTCCACCCAGCAATGATGGCTGGGGAATTTTGGAAGTTGGAGTCTACAAATCTTTCAGTTGCCAAGTTTGGAGACCCTGCTCTTGCAGAATAAAATATTTGGATTTTATTCTCAAGACTGAGAAATGTTGGGGTAAAACATTTTCATTTTTTTCCTGCACTGTGGCACAAAAGACTTCCTTAGATCCATAGGACAAATATGAAGGGATTAGGCTTAGGATTGGCACTACTGCTATGAAGATGGAATACATTTTATATTTCATCAAGACCTGAGAAACTCTTTGACAAAAGCCCAACTGAAATGACAGGCAATGGTCTGTGGCCAGTCTGCTTAGCTCTTTCTGACTTAAAATGAGAATATGTTCAAGCTAATATACCTGTTTGTAAAACAGTAGTACTTTCAAAACAAAGAAATGGGGACTGTTAGTACTTGTTTTACAAAACCTCCCATAAACCTTGCCAGAAATACATATTGCAACAAAGGTGGATGTGCCTCTTTATACATAATCTCATTCTACCTTGCGCTGACCTGCAGGAAGATAGGAACTTAAAAAAAAAAACTACAGAAAACACACAGTTTCATAGTTTTGTTACTATGATCCTATACCTAAATAGTTGGTCTATCTTCCAGTGGAACCATATCCAGTGGTCTTCATTTAAGAGTTTTAATTTAATATTTTGAACTCTGAAATTGTGCAGTGTGCAAAACAGGCATAATAATTCATCTACTTGGAGATGGACCTCATTTCTCCAATTCATCGAATATTAATTGCTAATATTTAAATAGCTAAACAAGATGCAAGGACAAGGTTTAAAACTAACCAGCTACTAACAAAGGACTTTGATGAGTAATTCATCTGCACTGCTTTGAAGTATCTCACTCTTCCCTTGCTCTCTTAATCCCAGTTGTAAGTTTAGAAGCACTCCAGTGGTGAGCCGGACTCTCTGTTAGGCACTATAATAAGTAAGTGAGTTTGCTTGAACTTAGCTTCCCATCAATAGAAATACTCAGGATTCCTCTTATAACTAGAGGCATCATCAAGATCTTTACAAAAGATCAATATAACCATATCCAAATTCAATTAGGAGAAAAATAATAATAAACATCTCTTCCTAGAAGGGAAGCCATCGCATCCGTTCCAAGCTGCCAATGGGACTGAATTTCAGAATGCTTTCAGTATTTTCTATCCACAACCGTGTGAAATACGATCTGGCCATTTTCTTTCCGAGCTTCCAATCAACTCAGTCTTTAAGAACAAACAGGAGGTTGGGCGCTTTGCCACTAAGCTGCACTTGCAGGTCTTTCACAGCTCTGTCCTCATGGCCCCCCAGGGGAAATCTCTCCATCAGTCTTCTTCTGCTGTCTTAAACATGAGGATTGCATTATAGATTTTCAATGCAGGCCCCAGTTTGATGCTAAGGATTTTAACGATGTCTGACTGATTGAGGAGAAGAAAGGCTTCGCCGTCAATTTGCTGCAGAACAGGAAAAAAAAAAAAGAACAATGGAGTTAGCGTGTTGACTGAGAGAACCCAGCTCCTACATCTTTAAAGGTAACAGCAAGTGAAGGGCACCAAGAATGGCAATTGGTAGTTATGACTGCCTAGTCATATATTACAATAAGCCCTAATTTGGGAAGATCCCTTTGCATAAATGGATTGCGGGATTCTTGGTAGAAAATATAGAAGTGTTTTCATTTCCTTGTTTTGTCTAACAGAGTAAGTAGGAAAATAATTCTAGGAAGACCCCAGCCTAGTTGAAAATTACAGACCAATCTCTTTATGCTGCATCACCTGTAAAGTCATGGAATCAATTATTAACTAATCCATTATCCTTCACTTAGAGACAAACAACCTACTCTCTAATAAACAATTTGGTTTCAGGAAAAAACTATCCTGCAATCTGCAACTCTTACACTGCAAAAACATATGGACTACACAACTCAATCAGGGCAAAGCAATAGACGCAATCTACATAGACTTCTGTAAAGCCTTTGATTCAGAGGTACAGGACAAACTACTCCTAAAACTAAAATCTTATGGTATCTTTGGGCACCTGCATTCCTGTCAAACAGACAACAAATGGTCAAAATTGGGAGCATCCTATCAAATTCTGTGCCTGTTGTCAACAGTGGTGTCCCCCAAGGCAATGTTCTAGGACCAACTCTTTTCATACCCTACATAAATGACCTCTGTAATCATATTAAGAGCAACTGCGTTCTCTTCACTGACAATGTAAAGCTATTCAACACGACCTTGACTGTGTATCAGAATGGTCAAACAAATGGCAACTTCAAATCTCAACAAATAAATGCCTGTCTTATGTATTGGCAAAAAAATATATCAGAAAATAAAATACAGGCTGAATAATCAAGACCTTGTTGATGATCCAAATTCTGTCAAGGATATTGGAGTACTCATCTCTAATGACCTAAGTGCTAGAGCCCACTGTAATTACATAGTCAAAAAGGCATTAAGAGTTGTTAACCTAATCTTACGTAGCTTTTTCACTGGTAATATTACACTACTAACTAGAGCATACAAAACATTTGCTAGACCAATACTTGAATACAGCTCATCAGTCTGGAACCCACATTACGTATCTGATATTAACACAGTTGAGAAAGTCCAGAAATATTTCACAAGAAGAGTTCTCTACTCCTCTACTCGTTGCAGAATACCTTATGCCACCAGACTTGAAATTCTAGACCTAGAAAACCTAGAACTACGCCACCTTCGGTCCGATCTAAGTATAGTATATAAAATCACTGCAATGTCCTACCTGTCAATGAATACTTCAGCTTCAACCATAACTACACAAGAGCACACAACAGATACAAACTCAAGGTTAATCGCACCAAATTTGATTGCAGGAAATACGACTTCAGCAACAGAGTGGTCAATGTCTGGAATATTCTACCTGACTCTGTGGTTTCTCCCCAAAACCCCAAAAACTTTAACCTTAGACTGTCTACTATTGACCTCACCCCTTTCCTAAGAGTTCTATAGGGGGCATGCATAAGCGTACCAATGTGCCTACTGTCCCTGTCCTATTCTTTTATTTTTCTTATATGTATTCATGTATTCATAACTATGTTTTTACTTATACCTATTATCTTGTGAACAATTGACAAACCAAATAAAATAAATAAATAAACAAACATCGCGAAAGACTCAAAAACCATTCTGATAATATTACACATGCTGTCCAAATGACCACAATTAGCACTTATAAAGTTGATTAGCACTATCTATTCATATCAAACACTTTGGCCACCTAATGAAAAGGAAGGACTCATTGGAGAAGAGCCTAATGCTGGGAACAATTGAGAGCAAAAGAAGAAAAGGACGACAGAAAATGAGGTGGCTGGATGGAGTCACTGAAGCAGTCGGAGTGAGCTTAAATGGACTCCGGGGGATGGTGGAGGACAGGAAGGCCTGGAGGAACGTTGTCCATGGGGTCATGATGGGTTGGACACGACTTCGCAACTAACAACAACAACAATCGATGCATAATTGCCAATAAGTGTTAGACTAAGGTTTTCACAATACATATTGTTTGTCCAATCTCTAAAAATTGCAGAGCACCTTGCTTGTATTATATCTGCTTCCTGTGATGTTAACTAATTTTGTCTTCTCTTGTTTTGATATATAGCATTAATGTAAGAGAAAAGGGCAAAATTCTACCTGTACCCATTTTTTTGGCTAAACTGCTGGGCTAACATTTACTTAAATTATATGGACCAATTCATCACTTTAAAAGTGGTTGTTAAGTTTACAGTTTTCGGAGTTAATCTGTGAAGAAAGCTGGATAGCAATATAGCACAATAAAACTATCTTACCTCTCTTTTTCAGATCCTTTTTTTTAATTTTTATATACATATATCTTATTCACACTTCATTGATTGGGTACACATATCATGCTGAACCATGTCTTTGAGACAGAATTTTAAAGAAAGCTTGATTCTTGATTAAATAATGACTGCTGTGCTAATGGCTTTACTGGAGCTCCCTGTCCAAGATTGCAAAATCAAAATGACCACTAAAGGGCAGCAAAGAGACACACAAAGCTAGCTTTTTGTTGCCACCTCATGGTTATATGATTTGTTTGCTTGGCAGAATATGTTCTGCCAGCCTTTGTGTTCTATTTTGGGAAGGCTCATTATTTATCATAACCCTCTGACAGGGTTGGATGTATTTATAATTACACTATAAATAATACAATATAGTCCATAATTATGAAGTCCATTATAAGCTATGTAAACTTCCTGCAGTTTATAGCCTAAAAATATAAATCTATAAAACACATTAAACGTACAGCACTAAAATGTAAAAGGAACAATCAGAAAAAAAAAACTGCAGACCCTAAATGGTTCTAGATTGACAAACTGGGAGCCTGGAATCTTTGCCTCTTGCTTCAGTAGGTCCAGATGTTCAAAGCTCTTAATCACCATGACTATGGCTCCTCTGGTTAGTTTCAAGTATATTTCACCAACATTTCCTTTTCCTGTATTTTCCTCCACTCCATAACATGTGATATTGTTTAATATTGAAATCTAAATTTGTCTCAGTTCTGAACATCCTTGAAGATCCTAATCATGATAAATTATCATGATTATTGAGCTTAAAGAGTGCAGAGGATGGTTGGTTGGCCAAAACACTGTGATACATCAACATCTTCATTGTGGCTACTGTGCAGTTTATTTGAAATGAAAGAGCAGCAAAGAGATCAGCCAGATGGAAAATCAGTTACTTGAGGACAACAGATTTTTCAATGTGGCCACGAAGAGGTCGTGGTCTTTATCAAATGACTTTGATTACCCACAAGGCATGACTGCTTAATTAGGTCATAACATAGCCTAGTAAGGGGCTGTGACCCATTTAGCAAAATATTAAGGAGAAATTATGTAATTTTCCTTGACCCAAATAGTAACAGAATAAGCACAGATTCGAATTAATTGAACAGGCAGAATGGAGATAGTAAGCCATAACCCTTCAAACATCAAGAGTGTGGAGAAAGGTCTCCAGAGGAAGACTTGCTTTTGAAAAAGTATAGGAAAAGTAAATTGTTGGTACTCAAAATTTTAGTTGATCTTGGTTATAAATGAGGTACATTCCATTTGGAGCCTAGTCATCTAAGACAACCAAATTACAACCATGTTAGAAGAAAACAACAAGAAGCAACTTCTGGGGTATTTAGATGAAATCTGGAAAAAAAATATCCATAAAGAAGAATATTTGTAGCTCAGGGTTGAAATGAGAGGTCCTTGGTGCTGAGCTTGGTTGCTTTCTTGCAGACGTTTCATAATCCTAACTGGCTAACATCATTAGTGTTAGTAAAGAGTGGGGTTTGCGTGCAGTTTATATTCTAATGGCTTACACTGTCAGTGTTGGCAGAGTTTCTTGAGCTGCTTATTGTTGGCTTGTTTGGTGGTTTCTTGATTGGGGTATTGTTTACTTGACTGTGGTTTGATGTTAATCTTGGGGTTAATCTATGTCAGATGTCTCCAAACGTGGCAACTTTAGGACCTGTGGACTTCAACTCCCAGAATTCTCCAACCATTCTGGGAGTTGAAGTCTGCAAGTCTTAAAGTTGCCAAGTTTGGAGACCCCTGATCTATGCTCATCTGGGTGGTGATTACTGGAGGGCAGGTGTTTTGGTCTTTTTATTCCCTTTTTGGATAGGTGGGAGGAAATGTATGGGTATCTTGGCTTGTTGCAAAGCTTGGTACAAAATGGGCAGGTCTTCCAACTAAAAGCCTAAACTTTGTACTATTATGCATCAATGTGCAAATCTGGTACCCATATGGACAAAACAGAGAATTGAGAAAGAAGAAACTGTCTTCAAATTCTTTGCTTAACATACTTCTTGGTAATTATAACACCGAAATTGGAAAATTTGAAACTGATGGTGTGTGACTGAATTTTTTAAGCAGGTTCAACTAAAAATGTATTTTAAGTATCTAACTCAAGTCCCCCTTCTGTACATTGCATATTGCCATCATCGGGCTTCTGTATAGTGTTCATCTGTGAGTCAGACTTTTACAGTGGTTTCAGATTTAAATTTGGGGCAGCCTATTGCTATGCCAGAATGGTTTTTTCTTCATCCTGATTGGTTGGGAGTCTTGGTCTGTGTTTATTGGTCTTGGAGTTTGCTGTGTTCTGCTTGATTGGTGTTTCTAATATCTTCTGTCTGTTTTTTGGCTCTTTTTGTATCTTGATTGGCTGGCAACATTGTGTTACTTTATTGGAGGCCTTTAGTGCAGCTTGGCTCCGGGTAAATGGTGCAATAGGCTGCCCCAAATTTAAATCTGAAACCACTGTAAAAGTCTGACTCACAGATGAACACTATACAGAAGCCTGATGGTGGCAGATGAGATTCTGCTGAAACGTTGCTACAACTTTAAAAGAACAACTACAATGACGTGGGAAAATACCCGAACAAAAAAAAAAAACCATAATCTCTGGCTAGGCCTCACTAGCCATTTTTCCCAATCCTTTTGAATACCTTTTATCATTTTCACGAATTGTTTTTCCTTCCGCTGTTGTCATTTAGGAAATAAAAATTAAAATTAAAATGAAAGCACCCCTACGTGCAGGTACCTAAAGATATTTATTTAAACATAATATGCTTGGCCAGCTCAATTGCTCCTAATGGGCTATTATAGCAGAGTTCAGCAGTTCTGCCATTTACATCTTAGTCCAAGCCAAGTCTCTTTCTTAAAATAGATTTCACTCCAGTCCAACGTTTTTAATAGGCTGATGAGAATTGCATCTACTTCATACAAGGCGTGGAATGAGGGGCCCTACAAATTTTTACTTTCTGAAGCCTGATGTTCAGGATCTGGTTTTACATGCAAACACCTGTTTCCTTCTTATAAATTCTTCCCTGCTTTTATTAATTTATGTTTGAGTCCCCCTATGGGTTCAATTCCAAATAGCAAAATATTTTGCAGATTAAGTCCAGCTTTGTACTGATAGCATTTGATTTGTTATTATAGCTGTTTATCCCATAAATGCCTGCCTCAATTTTTCTATAATACTGAGCGATAATCATGGACCACAGCCTTGCTTGGCTAGAAATGTTACATGTTTTCTGCAATGCTCTATTACAGGGGTGTCAAACTCAAGGCCTGCAGGGTCCTTAAATCTGCAGGCCGATCCACAGGGCTGACCTGGAAATAGCAAAGGATCATCCCACCGTCAAAACAGGGCTCAGGGAATGCACATGGCCCCCCTGCTCCCGGTTTTCAGCCTGGACGGCCTTCTGCAGCTCTTTGCCAACAAAAAATGGGCGTGAAGGGGCTGCGTGTGGCCCCCAGCACCCCATTTTTGGCCTGGATGGCCTCTTGCAACACTTTGAGGGCAAAACGGCAAAGTGCCCCGCTGGGGCCTCGGTACCCTGTTTTGGCTGGCAGGGTGCTGCAGGAGGCGTCCATCCCATCTCTTTCCCCCCACCTCTCCCCCCTGGGTTGCCCAGGGAGAAGAACTACAATGCTGATCCAGCCCTCGAAAAAATCCAGTTTGACACCCCTGTTCTACTACAAGTCTATACAACAAAGCTAAGGATGCTTAAGTGATTTTGATGCTATTACACTTCTACTGCTGTTTGTCAGCCAGAGGCCCATCAGAGTGAGTTGTGTGCTTTCGTTTATTCCAATGCTGTTGTCCCAGATGCCAGCTTCTGTTTCTTGGCTTCAGAACCAATTCCAAAGACAAACAACTTGTTCTTCATCAAACAGCCATGTCTGAGTAAACGATTCATTTCTGAAACATAAACTTGTACCCGCACCTCGTTTTTTGACCACCTGGTTTTCATTTTTATAGAGTTTGATCTAACAACATTTTCTAGTCCTTTTGGCACAGCCTCTGGAATTCATCCTGAACCATACTACATAATTTTGCCCATCTGGAATGCTACAGATGTCCACTATAAAACCTGAGATCTATCCATTTCAGGACCGCTGAGAGAGATTGACACTACAGCCTAGGTTTGTTTTTCTGCATCTTTCCACGGTTATCGGAATAATGTTGCAATTGTCATGCTTGGCCAAATGTAAACCCTGAGCTGTAAGATAAATAGTTTCTACATTATTTTGGTATAGATTTAATTTCTAGAAATAAAAGATTTTCCAAACTCTGAAAGCCACTGAGCAGGGCAGAAATGCCATTGCATTTTTTAGGCTGATGAAAAATAACACGATTGTTTATATACAGCCTGTTTCTAGCACGTGGAAATGAATAGAACAGTAGTAAACTACATGAATAATGAAAGATCTCTCCAGTAAATTTGGGACATTATTCCTGATTTCTCTAAGAATATGATAATAAATGAACCTACCTCTCTCCCTCAAACTCCGCCAGAAATGAGTCTTTGTGAGACTTGTGCAGCCTCTTGGAGCAGGAGGCCTTGCAGGGTCCCAAAGACTCATTTCTGGCGGGGTTTGGGGGAGAGAAAGAAAGACTTTTGCTGCTTTCCTTGCATGCAGCCAAAAGCAGAAGAAGAAAGAAGTGGAAAGAAGCAGCCCGGTGGCCAGGCGAGGCACATTGGGCAAGTGGAACAAGTTCCCCCCCCTTTGCCCTTTCTCCCCTTCCCTCATTACCTCATGTTGTTTGCAATGCAAGCCTTGTATTCCCACAGGCCATGTGGGTGGCGCAGCCTTGTGTTCCCACACAACCTGAATTAATTGCTTTGGGGGTGACATTTCTCTGTGGACCACCAAAATTTTCTCGCAGACCACCAGTGGTCCCTGGCCCACTGGTTGGCGACCACTGTTCTAAATGGTTCTTAGAGTGAACCATTGATCAACAGTAGATGGTCATAGCAATCTACTGTTTTACTATTCAGCATCTTACTTAAAGCTGAAAAACATGGGTGTAACATTCTAAAAGCAAATCTTACAAACAAGTTGTCTGTTCTACAGAAGTAAATCACTTTAAATGTCCCAATTTTCAAATACAGATCAAGATTAAATGTCCACTGAAAACAATTGAGTATGCCAGCAAGCCAAAGCAAAGTCTATGTACATAACAGGTATTAGATGCCAACACAAGTTTCTGTTTGTTCAAAGCAACTGGACATCGAACCCTATTCTACGTGGCAACTTTTGCCAATGACTATGAAAGGAATAAGAGTAGGCAGATCCAGTTTGTTTATGGAATGCATCTGGTTTACAAAAGGCATCTGCGAACTTTCTCTGGAACTAAAGCTGGATTAATCTGGTAGAATTTTTAGTATCCAATGCAATTATTGAGATAATTCCTTGGGCAGGAAGATTTATGATTCTCTGGAAGCCTAAAACAGGACAACTCACCTCCTGTCGAAAAAGTGCGGCCTGTTCTTTGCAACCGGGCAGACGCTGAACAAAGCCAGCCACCTAGACAAAATGTTTGAAATAAAAAATAAAAATGTTATATAAGGACACCCGGCAACTTGCCCATTTCATTAGCTTGAGCAAAATATTGTAAACATAAAGGGTTTTCTTGGCCCAGAGTATCCTGCAGCTTATAAATAAAAAAAAAATATACTTACTACATGTAGTTGGCAGAAATATGTAAGTACAGTATTTCTGGCTCAGCCTGAAAAGCTATTTTGACCATGCAGTTCGGATAGCAGCAATGGAACTAGTATTCTATTGGCCCCAGCAAGCTTGTTATGTTATCCACTATAGCAGGGGTCGCCAACTTTTTGGACCTCAGGGACCACCAAACTCATAATTTTAAATTCCACGGACCAGAGACCCTGGGAAAATCCCCCAAAACGTCTGCAGGAAAATTCCCCACCCCGTTTTCCTACCGATCGATTATTCTTTATTTGGGATCGCAGGATACCATCTCCAGCTCCGTTCTTAGTGGAAGAGAGAGAGAGAAACAAAGAGAGAGAGACTTTTGGCTTCATGCAAGGAAAGCAGCAGAAGCAGCAGAAGTCTTTCTTTCTCTCCCCCAAACTCTGCCAGAAATGAGTCTTTGCCGGTGCAGCCTCTTGGAGCAGGAGGCCTTGCAGGGTCCAAAGACTCATTTCTGGTGGAATTTGGGGGAAGGAAAGAAAGACTTTTGCTGCTTTCTTTGCGTGCAACCAAAAGCAGAAGAAGAAAGAAGCGGAAAGAAGCACCCCGGTGGCCAGCCGAGGTGAGGTGCTTGGGGCGAGAGGGGCAAGTTTCCCCCCTTCACCCTTTCCCTCCTCCTCTCACAATCTCATGTTGTTTGCAATGCAAGCGATGCAAGCCTTGTGTGCCCACAGGCCATGTGGATGGCACAGCCTTGTGTTCCCCCACAGCCTGGATTAATTGCTTTGGGGGTGACATTTTTCTGCGGACCACCAAAATTTTCTCACAGTCCCTGGCCCACTAGTTGGCAACCACTGCCCTATAGGAATTATTCTGATCTAAACCAAATTCTCCTCAGTTATGACAGGCACAACATTCTTTCCACAAATAAGGCAAGACGAACCATTAGATGTCAAAAGAACAACAACAACAACACATTTGTTTCCTTTAAAATCCTTAGTTATGGGGTCTGAACTTGGTGGTTTTCTTGCAGACATTTCATTACCAGACTAGGTAACATTATCACTGCTCTTTGTGGTTATCTATTTCCTTGCTTTCGATAAATCTATCTATTACAGATTCTTAATTCTTTCCACTTGCACTGTTCTTTTCAATTTCCTTGCAAAAGAGTCTTTTCATTTTTTAAAAGTTATTTCAATTTTCTTTTGGCACTCAGAAAACAGATCTAATCCAAAGAAGTGGGACAGTTCTCCAACATACACTGATTTATTCATGATGATAATAGTGGTTCTTAAACATATGGCCCATATGGGGCTCTTTATACTTAGGCAGACAATTTGTTAAGTTCAAGGTAGTCTCTATTGTCAGTGAGGCTTAGAGTCAGAGGATCTGAGAGTATACACAAGCCTGTTACAATGACAACTGCTCCTTTCACAAAGAAATAACCAACTCACAATGGGTTAATGTCGAGGAGAAAGAGATGTAAAACATGAAACTTTTAGACTGCTCTACATATAGTCTGATTCTTTCTTTAAAATGTAACTTTACTGAAGATGTTTTTCCACAGAATTAAAAACAGTGCAAATTTTGAAGTAAGACTATAGCAATAAGAAATGAAAAATAATAGAAAAAGAAAAGAAAAAAGATCCTAAAGTTTGCTTCTTATAGATTTCAAAACAATTCAATTCCATTGCCAGTATCTCTAAGGCAAAAAAGAAAAAGTTTCTTGGTCCTTCCAGCAAATGTTTCAAAGTATGCTAATTGGTACCCAACAAGATGCCTTTTCTTTTTGACAAATCTAAGTAGGCTATGGCAGGATTGTTCTGATTTTTTTACAAAAAGGAACCAGCCTAGAGAAGATCAGGAGTGGATTTCTATTCCCACATTAATGTCTCTTGCAGAAGGAATTAAACAAGTTTCAAACAATTAATACTATCACGAAGGACACTAAGCATCTTTTCAAAGAGTTGGACAACTTGCTAAAAGGCTTTGGAAAAATATGCAAACAAACTTCAAGAGACGACTCTTGCTTGTGGGGTGAAAAAGCAAACTATCGGTTATGTTCCCTGCAGATTGCTTCGGTGGTTGCTAATGCTCCCATTGCTGCAGTGATTTGTGAAATTAGAAAAAAAAATCCCCTCGCTTTTGAATTCATATAGATATAATTCAAGAGGTGTTCTTTCTCTTTTTTGAGACAGAGATGGTGAACTCTTTGGCCAAGGCACTTTTGAATCTACATCATTTCAGTCAAATTCTGACTTCATATGCAACAAAAAAAAAGCTATGTCTATATTATGCTCTGGCCAATATATAACATTGATTCTACTATATTAGAAATCTAAAACATAAAACTAAACAAACTGATCTTATTTTGTGATATAATGGTTAGAAACAACCCCAGGGACATTTATTAGACAATGAGTATTCTTAAAAAATCAGTGGAAGTTAACTTTGTGTTGCAGGGCTAAAGGCACTATATTAGTGTGGTCTTAGAAAACTTTTTATACCATAAATGTTCCTCACTGCTAATGGTCCATGTTTCCATCTCCTTTGAAGTAGAGGAGAATTTGTGCATAGGTTTACAAATGGATCGTGTGCCCAGGAGACAAGAAGCAGGCTGAACATTTGTCATTGTGGAAAATAAAGAGATTGGCTTAGTCCTAATAGGTAAGACAGACAATAACATTATGATGCATTTGATATCAAAACAAAAGTATGCCCAGAAATATATGTTCTTCACATACGTGTAAGATCTGTTGAACTCAATGGGACCCTCATTCAAATAAACGTGAATAGGATGAGTTAAATGTAGAAGAGTTTCAAGATATAAATTTAACACAAAATGTTTTATCAATGGCATATTCCACCATCAAAATTGCAAAAATGTACCCAAAACTATCCCCTAAATGTTGGAAATGCAATAAAGAAATTGAAACATACTACCACGCATGGTGGAAATGTGAAAAAGTTCAAATATACTGGCTGAAAATTAGAAATTGGTTAGAAGAGATGTGTAAAATTAAAATAGAATTCAGATCTGAAATTTTTCTGTTGGGTATCAATGTGGGAAAATATAATGAAGAGATAATATATTTAATAGTCCATGTCACCACCACAGCGAGATTAGTCCTTGCCCAAAGATGGAAAGGTAATGATATACCAGACAAGATGGAAATAATTAGGAAAATTTGAACGTGCGCCAAAATGGGAAGAGTACCTCAAGAGTTAAAAAATAGGACTGAATCTGATTATTACAAAATCTGGGAGAAGTTAAAACCACTGGTTTTAAAAAAGAAAGGAGTGAATGTATTAATGGCGATTAACATTTATGTATATATGTAAATTTGTATTCTTTGTTATATGTATTATTTGAGAATGTAAGACAAGTAGGTGTGTTGGGATGTAAGCACCACGTTCATTGTTTTTAAATGTTTTTCTTTCTGTTGTTTCATTAATAATTTTTTTTAAAAAAAGATATAAATTGAATGTCATTTATAAACTAATCTCTCCCAGATCTGTGCAAATACTTTAAAACTCAAAGCAACTATTCCAAACTTGCAACAGGTTTTGTCTGTACTCAGAGGAGGCTGACATTAACAGTGGCCAAGTAGCTCTGTCAGCAAAGCTGGAAGACACCGCCTGAAACCCTTTCAAAAGAAAACAATTAAACCTCCCACAGCCTTATGGTCTCTATGTAAACAGAGCCTGTTCACTCTCACTAATCCCTATCAGCAGCAACATTGGTGGTGCCGTTTGGAGATGATGGGTGCTGCACATCTGCATGGTATGAAGTTGGACCCAGCTGGACCAAGGTTCTCCCTTCAAGAACTTTGCATCATGCCTCTATATATACAGTACAACTCAGTGGGCCAAAAGCGAGGCTTGGGTTCTTGAACTTCACCTTCCTTTTCCCAGCACAGTTGCAAAGAGCTCCAAAATGATTGGTTTGGTAGTACCCATAATTTAATATCCAACTGAAGTTGGATTTCCATCCACCTGCGTGGCTATGCAAAGCTCCCCAACAGAATCATTCAATGCCATGTTTAATTCCCTCACTCAACCATTTCTAATCCCCAGCAAAATGCAAAAAGCAAATGGACTGTGCGAGATAGGTAAGGATGCACAGCTAAAGCCAACCAGCTGGAAGGGAAAGTAGCACAACCACCCTCCAAATAAGCTTTTGCTATAAAATGACAGCCTTGGCAGAACAAGCCTATGTGTCAGCAATTTTATTACACTGTAGGAATGGCTTGTGACACAGCCATGCAAGCATGCGCAGGGCCAATGGCAAGGGATAGTGAGTCAGCAGCCCAGAGACGCACAGAAAATGCTATTGTCAGTGGAGGCCCCCCCGGAAGGGGCAGCTGCTTGAAGAGGAGGGCTCACTGCAACACCCAGGATCAATATCTATCCATACATTCCAGATCCTGGCTGGTTAAAAGTTCCGGCTGAGCTAATCCTCGCTCCCGAATTTAACCACAGCTGCACAGCAGAGCAAGGAACAAAATTGCTGGCTGTGGGAGATTAAGGATGAGTGACAGAGAGAGGGGGGGGGAGGGAGAAAGAAAGAGACAGGAAGAAAAAGAGAGAGAGAGAGACAGGGAAACAGAGAGAAAGAGAGAGGGAGAGGGAGAGAGAGAAGAAAAGCAGAACTTACCTCTTCCACGCTCCATTTGGCCACATTCTTAGCGGTGAGGCCTGAGACCTCCGGCAGCAGTTTGCAGTGCTGCTCCCAGCAGAGATGGAGACGGTGGGTTGGATTGGCAGACAGGGAAGGCATGAAGACCGACTGGTGGAGGGTCTGTTGCAGAGCGAAGGCAGTGTCTGTCAGGGAGGGAGGTTGGGGTGGAGGGAGAGGGAGAGAGAAAGAGAAGGAAAAGAAAAACAAATCTGTTAACCCTGATTCAGGTGCACTTTGGAAACCAAGAAATCACTTTCCTTCAGAACATCCCTCCCACCCACCCCTAAAAGAAAAAAAAGAGGGAAGACCAGAACCCCAGGCTGTTCTGGCGGCTGTTAAGAGATGTCCTGATGCTAACACCCGGAGCAGTTGCCAGCAATCTATTACCAGAGAGGAGGCGGCTGGGTGACTGCATCTTCAGCTGGAAATTAATGGCACCATTCCAGCCCTACGGTCTGCTCCCAGCGACCCAGCCGGCTAAGAGCATTCAGCGTGCCAGATAATGACAGGCGCTGGCCGACTCCCAGGAGACCAGACTCCATGGTCAGGGAGCTTCATCCGGGTGTTAGCATCACTCCCCATGAGTGAAAGGACCAGGAGATGCTAAGAAACGGAAAAGGCAGTTCGGTCTTTTCTCCCTCTGCCCCTCCTCGCCCCTTCCCTCCGATGTGACGTAGGTGGGATCATTTGGTTTTTTGCCGTCTCATACTGCGGTAAGAACCAGGGGCCTGACGCTAAGTAGAAAGGAGAAGAGGAAGTATTGCTGGACGCAGCATAGCAACCCTTCCTTGATCGACAATAATGGCTAATTAGGGTTTCAGCTCCTCCTCCTCCCCATACAGACAAAAAGGAGGCAATATAACGGAACACTGGGAGTGATTTTTTTCTTTCTTTCTTTCCAGGATGCGCTGCCTGGAAAGAGCTCTGGGGACATCTACTGGCAACAGGAAAGGATTGTGGTTTGCTCCTTCACTCCTCTTCGCTTCACTCCTGGTTTTAAAATAATTCAAGTGTTTTAAAACAGGGGTCCCCAACCTGTGGGCCATGGCCCACTACTGAGCCATGCCAGGGGTGGGATGCTACCGGTTCTGCCCGGTTCTATGGAACTGCTGTGGTGAGTTGGAAGCAGGTGCAGACAGCTGAGGAGAGCGAGGACCATGAGGGAGTGGACTGCTGCCTTCAGAGATTGCGGGGGGCTGGCAGCAGCGATGAGGAGGTTCCCGAGGAGCCTGTGCCAAGTACGTGTGCATGCAGAATTGCTCATAAGAAAGAGCAGTTAAGAAAGAGCATGGGCGACTCGGGAGTAAGGCTGCAAGGTAATGGCCCCTCCTTCAAGAAGATAAAAGCCAGCTGTGAAGTGAACATTCTTTGCAGGAAGCAAAGACATTTTGAAACTCAGCCTCGTGGACATTACAGTATTTTAAGTTGGTACTTGAAGACTCTTGTGTTGTGAAATATTTCTTATCTGTGATTCTTGGCAGCCTTGTACAGTTTTGGCAAGGTTTGTGCTTATCGAAGTTAATTAGTTTGCAGCAATCTTTTAACCGGGGATTCGTAAGGCTCATTAAAAGGTTACTGTTCGCTTTGGTTATTGTTTGTTTTATTGGAAAAGGGTTTGGGTCAGAACAAGAACCAGTAGCTCTGAAGAGCAGTAGACATCGAACATGTATTTGTTGCTGTTTGGCCTGCCTGCCTGGGCCCTTTACCTGGCCTTTATTTCCTCAGCTGCTTTGTGCGGTACAGCTGAGGTTGAAAAAGCAGGAAAAAAAAGAGGCTTTTCAAATGCACTTGAGCGCAACGCTTGTCAGCTGTCCAGGCGGCACAGTTGATTTTTTTTTTACATGCACGTGCAGCAAATGTAGTCACTGAACCGGTAGTAACACCGGTTGAATTCCACCCCTGAGCCGTGGCCTATTGACCACCAGGCTGGCCGGTGCACGTGAGCACCTGTCAGCTTTGGAAACCATATTGAGAACTGATGTTTCCAGCTGCCACAATTGAGCCTGGGAAAGTGGGAGGGGGGAATTCATTGGAGTGGATCTAGTTAGACATAACAACATTCTTTTTCTGATTCAAGGTCAGGTCGTGTTGCACATAGTGAAAGGAAGTCTTACTTTGGGACGGATGGTGATTGGCCTATGTGACGTGATGATGGGTCCAGGGGATGGATTTGTAGTTTTTACTTATTGTAAGGAAAATTGTAAGGAAGCCTGGAACTTTCAGATTCGGGATTCCCCAGTTGTGCCAGTTTACTATCTAAATCAGGGGTGTCCAACCTTGGCAACTTTAAGACTTGTGGACTTCAACTCTCCCAGAATTCCTCAGCCAGCAAAGCTGGCTGAGGAATTCTGGGAGTTGAAGTCCACAAGTCTTAAAGTTGCCAAAGTTGGACACCCCTGATCTAAATAAAAAGGAGATGTCTGCCTCAGAGTTATTGGGCGGAGTGGAGGGTTGCTGAAATGCTGACAACACCCTGCACTCACACTAGCGTCACTGTGAGCGCAATTCGGGCCCTAATATCATGGGGCTGCTCTTGATGTGGTGTCACGCGTCCACTATAGTCACCTCAAGCATTGCGTGTGCGTTCGTGGTCCCATTCATGTGCACACATGCACACATAAAGGTGCTTGCCAACCCAGAAAGTTGGGGAAATCTGTTTTAAAAAGATTCACACCTGGCCTGGTTCATAAAACGTTCCTAATTTTGAACGTTCATTAAGCAACCAGTTGTAAATTGAGGACTACCTGCATACTGGTTGACAATTAGGCCCAAGTAACTTATCTCAATCAGAAGCACATTTGGGGGCAATTTAAAAATCAGGTGATGATGAAGGGCGGCATGATGGGAAGGATTAAAAAAGGAAAAAGGGATGTGTTTCACTCAAGTCCAGAATTGGGATTTTTTTTTTTTTCTAAACATGCTAGAAGTTGATTGGAGTCCCTAAAAGAATCTTCCAGCGTTAAGAGCTAGGAATACCCAGCAGCATTTTATTATAGATCCTCCTTTTTTGCTTCCCTACTTGAAACCAAGTTCTTAAAAATTCCCAATTCAAGCAGCAGCATCTTTGTAGGGAAGACCAAATTCTCTGGGGACTAAATTTGTTTTTACTGATTGCTAGCAGAAACAGAGCACTTCCTCTCAGGCGGATCTTTGAAACAAACAGTAGCCCTTACAATTCAAGAAAGGAAGAAACATCAAGGCAAACTTGAACTAAGGAGCAAAATAATGGGGTTCTAGTTATCATGGAGCCCCCTTATTCAACATTTAGAAGCCATCAGCACAGAAATTCACAATAGTTTCAACAGGCACTAACCTCTTTCCCCATCAGCCTCTTGCTTCACTAGCTGGAGCTTTATATAGCTATGTGAACAGCCAATCCTGCAAAATCAAATGTAGGTGTTAACACAAAAAAGTATTATAGTTTATTAAAAAAAACAGAGAGAGTTTTTATCCAGGGAGTACAGCTAGTCCTAGACTTATAACTGTTCATTTATTTTTTAAAAAATACATTTTGTTAAGTTTCCAAATTTTAAAAACATAAAACTTTATACATTGTTATCAACATCAAGACATCTTTTGCATCTCCTCACATTTTTTCTTCTCCTTTTTTTTCCTTATATCTATGTGTATTATATGAAATTGCTAGGCCCCTGATATATGCTTTAGTTGTGTCCCAAAAGCTTGGCATTGATGTTTGTTGTTTTTTGTTTTCCTTCAGAAAGAACTCCAATTCTTTTTCCATCATCTTAACATGTTCTTTTTCTTTTAGGATCTCTTTGTTTAGCATCCATCTTCTGGTTTTTTTCAATCCTTTCCAAATTATTTTAATGGGATTATGGTCCGCCCATGTGTTAGATTCAATTTCTATTTCTTTTATATTACGTTACATTTCCCCATTTGTCCATAACATATCCAGTCTTGACCATGATGTGTGTGGTGCTGAATAGTAAGTAGACTGTTTTTTGTCTGGATTTCTTTCTCTCCATATATCTTTTAATCCTAATTCTTCTGCCATTTGATAGAATACGTTTGGTAATGTTTTCCTTTTCCTTTTTTCCCGAGATTTCCATTATTGTAATCTTTTCCTAAATTTGCTATTGCATTGAAATCATCTAGCAGGCATATGTTCTTATATTGCCGTTCTACTAATTTTCTGTATAGTTTGGTATAAAATTTTTCTTGTTTCTTGTTCAGTGCATATATCACTGTCAAAAGCATTTTCTTATAATTTATATAAACTTTTAACATCAAAATCCTATCCTCCTCGTCTGCATATACCTGTTTTGCTTGTAAATGTTGCCTAATGTATCTTGCTATCTCCCTCTTTTTTTGTTGGGCTAGAGATACGTATAAATTTCCTAACATACAACTGCTTCTAACATACAACTGTTCAGTTAGTGAGTGTTCAAAGTTACAACAATACTAAAAAAGTGACTTATGACCAGTTTTCAGACTCTATGACCATTGTAGCATCCTCATGATCACATGATTGAAATTTGGATGCTTGGCAACTGGCATCTTTTTACAATGGTTGTGGGATCCCAGAAAGGCTCCCGTTTTGCAACCTTTTGACCAGCAAAATCAAAGGGGAAGCAGAGTCACTTAATGACCGTGTTACTGACTTAAACCACTGCAGTGGTTCATTTAAGAACTGTGGCAAGAAAGTTTGCAAAATGGGGCAAATTCACTTAACTGTCTTGATTAACAATGGAAATGCTGGACTCATTTGTGGTCGTAAGTCAAGAACCACCTGCATAACCATTAAAATATTTCCTGAAGATGGTGCTTCAAAGACTATCAGGGATATTGTGGGCCTGTAGCTGCATTAAGGTTTATTTTAATCAGCATTTGATCAAAGCAAGTACACAAAGGCATGGTCATTTTTACAGGCTTCAGGACTGATGGAAGCAACTTGAATTTATTTTGAGATTGTTTGGATATAAATCCATTGAATGCATTTCAGTACGTTGAATGCATTTGTGTCATTGAATGAATGAGTCCATGCATTTGTAAATAATAGCAATAGCACTTAGACTTATATACCGCTTCACAATGTTTTACAGCCCTGTCTAACAAGTATACCTAGTCAGCATATTGCCCCCAACAATCTAGGTCCTCATTTTACCCACCTCGGAAGGATGGAAGGCTGAGCCAACCTTGAGCCTGGTGAGATTCGAACTGCTAAATTGCAGGCAGCTGGCAGGCAGAAGAAGTAGCCTGCAGTACTATAGTCTAATCATTGCGCCACCATGGCTCAAATGAAGTCCTCTTCTTATCTGCAGCCCACCTATTTCCAAACTTTCTTCAAACTTAACTGCTTGATAGGTTGGACTGGCTGAAACATTTTGCTTACCCTTTTGCTTTGATTTTTGTGATGGTAGGGGTTTCTCCTCTGGCCCAGTCTTTCTCTTGGCTGGTCTCAGACTGTTCAGAAAAACTATGAACGCTACTTCTCCCCGACCTCTCTCCTTCTTGCGTGGATGGTTTTCTGATAAGAAAAATATGCATTCTATTTATATCCATCCATATCTGTCACTTCCAAACCAGAGGACCCAGAAGAGTTTTCATGCATATGGATAGATTGATAAGGTCTGGGCTCAAATGTCAGTCTTATCTCATTAAGTTCTTTGAGGCAATTTTGCATTTGGGATATAACTATATTGGAATAAACATCCCACCATACAATAAAGTTTGAATGCTGTAGACTTTACACCAATGGTTAACCCTTTCTTCACCCCGGGCCCCTTTTAAATGTGGCCACAGACCATGGCCATGGATCCACAAGACTTAACTCAAGATTTAAATCATAACATTTCTTCAAGCCTTTGAGGATCCTCTATGGTGACATTGTGGGCCCCCCAGTGATCTGCAGGGTTGAGAACCATTGCTTTGCACCATTTCAATTTACCCAGCTAGACTTGTATTGTACACTCCCCACCAAATGCCAGAGAAGCACAGAGAAAGACAGTGCTGCAAACAAAACAAAACAAAAAACCCAGCTCAAACTTTAGGAATCAAATTTACAGACACGAGAGAATAAAAGCCAGTAAAATGGTGAAAATATTTTGCAGTAGTCAGACAAGATAACAGATAATCAGAGTTGGAAGGGACCTTGTAGATCATCTAGTCCAACCCCCTGCTCAAGCGGGAGACCCTACACCATTTCTGACAGATAGGAGTCCAGTCTCTTCTTGAAAATCTCAAGTGATGAAGCTCCCACAACTTCCAAGGGCAACTTCTGTTCCATTGGTTGATTGTTCTCACTGTCAGAATGTTTCTCCTTATTTCCAGGTTAAATCTCTCATTCAGTTTCCATCCATTTTTCCTTGTCTGGCCTGCAGGCGCTTTAGAAAATAGCTTGACCCCTTCCTCCCTGTGGTAGCCCCCCAAATATTGGAAGACTGCTATCCTGTCTCCCCTGGACTCCCTTTACTGGACTAGCCAAGCCCAGTTCCTGCAACCGTTCTTCGTATGTTTTAGTATCCAGTCCCCTAATCATCCTGGTTGCTCTTCTCTGTACTTTTTTCTACAGTCTCAGTGTCTTTTTTTTTATTTTTAGAGCAAATAAAAGCTTAATAAAACATGGCTGACAGTAAAACAGATCTTAGGATGCACTCTACAGCTTCACCTGGACTGCGGAGAATCTTCTTGCAAATCTGTAAATTGTGCTGAAATGTCAGTTTTTTGGGGTTTGGGAGCACTGCTACCAGGTGAGGGTTTTTCTCCACCAAGGCGATCTTGTAACAAACCCTCTCGGGTGCGACTGGATTCAGAATAAGGGCAGCCAATTAACCTACATCAAAAGCAAAACAATGTTTCCATTGCAAAAAATATGCTGATTATTTTAAAAACAGAAGTCTACCTTAAATAAACAAGCTAGTATATAACACATCAACACTGCAAGAGCAAAATAAAGATAGGGTTACTAGGCAAATGGAGCTTGGGAAGGGAATAGAATGGTTTTCTAAATGAGAAATTCTATAGAGAGAAGGGCATTTCAGATCTAGTGAGAAAAAAAGGAAAACAAGTGCTCTTTAGGAAGGCCGAGAATCTGGCAGAGCTGGGAGCAACATTAAATAAAAGCAAAATCTTGCATGGAATAGAACATCAAAAGGTCTAGCTAGAGGCAGCTTGCACAAAGAGTTAAGAGAAGAACGATTTAACAAATGACTTTGAATAAATTTAGAAGGAAAGAGCAGGAGAATAAAAAGAGTAGGTTCTGACTTTCTCTTTTTCATAGCCATCAGCAAAGTTTTTCATGCTGAAAATAATAGGATTCAATTTTCTCAAGGTGGATCTCTATCATTTATAGAATCATTTATGACATCAGATCTCTACTGGACCTTTTTTTAAAAATCGCTGCACCCCACCAGTGGTGGGATTTTTACTACTGGCTCTGTGGGCGTGGCTTGGTGGGCATGGCAGGAGAAGGATACTGCAAAATCTCCCTTCCCTTCCCACCCCACTAACCTGCTTTCCCGCTCCATTCTCCTGTGTAGGGCAACAAAAGGAGATCCAGCCAATCAGCTGGGCCTCAATGGGAGGCAGAGAAGAGATGGGGGCGGGGGGGTCAGAGGTGGTATTTTCCGGTTCTCCAAACTACTCAAAATGTCTGCTACCGGTTGTCCAGAACTGGTCAAAACCTGCTGAATACCACCTCTGACACACATCTTGGTGTTCTCTCCATACATACACACACAGAGAGATACCCACACACCATACAAAACCAAGATCTGGAATATACACTCTGCCTTATTATTCCGATATTATTACTATCATCAGAGAAGAATCTGTGACACACAACTCCTTCTCCAAAGCAAGGAGCAATTCTCTATTAAATTTGGCTAGATGGGGAAAGCAAGGAAAAATATGGGATATTGTTTTGAGCCATTCCAGCTTTTCTCCCACCTCTTGGAATAGCGGTGAGAAGATTGGCGTGGGACTTTAAATTTTTAGAGCTAGCAAATAATCACGCGAATCGGCCTAAGAGGTAGACAGATGTTGATATTGCTTTTCTATCATGCTAATCATTGGCCTGGCAGTCAAGGGAAGCCAAATACAAAGCACAAGAGGGAGCTGCAACACAACTCTTGAGAACTGAGATCCCACATTTGTATTTACAATTGACTGAAGCGGTGTGCTGTTTTAAATACAGGGGATACACTTCTCAGGAAATACATACTTGTAATGAGTTCCGTATCTGGGTCCCCTGACATGACCCAGTCCCTGGCAACCAGGAGTAGGGCATGCTTGTCCTGCTGGCATTGACGCTGCATTGGAAGTCCCTGGAAAAACAAAGCCAGTTTTGGAGTAAACCTTGCTTTCGTCTTTTTTAAAAATTACAAGATCCAGGGGAGTGGGGTGGGAGCAGTGGTGGATTTAAAAAAAAATTACTAATGGTTCTGTGGACATGGCTTAGTGGGCGTGGCTTGGTGGGCGTGGCAGGGGAAGGATACTGCAAAAACCCCATTCCCTCCCCATCCCACTAACCTGCTTTCCAGCACTGTTCTCCTGTGCAGGGCAACCAAAGAAGACCCAGCCAATCAGCTGGGACTCAATGGGAGGCAGAGACTAGATGGGGGCGAGGCCAGTCAGAAGTGGGATTTGCCAGTTCTCTGAACTACTCAAAATTTCTGCTACTGATTCTCCAGAACTGGTCAGAACCTGCTGAATACCACCTCTGGGTGGGAGGGAAGGAAAAAAAAAATCCTTCATGTTATTTCTCCTCTTACCTGGTGGGAGTTGCAAGGCATGTCCAGTTTTGCCACACCAGCCTATGGGATGAATATCTGGACTGTCGGCATCAACCCAAAAATCAAAGGCATGATCCCAACCATCGAAGTGTATCTTAATAAAGCAGATTAAAAAGAGATCATAGATAAAAGTTTGTTTTTACAAGGAAGTACAACGTGCAATCATTTCTTTAGTCACAGTTTGAAGTTACAATGGCATTAAAAAAAGTAAATGTATCATTGTTTTTTCCACACTTATGACCGTTTCAGCATCCCCATGGTCAGGTGATCAAAATTTAAGACACTTGGCAACTGACTCATATTTATGACAGTTGCGGTGTCCTGGGGTCATCTTTTGCGACCTTCTGACTGACAAAGTCAATGGGGAAGCCAGATTCACTTAACAAACATGTTACTAACTTAACAACTGCAGTGATTCACTTAACAACTGGGGCAAGAAAGGTTGTAAAATGAGGGGAAGCTCATTTAACAATTGTCTCGCATAGTAGCAGAAAATCAATACATGAATAATAATAATAATAATAACGAAAGAATGAAGTAGCTCTTTAGATTACTAGATTTAGCCTTTAGATTGCTACAGTTCCACACTTCCAGATTCCTTCCTATTTACAACATAGGAACATCAGAGGTGTCAGTGTAACTGAAGGAATGGTAGAAAGGTGTTTTTTTCCTGGCACCGAACCTCATGGCATAGAAATCATCAGGCATGAAAAACCAGATCCTCACGTGAAGAGTTCAATTAACTACTTTATGCTCAATGCCTATTTCACAGGAATCTTCCCAATTTGCACCTGGGCCAGACTAGATAAGGTTCAAGAGGTAGAGTTGAAACTTGCCTTCATGTGCCTGCGTAATTATTCCAGACTAATTCCCTGCTTGTTTACTCCCCTCACTCTCAGCTCAGCAACAGAAATAAACCCAACTTTAAGTTCCTTGGAGAAAGCAAATTCTAGTTTCTTTTCCAGCTCTCAGCCTCCCCAAAAAATAAAATAAATAAGGCTGACTGGCTTTGGCTTTGCAGTTCACCTTCACCTGAAGAATGAAAGTAAAAGCAGGTTTCACTTTCCAAATATTAGGAGATCTTTATGAGGTTCATGGCTGCTATTTGAATGGGACACATACTGTTAAGCCTGGGTTCCCCAACCAGGGTTAGGGAGCAAGCTAAACAGAATGTGCAGCGTTAGTCAGATAGGCACACAGATAAATGAGTGAGCTAAGCTTGTATGTTTATTAACATACAGTAAAAATTACAGATACGCTTGTGCTATCAAAAATATAGTTTATTCCATTATGAGTTCATAGCATAGTCAAAATAACAGTCCAATAGTCATGTATCATTTAGTCAGTCCATTCAGGGATATTCAGTTAGCAAAGTCCGTGCAGAATATCCTATGTCAGTTCACTTACAAATCAGTCCTTTGTTTCTCTCCCGTTCGAGCAATGCAGTCTTGATTCCAAGCAGTAATCAGGGATCATCAAAGCCAGAGAGAGAGCAAGCTGTCGTCTTGCTTCTTTTAAAGTGCTTTCACAACCACTCCCCTAATTACATTCCCATATTTAAAGTTGCAGACACTTTAACTTATAAACCATGATAACATATTATTATTTACCTAAACCAGTTAGGGTAAACAATGTTATCCCTAACACATACCTTGAGACGATGGTCATCCTTTTCAGTTATGGTTGCCACTCTAATTAGCATGGGGTTTCTTTTGTCTACCGCTTCTAGTTTCATGTTTGTCTGAAATCCATGAGCTGGGCGCTATAAAATAAATTATATATGGAGTCAGAGACAACTAAGAATGATTCCTATATCATTTAAAGGGCATATTTGAAAACTTCATTACATCATAACCTGGCATTAATGGGACAAGGCGGGAGCAATGCTCTACTTCTCCCTCACACATTTCAAGAAAAGATTGAAAATGTCTTATTTTCTGCTTTAATTTAACTGCAATTTGCTGTGAAATGCAACTGGGCCAATTTGTGAATATGGCCATTCAATTCTCATTTTTTTTGAATGTCACAACAAATTAGCTTACTCAATTGCAGAAACTGGTGCTTCCAACTTTCTCTTCTGGTGTGTGGGTTACATTAGTAACAGGCACTTAAGGTCAAGATTGCCACCTAATTTATTTAGACATTTTCTAATGAGATAGGGAAATTGATAACAATGATGACAATCATAATCAAAATAAATGTGCCTCGACCATGGTTATTTAAGAGATAGTATAAAAACGCAATTACATCATTCAGTGATACGGTTCATTCAATGTAAAAACAAAACAAAAAACAGAAAAACTCTCGACCAACCAGTTTAAATGCTCTTGCGGGTGCTGCCTGAGAACCAGTTTCTTCCAGATATTTCTCCCATGAGAAGGTTTTGAAATCTTTGTATTCTGTAAAGAGATTTCAGATGGTCATCAGTTTACACCTACCCTTGCAAAACTAATTCATTTTTAGATGGCTGCGATAAGAACTGGGCTTCTGAGATCACATGCCTACATTATATGTGCCTTGGGTTAGCTTAGTTCAGGGATGTCAAACGTAAGGCCCGCGGGCTCGTCTGGCCCACAGGGTGCTTAGATCTGGCCTGTGGACCCACCCTGGAAACAGCGAAGGACCGGCTCACGGTGCCTCTGCCAGTGAAAACAGAACTTGGGAGGGCCAAGCAGGGCCCTCCCGGGCTCTGTTTTCGGCCACAATGGCCTTCCGCAGCCCTCTGCCAGTGAAAACGGAGCTTGTGAGGGCTGTATTTGGCCTTTCCGGGCTCTATTTTCACTGGCAATGGGGTGCAGGCCATCACAGCTGAAAACACAGCCTCAATGAGTGATGTTGAACTGGCCACACCATCCTAGACATGCCCACCCATTCCGCCCCCCAGGTCAAACACAACCCTCAATGAAATCAAGTTTGACACCCCTGGCTTAGCTGAATTGTGGCTGTAGAGCAGAACAACTTTAGCAATAAAATAACCACATAAAAACACATTCGTTATGCGATTGTTCATTTGTTTTTAATTATTGTAAGCTTCGACTTTGCAATTACACAAACGAATCTTGCATTCAAATATACTTTCTCCCTTCCTATGCTTCCCCATGTCTCTCTTTTTCTGGCAAACCATTCGCTTGTCACTGCATCTGCAACAGAGACTGATGGTTCATATTTCCTCCTAAATCAGAATTACAACTAAGGCTATAAATTATGGTTCATTGGGAGAGAAATAGAGTGCAGGGTAAAAAAGAGAGTAAGAGGAGAAAATAAGAACACAAATCAATTCCAATTCCGATGTGGAGAGGCCATCTTGGTGTTGCATATGAAGCTGTTGGTTTCTGAAATACATCAGTGAGCAATTACAGAAGTTAGCATCACAAATGCTAAGAAGTTGACAAGGAATTTCCACCACTATCTTTCTACAAAGAGCTGGATTTAAAGAATGTCTTAAATAGGTATTCTCTATACCAAACAGTGCAACTAGGGATATTTTTAACAGATCTTTTAGAATGCAATTACATTTAAAAATTCCAAGTGAATTCCCTTTCAAGTTATTCTATGCTTATCATGGCAGGTGGGATGGGAGTCTTTCTGGGAGGATGAGCAAAGAGTATGGAGAGTTTATGCCAACAGCATATAATCAAGCAAGGTCACCCAAGATGTGAAGGGCATGCACCCCGCTGCCCAATTAAAGCACTTAAAATCAGACAGCAATGTTGTAAGATGCTGGTGGTAGATAATCATTTTAGTGATAACTGAGAGCTAGTTTGGAATCTGGTTAAGGAACCAGGCTAGAAAAGGGTAGACTGTGAGTTCAAATCCCACCTTAGTTATGAAAGCCAGCTGGATCATCTTGGGCCAGTCATTCCCTCTCAGCCTAACCCACCTCGCAAGGTTGTCGTGGTGAGAAAAAAATAGGAGGAGGAAGGAGTATTAAGTATGTTCGCTGCTTTGAGTTATTTGTAAAAAATAATAAAAGGTGGGATATAAATAAAAAAATAAATATAATGGCAAAAGCATCATTTCTTACTGTATTGGAGAAAACAATTGTAAATCATCTTGCATTTTAGTAAGAAAAACACACAGATAAACAGGATTAAAGCAATTGACAATATAGGGACAGATGATGGGACATGGTAGCACCCCCAACACGTTACTAAGGAAAAGTGGAGAAATCCCAAAGCAACTAGATTAAAGCTTTTGGGACTAGTTATTGATGTTGCCATGCAGGCACACGACACCCTACCCTTCTCCTCCATGGAAGCTGCAAATAGATAAGAGATAAGAGACAGACAACAAATACATTTTGAAAATAAATAGCAAATTAAACAATGGGGTGGCATGGTGGCTCAGCAGTTAAGATGCTGGGCTTGTCAGTTGAAACCAGGTTTGAGACCCGAGTGCCACATGTCAGCGTGAGCTCCTGTCCTCACTCCAGCTCCTGCCAACCTAGCTGTTTGGAAGCATGCAAATGCGAGTTGATAAATAGGTACTACTTCGGCGGGAAGGTGCTCCGTGATGACAAGCAGCCACGTGATCATGGAAATGTCTTCAGACAGTGCTGGCTCAATGGCCCTGAAATGGAGATGAGCACCATGCCTTAGAGTCGGCAACGACTAGCGAAGTCAAATCCAGAGAAACTCCTTTATTATTATTTTTTTAATCGTAGGAACATGAAATGTAAGATTCAATGGGAGTTGGATGGCTTTTAAACTGTATCAACCAAGCAAACAAGCAATCAAGCAACCAAGAAATCAGCATCAAAATGGAAACATTCAATACAGTGAAAGATGAAATGAATCAATGGAATATTGACTCTTAGACATCAGCAAATTGAAATGGACTGGAATCGACCACTTTCCATTACAATAATCATTTATTACTCAGGGCATGAAAAAAAAAAAGAGGGGTATCTCAAGGGCACAATTTGGATATAGTATTCTTAGTGCTTCTATAATATCTCACAGACTTCACTGTAGTGAATCTTTGATCCAATTATTATCCATGTTTATGCTTCACCCACTGAAGCAGAAGAAGAGTTTGTTGACAGGTTCTATAATCAAGTTCAATCTGAAATTGACTGAACATGCAAGATATTTATTTGATTTTTATCCTGCATTTAATACTTTACAGGTAACTCAAGGAGCCGAATGTACATAATACTTCTCCCTCCTCCTATTTTCCTTATAACAACAACCCTGTTATGATATGTTGCTTGTGGTTGGAGACTGGAATACTAAACTGAGAAAAGTAAGGAGAAAAATATATTTGGAGTATGTGCCTGGGAAACAGCAATAAAATAGGAGAATTTACCCGTTTCTGCCAATAATTTATTCATTATCATTTCAAACAACTTTCAACAAAAACAATACAGAGAATAAAATTGACAATATTGTTACAAGGAGGTGGAAAAAACTAACAAAGATACAGTCAGAAGCTGACTGTGGAACAGTCACACTCTGCTCATTTGCAAATTCTAAGTCAACTTAAAGTGGAAGAAAGCTAGTTTCCACAATATGATATGGAGTATCATCAGGAAGTACTTTTATAGAAAACCCCAGGAACTCACTGAGTGGAAACCAGAACAAATGTGGCATGAAATCAAATAATAAGAGATCAAGAAACAGAAAAAAAGCAGTCAGAACCAACGACAAGAAAAAGAAATACTTTAGGAAGGAACTGAAAGATTTCAAAGAACTGTTAGAAGAGACCAGAAGAGTATAATGACATTTGTAAAGATATGAAAGATGGAAACAAACATGGAGGAATCAAGGAACATATTCCAAAAGATTTCTGAACTCAGAAGGAAGTTTCAAGCTTGAAGCTGCCAATGGAGTGATAGTATCTGACTGAAAGAAGATCGAAGATGGAAAATGCATACCAAAATTCTATACAAGGAAATAGCAGCATCTATGAAATCGCAGAAGGTATTCCTTATTTACAAGAGCCTGTATTAGTAGTTTAACCTAATTCTTCAGACATGTCTGATTCTTGGTGACTTTATTTATATCCTTTAATTTGTAGGAAGTGTTCTCCATGCTACCCTGAAGCATAGCTTCTTTCAATTATTGGATGTTCATCTTTGTGTCAGTTTTGATGGTATCAAGCCAGCTGGCTCTTTGCTCGCCCTTCTTCTTGAACCACTAACCATTCCTAGCACCATTCTAGTATTCTCATCTTCCTAGAAGATGAAGTGAAATTAGCACTCCAGTCATGACCAAGCCAGATGACTACAGGAATTGCTGGAATATCTACAGAAATATAGCAAGCAACAAAGTAAGAATCAATTAAGGTTCTAACCCTGTGTTGGCGAACCTATGCCAAACATGTTGGAAGTGGTATGCAGAGCCAATTCCCTCAGCAGGCGAGAGGTTGCCTGGAAGAGATCCACTGTGCATGCGTGCGCCACTACCCGATTGTCAGGTATCTGGCGGGCATGCACAGGGAGTGGAGGGGTTGTGTGGGAGACATTTGTGCATGCGCAGGGAAGCGCTGCATGCAAGATAGCGCATGCATGCACTGACGCGCTGAGCGTGAGGGGGAATCGCATACACATGCTCAGACGTACTGCATGTGAGGGGGAATCACGAATGCATGCGCAGAGGGAGTGGGGGAGCCAGCACGCATTGCCTCTGGGTGCTGGCAAGCGAGCCAAGCGAATGTGCAATTATCGGCACGGGAGCCAATCTGAACAACTTAATGGAAGAAGTCAGTCTTTCTCTTTTATTAATGTCCTGCTCTTTTGAAGAAAATATTCAGGTCCTGCATTCTCCTTGTATAAACACTTTTGTTTATCAATTTCTGCTGAAACTCCCAGACAATTTATATGAGCCATATTTTATCTAGCACTTCAAAGATTCAGGATTTGGTTGGGACACATAGTTTCTAAAAATAGCTGTAGAACACGCACTACAAGTAAGTAGGACTTCCTCAGTGTAAGCAGAGTGACTTGAAATAAGTCTCATAACATAATTCTGTTGCAGCTGATAAATTCCTTGCAGATACTTTCATAGTGAATGAAAATGATGTGCTTTTAACCTACCGGCTGGTGTTGTTAAAAGCGTTCCAGTTTCTTGGCAGTAACCAACAGGTCGAATATATGGACTGCTTGCATCACACCTGCACCAAAGGTATATAGAGGATGAAATACAGTTATGCAAACTTTGCCTAATGTTTCTATACAGAACATTTATATCAAGGATACAATAGGGAAGGTCAATGGCATCTCTTTTGTAGCCTTCAAGATCCGTAATCAGTAATGCAGAGTTAGAGTGATTTTTTTTTGTACTTATGAAATATAGGGAGCTTTAACAGGCTCTAAAATTCAATTTCCAGAAAGTTAAAACATCCATTTTACCCGTTATTGTCCCAAACATCTGTCAAACAGACATTTGAGCCAATTTTACTTGTATATGGTACTCTCTGAGCTGTATCAACGTACAGCTGATGCAACCTCGTTTGGTAATGAAATGTCTGCCAGAAAAGCACCAAGTTCAGAGAGCACCAAGGACCTCACAGTTCAACTGAGCTACAATATTATCTTCTATCAGTAGGTTGTATATTCCTGTATTATCTAATACATGATAAGCTAAATAGTTTGAATTTATATCTGTACATTATACCAAACTAAAATTTAAAATTTGAATTCTTTATTCATTACAATTTGTAGACAAGCTACGTGGTCCAAAATATAGTTACCTGGATGGAATGCTACACATACATGGGCTTACAATAAGAACCAACTGGTGAATAAAGCTGGATGCAACTGAATGCAGAGCAGGCTCCAGAGGCTTCCCTATCTCAAAATGATTTTACACCAACATTACAAATTCTTGTTCTTACCAGTAATCATAGCTTTCATCCCAATTGTCAAAATGAACTAGCAGTCGATTATCCAACATGTCAGCAATGGTTGCCACACACATCAGGGAAGGATTCTTTTTGTCTACTGCCTCTAACTTCATGCCCACCCGAAAACCAGAAGGTGTGACTGGCTATTGTATAGGAGACAACAGAGAGGAAAAAATCCATTGCCGTTAGATGTATTTAAGTCTGCATTGAGTTGAAGAAAATCTGATCTTGCTGGATTCACGTAAGATTCTAAATCAAAATAGGACATGTTTGATTTTGACTTAATAGGCTGTGAAATTTGTGTTTTCTTTAAGAAATCATAATTTGAACTATTGGTTAATGAGATGTGCGACCTTGATCATAAGTCTTCCTGAAGCTGTGAAACTCTGAATGCAAAATTAAAAATATCTTTTTAATTCACTGAAATCTAAAGATTGGCTCAGATGATATATGAGTGAACAAATGTGGTTACTTGACAGAGTAGAATCCAAAGAGCCAAAATACCTGAAAACACCAGATGTGCAACCAGAAAAAAGATACTCAGATGAGCAGCAGAAACATGAATCAAGCTCAAATACTGAACGAATGCTGGAGCTTCTGCTAACCGAGTTAACACAGGAGATAAAAAGCAAGCTACTCTGTGACAGCTGTGCTTGACTAATTTACTCCTCTGCTCAGATAAATACAAACCAATAAACTCTAAATTCTAAATAAACAAATACAGGCAATAAACTCTGAATTCTAAATATAACGTTAGAGAGAATAGTTCCTATTTTATTTTGCTTCCTTCTGTCAGCCGTTTTGTTTCAATTCTTAGCCAAAGGCACCTTGATACCTGTTTTAGAAAGGACCCGAAAGAGAGAAACTAGAAACTGCTGTTGCTACTCACTGTGCTTAGGATCTTGAAAAGATTCTTGGGGGCAGCCTGAGATTTGCTGGTCTTCAGATATGAAGCCCAGTTAAATTCCCCATCTTTGTAACCTAGACAAAGAAAGGAAAAAATATTTTTATAATAACAAAAAAAAAGCCCATGGTGTACCACAGCCTACGTTCTCAGAATTAGAAACAGTATGGGAAGCATTTTAAATTTGCAGGATAGCTGTGTTTGTGGAACAATGAGGGTCTCTAGGCTTTTATAAATATTTTTCCTTTTCCTTTTCTTGTGTTTTAAATATGGTTGTGCAATTGTGAGTCATTAATCTGAAAATGTGGAACTCTCTATGAAACAAAATAGGTGCTGAATTCATTTGTTACATTATGTATTGCTGAAAGAATTTCCAATTATTTAATGTTTCTAATGTTCAACTTTAATGAGAAAATATGCATTATTTCTTAAATAACAGTGTGAATACATGCAAGCTTTACTTCCCATTAGATTCTCCAATATATAGTCCTCGAAACAAAACAAAAGGTCCTAATCATTTATTTTCATGATAGCAAAAATCCAGCTGAGTGACTTTGGGCCAGTCCCTCCCTCTCAACCCTAGGAGCAGGCAATGGGAAATAATTCCCCCAAATCTTGCCAAGAAAACTGCAGGGACTAGTTCAGGCAATCACCAGCGGTCAACACTGATTCGAATACCCACACATAAACACAGTAGAAAAATGTTGTTGATCTTTCACGAAAAATCTATATTTTGTGGCTATTATGCAAAGAAGGTGTCAGGATCAATCTCACTTCTTTTATTTTCTTTTTAACCAATTCAGTGATTTAACATGAGATCAGTCCCTTGATTAAAGATATAACTTGATTGAAGCATTATTAGTTTAAACAAGTTCCCCAGAAACAAGCCTTGGTCAGATTGTAGTTCAAAAAGTGCAGGGCTTCCAGTTTGTAGAAAATGGGAATACACTGTTCTTTGGGGGGGGGGTGTTAATAACAATAACACGCCCACTCCCTTCATCACAACATGGAGAAGGATTTAAAGTCTCTAAAAAAAGTTGCACCTCAAGATGATCAACCTAGAAATAACTGTTTTTCCTGAAAGATTTTACTTACAGGAGGTTCTGTAGTCCAAATAGGGAGATTAAGCAAATAGGATTCAGTCCAAAGTCCCACCTCTGATTAGAATGTTTAGATAGGTAGATAGATAGATAGATAGATAGATAGATAGATAGATAGATAGATAGACAGACAGACAGACAGACAGACAGACAGACAGATATAAATAGATTGATAGAGATAGATAAATAGAGACAGAAAATAGATAGGTATAGTTGAGTTTTAGTTTACTTTATTGTCATTGCACCTCGTACAATGGAATTAAATACCATCTTCAGTGTACATTGTGACTATGAAAATAAACACAAACACACACCCTTCACATTCTGTACATTGAATTGAAAACCCCTGATATTGCATTAATATTGCACTATACAGTAGAATTCAATAGAGTTACTGCCCTGGGATAGAAGCTGTTTTTCAGCCTATTTGTCCTTGGTTTTATTATCCAGTACCGTCTGCCAGATGGTAATAGTTCACAAAAAGGGTGCCCAGGATGAGATATAGATACCAGTAGATAGATAAACACATATATATATAGAGAGAGAGAGACAGAGAGAGAGGGACAGAGAGAGATGCACACACATATATATACCTTTAGGAGGGAGCAGCTTGTGACCTGTTTTTTCACACCAGCCAAGAGGATGGATGTCTGTTGAATCAGCATTAACCCAAAAGTCATAAAACTCTGAATAACCATCAAAATGTAATCGCATTCGATACCCCTGCACCTACAACCAACCACAAAGGCAAGGATGTTACCACTTTTGCAAAACACACAAAAAGGCCTGCATTAAAAAATTCTGCTCCTGTTTCATTTTCAACATGATTATCTTTTAACAGTGGATGCATTAACTGTATTAATTTATTGGTGGCGCTCAGTTCACAAGACACTGCTTTTGCACCCTTTACTTAGTGGAACTCAAGCATCTATAATGAAAGTAACACTGGAGTCAGGGCTGCCAACCTTGAGTGATAGTTTGGAGTGAGACACTGCGAGGGAGCGGAGCGACCGAGGGGGGGATGGTGTGGAAGGGGGGTGTCCCCCCTCCCACGGTAGGGAGCTTTGACAATTTTACATTTTAAATGGTGCAATCTGATGCATACTTTAGTCATGATTTGGACATATACATACATACATACATGCAAGCAGCACCAATGTACTTGAACCGGATTTGTAAGATATTAATAATGCAGTTCACTGACCATGAATAATTGAAGTTCCTGACTTGTAACTGCAGTATTCTACCTCAACTGACTTTATTAGCTTAGTGATGTACTATAGACTACTATAGGATGAATTCAATGTGCAACAAAAAGACAAAAAACCCGAAACAACTACAGAGATAATGCAAATACATCAATGGGTATTCTTCTTTCTGTATCAAATACCATACTACATGCCAATATCAAATGCTAAAGTCAAAGTCTCAGTCTTTAATTATATACTAACTTGTTGACTGAAATAGGGGTTCATAATTTCAGACATGTATAAACTAAACATTTAATCAAATAATGAGTGCTTCATATAAATATACATATTGTTAACTGTAAAACTCATCTACTGTATTCTGAAGCTTGGCCCTAGCTTTCATCA
This sequence comes from Hydrophis major, assembly GCA_033807585.1. Lineage (NCBI taxonomy): Eukaryota > Metazoa > Chordata > Lepidosauria > Squamata > Elapidae > Hydrophis > Hydrophis major. Next base: position 13,981,241 of record CM066336.1, on the reverse strand, counting down.
TAGAAGCTATAGAACCAAAACAAAGCCCTGGTAGAGACTAAAAAATACAGCAAGTGCAGCTCTTGATTCACAAGGAAACTCTGGAATAGTAGTTGAATGCCACAGGTTAAATACTACACTTCATCACAGATGAACTGTCAACTCTAATAATTTAGCGGGTTTCTGGTGTGGCGGCCTGTTGTGCGGCCGCACAATATTTATTGGGTAAGTTTAGATTCTGAACTTAATGGTCTTACTGCTCTTTGGATGGTAAATTGTGTTAAGATTAGAATATGTTCTAGTTGAGTCAGGGCTATCCCAATTTGGGGCTGAGAAGCCTACTGGCATCAAAAAAAGTCCTTATTGAGTCCTTATCTAAGGGTTTGAAAATATGATAATAATGTAGTACAGTCCTGTCGATCTGGTGCATGGAGACCTAGGATTTAAACTCAAAGGAGAAAGAGGAAAAAGTGATTCCTTCTTCTGAAACAAAGCCATTACGGAGTGGCTTCCATTTAAGCACCAAAGATGTTTCTTTATTTTCTCTGGCTGGATTTCTGACCCAGGGGAGAAAGACCATTTAAAAAAGCAAAAAGGACAGAAAGAACACCAAGAAAGAATGGGACAACCCCCCCCCCAAAAAAAAAGAGATCCAACACAACTCTGAATAAAATTATTATTATTTTAAATTTTATTATTATTATAATTATTATTACCACCCCTTTACACGCCTTATGCTCTCTTTTAGCTGATCCAAAAGAGTCTTCCCAAACCAGCAAGGCGAGAAGCGCGCCAGGCTGATCTATAAAGGGGCTGGGCAGCTTTTTTGCAAAATAGAAAGGTTGGAGGACTGACAGGATTACATCTCTGGCAGCGGACAATTCAGCTTTGCTTACCAGGGTTATTACTGGCCGAGGCTGTTGCCTGCAAAAGAGGCTTTGCCAGCCCCCTCATGTCCTTCTTGGAAAAGGGCAGCTGGCTTGTCCCGGAGGACATTGCAGAGAGGGAGAGGGCGGGGCAAAGTGGCTGCGAGCGCCCCGGGCAGGAAGAAGCCTCTTGCTCTTCGCTTTCCTGAAGCGATTTGCTAATGATCAGCATCATGCACAGTTACGGGACGCTGGCAGAAGGATTAAGGCGGGAAAAGAGGCGCGGTGGGGTGGCTGGGCAGGGCGGGGTGGCTGGGCAGGGCGGGGCGGCGCTGGGAGCTCATCCTTCTCCTAAGCTAAGGGGAATATTCGGAATATAATCAGAGAATGTAGGGATATTTTTGTACATTCCATGATTTTGGGGGTTTAGCGTGAGATTTTGTTTATCAGAGTGAGACAGTCAAAATTGGTTGAATTGCGTGAGTCTCACGCTGATTGCGTGAGAGTTGGCAGCCATGTGGAGTGGAGTTTCTGCTTGGCACAAGCCTTTATTTAAAAAACAACAACAAGAACTGTATAAAAAGACAATTAAAGATGTTCAGATTGTTGGTCTTATCTGTCAATAACTTTCAGGCTACCAATACTTTTTTTTTCTAGTGTGAACAATATTCAATTCATTTACCAACATATATCAACATTGCCAATGCAGTATATTAAAATGTTTTTTAAAAAGCTTTCCTTAGTTAGTAGGCATTTCATTAACTTCAGCCAGAATTAATTAACTGATCATTGACATGCTTTTCATCTGTCTTCCAGTTGTTTTCTTTGTTATTTTAAAAAAGTCAGACCAGTACCTCAGCAACAGAAAGAACACAAAATAAAGATGGATGTTCAGGGTCCAGTCCTTCAAGCTTCATTCCAACTTTAAATCCATTTTTGTTTTGTGGAAAGGACTGAGACTGCGGCAGAAAGAAATAAAATATTATTGTAGACTTAACAAATTCCTTGTTGCCAGCTCCATTTGCAGAAAATATATTTAAAAAATGAAGCAGGAATAGCAAGTGTATAGTATTTGTTTTCTATAATTAAGGTTAATTGACTTTTTAAAAAAATGTTTTCTTGCTTTTTATGTGGGAGTAAGCTGCTTATAGAAATGAAGGACTATTAAAGTTTAATCATCAATTAGTGCAGTGTTTGAATTGACAAGACTTGTGCTTCTAGTCTAAAATGATACTTTAATACCAACCCATGGAGCGTTCATTTTTTAACAGGTAAACACAGATTGTTGTTATGATACAGTTGGTCCTTGACTTACAACCACCACTGAGCCCAACGTTTCTGTTGCTAAGCAAGATAGTTGTTAAATGAATTTTGCCCCCATTTCATGACCTTCCTTGCCACAATTCTTAAGTGAATCACTGCAGCTCTTACTGTAAGTTAGTACACGTGTCAACTCCTAAAATATTTCTATGGTCTTTTTAGAGTTGCCAACAGAAAGGTAGGGAGGAAAAGGGGATTGAAAGAGCAGTGCAGCAGCTTGGAAATCGAAACTGCATTCCATAGATAGTTTTCAGAGATAGTAACTAGGTGACTGAAGTTTCTGCCACGCAAAATTCTAAGTGGAGAGCATGATTGATGACTCTTGGCTATGGATGTGTCCCATTGGAGAATAGGAATTATGATCCACCCAGGGGGTGGGGGAAAACCAGGGTCAAGGGTGACAATGAATGATGTGCCTCAGAGTTTGCTACACCCAGGCAGTGCCGGCATGTTGACTCCTAATAAATCTTGTTTAAGTTTTGGAAGTTTGGCTCAAGACTCATGATTTAATTGGGGCTAACTGCCAGAATCCTGACAATACGGTTGTGAAGTGAATCTCCATTGACTTTGCTTGTCAGAAGGTCGCAAAAGGGGGATCACATGATCTTGGGACACAGCAACGATCATAAATGCGAATCAGTTGCCTGAAGAAGAAGAAAAATGAAATACTGACCTTAGTTTTGTTGCTTAGAAAGATTTGGTGTTATAGGAACAGCTATTTTTATATTAATGTGTAAAAGCAAAAAAATTGAGGTTGGAGTGTGTTTCTCTTGTACTGTGCTAGGAAGAGCTGGAAGTCAATGCCCCCTTTTCTTTCTTTTTCTCTTTCCCCTTGCATCTCAAACCCTCTTTACCCTGCTCCCTTTCCCTCCCTTAATTTCCTATTTTCTTTTCTTCTTTGTATTTTATATAATAAAATAAAAATGATAAATTATAAATGTGAACCAGTTACCAATCATCCAAATTTTGATCATGTGACTACAAGGATGCTGCAATGGTAGTAAGTGTGAAAAAGGGTCATAAGTCACTTTTTTTCAGTACTGTGGTTAACTTCGAATGGTCCCTAAATGAATAAGGTTCTAAGCCAAGGATTACCTGGTGATGAGACTCATCTCTGGGGGGGCGGGGTGTGTGTGAGTCTGCCTGTTGAGATGAGGTGGACCGGTTCCTTTCATGATGTGGAGACAATAACTTGGTTCTCAATACCAATAAGACCAAGGAGCTTATAGTGGACTATAGAAGGAACAGGTCAGACATCCAGCCCTTGATTATCAATGGAGACTGAGGGGAGCAAGTGGCCAGTTTTAAGTTTCTGGGTGTTACCATAAAAGAGGACCTGACCTGGGGGTCCTCACAGCCCTGGTCAAAAGGGCTCAGCAGAGATTATACTACTCGAGAATTCTCAGAAAACAACAACTGAATGAAAAACTGCTAGTGATCTTCTACCGCTACACCATAGAAAGTATTTCAACTTACTGCACCTGTGTATCGTTTGCCAATTGCACAGTGGCAGATAGGACAGCACTCTGGAGGGTTAACATCATTGCCCAGAGGATCATTGGTTGCCCTCTCCCCTCTTTGGAAGAGCTTTATTAGCTCCCGCTGCCTTAAGAAAGTTCACAACATTCTCAAAGATCCATCTCATCCTGGGAACCCTTTTTTTGAATTATTACCATCTGGCAGATGGTACAGGATAATAAAAACAAGAACAAAAATGCTGAAAAACATCTTCTTTCCCAGGGCAGTAGCTCTTTTGACTTCTGCTGTATAGTGCAGTGCGGTGTCGGGGGGGTTCGGTTCAATGTGTGGAGGGTGAAGGATGTGTGTTTGTGTTTGTTGTCATGGTCATGGTCATGATGTGCACTGAAGATGGTGTCTGATTTTGTTGTACGAGGTGCAATGACAATAAAGTAAACTAAACTAAACTAAATCTGTACTTGGAAACTACTACACTCTGGAGATGGAAATAAACCTAAGTTAAACAGAACAGGGGAAAATAGAGGCAAATTGCCATAATGCTTAATTTGGCTCATATACACTTGGATACCCTAACTATGGCTTCATATCCTAAATTTTAGTTAACGTACACCATGATTTGAAATAGTGTCTGAACTGAACTTCTGAATCTGACCTGGAGAAGCATCAGAACAAGAGACAATATTATTCTGAAATTTGGACGCAGGTAAATAATAAAACTCTGCTGACAGCTGACTTTTTAAAATCTCATTCATTCATTCATTCATTCATTCATTCATTCAATCAATCAATCAATCAATTTATAGGCTGCCCATCTCATTATCAGGCTACAATGCCATAAAATAGCAATGTAAGCTAATTAGAAAGATAAAAATATTTTTGAAAATCCCTCTAAGAAGCTGAGCTTTACATACAAAAACTGGCAGTGAAACATGGTTCAAGTCAAGCACCTTCCCAACGCTGCATTTTGTCTTATCTCCATTTTATGTGAAGAAATTGCAATAATTTAGCATGGATGGGAAGGACGCTATGTTCACATTTTCTATGATTTGGTTTTGTGCATATTGTTAAGATATGGCAATTGGCTTCTACTTGTGCCCTCACTTGTAATGATTACTTTTTAATAAGATAATCTACAACATGCTAAAAGTCAAGGACCAATTAATGTCAGCACTATGCTAATTATCAAAGCTGAAACACTAGCTTTACACAGTTGCTGGCTGAGATATGATACTGGTGTCAAGCAATTTCATAGACACAAATTAAAACAGGGGTTGTGGGTAAAATTAAATGTGAAGATTAAACTGCTTACAATGGTTCACGTATTAGCCCTTTAACAAGCAAGATGCACAATAAAGCACACACAGACACACCGGCTCGCACTGAATCCCTTTCCAGGCAAAAACTGAGGTTTGTCTTGTTCCTTCCTTCTAATGCTCAGCATTTCTTCCCAACAAAAACCATGACTCCAGTTGCAACTTCTCTCTACTGAACTCAAAGTAAATGCAGTGCGAAGATTTAATAAATCTTTATGGTTGAAACACTCATAAGGAGTGCTGAGATGTGTGTCCCTGCTTGGATGTCATGAGAAAACTAGTATCTCTCTTCTACAGGCAGTTATGCAAGACAAGAAGAGAATGAAGAAGGAGGTGAAGGAATACTCATCTCCACATCAGCAAACCAAAATAGTAATAGTAGTAGTAGTAGTAGGAGGAGGAGGAGGAGGAGGAGGAGGAGAAGAAGAAGAAGAAGAAGAAGAAGAAGAAGAAGAAGAAGAAGAAGAAGAAGAAGAAGAAGAAGAAGAAGAAGAAGAAGAAGAAGAAGAAGAAGAAGAAGAAGAAGAAGAAGAAGAAGAAGAAGAAGAAGAAGAAGAAGAAGAAAGACGAGGGTGTTTGTGGACTCCGTAGATTTCTTAGAATTATGATGGACCCAGGCTTGTCTCTCTGCAGCATTGGTCTTACTGCTTCCAATAAAAAAGCTCTTGAAGGGAGCAGATGTGTAAGATTTCAATACCCTTAACACATTCCATCTCATTACAGGATCTGGTTCTTTAGTTTTCCACCCACAAAAAATTCTGGTTCTAGGGCAATGCAAAGACATTCACATGCAGGTAATGTTCTCACCCAACCGGGTTCCCAAAGAACAAACACAGACAAAAGGAGCAGCCCCCACCTTTTAAGGTTTAATAATGAATTCTGTTCTGAAGGCTGCTTTCCACTAATTAGCTCAGACAAGGAAGAGTCTTGCCAAGTTGTTTGTCAAGGCTGCCAAAAACCCAGAGATAAGAACTAATTTGCAAGATTCTCCAAACACGAACTAAGATGTCCCCCAGTTGAGCTTAAGAGCTTCTTTGCTGTTTGCAAAGAACGCTTTTCCAAACCTTGCTTTTATCCTCTTGAAGAAGGGGCCATTATCTTGCAGCCTTACTCCCGAGTTGCCTGTACTGCTGTAATTTTCTTTCCTCTGAGTAATCCTTCTTGCACATGCACTTGGCACAGGCTCTTCAGGAACCTCCTCATCGCTGCTGCCAGCCCCCACAATCTCTGAAGGCAGCAGTCCACTCCCTGATGGTCCTGGCCCTTCATCAGTGTCCTCGCTCTCCTCAGCCATCTGCACCTGCTGCCAGCTAACCACAACAGGTGGTGATGACATGACCCTGGGATGCTGCCACCATCTAAATACACAGTAGTTGTCTAGCAGGCAAATTTTGATCACATGATAATGGGGATGCTGCAATGGTTTTAAGTGTAAAAACAGCCATACGTCACATTTTTCAGTGCTGTTGTAACTTTGAACAGTCATTAAGTGAATGGTTGTAAGTTGAGGACTACCTGTATTCAATATTCATCCACAAAAAAAAAAAAACACCTAGGAGATTGCAAACCTCTTTGAAAAGTTTCAAGGGAGCAGCTGGCATTCGTTCTTCTTCTAAGTATGTCATCCAGTTCCAAACGTTCTTCTTTGCAGGAATAGCTGAGAAATCAGAGATAGAGTGAAAAGAAAAAAAATGCTTTTCTGGAAGACAAGAGTATGGAACCACAAAGGTTCACGGAGAGAATAACATGGGACAAGCGATATAACACTTGTCATAATGTACTTATGCAATTGTGTGCAACATTGGAATGAAAATATACAGAACAGTTAGAGCTTGCATTGTGATATAACAATGTATTTTGCCATTTTGGCATTATCATCTTTAAAAGTGAACACCCATGTGTTGAACAGAGGGTTATATATATTTCATTCTATTCATCATGTGAAAATCTGATTGGATAGACTTAACCTTCTCATCACAATAGATGGATAGGAGATTTTTTAAAAATTACAGTTCTAATGCCATGACCATCCCTTCTTTTTAGTGGATTCATGAATCTTCTCATTTATCACATTTACAACACAAACTCGTACTATATATTTACTCAGAATTACATTATTTGGAATGGAACTTACAAATAAGTAGGAATATCATACTATACCTACAATTTATATATTGTTACACTGACCATTGCATCACTCCACTAAAAAACCAAAATATTAGAAATTTTAGTTGTCTTTCTCTGTCAACAAATCACACTCTTCCTTCTGCAAGATTTAACTTGGACAACTATTGTAAACTTCAGCAATAGTTTGCAGAAGCCAGGTGATAGTCTCTTCAATCAGGTTTGGGTTTTTTTTTTCTGATATTTCAAACTTTACACATGTTTTATTGAGACTATAAATAAACAATTTTGGCAATTTGGAGGGAAGGGAGCATAAGACTGCATATATACAGTAGTTTACTGTTCACAGAAGAGACCATGTCCAGATGACCTTAAGGGAAATGTTCTAATATTGTGGCCCTTCTAATATAGGTAGTTCCAGACTTATGACCACACTTGAATCAACATTTCCATTGTTAAGCAAGATAATTGTTAAGTGACTTTTGCCTCACTTTAGAACCTTTCGTGCCACAGTTGTTAAGTGAATCACTGCAGTTATTAACATGGTTTCCCTATTGACTTTGCTTGTCAGAAGGTCACAAAAGGGGATCACATGACCTAGCAGGACATAGCAAGAGTCCTAAACATATACCAGTTGCCAACGTGTCTGAATTTTGATCACATTTCCATAGGGATGCTGCAATATGCAATGGTCATAAATGTGAAAAATGGTCATAAGTCACTTTTTTCAATGTCGTAACTTTGAATGGCCAAATAAATGAACGGCTGTACGTCAAGGGATTACAAGTAGTACATTTTGAGGACGATAAAGATAAGTGTAAAATTGATGGAAAGTTTTTTGTAACATTAGTACTCTGGGTATTATTACAGAGGTTGCCAAAGTACTGAATTTATAGCAGCATTTTGCCATGAAACAGTTAAAAATCAATTTTGTACCCTTACCTTGCTTCACTGATTTTGCACTCTTGCGGTTTTTTGGATTCAATTTATTCTTTTCCTAGATAATACAAACCAGATGAAAAGACACTGCCATTTTTCATGTATCGTTGAATGTCATTTTCACTGTTTTGCAATGTTTATTTTTTGCTTACTTTTTTATACTACCAGCAGAAATATATATAAATTAAACAAATAAACTAAACATATTGAAATACATTATTTGCTATTTTACACTGTCTAATGCAATAGTATTCTGATTGCTAAATTTCAACATGTCAATTAATTTCTAATTTCCAATAGTGAAATAATGGTATGCGTTACTTTTCAAAATCTGATTCTGCAATATTTTTTCTTCTGATAAAAGAGCAAAGAAGCAAGATTTGCAGTGATATTTTTTCCCTTTTGTTCTAATATCAAATCACAATGTTATCAGATTTATATGTATACAATGTGTCCAATAATCTTTTTTTCCCTTTTATTTAATGTAAAAACACAATGTTAACAGATTTATATGTGTACAATGTGTGTATTTTGGTTTGGTTTGGTTTGACTAAATAAATAATATTTCTAAAATATTGCTTACATATAAAAGAATTATTAAATTTACGTGGTAAATTTTTATCACTACAAGTTTTGTTATAGCCTTCTGGCTACTCTTTCAATTAAAGAAATCACATTTAATTACCTCCTCCTCGTCTGCATTTTCTTCTTCTTCTTCAGAATCTAAAAGCAGCTTCCTTTTTCTTCGAAGCCGCTTGGAGGGTCTATCAGTTTCACGGATTTGACTATTATTTGTCTGTTTCCCACAGTTGGTGGTATTGTCCTTAGACAGTCTATCAAAAAGATACAATTACATACACTCAGAAAATATTGTCTTTGAGATGGCATCAATGGCTAATATTTTTTAAATCTGCACCATTTTCTTCTCTATAAACCTACCAATTTAAATAATATTATAAGGCTGTACATTCTTCAGAGGTAATGTGCACAGTGGTATATATGTGGCTATATCTAATATTGCCTGCCTCACACTCTCATTCATAGGTTAGATCAGGGGTGTCAAACCCAAGGCCCGCGGGCCAGATCTGGCCTGTGGGGTACTTAGAACTGGCCTGTAGGGCTGCCCTGGAAAACAGTGAAAGACTGGCCCATGGTGCTTCTGCCAAAGAAAATGGAGCTCGCAAGGGCCGTGCGCAACCCTCCCAAGCTCTATTTTCGCTGGCAGAGGGTTGCAGGAGGCCGCCACAGCCAAAAATAGAGCTTGGGAGCCCATTTTTGCTGGGAGAGCACTTAGGCTGCCACAGGCACCCCTGACACAAGTGACATCGAGCTAGCCATATCCACCCTGGCCACGCCTCCCCCCACCCCTTCGAGGTCAAACACAACCCTGATGCGGCCTTTAATGAAATCGAGTTTGACACCCCTGGGTTAGATAATCAGCATTGGTACTTCGGCATGCATTAGGGTTGTGCTCCATTTATCCTTGTTGATTCTTCCGTATTAATGCTTTTTAATTCTTTGTTTTTATATTATTGATAAGCCAACTTATTAAAGTCTTCTGAACTGATCCAGCATAGACACTAAGGCATGTGGATAGTAAGCCACAAGAAATGGTTTAATATAGAGCATTAATTTAACTGCTTAACAAACAGTTGTCATTCTTAGTTCTACATTCCCATCTGATTTTTAAGACTGTGTTGTCTGCTTAGGAAAGAATGGGCATTCTCCATTTGGAAAGAATACGCTACATTTACCCTAACCTAACTAGAAAACTTAAACAAAGCAACAATGAACTGACATTATCAGTCTGACTTAACATGATATATGAATGTAGTTAATTTGTTCCATATTAATTCCCCCTATTCAAAAATGTATGGATTTTATGGACACGAAAACCACAGACAAAGATGATGTCACTTGAAGGATTGGCCCAGAGTTGCACTAATGAGATGGGTGATCGTATAAGTGGGAATAAATAAACATATACATACATTGTGTAACTGCACACAGAATGTATGATATAATAGCCTACAACAGGGGAAATCCAGGAGGGGCACTGCAAAGTTAAAAAAAGAATTGCATTTTGTATTAACATCATAAGAGTTAGGTACTCCTTTTTCTGTTTCCCTCTGAAACTATAATTACCAATGTACATCTTCAATTTTTAATTAAAAAAAAATTAAACTGAATTAAAGTAAACTGAGATCCCTCTGCAAATGATATTCTGCTACTGATATGGATTCTGATAGATTAAGTAATTTGCACAGTCCCATTTCTTGCCCTCCTATTGGTTCTTAATATCCTTTCCAAAACATGAACATGAGAATCCAGAAACCTTTTAGAAATGATTTTACACAGCTCAAAAACTGTGGGTTGTGAACTTTTTATCCTCTTATTTCTTTTAAAGTGACCTTTCCAATGTAGATGTGCTGCTATACTGTTCTTTGGTCTTTAATATGTAAAGGTATAGCTAGTCCTTGACTTATGACTTCAATTGAGCCCAACATTTCTAATGCTATGACATTTGTCAAATGAGTTTTGCCCCGTTTTATGACCTTTTTTGCCAGTTGTTAAGTGAATCATTGCAGTTGTTAAGTTAGTAATAAGGTTGTTGTGAATCTGGTGTCCCTATTGAACTTTACTTGTCAGGAGGTCACCAAAGGTCACTGTAAGTTTGAAAAAACAGTCATAAGTCACTTTTTTTCAGTGCCATTCTAACTTCGAATGGTCAGCAAATGTACAGTTATAAGTTGAGGACACCTGTAAATGCAGATTGTACCCCAAGATTACATCCATGTTAAGATGTGTTTTAATGAAACGAAGCAAGCAAGCAAAAGATATTACCTGTTTTTACTCTCCTGATGAGAATTCTCAAAGTTCTCCATTTGTTGAATGATTCCTGTCTTTGGGTTCTACAAAGAGTTGGCAATGAAAAAAACAACACTTCAAATATTTATTATGCAACAAGCTCCCTCTCCGCTTTTACAGCTTTTCATTAATTGAATCTCACAATCTCCTGCAATTGAATTAATCACCGTGGATTTTAATGAAAATGCTATGCCACTCATACCTAAGCCCAAATCACAAACAGCTGACATATCCGGTGATATTTTAATTGTGGAAGAAACCCCTGAGATGAGAGGTCTGAAAATTTTTTAAATGCCTCTGGACACTCATTTACATTGAAAAATTTCTTTGCAACAATAGGAGAATGTTGTAGTACTTTAAGAATAACAAACGAGTTTACTAGTTGTTATAGACATTTCATTTAAAAAAGCCCCTTAAGGACACAATCAAGAAATGAGTGATTGAACTAAGTATGAAGACTTAACTGAATTTCAGAGCTTCTTTCTAACCAAGATGAATCCTTTAAACTCGAGTAATGTTTAATAAAATTGAGAGATACAGTATTTGTAACTATGTATTGTAACCCTTCAAATAATGTACAGTATTATAGCTGTATGCAGGATTTTTTTTACATAAAATGCATGTACAGTAGTTGGTTTTAGTCTCCTTTTTTGCAATAATAATATCTGAACAGAAGATTAAATTATATTCAGCTAAGCAGGGGTTTCCAGCTTGGGTGTAGTGAACCATTCATTTATAAAAATATATTGACCAGGCTGAAAAAGAATATAAATTGGATTCACTTGGAGATACAGGAAAAATGAGTGTTGAGATCAGATTTCATTACTAAGCAGTAAAAATATCCCTGGAAGATGTCTCATTAATCAAAGGCAAAGATGGAGCCAAAACTAGATTTCCCCCAAGAAAAATTAAGTCAGGAATGATCTTCTGATCCAAAAAGAACCATGTTAACCCCAGTCATAGTCAATAAGTTGTAAAGCTTCCAATATATGATTTTGTCAATTCAATTATGATGCTGAGATAATTAGTCTATGAGATAACATCAATAACATCAATAATAATAAATGTATGGACTATCTTACTATAGGGTAACTTTGAGCAGCTTATAGTTACGTAAAATCTAAAACATAAAAAGTTAAAAACCAATATTAAAACCAAAAACACATGGGGGATGGTAGGAGCTGTTATTATTCAACCAACCACCTCCATTGTGCTGATTCCCAATTATTTTGGAAGGAAGTACAGAAGACATTTCTATCAAAGAAATGTAGGACGCACTTTATTTTGATAAACAATTTCTAAAGTATTACCACCATGGCATAGAGACATATCAAATATGTATTAAATTACTTCACTGTTCACAGTGGAAATATTATTGGCATAACATGAAGCAAACTAGAAAAACCTAAGCAGGTATGACACAGAATTCCATATACATGGCCCTACAAATATACTGTTATATTTATATTTAATTTATATTTATAGGGCTATGTGTATGAAATCCAAATCTGAAAGAGAAAAATGACTGCCAATATCTGGTGGATTGAAATGGGCTCAGAAGACCATGTTGATATATCATTCAACAGTATTTGCACAGTTCAAAATACCATCTTTAAACTCTCCAAATGTGTGGGATTTAGCTTTCAAATTTTTAACAAAAGACACAGAGGCTGAGAAATTCTAAAAGTAGAAATCCATACCTTTGGAAATCTTCCAGATTGGGGGAAACTGTTTGAATATATACAGTAATAATCCAAAGAGAGAAAAAACATGTTTTTTCTACTAATCAGGTAATGTAATTATTTAGCTATCCTTAAAGAATGTAGATAACATTTCCACTGCATAATTTATATCTCTACGTAGGCTCCTTTTAATACTTAATTAGTATCTGCTATTGTCTACCAAGTCATTATTTTTAATCAATGTTAAACATTAAGTTCTAATTACTTCAGTATGAGAGATTTAAGAAAGTGCATTAAATCCAAATTGATCTGTTTTGATTGGATGTTACCCCATTTCGGCAATCGACATGTTAGCATGTTTAAAGGACAATATCATATTTTAAAATACACACATTTATGATAGAAAACTAAGTAGTGGTATGCAAACCCCTGAAAAATAAGGGGAGACCTTTTTTTTGGGAATCAGATTATAGAAACTAAATATTATATAATTTGTTCCACAATTAAATTGATTAGTCCTAGGTCAATATAACAGTGTCCTACTAAAAAATGCAGCTCAGACAAATTATTGGTCAATAGATGTACACTGACCCAATGATTTTATTAATGGAACAACAAGAGAATCTGCATGGGAGGGAAGGGGTGTTAAAATCATGACCTCAGTACAATTATATGTAAATATAAAATAAATTTACCTGGAGGAGATTATCATATTATTGAACATTCTTACAATATTATTTTGTTTAAGATTATGCTATTCATGACACCACTCTTTAAATTAACCAACTGATTGAATATCCCTGTTATTGATTATGAAAATGTGCCTAAACCAACTTTAAACATCATTCTCTGTGGTCTAGAAGCCTCAGTTCTGAGTATCAGGTCACAAAAAGCACTCCAGATACTTTTATTGTTGAATTCTTGGTGCTCTCAGAGTTTGGTTGCTTGCTTGCAGAAATCAGCCATCAATAGATAACATAGAGATAAACCACATTTACATCCCATTCAAAAAAGAGAATACAAAAGCTAAGAAGGAAACAAAAAAACCAGAACTTATCTTCTCCAGCAATCAACACCTAGATAAGCAGGGATTAAGACCAGACAAACAATCGAGCAGAAAACAATAATCTAATCAAGGAACTACCAAGAAAATCACATCTCCACCAACACTGGCAGAACAAGCTGCAAGCTAAAATAGAGGAGCAAACCCCACACTCAGTCTCACTATGTTACACAGTGAGTTAATGGAATGTCTGTAAGCAAATAGTAAAGGTCCTTTACAAGATACCCAGAGAGTATCTTGCAAGGACCTTGCATCTGAACTGCACATATTCTGTTCTATTGGATACTTGTAATAATAATAATAATAGCTAAATGAATTCTGCATCAGATAAAATTCTGTAATGCTACTTAGCACTTCATAATACTAAGAAAGGCAGATAAAGAAAGAAAGCCTTTATCAGAGTAAAATAAATAAATTCTACAATGCAAGTTACAGAATATGAAACACTATGATGGGTCTAATAAGAAAATCTGCCTGTAAGAAGGCACAACTCCCCAGTAGGTAACTGCAAAGAAACACAATCCTTCCATCTCCCCACCTCCCACAACCATCTGGTCAGAACCTATCCTTCCATTTCCCCTGCCCCCCCCCAAAAGGTGGGGCTAAGAGTGCGTTCTTCAACAGGTAACACATATGGAACAAGTTCTCAAACCAGAATCTGACTTACTCACAGCTACAGACTATTCCACAATCCTTCCTAATATCATATATCCACGAATATCATAAAACCAAAAACTGTGTTTTAAGTTTCCACGATTTATATCAATGCAGAAGAAAGCATTGGGGGGGGGGGGGGGATTGTGTATGCCAGCAAGTCCAAAGGGCAAGATCTATAACCCATTTAGTACATAGACTAGGGGTCGCCAATCTTTTGGACTTCAGGGACCACCAAACTCATAATTTTAAATCCCGCAGACCAGAGGCCCTGGGAAAATCCCCAAAAAAGTCTGCAAGAAAATTCCCCATCCTGTTTTCCCACCGATCAATCATTCTTTATTTAGGATCACAGGATACCGTCTCCAGCTCCATTCTCAGGGGGAGAGAGAGAGAGAGAGAGAGACTTTTGGCTTCATGCAAGGAAAGCAGCAGACGTCTTTCTTTCTCTCCCCCAAATTCCTCCAGAAATGAGTCTTTGTGAAAGTTCTCGTGCCGGTGCAGCCTCTTGGAGCAGGATGCCTTGCAGGGTCCCAAAGACTCATTTCTGGTGGAGTTTGGGGGAGAGAAAGAAAGACGTCTGCTGCTTTCCTTGCATGCAGCCAAAAGCAGAAGCAGAAAGAAGCAGCCCGATGGCCAGGCCAGGCGCGTGGAGCGAGTTCTCCCCCTCTGCCCTTTCCCCCCTCCCCTCACTACCTTGTGTTGTTCGCAATGAAAGCAACACAAGCCTTGTGTTCCCGTGGGCCATGTGGGCAGCACAGCCTTGTGTTCCCATGCAGCCTGGATTAATTGCTCTGCGGACCACCATTTTCTCACGTACCACCAGTGTCCCCGGCCCACCGGTTGGTGACCACTGACATAGACAGAACAATGGAAGGACCAATGATAATTGGTCAGAGATGTTTCTGGTCTGAAAATTTGTTTTTAAGACACATTTTTTTCTTGTCAGTGAAGTATTCTTTAAGAACTGTAAATGTATGAAACAACTTATCTCAGGGTAAAAACATCAAAATGCATTTCTTAAGAGAAAACATGTCTCCAGAAACTTCATGTTTGTTGTACAGTGAGCCACACACTAGACATCCATAAATTCCAGCCCTGTTTCCTTTTGTCTGCAAATTATGAAGGAGGGCAATACATTTTCTCTATCTAGACAAAAGAACATTAAGCAACTTGTTTCTATACTATGACTTGACACTATTGGAGAACGACTATCAAGCAGGATAAATAAAATTTTGCTAGACAGATAGCTGGCCCAGAATGGTTGTTAGATTCATTTCAGAAATTTTAAAGATATACTGTAAAAGCTCATCTGTACTCAAAGCACTAACTATACTCTCTACTATGAACCAAATTCTGCTCCAGCCTTTTGGGAAAGATATCACTTCACATTCCTGCCAATACATTAATCATTCAAATTCTTCGACCTGAAAAGTACGAAATTTCTTGTCAGTTTGGCTCTGGAAACATTAAAGTTCAGAGGCACACTCAAAAGTGATTTACAGGTAGTCCTTGACTTATGACCATTCAAAATTACAATGGGCCTTCCCAAAGCTAATTACTATTTTAATAGTTATGATGGCCCCATAATAATCTGATCATATTTTGGGTGCTTGGGTGCTGGCTCACCTTTATGCCCATTTTCAGTATCCCAGTCATAGGACTGCAAATTGCAACTTTTTTGCCAATTTCTGGTGTTACCTTCCAGTTTCCAGCAAAAAATGGCCATTGGGGAATATGAATTATCTTAATCAGTGCAGCGTTCACTTAACCACCAAAGTAAAAACTTCATAACTTCCAATCTGTTCACACAATGCCACGACTTATGACAACAAAAACATATGATTGTAATTATTGTGTCAATCACGGTCATAAGTTGAGGACCATCTGTATTTTGATTAAAGGTGAAGATGTATTCAATTTGAGTGGAATTCCATGCAGCATTGACTGCAGGGGAAGTGAAGTGAAGGGTGAAAGGGCAAATGACAACAGGTGTGTAATGGCACTATATGAGAGTTGTCATTCTGGCACCATCATCTTTTGTTTCAAATGCAGTGTGCTTGCCAGTGTTGCAACTTTCTTCTGATACAATTCAGGCATCATTTTCCCCCATTTTTGACTTTTCCATAATGGATGAACATGCTTGGTTCAGTTTCTCCTGTGTGGTCTCTCCTACAGAAGGTGTGCACATAAAGGCTTCTTTGTCATTTGTTATGGTTACCCCAAGCATCTTTCTATGTTCCTTCTATAAGTGTAAGTAAGTCATGGTTATTGTGCTATACCAACCACGGGAGACTTTCTAATTTCCGCAGCAATTCCCATCAGGGAATTCAACTGAATGTGGTCAAGCATGAACTGGCATGGTTAATCTAATAAGATATTGTTCTAAAGAATTCTGAACTCACCTGCCTTTATTTCATTATTGCGTTGATTATAAAAGCTATTTGAGCCAGCTTGCAAAAATACTCATTTTAGAGTTCATGGACTTAAATGTGTGGAGCTAGTTTTCTCTTTGCTAATGGTATAATAGCTGTTTTATGCTCATAATGTTATGAGGGTTATTACTGGATTATTGTGCCAATAATTATACAACTATTTTCTAGAAAATAACTGAATTGGAAAATATGCCTCATCTTAAATAACACTGATGAAAAATGACTACCTTTGCACAAATTTTTAATCATTTTTTGTTGCAAACTGTATTACACTTAATCAAGAGAGGAGGTATGGATAGCCAATTCATTTCACCTGCAAGGCAGAAAAAAACCAGGGGAAATAATTTCATTTGAATGGGCTCCATGTCTTTTATTATCTGAAGATAGAACATCATGTCACTCATTTTAATTAGAAATACATCCTTTGAAACACGAAGGTTTTCTGGTCTGAAGAACCCTCGCATGATTAGTGAGGCTAAATCTGTGTAACACCTTTGTGCAGTTAACATCAAACAGTTCCTCCAATTAGCTTGTGAGTAACACTTAAGAACTATTGTCTTTAATGATAGCAAAGCACAATTTAAGGTTAACACAGTAGATCCCTAAGCTCTCATTTCATTACACAAACTAGGTAAGATCATCTTCCGTGCTAGTAAGGAGTGGGTTTTGCTTTCAATTTATATTCTAGTGGCTTGCCCTGTCAATGTTGATGGGGGTAGAGGTTCTTTGGTTGAGCTGTTTATTCTTGGCTTCTTTGGCAGTTCCTTGATTGGGGTATTGTTTACTTGATGGTTGGTCTGATGTTAATCTTCAAGTTAATTGATGCTCACCTAGGTGTTTACTGCTGGTGGGGAGGTGCTTTGAACTTTTTGTTCCCTTTTTATCTCTTTTGCTGTCTGTAGAGAGTTTATATCTGTGTGTCTACCGGTGGCTAATTTGTCAGAGTGCCAGGCTTCTAGAAATACCCTAGTGTTTTTGGATTTGGCTTGGTCTAGGATGGTCGGTTTCCCAATTGAAACTATGGTTAAGTCCGTTCATATGTTGTGAAATTAAAGAGTTTTCATCATGTCTTCTGATTGCTAGTTGGTGTTCCTGGATGTATTCTGCCAGTTTTCTGCCTGTTTGTCCTATGTAGTGGCTGTTGCAGTCATTACAGTGTAATGTAAATTATTTAGCACTACTTTTTAATACCAACTATCAAAGACTAACATGACCTTAATGTCCTAAATCCAGACAGGTGTCAGCGTTCCAGCAAACCTCCATTCCAGCTAATAATTCTGAGACAGACATCTCTCAACATTTTCTTTTATTTGGATAGTAACTGGCATAACTGTGGAATCCCGAATCTGAAAGTTCCGGGCTTCCTTACAATAAGTAAAAACTACAAATCCATCCCCTGCACCCATCATCACATCACATGGCCCAATCACCATCTGTCCCAAAGTAAGACTTCCTTTCACTATGCGCAACACGACCTGACCTTGAATCAGAAAAAGAATGTTATGTCTAACTAGATCCACTCCAATGAATTTCCCCCTCCCAGGCTCAATTGTGGCAGCGTGGGCGCATTGGATCTCAATATGGCTTCCAAAGCTGACAACAGGTGTGATACAATATCAAGTCCTATGTCCCAAAAGTGCTGGACATTCTTGAGTTTTTTTTCTTGAAAACTTCGCTTTTTATTCTTTAGTTCTGAAGAACCTTTTTTGATAAAAAGTGAGATGTTTTCAAGGAAAAAAACCAAGAAAGTCCAGTTGCCTTATGGAAAAGCACCATTGGGACAACGGCGATCTGGATGATTGAGAATCTCCATAGATATCAAGTCTGTGGTTTCAATTAGCACTGAAAAGTCCAGAAGAATCAAATAACTAGCATTCTTTCCATAGTCTGTAGAGCCCGAAAGTTGAATTATCACTTGGAAACCTGACATAGTCCTCAGCAGGTTATCCAGGAGTAAAGCATCCAATGCTTTCCAGTGTATGCCAAATCCAAACTGGTTAGATCCATTCCTGTCTAAGCATTATTTCCTCCAAAGTCACAGAGCTAAGAATCTACTACCCTCAACAATATCGATCATTGATGCAGCTGTTTAAATTCAAAGGATCTAATAATGGCTCCTTTAGTTGAAGGTGAAATTTAAGACTTTTAGAAGTTATCAAGAGAACCAATGCTAATATATGCAATAAAGTATACACAACCATATGTCACTATGTAGCCCTATGCCAGAAACTAATGTGAGACTAATAAAGGAGAATAATTATAGCTCAGGTTGACATGAGGGGTCCTTGGTGCTCTCTGAACTTGCTTGTTTTCTTACAGACATTTCTACACAACCAGGCTCAAAGAGCACCAGGGACCCACCCACCCCCATGTGAAACTCAGTGCAAAGAAACACAAACTATGTGCAGTTAGGGAGCAGCTATGAGGAATTGCTAACAGACATACTCATCATTAAGATATCATACATTATTCCTTCTATATATGAACATTTACATTTAGAAAATTTTACTATATGTAAAATGTTAGACCAATTGATGGGGATGACTGCATTTAAAATAATTTCCTCATATGGCTTATTATTTATTTGGCACATGGCTTAAGTGACAGCAGTGAATAAAAATTGGCTTACTTCTGAGAAGTCTACCTTTAAGTAATTACTGTGACTCAGGAATACTAATACCACATATTCAGTTTTTTATTTTTAATAAATTTACAAACATTTCTAACATTTTGTTTTCACATTGTCATTATGGGATTCTGAGTATAGATTAATCAGAAAAAATGAATTTCAACAAATGTAGAATCAGGCTGCAACATAACAAAATTGACAAAAGTGAAGGGGCCTGAATACTTTCTGAATGTACCGTATTTTAAATTCAGGGGTTTCATAGCTCTATTTGGAAAAGTACCCGGAAGTTTCAAAGCAGACATTGGGAATAGCTTGCAAACTGAATACCTTACCCAATATCATTACTAGTCTATATTTTTAATCTAAGGTTGCTCACTACAATATATGGTGAGCCCTTTTTTAAAAAAAACCCACAAAAAATCACAATGGTGTCACTTTTCAGAATCAGTTGCATATATTTTTGATGTTCAAATACACACTCACATGTAAAGAACATTCTGCAGAGCAAGAAGTAAAACTTCATTCATACTCATTTTAATTTTGGATACAAAGTTCTGCTATTTATTTTTGTGGTTTGCTTATGAAACAGGAATACACAATCTGCTACCTTCCAGGTACTTATTAGTGTGTACATTATCAGTAATCCTGGCTACAGCAAATGGGAATGAGTTTGGTGAATTCTGACTATCGTTAAGGAAGGGGGGGGGGAATGCAAAAATTTAATTCCTGGCATTCTATAAAAAGTTTTAAGAAAAGTATTTTGATGAAACTCTGAACAGCTGATGCCTGTAGGAATAGATGATTATAAGACAATTATATAGACAAAAAATTATAAATTGTGAGATCATTAGGCCATGAAATATGATTTACGAGTTCTTTATTACAGAAACACAGATATCCATAAAACATTTCATAACCCATCTGTCCCTCTCTGTGAATGTTTTGGTATGCCAACAAGGAGACAGATCAAATGTGAGTGGAATGCTTGAAGAAGCAAGTACTAATCCATGCCACCTTTTCTATGAACTGAACAAGAAAATGTCATGGCTCTCTATCCAGAATTAAAATCAGGGAGTGTCTCCAATTACCTCAAATCAGGGATCTGGGCTGCAAAACTACAGGCAATCACTGGATGGCAGCCAAGATACAATGATTTCCCCACTTTGCTGCCCCCTGGTGGTTGACTCCATTATTACAGCCCAGCTCCAGATGCCTTATCTCAGATTTTTAAAAAGTTAATTTTGCTCAATGACCAGACAGTGTAAAGCTCAACATCTATAAACCAAAGAGAGCAAGAACCATCCTCACAAATATCATGATGCCCCCCCCAACTTTCACACCTCATGTGTGAGAGTGCAGCAGCCTTTTTCAAGCACACCAAATAACCTCCGTGGTTGGGGAAATAACAGAACAACAGAGTTGAAATCCCAAAAGTGCTTTTTCAGGAGGCAATTGGACTTTCTAGGTTTTCCTTTTCTGTTTTCTTTTTTTAAGACGTTTAGCTTCTTATCAAAGAAGCTTAGATAGATACAGATTAACAGAGTTGCAAGGGACCTTGTAGGTCATCTAGTCCAACCCTCCACCCCCACCCCACCCAAGCAGACCCTACATCATTTTCTTCTTCAGCTCTGACAGGACAGTGGGGAGCTGTCAGAGCTGAAGAAGCTTTTTGGATGAGAAGCACAACGTCTTCAAAAGAAAAAACTAGATAGTCCAGTTGCCTCCTGAAAAAGCACCTTTGGGACAACCATGACCTGGATGACTGACAATGTCTACAGACTAACAGAGTTGGAAGGGACCTTGGAGGTCTTCTAGTCCAACCCCCTTGCTTTCGAGCAGGAAACCCTAGGCCATTTCAGACAAACGGTTGTCCAATCTCTTAAAAACCTCCCGTGTTGCAGGAGCACCCGCCAACTTCGTTCCGTTGAAGATGGAGGCGGTAGCCCAATCCCGTCCGACCACGAGTGGCCATCCAGTTCAGGACGGCTTCGGGTTGAGGAAGGGGCTGTCACCTAGCACACGTATCCCCAACCAGGCTGAGGAAAAGAGCATCCGTTGAGCGAGGCTCCTTCCTCTGCTTGACTTTTGTTTGGTTTATGTCATAATAGCCATGGGGAAGCGGGGGGAAGCAGCGGGAAAGCAGCTCGTCCTGAGAGAACAACTCACCACGCTCCTCTAACTAAAGTCCCCAGCCTATTTTAGCCCCCAAACTTTGGGGGCTAAAGGGTCGCCACCCGGCCATTGGGGAAGCGTCAAAAGAGCACCCGCCGGGCCGTCAGAAGGGAAACCTCCATAGGCTTCCCTATTCTCTTTCCCACCGGGCTTGTCTTTCCTTGTCTCTGCCCTGAGGCGGCGGGGGTACGACGACACCGTCAACCCCCACCCCACCTTGGGCTTCTCCCCTTCAGGCACAAAATGGCGGGAGGAAGCGCAGCCTAACGGTGAGAGGGGGGCGCCCGGCGGATGAGGTGGAGGACTGCAAAAATGGTTTTTAGGGGGAGAGAAGGCCAAGCAAGTCCTTTGGTGCCCGCCTCGCCCGGAGTCCGTCTCCATCCCACACCGAAGTTCAAACTCCAAAAAGTTGTGGGATGAAAGGGGGAAAAGGAGAAGAGCGGCCCCCTGTTTCCCCCACTTGGTACGCTCTCACTTTCCCCTGTCAGTCCCCACTTTCTTTTGACTCACCTCCTCCGCCTCCCCTCGGCTCGATTCTTCGCCTTTAAACTCCCACAACAATTTTTTTTTTTTTAAACCAGCGGAACAGCCAAGACGCATGCGCGGAATAACTGGGGCGCGGGCCGTTCCGGCCGACTTGTGGAACAACCGAAGGGATGAAGAGGCCCGAGGAGGGAGGGGGGGCGCACGCGCCAGCTGAGCCCGGGCGCATGCGCGCGGCGTGGCTGGAGTTCCTTTTTGGCGGGCGCTGTTGGGGATGGAGAAAACTCACCTGAAGTCGTGGGGATGTGCAGCGGGGAAAAAGCGCTACACTTCGGCCACGGGAGTTAAGGCTTCGATGTAATCCGTCCAGGGAAGCCTGCCAGCGGACTAAAAACAGATTACATAAAAGGCTGATCGATTCGGGGCTTGCAGAAAAAGGAACTGTGTTCGTATGTGTCTTGCGGCAAAAATCCCTATCACCAGGGCTCTTTACAGAAATTATTCCTCCCCCTCATAATTACCATCATCCTTCTAGGCCCACACCTCCTGCCCTTCCCCTCAAAGGACCCCACAGCAGTTTGTGGGAGAACAGTGGAAAAGTCTTAATATAAAACTGACAAATCAACCACACTTGGCAATAAAAAAAATGTAAGTCCTTTTTTTAAAAAAAAAAAAGTCAAAATAATACACAGCTGTCATGACACTATGGAGTTGGTGGTATAAAGTACTGAATAGAAATAGATTGGGTCTGTGAAAATTGTTCTAAGTGCTATAAACAAGTTGACTTCAATATTCTTAATCTTTAGCTAGGTCTTTAGGTCAACTACCTTCCCTTCAAAGGAAGTAAAATGTATATATCTTCTAGAGTTGGACATACTCCCACTGGTAGATTTTGCTTTGCTGTTCAAAAACTTTGTCATGTGACAGTAAAAGATTCCCCCATTTATACTACCTTAGGTATATTTAAAAATAAAGCATATCCTCCTCTTGACTCCATGGTTATACTGTATACCACAGATGGCTAGGAACAAACTCCACCACTAAAACATCTGAAGCCAAGACAACAAAGAGAACAGAAACAAGTCTAAAAAACAGTTGCAATTTTTTTTTCATAGAGATGGAAATTGTCTAAAGATACCTTTGATCAAAGCTTTTGAGATCTTTAAAAGCTATCCTCAAGATACTTAATTGTGCCTCGAATCCTTGTTACAGGCAGTCTTTTTAGAATTTGATTTTATATTTATATAAAATGTGGTGTACCTGTCAACATTTTTGCTGCGGCGTCCTGAACATTGTTTTTGAAGACTCTTCAAAAGCAGCCTTTTCTCTCAAGCTATGTATAACAAAACCACATGTCACTATAGCCAAAAATCACTTCAATAGTACATTATAAAAGGTGATTAGTGCCATCAGTATGAACAAAGTAAGTTGCAACCACCTGAGCTGATATTAAACTGGGTATAAAATTTAATCCAGAAGCACGTCCAGGTATTTTATACAGGTAGTCTTTGACTTAGAACAGTTCATTTAGTGACCAAACTTATAACAGCACTGAAAAAAGTGATTTATAGCCATTTTTCACACTTATGACCTATGTTCATGTGATTTACATTAGGATGTTTGTCAACTGACTCACATTTATGACGATTGCAGTGTCACGGAGTCATGGGATCCCCTTTTGCAAACTTCTGACAAGCAAAGTCAATGGGGAAACCAGATTCACTTAACAATTGTGTTTTAATTTAAGAACTACAGTGATTCACTTAATAAATGTGAGAAAAGTTGTAAAATGGAGCAAACTCACTTAACAAATTTCTCACTTAATGTAAATTTAGGGCTCAATTGTGGTTGTAAGTTGAGGAGTACATGTACTTTTAAGGCATTATATTTTTGCTCTTTTTCTACTAGTTCAATCTGTTTACCTTCAAAATTGAAAATCATCTATTCCCCAGTTAAAACAACATTCCCTTCCCTCTCTTAAATGCTGTTCCGACTCCATCTCTAAACCTTTGAGTTTTAACAGAGAAAAATAAAACTCTGGGGAGATATAATGGTTCAACTGTACATAAATAAAAAATATCCTTGATTACCAGACAGTTTTGAAACAGCTATTAACATTCACAGAAAACATCTTTTGCCAAATTTGCAAGTCTGATTTGAACATAAGATCCTGATTCTGCAAATTGTTAGACACATATTTACGCAGATAAATTTCTCCCTATGTACACACATTTAAATAAATAAATATATTTCATATTTGTTCATTTAAATATATTCCCAACTGGTTGGATCTAGGTATATAGAAAAGCCCCACTGAATTCACTGGAAACTATTTTTTCTTACCCCAAAGGTGCTTTTCAAAAGGTAGCTGGACTTGATTGTTTTTTCTCCTTTAAGATGTTTCACTTCTTATCCAAGAAGCTTCTTTAGTTCTGGGTGAATGGTGGTGAATGTAAGGATTATATTCCTTAGCAGTCATCTGATTGTTAGCACTCTTACCACTCTGATGGTAGGTAGATAGTTCTCTGAGAGTTGTTGAGATCATTTGGGGATTTATCTGTACCCTCAGAGTCACCTGAATATAATCCTTCCAAATTGGGACAACCATGATCTGGATGAGTGAGATTCTCCACAAACATTTAGTTTTTCTTACATCCAAATAACTTCCAAAATAGCCCAATCCATAACCTAATTCGGGCCATGAAAGAAAATACTTTAATAGAAATGTTGGCCAGTCATTTATGTTAACCAGATGAGACAGGTGATTGTTTTGAAGAAGGGAAGAGACAGGAATATGAGTTTCTCCAAAGTACTAGTTTATAATGGATGTTCTCCAGAATAAACCCAAATGATATCTTAATGGATAATAGTTCTCAATGTCTATGTTGTAATGTGCACCTAGTGAGGTAAAACCATCTAATCATTAAAACTACTAATGATGTTCAGATATTTACCTTTTATCCTAGTAATCTAGTCTCAAAGTTGCCTTTTCAACTTTGTTTTTTTCATTGAAGAAGACATTTCACCTCTCATCCAAGCTTTTTCAGTTCTGACTGAAAGATTGAGGTGACCTGGATGACTGAGGATCTCCATAGACATCTAGTAGTTTAGTGCTTTAAAACTTGCTAAGTGACAGCAGCTAGTTGACCTTGGCTGCTATCAAAAAGCTAAGCACAGTTGGACTTGCTTATCATGTGGATGGAAAACAATCAGGAAATTCTTGGGCTGTAGGCTAAATTGGGAAATAAAAAAAACACCAAACATTTTGGAAGAAGACAATGTTGAATTGATTTTGTACAATGGCTAGGAAAACCACATGAAGTCTTACAAGGTTGAACTCAACTACAGGAAGACTGGATGTGTTGTATATACCAGAGGTCTCCAAATCCATGGTCCATTGACTGGCATCAGGCTGTCTGCGCCAGAAACCTGGACGTGCGAACAAGTGAAGCCCCATCTGCAGGATGTAGGCAGTATGCGAAAAACCATGCTGCCTCCGATCCACTGAAAAACCTCTCTCCATGTAACTGGTCCCTGGTGCCTAAAAGATTGGGTTTTAACTGATCTGTACAGAATATCTGTCCTGAGGCAGAATATTGTTTCTTGTCCTAATATTGCAAGTACCCTGTAGTCTGTACCAGAGGTGGTATTCAGCAGGCTCTGACCAGTTCTGGAGAACCAGTAGTGCAAATTTTGAGTAGTTAGGAGAACTGACAAATACCACCTCTAGCTGGTCCTGCCCCCATCTATTCTCTGCCTCCCATTGAGTTCCAGCTGATTGGCTGGGTCTTCTTTGGTTGCCCTACACAGGAGAACGGAGCTGGAAAGCAGGTTAGTGGAGTGGGGAGGGAATGGAGATTTTACAGTATCCTTCCCCTGGAATGGGGTGGGAATGGAGATTTTAGAATATCCTTCCCCTGCCACACCCACCACACCACGCCCACAGAACTAATTTTTTTCTAATCCCACCACTGGTCTGTATCATAAAGGAACCATAAAACATTTGGAGGGGAAATTGTAGGTGGATTGTTGGTAGAGGATAAAGCACTAGTGAATGATAAACTACTGTGCTACTAGCATTCTGTTTTATCATATATACATTTGTTTACAGATTAGATACTTATGTCCCCAAATATTACAACCTGGCCTTATTGAATTGGGAGTTGGGTGGAAGACATCAGTCTGGAACCCACATTACGTATCTAATATTAACACAGTTGAGAAAGTCCAGAAATATTTCACAAGAAGAGTTCTCCATTCCTCTACTCGTTGCAGAATACCTTATGCCCCCAGACTCAAAATTCTAGACCTAGAAAACCTAGAACTATGCCGCCTTCGGTCCAATCTAAGTATAGTATATAAAATCATACATTGCAATGTCCTACCTGTCAATGAATACTTCAGCTTCAACCATAACAACACTAGAGCAAACAATAGATACAAGCTTAAGGTTAATCGCACCAAACTTGATTGCAGGAAATACGACTTCAGCAACAGAGTGGTCAATGTCTGGAATACTCTACCTGACTCTGTGGTTTCTTCCCCAAACCCCAAAAACTTTAGACTGTCTACTGTTGACCTCACCCCTTTCCTAAGAGGTCTGTAGGGGGCGTGCATAAGCGCACCAACGTGCCTACCGTCCCTGTCCTATTGTTTCTTTTATATATATATTATTTTTTTTTATATGTATCCATGTATTCATAACTATGTTTTTACTTATACCTACAGTATTATCTTGTAAGCAATTGACAAATAAAAAATAAATAAATAAAAAAATGAAGACTTTGTTTGCTCTCAGGCCTTCATTAATGGTGAGAGAAAGAAGAGGGGAAAAAACACCTCAAAGTGAGTGGGACATTTCTATTCTTTTACTGGCTGGTATTCAGGACACTCAAAATGCTCTGAGGGAACATTTTTGCATTTTGTACATGCTTCTATGATTTGCATTTGCTTACCTTGGAGGTACACTGAGAAACATACCAGATTTGTCAACAGCCTCCTGAGGTTTACTGGACTTCAACTATTTCTGAACAATTGGATTATGGTGTTCAGAACTTATCTATTGCTACTAGAGCTTTAAAGCTGAACAAGTTGAATTTCTGCATTTTTATCTTCTACTAATCTAGTGTACAAAAAACTCCAGATCCAAATCTTGTGTTGCTGAAGATATTTTCTCAGATAAATTGCCTTGCTCCTGAATGAAAATGGTAGCAAAGACAGAATCTTAACTCTATTACATCAAATTATCCTTTAATTTTTAGACCATTAAAAGCAATCTTACCTGGTGCTTTTGAATATTCAAGATGCACAAAGTAAACACACATGTAGCTTTTAAAATGTTGATTTCCACCACTAGATGGAAATATGGGCAAAGTATTATTTTCTCCTGTCTTCAGATTTTCTTAGCCACAAGGAGGGAAAAATAAATATTTCAATATTCTTAACTATAGCTTCATTGCTGTTCTTTCCTGAATTATAAAAATATTTTCTCAAAGAATATTTTTTCAAAGAGGGTTTTTTTGAAGCTAAGAGAGATAAGGTGTTGTATTTTGCAGCTGTCTTCACAAAAGCCATTAAATTCTTATCACAGATTGTTTAGTCTCAAGATTCGGCATATATAAACAAGCAAATGTAAATGTCTTCCATGTTTTTTCTTCTCTTGGACACATTGTAGAGACCAAATTTCCCTTAAATCTAAGCCTTTTTTGTTATTCCACTGAGGTCTGCTGAAAACAGATAAGAGGAAAATTCAGTATAGTGTAACTGATTCAGGTTTAGTCTGAAACTCAGTATCTCTGGAGAGAAAATTAGGGAGATCCCATGTAAGCCACCTTTAATTTTCAGAGAAAAGATGATAGAAATTTAAGAAATCTTTTCCCCAGGGTTGTCCTTCAGATATCAATGACTTCAACTCCCACAATCCTTAGCCACCATGACCAATTGCTAATTAGTGAAGATTTAGCTTAAAAATGTTAACATTATCTGGGTACTCGCTTTTTTGCTTTCCAAATCTCTTGGAAGCAGTCTTTGAAGAGTCCAATAGACGTGTCTTGGGAGAAATGCAGAGATTTTTTTGACAGCTATACTATATATCCTAAGGTAACATGTATATATCATATAACCTAAGGTCATATGCTAGAATGTATAACTAAAGAGAGAAACATCATATAAATTTAGGCATCAAGGTAGTGCAAAATCCTAGAGAATAAATCAACCATTTGGGGGAAATCTCTGTCGATAGAATAGTGGAGCATGGATTTACATGGTCGGAATCAAGCTTGCTAATGGAAGTTTTTATGTAACAAAAGGATTATTTGTCTTCTGAAATAATTTCAATGCGCTGCCAAAATAGAATGAAGTTACCTATGGAATTGAAGATAACAGCTGCTGGAGACTCAAGGCTGCTGCAGAGCAGTTAGGTGTTTGTACAGTTTAAATGGCTTTGCCACATACAACAAAAAATTACCAAAGAAAAGGAAAATAGATTTGGGATTTGTTTGTTCCTTTAAAAAATGCCATCATTTTCAAATCTTCTATCATTAATTTTATCCTTGGATGTTTGACTACCTATGCAATCTTTCTTGCAACAATTCACAAATCAAACTCTCCCTTTGCTTTGCTGCGAATTTGATCTTCTGCTTTTTTGTTCCATAGATGCCAGCTTTTCCTAATCAGATTGAGGAAGGCCATTATACACTATATATTATTCTTGGCTGAGCCATGAAATCCCAATGTTTCCAAAACAACATTCTGACCCAGGTAAAATTCAACTCTGTATCTCCTTGGTTGGTGGGATGCAGATCAATGTGTTCTGGGTAAAGTAGCCTCTATAAATTCTAGCTTGTATAGAATAACATGTACACGCTAAGGATAAAATTGGGAGGCAATTGTACTTGTGCTACACTGCCCAAAGTACACCTAAACTGATCAGTACTATCTCCATTGTTATCAGGGGATACTATATAGTGCTGTAGTGCAGCGGATGCCAACCGGTGGGCCATGAGAAAATTTTGGTGGGACGCAGAGAAATCTCACCCCCAGAGCACCCCCCAAAAAGCATTAATCCAGGCTGTGCAGAAACACAAGACTGCACAGCCCACAGGGCCTGCGGGAACCCTCTCCACCCACTCGCTCACCAGGCAAACTTGCTTGCTAAATTGCTATTTTTCCTTTTTCCAACAATCAGCTGTTCTGCTGTACAGGGAGATTTAGATTAGCTAGGAAGCAGGAAATGGTTGAATTTCTTGCTTTTTAGGTAGTCTTTAGATCTCTGGCTCTGCTCTTAAGCACAGCCAAACCTCGGTTAGAACCGAAGGTTCTATTATTCAGTGCAGACTCACAGCAAGCAAATTTGAGAGACTGAGCTAGCCGATGGCAGATAAGATAGATCTCTGAATGAATCTGTGATTCTGTGAGCAACTCAATCTGCCTGCCTGCTTTGCCTGATTTTGGGTAAAAGTTGCTTTTTTTATAAAAAAAATTCAGTATTTATATATTTATAATAGTTACATACAAACCATTCCCAGCCAATCACACGACCAAGCCACACCCACAAATTAGGCCACACCCACAGAACCAGTGGTTCCTGGGATTTAAAATTATGAGTTTGGTGGTCCCTTAGGTCCAAAAGGTTGGCAACCCCTGCTATAGTGTGTGGCCTTGGTCTAAGGCCATTGATCTAGTAGTCTATATCTATTGTCCTATTAAAATCATTATGTCAAAAACTTGGTTATTGGAAGTTAGTATTTAGGGACCCATCAGGTTACAGGAATGTTGAAAATGGTAAGGCTGCATGTAAATAATGGTGTAACTGGAAAAATGTTAAAATATGGGTATGATTTACTTACTGAATGACTTTGTTATGCAAATTTAATGTGTGAGAAATTGAGTTTGAGCCCAACAATTGCAAGAATGCTATATTATTGGTTTCTTTACAAAGATGGCGAGGTGAATGCAAAAAATAGAGGAATTCATTTTATATGAATGGCACGCAGAGAAATGTTTACACTTTAGTTGTGCTGCTCTTTTGGGTGAGAAAGGTAATATTGTTAACACTGTTGAAAAAGCCTGCAAGTACTGATGACCCGTAGCCAATCCTTAGTGAAGCCAAGACTATTTGATATAATTCCCATCCATCCCATGATGTATCAGTTGGAATTCTGTTCTTCTGAATATTTCATTTGCAGCTTTGAACATCTGCAGAAGTCTGTATGTAGAAGCAGTTCCTTCCCAGAAGTATAATATGTCACAATAAGCATTTGCCCAAATAAGTGTATTCCAACTTATGGAGAAATCTAATCTTTAAGTTCATCATCATTTGATTGTCATAGGATTAGGCAGATTTCAGACTTAATTGGAGCTATTTTCTTTTTGAACCATGTGCAAATGGTTCAGGAAAGTGAAGTCCTTGTTTAGCAACTGCTTTGCACATTGTCTAGTAATGACAATGATGAAAAAGTAACTTTGCAGCCAAAGTTTACAAACTTTGCAGATTTGTAAAGGAAAACTGCAATAAGGTTGTAAACACAGTTGTGGTTTTACTGAACAATCACTGTGCTTAACAAGAGTTGTGATAGGTAAATGAGGAATACCTGTACTGAATTTAAAAAAATGAGATGCCTCTGAGAACACTTTCAGACCAGGAGTTCGTTTTCAGTGTCACAACTGGCAATAAAAGCTACACAGAAATGAACTTAATTAGTACTTGGAGTGTCAGCATTGTAATTAGAGGAAAATGTGTAAAGATCACTTCCATACCATGGTTAAGGAAACTAGATGGATAGATCCATAAGTTGATATGAGGGAAACTTTATCAGAACTAGAATTATTGCACAGATTGTTTCCCACAAGTTCATATTTTCCCTCCCCCCAAGTAACGGAGGAATTTGGGAAGGAAAAGGACAATTGTTATTTTTTGTTAAATAATTAAATGTCAGAAGTCTTTGCTGCAAATTCTGCCTATAAAGGGCTGCATGATTGACTTGAAACTCTTGCACATTTTTAAGGGGACAAAGCAGCGTTCACTTAAAAAGCTTTACAACAACTGGTCAAGCAAAAATAGTCTTTATTCAAATTTAATGGAAACAGGGGTCACTGTACTTTTGCAAGATGGGGAAAAATAAAAAATATAAAACAAGGATATTGTCACAATACCAGAATGTGGAGCTCTACTTTTGTTTCTTCCCTTCCTATAGTTTACTGTAGGTATCTAATTTTTCTGACTGTGCTATTCACATACTCTGCAAGTCCAAAATATGAAACAAAAAAAAAGTATTATGAAATTTAAGACTTTGCACTTTTCACTAAATGGCATACATCAAGGGGCATCAATTTAAGGGCAAATTGTTGAAATTACCATACCTACCTAGGAGTCATCATTCCAATCTTAGAAGCCCATCAATGCAATGCTCCTTCTCTATGGCTGTTCTGGAAATCTAGGATGATGCACCGTACCTGAAGAAAGCCCTCAGTCTCTAGTTCAAGAACATGCAACAGAGAGGGAGCACTGGACCAAACACTTACAAACACACCATTGGGGGGGGGGGGTTATTAAAAATGTACAGCAGTGACATGTGTTCTACTCCAATCACTTGTGCTACAACTACCAAACATGTACAAAAGACTTCTCATAGAGCTCTAAATGTGGGTTGCAGCAAGTTTAGGATCTGGAACGAGATCGCGACCTAGATCGAGAATGTGACCTAGAAGCAGATCTCGATCTAGACTTCGACTGGGATCTTGTTTTTGAAACGGATTTGGATCTGGAGCGAGATTCTGATTTGACATTTTTAGACTTGGAATTTGACCTTGATCTTGATCTACAACTGGTGTCCATTTCCTCACCCTTGCCTTTGGCGTCTTTTGGGTCAGGTTCTGTTTTTATACGCTCTTTTTCCTTGGATTGAGATCGGGACCTAGACCTGGACCTGGACCGCTCTTGATCTTCTCTCTTTTTCTTCTTGCTGCTAGACTTGCTGTCACGTTTATTCCTTCTCTTGTTTCTCTCATTTCTGCTGTGACTCCTGCTCCTGCTGGCCTCCCTGCTCCTCTTCCTACCTTTCCTCTTGTCCTTGCTCTTGCTGCGGCTTCTACTCCTGCTCCTTTCTTTACTCCTGCTCCTTTCTTTACTCCTGCTCCTTTCTTTACTCCTGCTCCTTTCTTTACTCCTGCTCCTTTCTTTACTCCTGCTCCTTCCCTTGCTGACACTCTTCTCTCTCTCTTTACTCCGACTGCCCCTTACGCTTCTCCTTTCCTCCCTTTCTACCGTCTCTTTGCTGCCACTCCTACTACGGCTTTTACTCTTACTCTTTTCCTTGCTGGGACTTCTGCTTTTTGCTTGGTGGTCACCATCATTTTGAACTATATCCTGTGGTTTGTCTTTACTTTTACTCCGAGATTTCTCAACACTTCTACTGCGGCTCCTGCTTTTATCATCTTTACTTGGACTCCTGCTTTTTTCCTTTTGGCCTCTGCTATGACTTTTGCTCCGACTGCGGCTCTTGCTTCTGGAATGAGATCTAGACCTGGTAATCAAAAAGAAAAGAAAAAATAGAAAGTTTTGCAGGTATTCAATGATTTGGTAGTGCCAAATCTTTATCTTGTAATTCAGCAGACGTCTCAGACAGTTCAAATTTCTGATTATAAATATTCCGACTACTTAAATAATACTGTTTAAATTTTCACAATTATGATTTCAATTATATTCTAAATGCTTAATAATCCCCTGCATCCCACTGTGTAAGGCATATAACTGTTGATTATAACACTATATAACTGTTCCTGAAGAGCAATTATTGCAACACTGCCAATTTTTTTTAGAATGCATGTTACTGGAGCATAACATGTCCACTATTAATTAAACTTTACTGTACCTGGATCGTGATCTGCTCTTTGAATGGCTGCTTTTACTACTGCCACTACGACTCCTGCTTTTACGGGAATGTCTGCTTCGAGAGCGAGACCTGCAGGTAATACAATCGTGTCACAGTTGTTAAATTACCATGGGCATTCAAGAGAATCAGCTGAGCATGGCACAGAAATCCCTTTTCAAGCTGCATAACACAGTATAACAGAAGGCGCTACCTCCCTAGAGCATTTCTGAGACAACACAGTTCTGTTTATATATTACGAAGAAATCTAACAGGTTTTGGCAAATGGGGCTCCATAAAACCTTCTAATGTCAGAGATAAGATCAGTTTCATTTAGTGTCAGAGGAAAACAAAAGCCAGCTTTGACAAAGATAAATAGATGAAATAAAGAGAATGCAATTGTGGTCAGAGGGATCACTGGAATAAGAAAAGAAAGCAGGAGGAAGAAAGTTGTTTAGATAATAATTTTGTTACAAGTCAAATTACAAAGACACAAGACTTTTCCAATGGCTTTGCAGACCTGTTATTTTATTTGCTTTTTATCTTCAAAAAAAGTTGTGCATTATTTAATAGACAGTTTCCATGCTTGTAGTGAAAACCATTTTTTGTACATTCAAATATTTCTGCATGACTTGGAACCCTTCACTAGAAGGATTCCAACTGATACACTAATAGAGTTAAAAGCTGCTCATTACTACTTAAATGTTGACCTGAACATGTGAACAAAACTGAAGTCATTGATCAGCCTAGATTTTATTCTCTGCAATAAATGGTTAATAACTTTCCAGGCTATTTTTCAAAATTTTATCTGAACATGCCAGGCAATGATTTTGTGACATTTTACAACCTAAATATATGTTCCGCCAATGAGATACTGCCTTCTTATGTTGGATCTGGCTTCTGATTTTAGCTTGCAAGATTATACCATATTTATATATTTGTAAATAAAAATTAAATTGTATCAACATTTTCAATATTGTAAAGGATGGCTTCAAAACATAGTTGTTCAGCTTCACCAGCTTCCAGCTTTCATCCAGAGATCCTCAAATAATAGAATTTTCCCATATAAACTTCATTAACTGCTTTCCTGTAGAACAGCTTTATAGCAATGCTTCTGGGAAAGGATCATACATCCCTTTCCTCAGGCAGGTGATTTATCTGCTCCCTTAAATGAAAAGGCTATGGCTTGCCTCAATGGCAAATAGAAGCTGGAGCTATAGATTCCATATGTGGAAACATGACTGTCGTGGTTGCTCAACAGTATCATACCAAGTCATAACTTGGCATTATTCCTGAACCACACCTCTATTTCTTTATCACCAGCACAATTCATTATGACAATTTCGGTCCTTTTAATACTTCACTGCTTTTCCTTATAAGTGAATATCCTGTTATTTTTTATTAACTATTCTGAACTATTGCCCTAATAAGCATGGTATTATAAACTTACCTTGAATGAGTGCGACTTCTGGAGTAAGAACGGCGGCGCCTGGACCCAGGCCGATCTTCCACTAGTCTTATCTTTCTACCATTTACTTCTGTCCCATCCAGTTTTTCAAGGGCTCTTTTCATGTCTGAATAAGATTTGAATTCAATCACACCTTCATTTTTCCTTCCCTTGTGTGCATCAGCATATGTCACTTCACCTGCCTGACGCATATAATCCTAAGAACAGATACAAGGTTTCAGTATCTTGGTCTGATAGTGCTACAAATGAAAAAATGACACACACACCTGGTCATGTCCTAATAGGCACATGTGGTATCTGTACATCTAAATGAATTACTGATTTATTGATCAATATTTTGTTATTTCTATCTACCTCTCAATTTCTAGGTGTTGCAGATAATTGCTAATTTTTCCTAAAATATCAACACCCCTTGCTTTTCAAGGCATCATTTTTGTCGAATTTTAAAAGGAGACAGAACAGGACAAGAAATCAATGGGGGAGGGGGGGGGAAATGGAGGTGCTTATAAAGGCTGGAGTTTGCAAGGTGGAAACAAAACCCCAAAGGCTAGACAATACCATTGAGTACACCATTACAGTAAAGGTGTAATCAACAGGCCTGCAAGAGAAATGCATTGTAAGCAATCCCAAAAAAGCTCATGATATATATCTTGAAGAGGCAAAAAAATACACACGTGCTAGCTACTTTTTTTTTAGTTTCTTTGTCTGAGGGCTATTCTGCATTTGCAATAAAGATATTTATCTCCTCTAGGAAAGTACAGATAGTCCTTGATTTACAGCAGTTTGTTTAGTGATGTTCAAAGTTACAATGGCACTGAAAAAAAAATTACATACAACTATTTTTCATACTTATGACGATTGCAGCATCTGAATGGTCATGTGATTAAAATTCAGATGCTCGGCAACTGACTCATATTTATGAGGGTTGCACTGTTCCAAGTTCATATGATCACCCTTTTTTAATTTTTGACAAGCGAACTCAGGGAAGCCAGATCCAATTAACAAGTGGGTCACTAACTTAACAGCAGTGACTGATTTAACAACAATAGCAAGAAAGGTCATAAAATGAGGCAACATTCACTTAACAATTGTCTCACTTAGCAACAGAAATCTGGGGCTCTATTGTGGTCGTAAGTTAAAGACTACTTGTACTTCAGAACATTTTGCATCCCTAGAGACAAAGAACTATTCCAGTGGCCTATATAAGTAGGTTAGCCAATTCAAATGGCCCAATGAACAGTGATCCAATCTTAAACAGAAGAGGAAGCCACTGCAACAAGTGCCCCCAAGAAGCAATTGTTCTTAGTTTTTCTGAACAGCTTCTAAAAGATCAAGGTCATATTTGAGAGTTGATATCGAAACTTCTGCTGATTTGGAAGCATTTCTCTGTACTTAATAGGTAATGCAATATAGGTAATAACAGGAGCATAGGCAGTGAACACTTCATGCTCAAGAAGCTCACAATTGCACTTAGTATACTGCATTAAGATTTCAAATAAAAACTATAAAGAATATATTTGAGAAACAAATACACATTTTTCCTTTGGCATGGATCATACAACAAGAATTAAGACTTCAGTTTATGTTTGCACTATCTATCACTAAATCAGAACTGGCAGAAGCCCAGACTACACTTACCTTCAAATCCTGCCAACTGCAACGGCTTGACAGATTTTCAACGATCAATCTGTATTCAGTACGGGTCGGAGGCCCATACTTATCTCTTCCACTTCTTCTATAACCATATCCACCTTGAGATGTGATAAGCAGATGCAGTACTTTAGCTAATATAGTGGAGTTAGGAATTAAACCTACACCCCCCACCCCAACAATGTAAGAACTAGTCTATCCAAAAGTTATGTTAACACTTTCCCACCCCCGCCCCAGCCTAAACAATATTCTCCTTGCTTTAAATATTATACTAATTGAGCCAGCCAGAAAACTATGAACATATGTCTAAAATATTACCACACAATAAGATTGTATATTTTATATTAACTACTAATATCAAACATGCATCTACAGTTACATTTTTTAAATACTAACATTTTTTGAAAACAAAATAACCAAATCACTATAGTCAGTTACTAATGTTACTTACATTGATTTAAAGTTTTCTGAATATCTGACATGAATAATGGTTTTCAGGCACCTATTTCAGATTAATCACATCTCTCTCTAACCCTTGGGGTCCTCACCACCCAGGTCTAATGGGAAAAGGTTGCGGTCGTCACATGGCTTCCTTTTGGTCAGCCAAGGGCCACAAAGGTCAAAGAGCCACTCATGGAAAGGCAACCCAGGGTCAGCAAATGGAACAGGCAGTCATCTTAGCCTCAAAGGACTCTTAATTGAAACATTGAGGTCTTAGTTAAGTCTATGTTAAACAAATATTTACATTACAAATAAACCATTTAAATATTTACAAAAATAAAATAACAAAAATTAAATCTCATTTATTTAATTACGTTAAAAATGTTTAATACAAATTAACATCCAGATGTTACTTTAATAGAAACCACAGTAGTCAAAGTTTACATTAAAAAAATTACAGCTTTTAAAAAATATTCTACTTTAGAGAGAAAGACGAATCACTGGTACAATGGTATGTAGTGCTTACTGCGTCCAGAACCGTAACTGCTGTCACGACGAGGGCCTCGAGCATGCTCAACAATTACACGCTCCCCACAAAGATCTTTGCCGTTTAGTTCATAAACAGCATCGTCTGCATCACGCACATCATCAAACTCAACAAAGCCATACCTGAAGAAGAGAATAGACTACTCCAGAATCAAATATGTCACCAATTACCTCAGCCAGCCCGCTGGCAGTAGGAACTAGTTTGAACCTTCGGGAATGCAGGAGATAGGTATTTCAGAAAGCATCTTCCTCCAAAACAAAAACTAAGCCTGTTGATGGCAACAAAGGCTTTTCCTTTGTTGTCATTAACAGGAAGAGCACGGTGTAACTATTAAAAAAATGTACAAAGCATAAAGTGGGTTGGTTATGGCAGCAGGTACTAATAGCTTACGAAATCACAAAGAGACAAATTGCTCCCTGGCATTAAGGCTTTTATAACTTTTTCTTTTAAAAAGAAATCAGTTATTTAAAGCATATTATATACAGGAAGTAGACCACACAACATAACAACACAGTTAGGAAGCTGGTAACTTTAAAGAAGCCAATCTGGCTCTTTTTGAAATTTTCTGCTTCTACCGATGGACCATACAGAAATTCTGTACAGGATCTCCCTGTGTTTAGGAGACCCTGAGCAATTAGCATTGCTTAAAGGATGTCTTTTGGGCAGTTGTGAACAGCTTCTGGATAGAAATTCTTACTTGACTATCTGATAAGCAAAAAAATCTTACAGGGTTGACTAGAGTGAGCTGCTATTTTCAAATAGGAGGAAAGGAAGGAAAGAACAAAAGAAGCAAACTGAGGCAATTTCATAAAAAAGTATTATGTCTTCTACATTTTGCTAATTATTTTCTTCTATTTCCCCAAAGCAGAAGCAAAAAATTAGCAGAATTCTTTAAAAATGCTTTATTATGAAACATAATTTCTTTTTAAATGAGTGATATATTTTCTAAATGTATAAGTCACCCATTAAAAAATATTAGAATGTTTAATGGAAGGAAACCTTTTGCATTAATATTTCATTATTTAACTCTATAACATTTCATAATATCCAAAAATGTTCTTAGTCTTTAATACCATAATGTTTTTGTTTACTAGAGACATATGCTTGGATAGCATATGGTAAAACAGGCTGTAGCATTCTCTAGAATTAGATTATTCAGATTACCAAAATCTGTAATTCTGGTTGCAAAAGGTTAAAACATGTATTCTTTTGAGTCTGTATCCTGTGCATGTTTAATTGGGAGTCAACTTCACTAGCAGACATACAGATAAATATAACACCCAAAGAAATATCTAGGCAGGATTCTTTTCTATAAATTATCTTGGGTGGTTCATTCATAAAAGACTTTGAAAAAAAAAGCCAGATAATATAAAATATAAATACTAACTGAAATTATTAACGTAATTAAAGAAGTAATTATTTGAGTTGATAACCCCGCCCAAATTTTTTTTTTTTTACTTTTCTACCAAACGGAGAAAAAAATGCTTTTTCAAACTTTAAAATGATCAGAAATTATATTTCTCTAGTTGCAATCCACTCCTTCTTGTGCTAGAGACAGATTCTGATGGCACTCATCTCCTAAAGTTTGAGTTGTTAAAAATACCAATAGTCTGAACCATCAATATCTGACAGAAGTCTAGGAGATGCTATTAGTTGTCCAACAGTTGGTATTCTGATGGCAAATTAGTGCAGCAGTAAAGTGTTTACTGCCCTAATATTACTGCCAACCATAGTAAAACAGTTGTATTTGACACCATGCTGCCATTTCAAAGCTTCAGAATAAGATAAGGAATTAGATCCCAGCAAATTAAATATTATCCTAGACATTAAGGCAAGTCAAAAAGTATGGACTTTTTTTTAACGTTGTGACCCCCGTTTTGTTTTTCTCCTATATATCCCAACTTGTTTTACCCATATTACCCAATTTCTTACAGAATAAGCAGTTTCAATTTACTGCAATATACCATCTGCAGTTTGCTAATCACTACTGTATTTACAAACATTAAAACAAAGCTAACAACCTACTTTTTAAAAAAGTATAAAGGTATTATTTTAAGAGTTAATATTGATTTAAGCTATTAAAATTCCTGGCCCATTAATAACAAGTCAGCCAAAAAATTAAATTTGGCTAATTACTGAAAATAGAAGATCGTGCTCAAATTACAACAAAACAATTTAGTGTAATCTCTTGACTAGCCCATGACCTTTTATT
This sequence comes from Hydrophis major, assembly GCA_033807585.1. NCBI lineage: Eukaryota > Metazoa > Chordata > Lepidosauria > Squamata > Elapidae > Hydrophis > Hydrophis major. The sequence continues at coordinate 13,942,049 of CM066336.1, read as the reverse complement.
GTCCATAATTTGAAAAATTATACTTCTATTTTTAAGTCATCATTTAGTTTACTGTATGCTGTCTAAAGCAGCGACCCTCAACTTTTTGTGCAATAGGGACCGTGTCCATGGAGATTTTTCCATGGACTGGAGGGGGGAGTGGTTTTGCACGCTGCCTGCAACCTGCAAATGGGGCTTCGCTTGTTTGCACAACCTGATTTCTGGCCTGCTGTGGCCCATTGCTGGATCCTGGACTGAGGGCTGGGGACCCCGATCTAGAGTTCAAAAAACTATATATATTTTCTATCAGTTTTGAAGCTGGCTTTCTGAAAAATTGCCGGTTACCTTTATTCAATTTGTTGCATTAGACAGCATAGACCTCAGTTAATCAAAAGTAAAAGAGGAAGTTTCTTATTCTTCAAAGCATCATGTGATGTCTGAAGATAGGCAAAAAATAGAAATCACCTTCAGAAATCTATGTTCAAACTGAGATCAACTTGAACATTGCTCAAATACCAAGAACTGATCCTATCTGGTTCTTTTTATTAGTTGATGACATTTATAAATCTAGATGGCATCACCATTACTTTCTTATTAAATGCAAGAACTTTTATTTGTTTGCTAGTTGTTTGTATAGTATAGTAAAACATCAGTTTAGCATGCTATTTACCAAATGTCTGCATCAGCCTGCATCATGTCTATAATGACAGTATGCATGATATGAATTTGAAGGAAAATACATAATTTGTATTATTTGTAAAATGATATCACAAATATAATGACAAATATCAATGCTTGTAATTAACGACTATTAAATAGAGGGCTTTACAATTAAAAGTTTCATCTTATTTACAATTAAAGTTTTATATCCTATAAGGAATAACTAACATTTTTTTCATCTTCTGGATAGCTGTTACAAGTGTTTGTCCTAAAAAGAACCTGTTTAACCTAAAGAAACCCATGCAAGATTTAGTAATGTATTATTTACATATCCTGGACCATTTATCCCAATGTGACAATTTCCTGTTCAATCAACTACTATAGGGGATTATGGACACTGCCTATTGTTGCACCAGCACCACTGTATCAATTTCACAGTGCTCCTTTACAGAAGAAATATTTCAACTATATAATTATTTTTGTAAACTTGCCATTTTTTAGATACTTTGAAATGTGTATGTATATTTACACAAGAATACAGTTCCCAGAGTAAATTAAATAGTATTTCAAAAAAATACCCCTCACTCTGTTCTATAAATCATGTTGCGATTCAGTCATGAAATAATTATTGATGAAAGGAATGAAGCCTACTCCCTTTAAATACAGGCTTAAGCCCTCTCATGAAGCAATATGTTCTGTACAAATGCAATGGGATTGGTTTTAAACAAATACACATTTAATTGTACTATTTTATAAGTGCTAAAAATACATTTTACATTAAATTTGTTTAAATTCTACAATAAGTAAAGACAGCATAGCATACATTTTCTAAGCAATCATTGACTTTCCTGATCCAAGTCCAAATGTCAAGCAATATATTTATTGGAATGGCCATTGATTAGACAGAGGATCTATTATTTAAAAAATCCCAGGTTCAACATCTAACATCTCCAATTAAACCGAAAGAGACTTAACACCAAAATTAGATTAATGGTCCATGCAAGATGCTGTTTACCCATTGTACAAAATGCCACATCAAAATTGGTTTGCCTAGTCTTGGTTTGTCCTGTTGCCTGAATTGAACCACTGTGGTTTGTAAACCATAGTTTGTGGCTTACCATATTGTTGTGGATCTGGCTGTTAGTCAATAAGCCATGGTCAATCATAGCACAGCACAATGCATGAACCCAGACAGTACACAGCAGCTTCCAGTACTGCTCGTTCATTAAGAAAAGGGCTTCATCCAGGACCCACTTCCAGCTCCAGGTCTTCCTTCAGGAAAGAAGACATTTCATTTTGTCCTATGATAAGACTTTAAACACGAGATGAAAGCAAGAGAGCCAGTTTGGTGTATCAGTGAAGGTGCTAGCCTACAGCCTATGAGTTCTAGGTCTCCCTTTGGCATGAAAGTCGGCTGAGTGACTTTGGTTGGGTCAGTCACTCTCTCACAGCCCAACCCACCTCACAAGGCTGTTGTGGGGAAAATAGAAGGCAGAAGTATTAGCTATGCTTGCCTCTGCTAGTTACATAGTTTTTTAAAAGGTGGGATAAAAAATATAATAACGCCCAAGCTTTGAGCAGGTGTAACAGTTAAAACAGAGCCAGTTTAATGCAGTGGTTAAGGCACCAGGCTAGAAACTTCAGAGAACATTTGTCTTAAGTCCAGCCTTTAGTAAGAAGCCAGCTGCAGGATTATGGGCTGGGTCCCTCTGTCTCAGCCCTAGATGGCAAACTACTTCAGAAAAACCACGCCAGGAAAACTGAACAAACAAGTCCAGACAGTCTCCAGGAGTCAAAGACTGACTCAAGGATACCCCCTCCCCCAAAACACAACAACCCCAAATATAGGTAGTCCTCGACTTGCAACAGTTCATTTAGTGACTGTTTAAAGTTACGACATTGGAAAAAGTGACTTATGACCCTCTGTCACACTTACAACCTTTGCAGCATCCCCATGGTGACGTGATCAAAATACAGGTGCTTGTGGAAACTGACTCATATTTATGATGGTTGCAGTATCCCGGAGTCATACGATCCCCTTTTATGACCTTCTGACCAGCAAAGTCAACGGGGAAACCAGATTTCATTTAACGACGGTGTCACTAACTTAATAAACTGCCGCGATTCACTTAACCACTATGGCGAGGAAAGTCATCAAAGGGAGGGAGGGGAAAAGAAACAAAACTCACTTAACAAACATTTCACTTAGCAACATAAATTTTGGGCTCCACTGTGGTCCTAAGTTGGATCCTAGGTAGAGCCCGATATTTCTCTCTCTGGGCACCCTGAGAATATATCTGCTGAACAAAACACCACATTGGTGACAGGAAGGGCATCCGGCCATTAAAACACTCTGCTAGGTCCATGCAGTTGGCCAGACTCCACCCTGCCAGGGATGGTGGGGTGGTTAAAAAAGATGATGAGGACCGTGATCCTAAGTGGACTATCCGTAGTGAAGGTGCTGGAGGGAAGAAATGCAGGTTCAAGTCCATCCTCAGCCACTGAGGAAACTCACCAGGGTGATTTTGGGCCGGTCGACCCACCTCTCAGCCCAGAGTTCGGGGAATGAAAGCTTTTGCTCCTGCAGAAAAGGCGGGCTAGGAATCCAGGGAAGCGCTACTGGATGTTAGGTGACACCCCACCCCCCTTTCTTTAAAGAGGTTTCCAAGCCTGCTTTGACCCGGAGAGGAGTACCCGAGTCTTCCTCCAATAGCACCGCAGGGGCCACAACACGAGTCAGGCACGGAACTTGGCTCGGGAGAAACTTCAAGGCTCCCCACCCCCCGGAGGATCTCGGAGAAATGCAGGAGTATCGCGGGGGGGTGGGGGTGGGCGCAGCGGGGGAAAGAGAGGCGCGCGCGGGAAAGGACAGAGAAAGGGCGCGCATGCGCTTTACGGGGTGGCAGGCCGCGCTGACAGGAAGAAACGCGGGATGAAAGCCCGGCCCGGGTTTAGGCCCAAGAGAGGCCCTTCTAGCAACGGGCAGGCGGAGTGAGAAAACTTAAAAACCGCCTCACCCGTTCTTGAGATCCACTTCGAGGATTTTCCCGTAGCCTTTAAAGAAGCGCTCCACGTCCCGCTCTCGGGCCTGGTAGCTAAGGCGCCCGATATAGACCCGAGGCATTTCCCCCGCCAAAGAACCAGCGCGGGGATCCCGCGCCGGGGACGACGGCGGCGACGGAGGGGCGGCGTTGCACGCGCTGGGCTCCACGCGGGGGTGGCCGTGTGAGGGGAGGGGGCGGCGGCGGCGGCGGCGATTTTTTTTCTCGCCCCCCTCCCTCTCGCTGCCTTTCGCTGGCGTAGTACACGCACGCAAGGGCGTGCGTGCTGACGTGGGTACGTCACATGACGCCACCAGTCGTGCTAGCTTCCCAGCGGCGCTTTCGAAGCTGGCCTGTTTCTTCCGGCACGCGGCGGCGGCTCTTAAAGGGGACGCGCTCCTTTAATCAGGAGAGGAACTCGGAAGAGAGGGGCGGGGGCTGTTTCGTGTCTCCCATCATAGTACCTTGTAGGTGGGATAAATAACAACGGGCATGATAATTTATTAAACTTGTAATTTAATAATTCAAATTTTTCTCCACTCTTGTATTATTATACAGGTAATCCTCGATTTACGACCACAATCCAGCCCAAAATTTCTGTTGCTAAGTGAAACATTTCATTTGGCAAATGTTTCTTACAATATAAAATGAATTTTGCCTCATTTTACCACCTTTTGTGCCAGAGTTGTTAAGTGGATCACTGCAGTTAAGTTAGCAAAATGGTTGTTTAGTGAATCTGGCTTCCCCCTTGACTTTGCTTGTCAGAAGTTTGGAAAAGGAGATCACATGACCCTGGAGCACTGCGACCATCATAAATATGAGTCAATTGGCCAGTGTCTGAATTTTGATCACATGGGGATGCTACATCGGTTGTAATTGTGAAAAACAGTCATAAGTCAGTTATGTTGCCCTTTGATAACAATAGCACTCAGATTTATATACCCTTTTAGTGTTTTACTTCTGCCAACCTAGCAGTCTGAAAGCATGTAAAAATGCAAGTAGAAAAATAGGGACCACTTTGGTCACAGCATTCTGTGCCTCTTTGGCATTTAGTCATGCTGGCCACATGACCAAGGAGATGTCTTGGACAGTGCTGGCTCTTTGGCTTTGTAACTGAGATGAGCACCGCCCCCTAGAGCCAGAAACGACTAGCAACGTATGAGCAAGGGGAACCTTTACCTTTAGTGCTTTACAACCCTCTCTAAGCGGTTTACAGAGTCAGCATATCGCCCCCAACAATTTGAGTCCTCATTTTACCAACCTTGCATGGAAAGCTAAGACAACCTTGAGCCCCGTGAGACTTGAACTGCTGAACTGCTGGCAGTCAGCAGAATTAGTGTGCAGTACTAACCATAATGGGTCTGATAGTGTTGATTCTGTTTAGCTATTTAAAATAGTTCAGTATAGTTTATCATTTCCCCCAAAAGTGAAGAATTTACACAAAGATTGGAATACTTGTGATTTGGGGACAGACATGCAGCGGCAAATTACAGCGAATGCTTCGTTGTATAAAGTCCATATGAATGGAATTAATTCTGATAAAGGGATATATCTACCCAGAGAACATCAAAGATGGAAAGAATTGGAGAAAGTTGGAGATCTGATTGCCCCAGCAGGATGATGATAGCTGCTTCACTGGCAGGTTCCATGGCAGTCAAATATTATTGTGAGCTTTCTCCTGAGTACATATCTACTTATCCTGAATGTAAACAAAGCCTGGAATGAGTTCAAGCAGAGAACTTTTGATGATGTGCAAAGAGATATTTAACACCTCAGATCTCTCCTATGGTAGGGTCATGAAACCATATTTCACTAGCCCCCAAATACTTTACTATATATCTGTGCCTTCCCATAAGGTGATAACATTGGCATGTTTACGTGCTGTACCTCATGACACTCACTAGATTTTAATAATAACCTCTATCCAGATCTGTCTCTTTCTCCCTCCCTCCCTTCCTCCCTCCCCGCCTCCTCTCTCTCTCTCTCTCATGCACACATTCAGATAGTGAAACAGATGGTTGCATATGTACTGTATCTTCTCTCTCCTAGAGGATTCTAATCATACATTTGCAGGGCTGATTCCAACAAGCAATAATGTATTTCCTATTATAAGACCAAGACTGCCCAACTGCTCAAACAAGGAGAAAAAAAACTGCTCCAAGATGCCTTAATTTTCTGCCATAGTAATGGCAATCAGAACCCACATTCTTATCTTACTTTATGATTAGGGGAAAAAAACAAAAAAACCAATAAGGTGCACTGAGCAATACACACACATTTGCAGGGCTGGCTATTAATCTGTATATAAATGAAAAATGTGCATTAAAACTTTGTGGGTGTTTTCCTTCCGCTTTATTTTCCATGTGATCATTTGTCAAATATTGCTGTGTTAAGTTCTACATAATGGGTACATGGAAGAACCATTTACTGCAGGATATTTAAGAGGGTTTTTTTTTTTTAATTCAGACTCCTTTGCCTGCACCTCCCAAAAGTAATTTTTCTCCAATTGCCTCAGGCAGTTGAGCATGCTTATTCCCATTCTAGGATATATCTACACAGATTTGGTAGTGGCACAATACTTACTATATCTTAGGCCCATGATGGAGAACCTATGGCATGCGTAACAAGTAGCATGCAGAGCCATTTGTGCTGGCATGCGAGGTGCAGGCAGTTACCTCACTGTGCATGTGTGTGCCTCACCGCTGATTTTTTTTTTCAGTTGGTTTGAGGCCTTTTTCGGCCTCCCAGAGGCTTGGAAAAAGCCCCTGCAAGGCTTTTCTGGCCGAATTATAGGCCCGTTTCATCACTTCCTGTAATACCAGAAGTGATGAAATGGACCTATAATTTGGCCTGAAAAGCCTTGCAGGGGCTTTTTCCAAGCCTCTGGGAGGCCAAAAAAGACTTCAAACTGGCCGAAAAATCAGCTGTGAGGCGCAGTGCAGGTAAGGGGATGGTGGGGGGGGGGGGAATTGCATGTGCGTGCACAGGGGCGTGGGGTGGGGATGCGTGTTGCATTCTGGGTGCTGGCGCGTACATTTTTTGGCACAAGAGCCCCAAAAGGTTAGCCACCACTGTATTAGGCCATTTAGCTTTTGTTTTATGCTACTACAAATACACCATGTTAAGGAGTCATGCAGTCATTAAGGGAGGGGCTGTTTTTGCTCTCCCCGGGCTCCGGAGGCTTTCCTTGAGCCTCTGGGAGGACAAAAATGGCTTCCCCCAGGCTCCAGAGGCTTGGAAAGGGGCCAGTTTCCAGCCTTCTGGAGCCTCCGGGAGGCCCATTTTTCACCCTCCCCAAGCCTCCATGCGGGCCCTGCACTTACCTCGCATCCAAAATGGGCTGCATTGAGACTTCTGAGAGGGGAGGGGTGGCTGGGGCCATCCAGGGGTGGGATTTGGCGGTTTGCCGACCATAACATTAGCTTCGAACTTCTCCCCCTGGTTGATTCAAGAAAAGTGGAAAACCGTTTTAAAGCAAATGTAAACATTGCTAAGAAAGTTGTTTTAAATGGGTTTAAAATGGCTTTTTTTGGGGGGGCAACTCCCCCCATTTCACTGACAGCATTGTTCTGTTCCATTAATCCCTGTGCCATGTGGAGCCAATTCTTCCTTCTCTACCCATCATGGCAGCGATGATAACAGGAAAATGGTACTCATTTTCTCTTGCAATATAACTTCAGTGAAACACAACCATCACCATCTGCAGCCTGCTGGTGCTAATGGTCTGGAAAGAGACTCACCATGGTGGTTGTCCTCCCAAGAGCTACGAGTTTCTCCTGCCAGATTGCTGTGTGTGTGGAGGGGGAGAATATTTATAGAAAACCTAATTGCTTGCTCATAAACAATGCCATTCTCTGAAGAGGGAACACACTGGCTTCCTAGCCCTAGTTGCCAGGGCTTTCCCCCGATTAGGGACATGGAATCAGTTTCTCAACTCAGCCATGTTTTGTGCTCATTGGCTCATGTATGATAAACTGCAGCTGCTTCGACTGCAAAAGCAAAATGTGTGCGCTTGCTTTCTCTCTCCAAGTCTCTGGTTAAATGAAGACAAACTCTTGTGCTCCAAGATTGAGATTAATGGGCCAAAGGAGTAAGAGGCCAATTAAGAGATGATGGATGAGTCAGAAGAAGGAACGGTGGAGCAGCTGCAGAAAGAGATGGATGGACTCACAGATAACAAATCCAGTCACCCTGGTTCATCTAGGCCAGAACAGAAGGGTAGACATCTACTTTCCCAGCAAACATAGAGACAGCAGCTCAATCTTTGCCTACATTTGGATGGAAGGCAAAAAAACAAAGCAGAAAGCAGAAGCAAGCAGTTGGCTTCAAATAGTCCTAACCAGTCATCAGATGATTTAATTTTGACTTGATGTGCTGGGTGAAAAGGCGACTGGCAAAATTTATGGCTTAGCATGTAGAGTGAGTCCAATTAACCGTGACTTACTCAATAAAAAAAGCAATCCACAGCTCAACAGAATGTGACCAGGTAAATTAAATAATGGTGCTTTCAGTGTGCTTGTGTTGTCTGTGAGTAAGGTTTAGCACACTGTTGTGTAAATTCAATCAAGGCTGGCTTTGCCAAATAAATAAATAAAAATAGTTTAACACAAGGTGCAAACTCACAGGGTGTAAGAAAAATTAAATCATGTTTGAGTTGAATTCTAATACTTCAAAGACAGTTCATATAATTTTCCTGCCCTTGTCATTTAAAACTATTAAGCTCCAATTTTTAAACTTTTAAGCATTCTACTTTAGTTTTGCTGCTAATTTAAACATCCATTAAAGATTAACTTTTTAGAGGCCTGTTAGAAAAGCAGGAGCAACATTTTATAATAAGCAACTCACTGGCGATTAAGTTAGAAAGTACCTTGTATACTAATTTATGGCAAAATTATTAATTAAATTGAGGCATACAAAGCCCTTCCATTTGTTTGTTATCCTTTGAAATGAAGCAAGAACATAGACTATGGGTGTCAAACCTGCTGTGTCACATTGCTGTCAAGTGATGTTTCATGACATTTTCCTCATTTAGAGAGCTGGGGTTGGCATGGCCTGCGAGTGACGCATATGGCCCACCAGTTTGACACCCCTGTCGGAGACCATTTTTAGTACAGGTCTAATTATTTGGTTCCCACTGCGAGCTATGCAACAGTAAATGCATACCATACTAAAGTAAACCAATGGCACTCAAAACTAAAATGCCCTTATGTCTTTATTATGCCGTGCCCAATTTATGTAGGACCAACCTATTCTTTCACTATAATCATGCCAAGCATTTGTCTAAGCCCAGCACCTTCATCTGCATTTTATACATAACAGCACATGACTCCTACATATCAAATGTAATGTATGAAAACCTGATACAAACAATTAAACCAATACAGCAGAAGAGATTCAAAGTAGATGCAGTAACGCTGTGCAATTGAAGAGCTTCAAGGCTGTCATTTGCTGTTACTAGGGCCAAGGAAAAGATATCCCATCGGTGATCAAAGCTAAAACACTTTATTGGATTTGCTTTCATCTGTTACAGCCATCATGATATAAATAACCAATTCAAAACTCTTTCTTTTTTAGACATTATATCACAGAGGACTTTTGATGCTGCAGGCTACAATTGATCCATCCAGGCTCTCAAATTATACCGCAGCTATTTAGAAACTCCCGGGGAAGCTGGTTGCTCCAAGGAAAACACTTTGGTGGGCTAATTACTCATCCACCTTTCATAAACTAACATTAGAATGAAAAGGAGCTGCTAAGAAATCTGCTAAGTGAAAGTAGTTTGCCTTGTTCTTGTTGTATATTACAGAACAGATCACTCTATTTTTAGCATCTGCTGCTGCTTCTAAAATACTCTGAAAATGTGTACAAATGGCTTAGAACAAGGGTCTTCAAACTTGGCAAGTTTTAAGACTTATGGAGTTCAACTCCCAGAATTCCTGAGCTAACATGACTGGAGGAGGAAATCTGGGAGTTGAAGTCCACAAGTCTTAAAGCTGTCCAGTTTGAAGACCCCTGGCTTGGAACAACTTGAAGATGAGTGAACTTCAACTTGAAGATGTGTGAACTTGGCAACTTCGATGTGTGGAATTCTGGGAGTTGAAGCCACACATCTTCAAGTTGCCAAGGTTGAGAAACAATGGAAAGTTCTTCTCCAACCCAAATATTTCAGACTAGGTCATATAACTCCCAGCCAGCATGACTATCAGTTGTGTGAGACAAGAATTATGAAAATTGAATATGAAGTTGGGGGAAGTTACCTCAGAAGCCACAGAACTAATTTTGAAGCTGAATGCCATCCACCATGCTCAATGACTGACTTGTCAAAGAGTCATTTTGCTCAGGAAAGAAAAGGATCTAGCTGCAAAGATTGTCAACAATATTCTGTGTGTGTAAACGAGGAAAATACTAAAAACCTACATGTCAAACCGGACTCAGCTCCATAGTTGCCTGTTCCTGCTTTCGCTCACAGCTTTGCCAAACTGTGACAGGAGCTGGGTGGTGAATTCCTAAGGGTAGAAGGCAACTTATGGAAGTGAACCATCTGTTGCTGTAGAGATGTTATCTGAAAAGGCCAAGTGATGAAGAATGTTTTGACAGCTTTTCCCAAAGCAAAAGAATTGAACTCAATTGGTGAACTCTGAACTGTGGGTGGCCCAGAGGGGAAAAGGGGAGTTACCTATGTGTGGGTTTTCGTGGGAAGATCCCAGAACTGACTTTGCTTCTGCTGTGCCTAGATGGATTTTTTTTTCAATAAAGCTAGACTCTTGGTTAATCTAAAGAGCTGGGAGTTTCTTTCGTTGAGTGTGCCAAATGGGACGCTCGACACTACCTAATTCATTATAACCTGAAGAATCTGAAGTAAGATTTATACAAAGTCTTTTAAGTCCAGTGGGACCAGCCTCTGCCCCATCTCATTCCACTCTTGAGGAATTCTTAGCACATTGTGTGCACACATATATCAGCATAGATGGGAGAATCTCCAGGATAAGGACTCTTGAGAGCAGATCCTCATGGGCTGAAACATCTCTTTTTTCCTCCAGATTTATATCAAGTTACCTAAAGTCACCCCCTGGCCTGATGGATAACAGATAAGTTTAATAATAAAAATAAAATAAAAAGAGAAAGTCTACAAGGGATTGCTTTAACTCCCATGTCATCACTGATATTCAATAGTGATCTCTGGTCTATGTTAAGCCTTCACTGTTTGCTGCTCATTCCTCCGTCTGTCTCTGTGAGCCAGAAGATGGACGAGGATATAAACCGGTTCTGTAATTCTGAATCATTCAAGCTTCCTGGGGATTGAAATCCACTGAAAATGCTTGTCTGTTTTTTTTCTTCCCATCAGACGATCTTCACATCCGGAGGATTTGCTTAATGGATACATATGGCTCCTGGGAAACCTTCAAAGCTGCTTGGTAATCCACCAAAGGGACTTCTCGGCAGACCGGAGCAACAAGTCGACCCGTTCGAATGAGAGTGCACAGTTCTGCTATCATTGTTTCCAGCTTCTCTTTGCCTGTGTATGGAAAAGAAAGCAGAAAGCAGTCATCAGTTCTCCTTTCTTCCTGAAATGCTGAGTTTAAACTCAAGAGAAGGAATAATCATCAATGGTACTTTACATTCTGTTTGACATCTCCTCTGCCTGCTCTCTAGAATGGCATCCTCACCAGATCCAACCCTGCCATTTTTTAATCCAAATTCTTCCTCCAGGCCCTGATAGAATAGTTTTCTTTGGTTTTCTTGTATTATTGAGTCTTGTTCTTTTTTTTTTTTTTACTAGTTTTATTACTAGCAAAACTACTCTGTCATTTTAGGGGATATGTTTTATCGGTCATTTTTACTGAAAGCTACTGTAAAGCCCAGAATCGAATTAGGCAAGTCTACACGGTGGATAATGTTAAGCCTGGGTTCCCCAACCAGGGTTAAGGAGACAAGCTAAACAGAATGTGCAGCGTTAGTCAGATAGGCATACAGATAAATGAGTGAGCTAAGCTTGTATGTTTATTAACATACAGTAAAAATAACAGATACGCTTGTGCTATCAAAAATATAGTTTATTCCATTATGAGTTCATAGCATAGTCAAAATAACAGTCCAATAGTCATGTATCATTTAGTCAGTCCATTCAGGGATATTCAGTTAGCAAAGTCCGTGCAGAATATCCTATGTCAGTTCACTTACAAATCAGTCCTTTGTTTCTCTCCCGTTCGAGCAATGCAGTCTTGATTCCAAGCAGTAATCAGGGATCATCAAAGCCAGAGAGAGCAAGCTGCAGTCTTGCTTCTTTTAAAGTGCTTTCACAACCACTCCCCTAATTACATTCCCATATTTAAAGTTGCAGACACTTTAACTTATAAACCATGATAACATATTATTTACCTAAACCAGTTAGGGTAAACAATGTTATCCCTAACAGATAAAATAAATAAATAGATAATAAATATATAAATTGCTCTCAGGCAGCCTGAAAACAAAAATCAGCAACACCAAAAAGTTTAATACGTGATATGGTTGGCATTTGTCCCTTTTAGTTAGGGAAGGAATCAGGGGAGGGATTCAACCAGTTTGAGCAAACCGGATGTTAAATTTACATCTGGTTTGCAGATCCAGTAGTTGAACAATCGGCTGGCCCCTCCCCTCCCAGGAGTCTCCACATGGCCCATTTTGAATGCAGATGAGGGCAGGGTCTGCGTGGAGACGGTGGGAGGGTGAAAAACAGATTGAATCAGAAATTCCAGAAGTGGGTCTGTTTCCAGCTTCCGGAGCCCGGAGGAGGCCGTTTTTTTCCTCCCAGAAGCCCAAGGGAAGCCTCTAGAGCAGGGGTGTCCAACCTTGGCAACTTGAAGACTTGTGGACTTCAACTCCCAGAGTTCCTCAGCCAATTGGCTGAGGAACTCTGGGAGTTGAAGTCCACAAGTCTTCAAGTTGCCAAGGTTGGACACCCCTGCTGTAGACTCTGGGAAGTCGAAAACTGGCCTTCCCGGAAGTTCTGGTAGGCCACACCCACCATGGCCACGCCCACCCAACAACCAGGCAGAGAACAGTTGCTGGGATTTTTGAATCTCACCCGTGGAAGGAATAAACAGACTTCAAGATTATGGGAAGTACGTAGTGTGTTTTTATAATCCACAGACTGCAAAGGCTCAACCACTTCCAAGTCTAACCCAACATGATAAATTGGCCAGCAAAATGTCATCAAGGACATTTATTTTCTCCAGTGTACAGAACTGACTAACTCCTTTGATTAAACTCAACCAATATTTCTTTCCTTCTTGACTGGGGATGCAAGGAGACCATATTCTGCTATAACCCTTTTCACAAAGCTAAGGAACCATAGTGTCCTCTTTTCCCATAGCCTTATTTGTCTAGGACAGGTAGCTATCTTTTAATTTTCATGTATGGAGTTGTATTTTCATTGGCTGCAGGTTATTTAGTATGCATTTTAATCCACCTAATTAGAGAGACAAGAAATTTAGAAGTGAAGGCAGCTTTCATCAGTTTCTAATATCAAAACAACACACACGCCACTCACTGTGGGCATTGGCCCTCTTCCACTGCGTCATCCAAAAGCCACGAACATTGACATCCTTAAAGATCAGTACACTCTGCAGAGGAAATTACAATTCATAAATTCTGAAATACAATTTTGGGATTGGGAGAAAATTTAGCATCACCATATGGGGATATCAGAATGATACTGCTCTAAGAACTCAAAAACCTAATGCACAAATAGAAATAGTGTCCAGGTAATCTTTGGTTTACAACAGTTCATTTAGTGAGCATTCAGTTATGCCACTGAAAAAAAGTGACTTATGACTATTTTTCACACCTACGACCATTGCAGCCTCCCCATGGTCATGCAATCAAAATTCAGACCCTTTGCAACTGACTCCTATTGATGATGGTTGCAGACTCCTGATCAGAGTCACTTTTTGTGACCTTCTGACAAGCAAAGTCAGTAGGTAAACCAGATTCACTTAACAACCGTGTTACTAACTTAACAACTGCAGTGATTCACTTAACAACAGTGATAAGAAAGATTGTGAAATGGGACAATACTCATTTAACAACTGTCTCACTCAGCAACAGAAATGTTGGGCTCAATGGTGGTCATATGTTGAGGACTATCTGTGTTATCTCAGGAAAGGGAACGTGTGCAGGATAAATAGGCTGGCCAGAAAACCTTAGGGCTACTCACCACAGGGACTGTCACAGGCTGCTTTGACATCCCACCGTAGGTAACCATGGTCCCACTATGCCTAATGGAAGAATTGGGTTAAGGTTAGAGTTAGGTTTAGGGCAATTAAGGTTAAGATAAAGGCAATTAAGTTGGCAAACTACCTGTGATGACCCAGAGTGTACCACAAACATAACAAAATCCAAAACATAAATAAATGTCCTTTAATGCCTCCAACTTGGCCCCACTGTTCAATAATTCTCAGTTGGAGATAAAACATATTCAGAAATAGTCTTCAAAAGAAAGCAATACAGTCCAAACTTAATGAGCAGATAGAGGTGAAATAAAAAACCAAAACAAACTACAATGAAGGAAATTCCACAATGGACCAGGATAAGTAATGACCAACTTCAAAGAGATAACAAGGCAGTCTGTTAGAAGGACGCCAACCAAGATAATTTCAGCCCAAAATAAAACACACTTTGCTTCTGGCAACGCTGTCTTTTAACTGTCTCTCTTATATACTATTCTCTCCAGCTGCAACCAATGAGGGGGATCATGGCCACTTCCTCTCTCATAAGCCAAGTTGTTGCCTTCTCCATTCCTCCCTGCATGTCCTAGGATGAAGAGGAGATGGGCTTGGTTCTTCCTCTGACTGCCCAGCCGGCCTCTGCCTTTCCCCAGCCTCCCCCACAACCTCTGGAGCCGCACCTCCACTCCCTGTTGGCTGTTCCTCCTCTCCCTCAGAATCCAACTCTAACAAGGGCATGACACTACCTGAATTCAGACCCTATTTTTACTGTCCAGCTTCCTCAGCCTCTGGACATCTAGTTAATTTCTGCAACCTTTAATTGGAAACCATGCAGTTCAGAGATTCAGAGCAAGAAGTAGCATTCCCTTTTCCAGAGGGTTCAGTGGATTAAAGTTTAGATGCTGTAAAATCAAATAATAAGAAAACTAAAAAAAAGACTCCCTTCCAAAATCTCATTAAAATCTTCAAAATCTCCTGTCCTTCACAGAAAACTTTTCCCCATGGTTCTGGTTCAAGATTTCTCGAAATGCACAAAGGTTGGCTTCAGGTCAGATATCTCCAGGTTTTCAAGGCATTCTGAAGTAAGTCCTTTAAACTGTAACATCCAGATCAATACTGATCTATACATACAACCTCTGCAATTCTGGAAACTGGCTTTAGAATACCAGTCTCCTTTTCCTGTCTAATAATGTTACATTTGCTAAAAATAGCATTAATAGGAAGATCGCTTAGATACAGGGCTGGGCTTCAAAAATTTTAGCAACAGGTTCTCTGCCCGGCTGCTGGGTGGGTGTGGCCTAGTCGGCCTCCTGCACCATAGCAGGGGGAGGGTGTTTTTGCCCTCCCCTGGCTCCAGAGGCTTTCGAGCCTCCAGGAGGGTGAAAACAGCACCCCAGGGGCTCCAGAGCCTCTCTGGAAGCTGGAAACGGGCACATTTCCAGGCTTCCTGAACTTCCAGGAGACCCCTTTTTCACCCTCCCTGAGCCTCCGTGCGCACCCTGCACTTACCTGCATCCAAACGGGCCGTGTGGGGACTCCGGGGAGGGGAGGGGCAGGGTGGGTGGGGCCATCCAGGAGTGGGATTTGGGGGTTCTCTGAAGTGCACAGAATCTTAGCTAGAGGCTTTCCCAAACCCCGACAAATGCCCAGCAGCCCACCCCTGCTTATATACCATTTCAAAGTGCTTTATAGCAAGGGTTCCCAACCATCGGGCCCTGGACCAGTACCGGTCCGTGGATCATTTTGTATCGGGCCGCAAAGCTTGGGTGCCGCCATCTTGTTTTGACGGCGCTTGAGAAAGTGCTTCCGGGTGAGCTTGTCGGTCGTCGGTTGGAAAGCGATGTTTGGGTGCTGAAGGAATCCTCGCGCCTTAGTTTTGTCAAAGGGGGGGGGGCGGCTTCGAACGAAGAGCCGTCCCGATGGTGGTGGAGTCTTGCGTTACTCAGGAGGAGATTAAGAAAGAGCCCGAAAAGCCCATCGACTGCGAGAAGGTACAAAGGAGGAGTTGAAGGTGGCGGGGAGAAGTGGGGGAGGCTGGCTGGCCAGTCGCTCAGCTCACCTTGCGTTGATCATGCGTGCTGATGCCGGTACCGGTCCGTAGATCATTATGTACCGGGCCGCAAAGAATGAATAATCGTGAAACTGGTCCCTGGTACAAAAAAGGTTGGGGACCACTGCTTTATAGCCCTCACTAAGTGGTTTAGAGAGTCAGCATATTGTCCCCAACAATCTGGCTCCTCATTTTACCAACCTCGGAAGGATGGAAGGCTGAGTCAACCTTGAGATGGTGAGACTCGAACTTCTGGCAGCTGGCAGTCTGCAAAAGTTGCCTGCAGTACTGCATTCTAATCACTGTGCCACCATGGCTCGAATACACAGTAAATTCATCTCACTACAGGGAAATGATACCAGGATATATTCTGGCTATTCCCGAGCTGTGGAGCTGGATTTCACTGACATTATAAATAATTTCATAAATATTTATAATCATAATAATCATAAATATTTTTCAGACGTAGCACAAAATCCTTCAACCCTCACTGGCATTTGGCAGCTTGCTAGCTAGGCAAGTAGGTTTGTCATGAAGTTTTTAAGCACCTCTTAATTTCTTTCTTTAATGTCACACAAGCCAAACGTTTGGACAGTATTCAATACAATTGCAAATTAGTCAACTTCCAGACATGAAGACAACAAATCTTCCCCATTAAACCGCAAATCCTTGTACTAATCCATACTAGGAAATTTAAGGGCATGCATATGTCATGCTTCAAAACCACTCTTTCTTAGGCAACTCACAACCCAAATGAAAATTAAAGACACACCGCCCATTAAGCATTTACTTTGAGTGAAACAGTTACTACAGATATAATTCAAACAAACAAAAGCTAAATTTACCGTAAGTGACGCATCAGCTCAGTAGCACTTTTCCCTCCAACACCATTCAGAGCTAATGAGGGCTTGGGAATTTCCTGGAGAACAAAATTATAAAACAAAACAAAACAGAAAACAAGTTGCTTCTTGCTTTAAATCCTCCAAATCATTCATAGAAATAAATGTTTGATTTTGCAAAGTGGTTCTTAGATTTCTGTCTCACAGTCGTCTTTTCAACATAGAATGGGAAGGCAGACATCTGATTGTAACATGGTTTTGTTCGGAAACAGCAGAACTAAGAAAGATTATACAGGTAGTCCTTGACTTACAACAGTTCATTTAGTGACTGTTCAAAGTTACAACATCACTGAAAAACTTAGGACTGTTTTTCACACCATTGCAGCATCCCCATGGTCAATATTCAGCATAAAAATTCAGATGCTTGGCAATTGACTCGTATTTATGACAACTGCAGTGTCCCTGGATCATATGATCCCCTTTTGCGACCTTCTTACAAGCAAAGTCAATGGGAAACACTTAACAACTGTGTTACTAACTGACACACTGTAGCAAGAAAGGTAATAAAAGGGGATAAAATTATCTTACTTAGCAAAACTATCTTACTTAGCAACATCAATTTTGTGCTCAATTGTGGTCATAAGTTAAGGACTAACCGTATGTGAAATGCCAAAACATAACTTGGCTTAATATCTCGCAAGGCAAACCAGAAGTAAACCAAAAACATGCATGAGGAAATTTTGCTGATTTTGCCCATTAAGCATTTTATTAAGGCCCTATCACGGTGTGCCATCTGTAGGTATCAAGCATTTTTATCTGGGTTCTGGAAATTATTTCTCTGCAAGAGTGGCATAAAACAGGGAGCAGGCTGAACCCAAGAGGGAAGATAGAGAAGAGTAAATTATGTTCTTGCTCCTAATTCCAATCAGTTTGTCTCATTAAAGAGGACTTTAGTATGCAAACTTGCCCTGAGATTTTATGGCACAGGCTATCCATATCTATTGTCTATCTCTTCTGTATTTCCTCTGAAATTAAATCTATAAGTCAAAATGGTAAAACTGGACAGAAAGAATGTTTATAAAAATAACCAGTGAGTAAACAGCACCCATATGAGTTCTTTTCTATTGTTCTCCTAAAACACTCATCTGGAGGTTTCATTTCAACCTTTTGCAGTAATAAAAATATCTTGAGATTATAGAGATTTTTTTTTCAGTGTTATAGATCAAAACACGGCTAAGCTGGCTTTTAACAAGAAGCATTTCCCTGTGTTTTCTGATACAAACCTGGCAGTTCTTACGATAAAGCATCAGAGTTGTGAAGCATTAAACCGATGCATTTTTCATGGGAAAGAAGGCTGAATCCCACATTTTGGAGCTGCGTTCAGTAGCCATTCAAAATGCTCCCTTTCTCACTGCCTGTGTTACCTTGTTATGTTTCCCTGAGGTTTTACAGACTGCCTGGGTTCACATATGTATCATACTAAGATTCAAATCATGAAGATTAGGTATAGATGGCCCTTAATTTATGAACACAATTCAGCCCAAAATTTTCATTGGTAAGTGAGGAAGTGGCTAAGTGAGATGTGCCTGATGTTACAACCTTTATTGCAAGAGTTGTTAAGAAAATCACTGCAGTTAAGTGAACCATGTGGTTGTTAAGTGAACCTGGCTTTCCCCCTTGGCTTTACAGAATAGAATAGAACAGAACAGAACCGAAGGGAAGTTTCTGTTGTCATTATGATTTAAAAAGAGTAAACACAGTTGATTGTTAATAAATGGCTTCAGCCAACCACTAACCATGAGTGAAAGAAAAGTTTTTGTGCTATCATTCATATTCTCTGAAAAATGGCCAAGAAATCATAACTTCTGCCAGGGTATGTAAACTTATGAACACAACTGTATGTGCCAATTGCCAAAGAGCCTGAATTTGGATCACGTGACCATGGAGATGCTGCAACACTCATAAGTATGAAAAATGGTCGTAAGCAGGGGTAGGATTCTACCAGTTCTGTCCACCTCTGTAGAACTGGTAGTTCTGAAGAGCAGCAGACGCAGTACATACATAGAACCGGTTCTATGTTTGCTGCTGTTTTGGCCTACCCTCCCGCCCGGGCTCTTACCTGACCTTTATTTCCTGCTTTTTCAACCGCAGATGCTTTGCGCAACACAGCTGCGGTTGAAAAAGCAGGAAATAAAGGTCAGGTAAGAGCCCAGTTGAAAAAGCAGGAAAAAAGGGCTTTTCCAACCACTGCACACTTGCACGCAGCGCTGCTCAGCTGTCCGGGCAGCTCAGCAGGTTGTAAATTGCACTCGTACAACGCAGAGTGACAGAAACGGTACTTATACCGGTCAGATCCCATCCTTGGTCGTAAGTCAGTTTTTTCAGTGCCATTGTAACTTTGAATGGTCACTAAATGAACTGTTGTAAGTTGAGGACTTCCTGTATATGTAAATCAAGCTCAGAGAGCAGCAAGGATCCCTCATGTCAACCCTGAGCTACAAATATTCTCCTTTGTTACTGTAGTAAAATGGGTTTGTGTGAATGAGGTAACCAACACAATCCAATTCATTGCAGCGATAGCAATAGCAGTTAGACTTATATATCGCTTTACAGCCTTCTCTAAGCAGTTTACAAGCATCAGCCTATTGCCCCCAACAATTTGGGTCCTACGATCCTGTTTCCTCTAGCTGTCTCACAGCCACAGCCTTTTTGTGGTCATACATACCTTAAACAACTCTTTCATTTCTGGTTTTCTTAGGGTCTCCTCTGTGATAACATAGTCTGCTCCAAGGGACTTAAGTCTGTCTATAAGATCCTGGAGATTTGGTCTGTGGAACAAAAAAATAATAGAATAGGATGCGGTTGACGATTTGATGGGGCATAAAAGGGAACACAAACATTAAATTGATATGGGAATGCACATTATCAATATTCTCACTCTGGCACAAGCTGAGTCAATTTTCAGTGATCAACAAAATACCTTTCTTCATCTTTTTGTATTTAAGTTACTAAAGAAGCTAGCTTAGAATAAGTTACTGGGGAGTCAGCGGATGTACAAGTAGCAACATTTGCCAACTGTTGAAGTGGTTCGGGAGACTACTTATCCTTCAGCAACTTATCATCCAGATTAGGGGTCTCCAACCTTGGCAACTTTAAGACTTGTGCACTTCAACTCCCAGAATTTCTCAGCTGGCTGAGGAAATCTGGAAGCTGAAATCCACAAGTCTTAAAGTTGCCAAGGTTGGAGACCCCTGATCCAGATCACTTCTATATGCATGTTCTACAGATGAGACTTTTTCTGTGAAGACAATTGCTGATAAGACCTAGCTCTCATTCAGAACGCTTGCGTTAAAGAGTAAATCTATCAATTGCTATGAATAAAAACTGTACAAGCCTGAGGCTTTCAGATAAAGCTCTCCAAAATTGCTGTTCAATTCCAGGGGGAAAAAAAAAACTCAGCTTCTTTAAGGAACTGCAGTCATCTGTGCCCTCATATATACTCCAAAGCATCTTTTCAGATCAAATCCAAAACATATTCTCATATTAAAGTCCTGTATTCATATTTAAAAATGTATTGTCTCAGATATAAATTGGAAAACCTTTTGTATGTGCTTAGTGAAACCCAACGCTCATCATCATTATAATCGGAGCTGGAAGGGACCTTGGAGGTCTTCTAGTCCAACTCCCTGCTCAAGCAGGAGATCCTATACCAGGGGTCTCCAACCTTGGCTCCTGGAAGCCTGGCGGACTTCAACTCCCAGAATTCCACAGCCAGCTTTGCTGGCTGTGGAACTCTGGAAGTTGAAGTCCGCCAGGCTTCCAGGAGCCAAGGTTGGAGACCCCTGTCCTATACCATTCCAGACAAATTGCTGTCCAGTCTCTTCTTAAAAGCCACCAGTGATGGAGCACCCACAACTTTTGATGGCAAACTGTTCTACTAGTTGATTGTTCTGTCAGAAAATTTCTCTTTAGTTTCAGGTTGCTTCCCTCCTTGATTGGTTTCCAATCCGTTGCTTCTTGTCCTGCCTTCTTGTGTTTTGGAAAACAAGTTGACCCTCTTCTTTGGGGCAGCCCCTGAGATATTGGAAGACTGCTATCATGTCTCCCCTAGTCCTTCTTTTCACTAGACTAGACATACACCATTTGAAACCATTCTTTATATAGCTTCAGAGGTGGGATTCTACTGGTTTGGACTGGTTTGGGTGAACCAGGTGTTAAAGTTACAGCTGGTTTGCCAAACCAGTATTTCAACCTACCAGCTGGCTCCACCCACCCCTCCCAAGAGTCTCCACATGGCCCATTTTCGATGGTCTGTGTGGAGGCTCTGGGAGGGGGAGAAAATGGGTCTTCTGGAAGTTGAGAAAGTGTTTCCGGTTCTGGTAGGCCTCTAGAGCCCGAGGGAGACTGTTTTTGCCCTCCCAGAGGCCCGGGGAAGCCTCCAGATCAGGGGTAAGGAACGTTGGCTCTTTTATCACTTACGGACTTCAACTCCCAGAATTCCTGAGTGAGCCATAAAAGGTTCTCCATCCCTGGCCTACTGGTTTTTTCAGTTGTGAGGGAAATCAATTTTTGACTTGAATGGGACTGTTTAATATACAAATGTAGGACATATTTTTATATATATTCTTTGTATGTCCTACATCTGTATATTAAACAGTCCCATTCAAGTCAAAAATTGATTTCCCTCACAACTGAAAAAACCAGTAGGCCAGGGATGGGGAACCTTTTATGGCTCCCTCAGGAATTCTGGGAGTTGAAGTCCATAAGTGATAAAAGAGCCAACGTTCCTTACCCCTGCTCCAGATTCTTCAGAAGGTGAAAACGGCTTCCCCTGGGCTCTGAAGGTCCACCAAAAGCTGGAAACAGGAAGTTCCAGTAGGCCACGCCCACCATGGCCACGCCCACCCAGCAACTGGGCAGCGAACCGGTTGCTGGGATTTTTGAATCCCACCCCTGTATAGCTTCCAGTCCTTAATCATATTAATTGCTCTTCTCTGCCCTCTTTCCAGAGTCTCAACATCTTTTTTATATCATGGTGACCAAAACTGGACACAGTATTTCAAGTGTGGCCTTACCATAGGTTACAAACTATAATGCTGTCATATAATGCCATCTAGGATTCATACAATCTCCATCTAATAAACGGCGTCTAAGAGAATGTCCTGTTTGTGCAGACTTTAGCATAAACCAAAAGGATCTAACTGGGCAAAAGCAATAGGAAAAAGAGGGGAAAAACAGTTTTGTTAGGCACACTCACCTATCTCTTATTACATTTATTGTTTTGATGCCCTTGGCTGCTGCAATCTGGATTACAGCCTGTCCCACTCCACTATTGGCTGCATTTTGGATGACAGACTCCCCTACAGACAAACAGACATGTCATCCCGGGCTTCAAAAATATTTATTTCCTGCTCCCCTCAAGTGGAACATTATTGTGTGTTGGAGAAAATAGCACAGCCAGTGGAAACTCACCATATCATCAGACACATTTTATTCCCAATTTAAAAATAGGTCTTGGAAAAAGACAAGGAAATTCAGTTTTTTAAAATGAAATTAAAAAATGTACACCTCAGCTCTTAAATTTCCCGTTTGCCTAACTAATCATAACTTCATGAACATTTGACATCAGTAAAGGTGAAATAATTCTAGTCAGCCTACAGCAAAAAAAATTTGGAAGAAGATAATGTAGGTCAGGATGTGGAAGAAAGAATGCCTACATCAATCTAGATTATCTAGTGTCTTTTCATTTAGGATTAGATTCAGATTGGGATAATTACTGAGACAGCCTTGTCACATTTGGCCATGATCTTTTGTAGCCCCCAAGATGATGGTACTACATATGTCCTTTAAGGTTTAACAGCCGCTGATGCCATTGGCTATAATACAGGCAATCCTCAACTTATGACAATTCAGCTCAAAATTTATGTTGTTAAGTGAGAAATATGTTAAGTGAGTTTTGCCCTATTTTACGACTTTTCTTGCTAAGTGAACCCCTGCAGCTGTTAAATTACTAACACTGTTCTTAAGTGAATCTGGTTTCCTCATTGACTTTGCTTGTCAGAAGGTCACAAAAGGTGATCACATGAGTCCGGGATATTGCAACCTTCATAAATGTGAGACAAGAATGTAAATCACGTGACCTTGAGGATGCTACAGTAGTCGTAAGCATGAAATACGGTCATAAGTCACTGTTTTCAGTGATGTTATAACTTCAAACGGTCACTAAATGAACTGTTTGGAGGCGAGGACTGCCTATATCCTTCTGGCCATGACCCCATTGGCTTTCAGAAAATTTAGCTTTTTCTTCAGGTGTGGGGCTAAGGATGACTGGGGGTTGATAATCATGTGGAGAACTGATCGCCTATTAACATTTACTGGATTTTAATTGGGATTGTTTATCTTGTGGAGTTTTTGTATGTTTTCGTGTACAATTTTCAAGTTGAGCGGTCATACAAATTCAACAAACATACATACATGCATACCTGGTTCCAAAGTCTCAAAATCAGACAACATCCGATAAGCTGTGCAGGGGTTAACACCCAGTGTGGCAGCACAAGTCAATGGAATATCCGGTGGGATTTTCAGCAAAGTTTTCTCATCAAATACCGCTTCTGTTCGCCAAGTTCCTTTTGTAAAGGATTATTTTAAAAAGAGAGATATGATTCAAGATGTGGAACAAGTTCATCACAATCTGGAAGTTCTCAGCTCTCAGAAGAGGCCTAAAGTGTTGTCAAGAAACACTCAACAGATAAAACCATTGAAAAGATTGGGTTTGTACAATGTATTCAGTTATAAACTCTGGTTTGCAAACAGCCACCATGTTCCACACATTGGGCTATGCTACAAAATGGTTTCCTCAGCTTTGACTTGGCTTCTTTGTGGCAATCTATCCACTGCGATTTGTTGTCAAACATTTAAAGCTCAGCAAAGGAACTGGACAAAAGGAAAACAAGTGTTTTGCTTCAATTCCCTCTCCCCCGCCCCAAAATTCACCAAGTCCTCCATCCGCTGGGATCACCCAGTCTCCCGGTTTCAAAGTCGTCACAGAATTTCCTGTGTCCATCACTTGCCCAACTCCTTCGTTCCCTCCAACTGCAGGTAAATCAGCAGCAATGCCATAGGATCCTGTAAGAAAAAAAACAGGAAAAATTTTGGTATATGAATGAATTAAAACTTGCTTTGGCATGTACATTATTTTCTTATTCTGTAGCAAATTCCAAACAGCACATAACATATCATAAAGATTTCCAAGGTAGATTTCAACAATGTAATAATACTGAATCAGTTCACTTTAAGCCACAGGTCTGCCCCTTCTCAAGTACTGGCCACACTGAAACTGTGTTCTTAAAATGGGAAGGATTTCAACCTTGGAAGAGGATTTGGGGATTCCTAATGGAGTAAATGTTCTATAAAATCTTAGTTAATTAACTCTATTAAGCTAAGCTTTAGGTAATTTTGCTTCTTAAAACACAATTGAACTGGATACATATCATAAGACTAAGCCATAAACTACAGTTTATATATATATAAAATGGCTCACAGATGAAAAATCTAAATTAAGCAAATCATATTATAGTTCAACGTAATAAGTGAATCCGGGCATGGAAGGGCTGAAATTTTTCCCGACAGTTACTAATTTTCTTAGCCAATTAGGTCTGGTCATTGGTTAGAAAAGATCCTGTAGGATGGATAGACAGCTGTATCCCCACACAAGCAAGAAATAATCCCCTTGTCTCTTCTTTAATCTTTGGTGTAATAGCTATTTCCAAGCTTATGCAGATAATACCGCTTATTATGGATAGCATGTATATTATTATATAGCTTTGCTATTTAGGTTGCCATCATTTACAGACCCTCTGCATGTGGCAAGTTCCAAAAATAGAAACTTTATTAATGGCTCTTAGGAATGTTTCCAGAGATTGCACCGTAATATAGCCTAAGTTGAATGAATGAAGATAGCAGCAGCTGTAGGCAGGCTAACTCTGTCAATCCTGTGTAATATCTCACTGGGAATACTATTAAATGTGGACAATCCAGAGGCTTAATTTTCCCTTGACAGCACCACATAAAGGAAGACTATGGGAGGCAAAAATTAAACAATGTGCATTAGGTCAAGGTTACCTTGAATCATATTGATGTCTGCTGGGTTGATAGGAGCTGCAACCATTTTCACGTGGACTCCAGAATCCCCCAGTGTGGCTAAAGCTACGTCTTTTAGGCTGCAAGGGAAATGAGACAGAATATGTTTATTATTCTTAAAAGCTTCTCTTTGCCAGCAAAGAGATTTTGCAAGCATTTCACTTAGTGGCAGTTTGTCAGAAGACAAGCTCCATCAACTTGTTCATGGCACCAACCTTTTTTTTCTTTTCTTTTTACAGAAAAGGAAACGTATAAAAGTTGCACATACAAACTATATATCAAACCATACTTATGGTTGGCGTTTGTATGATGATCTGTATGTGCAACACCATACCTCCTTTTGAAGCCAATGCCATTTTTCTATAAGTTTTTATTCTTTCGCTTGAAAACCAGTTTCATCTATAGTTACAGGTAGTCCTCGAATTATGACCAAATGGTTTAGTGACAATTCAAAGTTATGATGGTCTCAGAAAGAACATTTCCGGCTGTTCCCCCTCCCAGTCACAGGACCATATTTTGAGCACTTGGCAACTGACTCTCATTTATAACTCTTTGCCAAGTGCCTTGTGATCATGTGACCATTTGGAGGCTTCCCTAATCCGTCAATGTGGAAGCTGGCAGGGATAGTTGCAAGTGAAGGGAGGAGGGCTGAAATTCTTTGGCAGGCTGCAGGAATGGAGCTGAATTCCATCTCCATTCTTTGAAGGATTCCCCCTCAGTGCACAGAGAGGAGAGGAGCTCTTTATGGGACCTTAGGAACCAAGTTTAAATTCTGAAAATTTCAGTCATTGCTGCAGGCCCCTCAAAGGATTTCTCCTCCATGCAAGGAAAGGAGCTGAACTCCTGTAGGCTACAGGAATGCTTGAAAGAGAAAGGGCTGCCTGCTGGAAGAGTTTCAGCTCCACACAGAGCTGAAATCCTTCAGCAGGCAGCTTTTTCACTCCATTTGCTTAATGTCTTGTGAGATCATTTAATGACTACAACTGGGAGTGCAGGGATTGCAGTTATTGAGCCAAGCAGTCACATGGGCATTTTGCTTAATGATTGCTTTGCTCAAAGACCAAGATTCCAGTCCAAATTGTACTCATAAATTGAGGATTACTTGTACAGATTTATTATTAGTCTAAAATGAATTCACTTAATTTTGACAGATAATACTGCTGGCCCTTTTTCTAATGATGCCCTTCCAGTTTGTTTTCTTTAAAATCTAATTACTGATTATTCTTTCCCGGCTGTTTAGTACAATGTCAGCTTATTATGTGCTAGGAAAATACTACTGAAAATGTTTAGAGTTAATTTTGTTTTGTGATAAAGTAATGAAGATTCCAATCTATAGTAGCAATGTTAAGATCACATCTCAGCAAAAATATCAGTTTGAACATAGAGGACTGGGGAATACTGTTTTAGTATATTTATTTCTCTTAGATGCTATATTATTTATTAAATGCTAAATTAATTTTATTAAATGTGATAATTATTTTTAAATTAAAAAAATGTTTTCTGTTGGTTCAGCTGCTTTTATCTTCCTGATTTATTTCAAAAGGAATAAAAGCCAGCTGATTCTATTACAAAATAAAAAAAATAATTCTCAATAAACCTGGAAATTCACAGGTTGCATTAAAATACCTACTTGTGGGATTTGAATCACTCAATATAAAATTCTCAGCAGAATCAACATAAAGAAAGCAATGTATAGAAAGAACACATTCCAGTTTTTTAGTCTTAGTACTACTAAACACAATAGGTTGGTAAAATCAATTCAAATCAGACCAGAGGACTCTCTAACCTGCTATCAGATTATAAACCAATCTAGTTTTAGATTACTATATTTTTCCCTTCCATCACACCAGTTGATAAGACATAGGAGATATGCCTGATAACACGTCTTACTATTTTTCAGACCTGAACATAGAAAGCATTGTTTAATTTCTTCATGAAGAAAAATAAAAAGTCACATACTGCTGGAATTAAAATGGGACTGGCTGTTTCAACAAAACAGTCCTGATATCTCAAAAATGTTCAGTTTGAGTAGTTTTAAACTAATGGATCCCAAACACAGTTGTTCAGTTTCAACTATTAATGCCATAGGAATGTTTATATAAGCTTTTCAGTATAGCAACCCAAAGCCTTTTTTAAAATTCCAAGTAACATCTGTGCCGCACTCAATGAGGTTTTATGGCTTATTTCATCCTGAAATTACTGCTTATCTGTTTGAACTTAATTAGAATAGAGTTATCCATCATCCATATGGCTGTGGTCTTACTTTCTTTCTGAACCACAGCCGTGCTCTATCATTAAAATGAGTACTATATATTTCCCTGCTTTTCAATTCCACCCTCCCCCAAGAACCAAATAATTTCCCCTTCAATTACCAGCAGTTTACAGATTCAACTGGGATGGTGTTGGCCTAATTTAAAATATGTTTCAAATATTTTGGACTCCTTTTTTATATAATTAGTCTTATAAAAACAAAGGATGCAGAATATGAAATAATAAGGTCACCAATACAATACAGCCCTCCTTAATTCACAGCAGTCCATATAATACAATAAATTTGGGTGGCTATATAAATTGAATAAACAAGCAAACAACAACAAAATAAATGCATCTCAGCTATAAGAAATTAGAAACAAATGGATCTTTAAAGCCTTAAGGGAAAGAATAAAGCCAATTTTCCTCTGGGATGGAGCTGCATAATGAAGGGGACATGACCGAAAAGATTAATTTTCAACGCCTACCAAATACTTAATAATATATCCACAAGCCAACTAATATGTCTCTGATACAGGTTTTAAACACAGGGAAGTTTATTTACTTCCAGTAAAAAGAACAAAAAATCAAGGGTAATACATGTAGGTGTAAGGTAGGGCAAAAAGGAAGCTTCTATGCATGCTAATTTTCTAGAAATAAGATGTTTTTGGAAGGGGCCAGCAAGTTTAATTTATTAGTAGGGTAACATTCAATTATATTTTGATTTGTAATCTAAAGAGATACAAATACAAGAAACATCTTTTAACAAAATCTTATGCAGTGGTGGTGGAAATGGTTAGAATGCAGTATTGCAGGCTGACTACTAAGAGTTCAACCCTAACTGGCTCAAGGTTGACTCAGCCTTCCATCCTTCTGTTGAAAGGAAAATCCATTTGGTTCGGTTCCAAGCTGGGAGAAAGACACTGGAAATAACATGGGAGGCTGATTGGAAAGAAAGACACTGTTTATTGATGAGGAGAACCACAGCATGCAGTTCTGGAGCAGTTGACTAAATGGTTGAATGAGTGGATGGATCTTCATAAGGGATTGTGCAATGAAGGGGCTTGTGTCTTTTGCTAAATGATGGTGGGTTAATCCTATGCTGTCCTAAAAGGTCATGTCCTGTCCTTTCTTAATCCTATCACCCTGGAGCTGAAGACGTTTTGTTTATGAATGGATTGGCCAGGATTTCTTAATGGGCCCAAAACCTCTATCTCTAAAGATTTCTGCTGGAAGCTTTTTTACTATGCAAGCAATTGGGGCTGGAGCATGTTTCTCCATTTCTCCCTTTGGGAAAATATAATATTCTGCTTCTTTAAATATCCCCCAAAATATTTCATTCTTCAAAGGAGGGGGATGGCTTCCCACGCTTCCGAGGTTGGGAAAAGGAGGACCGAGATTGTTGAGGATAATATGCTGACTCTGCAAAATTGCTCAGAGAGGGCTGTAAAGCACTATGAAGTGGTATATAAGTCTATTGCGAATGTGTGTCCCAGTGTTAAAGTAATAAAGCATATGCTGGGCTTTTTAAACTTTAAACAAGATTTAAAAGTATTGTTGGAAGAAATATCCTTCTGGGTTCAGTTCCAAGTGGGGAAAAAGACACTGGAAACATGGAGGCTGTTTGGAAAGATGGTTTAATGGTAGACAGGACCACATGGCTTGGAGCTCCAAAGTGAAAAGGACATGCTTCAAGATGTTGGGTGAAGAAAAAAAAGAAAGGAGCAAGATGCTGAGAGACCCTTAGCTTTATACCCACTGTTGGGCCCTACCTTACTGTTTTCTGTTCCTGTATAAGAAATGTATCCCATTGGCTGTCAGACTCCCAGGGGCGGGGCTCTTAGCTAACTTTGTAGGCTTTGTCTGGACCGGAGTCCCAGGTTTCGTTGAGCCTTGTTGGATAATGATATGGCTCTACCTGAAGAAGGTAGATCTTTTGTTATATAGAATAGACTGGCCCAGCCTTAATGACCCCATTAGCAAAGGTGGGGGTAGGTGAGTTCCTGCCTCTTTGAGATGAGTTTCTGCTTCTGAGTTTCTACTTCTCTTTTAGGGAAATTTTCTGTCTTTTTAAGTATACTAAAGTATTTCATTTTTCTAGGAGTGGGGTGGGTTATAACTTCCAACAGTGTTCAGTGGCCTCTCTCTCCCCCTCTCCCTCTCTTCACCATCTCCCTAAGCATTACATCCTAGGCACTCCATTGTTAATTGTAGTCTTTCTTCTTCTTCTTGTGCCATAAGTTGGCGATCATGTTGGCGATCCTATTCTTATCAACAGCTACACGAAAAAGTGCTGCTGAGTTTTGTCCAAACCAGCCCCTTGGATTTTGATAATTGTAGATAATTTGCTATGATAAACAATTTTGGTTTACTCAGACCCCGCTCAAACCAAAGCATTTCACAACATAACCCAAGACTGCTAACAAATGGAAAATTCAACTCAGTCATGTTGATTAAATCTTTTACTTTTGCAGCTTAATTCTAGGATGTTTATGAGCTAACTTTTTCCAGTCCGGAACAGGTATGTGGCTAATTACAATGTTCTTAAGAGATGCTGGATGAATAGGTTTTGTGGCTAATGAAGAATTAAATATAATAAAACTATCACAGAGAAAAATTCCGCATGAGATGCATCTCATTATGTTGCACAGGCCATCTTTTTTCAGTCAATAATTTATAGTTTCCTTGAAAAACTGATATTATAATGGAAATGCTGACAGACCATTAGCACATAGCCTGCAAAGTATGATAGAAACCTAATTGTCCAGATTTGCTCAAATATATTATACCACTCAGCTGAATAATGGTCACTTGTTGCAACCATCATGTAAATTGTATCAGAAACCTGTTGCTTAATCTAAGAATTGCTGGCCAGGGAATTTTACTGCCAATATCATATTTGATTTCTTTTCTGGACACAAATTAAATACCACAGCAGTGCTTGCAAAAGAATGAGTGATGGAACAAGAATATAGGATCACTGTAAGCACAACTTTCTTGAATAAAAAAAAAAAGAATAAACCTTCCTGAGGCAGCTTTTTCTGAAATCTTTATGACAGCTGTGAGATGTATTAACAACTGTCCAGTCTCCACTTTCTTACCTTAGACTTTCTTTACAGCATTTCATTTTACTGGTTCTTTCTTTCTTGGGACTGGAAGCTAAAACACACGAAGAACGGCTGCAGGAATTGGGTTTGCCTAATCTAATGAAAAGAAGGACTGGGGTGACATGAGATCAATGTTCCAATATTTGAGGGGCGGACCCAAAGAAAGGGGGGGAGGTGTCAACCTATTCTCCAAAGAACCTGAAGAGAGAACAAGAAACAATGGATGGAAACTAATCAGGGAGAGAACCAACCTAGAACTAAGGAGAAATTTCCTAATAGTGAGAACAATTAATCAGTGGAATAGCATGCTTCCAAAGCCTGTGGGTGCTCCAACAGTGGAAGTTTTAAAGAAGACAGCCATTTGTCTGAAATGGTATAGGGTCTCTTCCTTGAGCAGGGGATTGGATAGGAGACTTCCAAGACCCCTTCCAACTCTATTATTTTGTTTTATTAATTTATTGTTAGTCTAGTTCGTATGTTTCTGCAGATTGCTCAACAAGCACAACTTTAAGATACTTAATATGCCCTGGGCCCCTTAGACTGCTTTATTAGTAATATTTCTTCCTTCTCGACTTACTTTCTTATCATGTGGAAAAGCAAAGCTAGCTGGGCTCCTATAATGTAAACCAACCTTAGCTGTCATCTTATTGGCTTTATCTGTATAGTACAGCATGCTTCAATGGCCGTTTGTCCTCCTAGTTTTAACTGAACATTTCAACCACAACGGCTGTCTAGTGTACATTGTTTTACCTAACTAGAGAGAGGTAATAGACACACCTCTTGACTCTTTCCTCTTAATGCATTTTACCATTTCTTGAAAAAGAGTAACATTTACAATCTTTATGTCTCAGTTAAGGCACATAGCAAACATTCAAATCAATACAAGCTGTTTAATATAATTTGCTAGCCTGAAAATGTGCTACCAAACTCTTGATTTTGGTTATCCTAAACTTGCATAGCTTTCTTTGTATAATATCAACAAAATGCTGACATAATTTGTTGTAATTACCTTTTTATAACCCCAGGCCTTCAACGCTTGCTATACTGCATAGAATTTAATATCCATTCTTCAAGCAAACGGAGACTTTTGGCAAATTGACAATGGCGATTTAGAATGTCTACAAAAAAACCCCACTACCATCCCAAAATGTAGATTCAGATTGGACAGAGAACAATTAAATTCAATATTTGAGCTGAATGAAAAGCTGTTCAAAAGCTGTCGATGTTTTTTATCAAGTCAGAATAATCTATATGGAACATATTTTAATAATTTAACAATATAAGAATTTAAAATCTCATCAAAGCCAGAGAAAGTTTTACTTTTTTAAATATATAATTTGTACATTGATTATAAGAATAACAATATCTACACTGAAAGCAAAATACAACACAGGATAGCTTAGCAAATTGGGAAGAAATCCACGGGACTGCCCTATTCCCCTGCCTTAATCCACATTTATTGAAAGTGGTGTCCTTAGTACATTTACAGCCTGCTTTCACGACTACTCTGGCTGATATTAGAAAAGGTTAGCAATACAAATAATATAGAGAGACCGTTTGATGTAATAGTGAAAGTGTTGGCCTAGAAACCAGGACTTGTGAATTCTAGACCTCCTTTAGGTATGAAAAACAGTTGGGAGACTTTAGGCCAGTCCCTCTCTCTTAGCCCAGTCCGCCTCACCATGTTGTTGTTATGGAGAAAATAGGAGGAAGGAAAGAATACTATGTATATTTATTGCCTCGAGATATAGATAGGACAAAATAACAATGCACAAATACAATCAAGGCCAGAATTGGGGGGGGGGGAGGGGGGGGAGAGAGAAATCAAACCATTCAAAGTGCAGATTGTGTAAAGAACTAAAAGAAACAGTAGCTCATATACTCAGCTCCTGCAAAAACTTTGTTCACCCAAAGTGTCAATAAACAACACAACAGAGTTGCCAAACCAATTCACTGGGATATCTGCAAAACATTATCATGCACCAATAGTAAAAACAAAATTGGTGGAAAAATACAGTTGAAATAACTGCTTGGGGAAAAAAAGGAAGTGTAGATAAGCAATATCAGAGGATATTAAAGCAGAAGACCAAGAATTGGAGAAGTTCACAAAGTATCAAGATCTAGATTATGGCGTAAGACCAGCCACAGTGGTCCCAGGGTTTTTTTTAGCACACTGGGTACCATACCCCCCAAATCCTGGAAAATCTGTGCATGGGAAAATCCCCATCTGTCAGTTGCAAAAAGCCATCCTGGCTGGATCCATAAATACACCACATTGATATATTAGGTCATCCTAGGTTTTTGGGAAGCACATGAGACATACGGCAGCTGCGATTTCACACCGTTGTGCACAGAATAGTAATAAAATCCTAATGCAATTTGCGATTAATGCCTATTTAGAATACAGCCCCACTTCGGGGCAAAAGGAAGCCAAGCCCAGCCTTTCTCCGCTTACTGTAGGACCTGAGCCGGCTCTCCATGCTGCTCATACACCAGTCCTCGAGGCCCCGTTTGCATCGCTGCCGCGGCTGACCGAGCGCGGAAGCCGTAACCAAAAAAGAGCCGCAGGGCTCGAACCCGCGATCCTCCGACTACCGCCATGCTAATGGCAACACTAGCTCGAGTCCGCGGCGCGGCAGTGATAACGACACACCACTTTACTCGGGCGGTTTAAATGTACGTCACCACAGCACTAAATTAACGCACTGACTCCGCCCCGATTCCGATCTTCCGCGTTGTGGCCCCGCCCGCTCGATTGTGCCAGCGATGGAGAAGTTTTGATGAAGTGGAATGCTATGTTGCCTGCCTGTGTGTGTATACACACTATACATACATACGCACATACATACACATATATACACATACATACATGTGTGTATGTATACACATGCACACACTATATATATATATATACACACTATATATATATATATATATATATATATATATATATATATATATATATATATACATACATACATATACATATACATATATGTGTGTGTGTGTGTTTTCTTAAGTTTTCGCAGGTACTTACATGTATGACATTCAGCTTAGTTCGGGTATTTTCCCACGTCATAATAGTTGTGCTTTTAAAGTTGTAGCAACGTTTCAGCAGAATCTCATCTGCCATCATCAGGCTTCTGTATAGTGTTCATCATCATCATCAGATGAACGTGGGAAAATACCCGAACAAAGCTGAATGCCATACACACACACACACACACACACATATATATACACACACACACACTTACACATACATGTGTATGCATGTGTATGTATACACACTATACCCACACACTATATATGTATATATTAATAAAAATTAATTAATTAATTACACACACACACACACTATTCGGGCTTGTATGCCCTCATCAAATTCTCTGGGTGATTTACAATAACGGGAAAGAAATGAGTAAAAATAATGCAGCCGTAAATTGCAACCTATAGCACCAGGTGTGGATATCTCCACGCAGAAGGAAAACAGACGCCTTATAGCTCAGCGAGATGTTATTAAATGAAAGGGAATGAAGTTTTATGGTGGGCTCACCATAGCAACCTATCATAATAACTGACAAACCTAAAACAGAAATGTTAGGGTAATTGCAAAAGACGAGAATATAGAAAGCAGCATGCGCGTTTCAGCAGAGAAAGAAACTGATGGTCCCTTGCTGCATCGCTATTTTCATTAAATTAAACCAAGTTCTGGGGGTGACTTCCAACAGGCGAACAATAAAACGCAGCTATAAACACAAGAACGTATCAATAGCCACAGAGAATGAAAACCGCATCCCAGAACACCAATATTATTACAAGTTACTTAACACCGTGGTGCACCTTTTAAAAATAAACCTTTTAGCCTGAGCTTGTTAAAAGTGCCCCTCCTCCCAAATGGTGGCTTGGTGTGGTTATCATGCTTGGAGTAAAAAAATAGGCGATTTTTATTTCCAACTTAAAATGTCGCAAAAGCAATTTTATAAAGGGTTCTCTGGACTGTCAGTTGGAACAAATGTCCAAAATCAGAGTAAAATTGAGAGTGATTTTGGTATGGTGGGAAAAGCCAATAAAAGACAAATTGAATTCAAACATAGACTGTCCAGAAAAGGAAACCCAGAATCAATTCATTGAATGGAAAATGATTTTGTATGTCACAGATTGAATGGCAATATTGGGAGGTCTCCATTCTAAGCTTAATAGTCTCTAATACCTTATGCAAAAGGAAAAACATTTATCATCAAATATATCAAATATAGCATCTACTTTTGGCCTTCCATATATCATTTTATAAATCTCCAAAACTACCCCTCTTATTATTTTTTTCTGACCTTAATAATTTCAACAGGCTCAAATTATCTTACTTTGGACACATTATGCAAAGACCCAGCTCTGAAAAAGCTTTTAATACTGAGAAAAATGAAGGAAAGATATGAGGGTTACTAGCAGTAAAATGTAGTGAAATGTAGTTTCAGAGGTCATGGGAGCATTGTTGGAAGACCTGAAGCAGAGGTCTCCAAACTTGGCAACTTTAAGACTTGTGGACTTCAACACCCAGAATTCCTCAGCCAGCATGCTGAGTCTTAAAGTTGCCAAGTTTGGAAACCCCTGACCTAAAGGCTTAGGTTAGGAATAGATGGTCATGGAGAAAATCTATCCAGCAGTCTTAGTTGTTGAAATTGACTTGATGGTACACAATCAATGAAACAAAACAAAACACAAATACAGGTAGATTTACAACATTTACTTACCATTGGAAGATTCAATGGCACTGTTAAAAAAAGTGACCTATGACTTTTTTCCACACTTACAACTGTTGCAGCATCCCACGATCCCGTGATCAAAATTCAGACACTTGGCAACTGACTCATATTTATGATGGTTGCAGTGCCCTGAGGTTGTGGGAACATCTTTTGCGATCTTCTGAAAACAAAGTGAATGGGAAAGCCTGATTCACTTAACAACGGTGTTATCAATTTAACACCTGCAGGGATTCACTTAACAAATGTGGCAAGAAAGGTCATAAAATGGGGCGACACTCACTTAACTTAAGGACAGACATTTTGGGCACATTATTGTCATAAATCCAGGACTACCTGTGCAGTTCTGAACCATCAGTTTGTAAACAGAGGCTATTACTACCCTTGTTTTTTTTGGGGGGGGAGGGATATTTTTTTCTACTGTAATTTTTACAACATTCCTGGCAACCAGAACAGTACTGTAGAGTTAAACAAAGCAGGGGAAATTATGCAAAGCAGGGCTACTTGAAGTCTTTCCAGCCTTTTTACTAGTGGTTATCCATAAGAGGGATTGACAGTTTTCTTTGAAATAGCTCTAAGAAATAAGTCTTGCAGCTGTGTGTGTTTCTGCTTCCCCATTAAATTATGTCTGGATATAGCATAGATTAGAATAGAATAGAATTTTTTATTGGCCAAGTGTGATTGGACACACAAGGAATTTGTCTTGGTGCAAATGCTCTCAGTGTACATAAAAGAAAAGATACATTCGTCAAGAGTCAAGAATCATCAGGTACAACACTTAATAGGGTACAATAAGCAATCAAATCATACTAGGAAACTGTCAATAAAAATCAGAAGGATACAAGAAACACAGTTACAGTCATATAGTCACAAGTGGGAGGAGATGAGTGATAAAGCAGTGATGAGAAGATTAATAATAATAGTAGTGCTATTATTATTCCCATACCAATTAGGCTTGGAAAAGACTATTTTGAAGATTTAAATAAAATCATGTTGAAGTTTATATGGCAAGGTAAAAAAGCGAGAATAAAGCTAAAGCTTTTGCAAGATGCTAGAATTAGAGGAGGTTTTGGCTTGCCTAATTGGGAATTGTATTATCAAGCTGCAAGTTTGATGTGGGTCAAAGAATGGATAACATTAAGGAAACATAGGTTGTTGACATTAGAAGGGCATGACTTGCTGTTGGGCTGGCATGCTTTTTTATGGTATAAGGGAACTAAAACACAGGGTTATTTTAGAAGACATTATGTACGGGAATCTTTGTGGTTAAATTGGGAGAAGATAAAAAGACAATGTTATTTGAAAATTCCAGTTTGGTTATCGACCATTGAAGCATTTTCCTATCCTATAATCTACAAGAAGGAACAAACAGTTAGATATGGGGAACTTTTGGATGAAAAGGGTGAACTAAAATTGATCCAAAACTTAGAGGAACAAGGTATAAGGATGAATTGGTTTTCATATGCCCAAATACATTCAAGGTATGATGAAGATTCCAAAACGGAGGGATTTTATGATAAGCAGACTGATTTAGATAAGATCTTGATGGGTACTGATGAGAAAGTGATTAAAAAATTATATGGTTATTTACTGGGAATGAAATTAGAGGAAGAACAAGTCAAAGAAACTATGATTGTTTGGGGGAAGAATTTTGGATATGGGATTGAT
Organism: Hydrophis major; assembly: GCA_033807585.1. Classification (NCBI taxonomy): domain Eukaryota; kingdom Metazoa; phylum Chordata; class Lepidosauria; order Squamata; family Elapidae; genus Hydrophis; species Hydrophis major. Next base: position 13,905,348 of record CM066336.1, on the reverse strand, counting down.
TTAGAGAAATGGCAGAAATTGTGGTCTCAAAATTATAAAATGACAATGTCAACAGCATATAAAGAAAACTTGTATAAGATGTTTTACAGGTGGCACTTTCCTCCGACAAGAATAGCAAGAATGTTTAAGAACAAATCTGAAAAATGCTGGAAATGTCATCAGATACCCGGCTCGTATTACCATATGTGGTGGACTTGTGAGGATGCTAGAAAATATTGGACTATAATTCGCATGTGGTTGGAAAAAATGACAAAGAAACATATAGACTTGAAACCAGAGATCTTCTTATTGGGAATTTTACCTGATATATATAGTAAAGATTTGAAATACCTGATTGTAAATGTATTAACAGCGGCCAGGATTGTATTTGCTAAAAATTGGAAGAATGAGAAAATACCATTACAGGAAGAAATTATTAAGAAAATATTGGAATGTGCTGAGATGAGTAGATTGACATTTGAAATCAGAGAGCAAGAGGATAAACAATTTTATGAAATTTGGGATCTTTTTTATAAATGGCTAGATGATAAAATACGATAATAGAATATTTTAGATAGTAATAAATATCTTTATCTTGCTATTTTGCTATTATTTTGTTATTTGATATTATATTTATAAAGGTTTTTTTTTTTAGGATTGATTTGGTATGATTATATGATTTGTTGAATAATTTGGTTAAAGTATTGTTAGCTCATAAAGCATGAATGATTAAAAGTATAGTCAAAAAAAATTTTTTTTTTTGTTTAGTGACTATAGGATATATAAGTTTGGATTGATAATATGAGTTGTTATGTAACATAATTGTAACTGGGACTACAGAATGAATGCACAAAAATGATGAACCAACTGACACACTGGATGTAAATATGAGAGTTGAATGTTTTAATGTTTTGTTTGTCTTGTCTGTTTGTAGAAAATTAATAAAATTTTCTTTCAAAAAAAAATAATAATAAAAAAATAATAGTAGTGCAGACTTTGTAAATAGTTGGACAATGTTGAGGGAATTATTTGTTTGGCAAAGTGATGGCGTTCAGGGAAAAACTGTCCTTGTGCCTAGCTGTTTTGGTGTGCAGTGCTCTTTAGCATCGTTTTGAGGGAAGGAGTTGAAACGGTTTATGTCCGGGTTGTGAGGGGTCTGAAAATATTTTCACAGCCCTCTTTTTGACTCATGCAGTATACAGGTCCTCGATTGAAGGCAGGTTGGTAGTAATTGTTTTTTCTGCAGTCCTAATTACTCTCTGGAGTCTGTGTCTGTCTTGTTGGGTTGCAGAACCAAACCAGATAGTTCCAGAGATGCAGAGGACAGACTCAACCATTCCTCTGTAGAACTGTATCAGCAGCTGCTTGGGCAGTTTGAGTTGGCATAGAAAGAACATTCTTTGTTGTGATTTTTTGATGATGTTTTTAATGTTAGGTGTCCATTTTAGGTCTTGTGATATGATAGAATCTAGAAATTTGAGGGTCTCTACTGTTGATGCCTGTGTTTACTGGAAAGGCCTCTCTTCTCAGGGCTATATATGCGACTATAGGTTTCCCATCTTATTCCCCATAGCTATAGTTGGTGATATTCCATTGGGTAAGCCCATTCCAGTCTAAACCAGGACTGGATTTACATTTCCAGTTAGCATTCCCTGGAATTGTTGAAACCAGAGTCCTTAGTGCTCTGAGCTTGGTTATTTTCTTGCAGATGTTTCATTATCCCAATTAGAAAACATCATCAGTGCTAGTGATGATGTTACCTGGTTTGGATAATGAAACATCTGCAGGGAAACAGCCAAGCTCAGTGAGCACTAAGGACCCCTCATTTCAACCCTGAGCTACAGATCTTCGTCTTTATTGTCGAAACCAACCAACAATGAATACAGTAATTGTTTTTAACTTTCTCTTACTGCTAATTGGACATGATGATTGTTCTATAGAAGAATGTTTCTCAACCTTGGCAGCAAGCTGGCTGGGGAATTCTGGGAGTTGAAGTCCATACATCTTAAAGTAGCCAAGATTGAGAAACACTGTCCTATAGTCTTAGTTTGCAGAAAGCCATCAAATATACCGTAGCCAGGGTGAAACAGAGATTGGGTTTTTCTGTTTCCTGATCCCGTTATATGAACACCCTTCCAGACCTTGGAAAACAGATCATTTATCTATTTATTTCCATTTGTAGTTGCTTTGCTAGAAATACCCTGGGAGAGATTACAAATGCCTGCTATTTCATGGTGTTCCATTTTTGGACTTTTCCTTATCAAGGGAAATCAACTGTCGACTTGCATCAAAAATAGCACTACATTTCAAGGTCCCAATCTGAGTTGCTTGTGCTCAAGCCTAAGCATTTCAACTCCTGTCGCCTGAATATATATAAATAAATAAGATGGATGAGCTCCAGATGTTTGGAAGAAGCCGAGTTATTGCTGTGGTTAAAATCTTGCACTTAGTAATTTTCTGACTTATCTGTAAAAAATGAAACATTAATGTCCCTTTTGCTTTAATGTAAGTTCATAAACATATCATTTTCATAATGCCTCTAACTCTGCTGCATGCAAATGTGCCTATTTTCTTTGGCCCAAATGAAGCCTGTTAGCAGAACACTCAGCACCAAGAATCTTTTTTTAAAAAATGACATTCTGTTGAAATCTTGCTTTGCTCTTCTGCATATAATAGGCAGAAAATGGTACAAATGAATGCTGTATTTATGCAAAATGGTCTCCTAGCACGCAAGCTTCATCGATCAGCAGCTGGGTTCACATTTAAGGCTACTGTGTAGGCTACTTAGTTACTTCAGTAAGCTTTACTGAATAATTCAGAATTGGTTAGGCTTGGACAACTATGTTGACATGCCTAGCTTGGTTCATCCATATGGCAAAGTCTAAACTGAAGAAGCCTGTAATGGTTGGTTCCTAGATGGATCATGTTCCAATAGAAGAGGTGTGGTAGATCAGTGACTTAATGATGATGGACGTGGTTTGGTCCAGCGGTTTGATTTCTGGCACTACCTGGCTGGGTGAGATCCCATCACTTGCCTCAGCTTCCCACCTAGTAGTTCAAAAGTATGTTCTGTGCAAGTAGATAAGCAGGTACCACTTTGGTGGGGAGACAAGGTGGTGCTTTGTGTAGGTGGTTACATTCCTGCTGTCTGAATCTGAATTGACACCCATTTGCAAAGTGGCTCCAGTGGAAGGAGGGGGTCTTGGATGCTGCTACAGGAAGAGCCACTCATCTGGTGCAAAGCCAGCTTGCCCCTCTCTGGCGCACTCTGGGAAGTGGGTGAGCATGAACCACAACAGAACTAGTAACTTGGCAGCCAAACTACTAGACTGCATTAGCATTGTAGTCTCCTGGCTAATGTAACAATGCTAACAGTAATAGTAATAATAGTAATAATTGAAAATAAAGAAATCATGTGTTATCCCAATTGTAATTAGAGCCCTTGGAGCAATACCTAAAGGGTTACCTCACTATTTGGAAATCCTGAATTTATCAGACTTGAATACCCTGATTCTACAAAAAAACCCACCCTACTTGGAACAGCTTATCCTCGGGTGTTGTCTTCACTGTTCCTAGGTCCTTGGTTAGAACTCAAGCTGTTGAGCTACCAACCAATCCCAAAGGGTGTGAATCTCACCAAAGATTAACCAACAGTAATAACAACAACAACAACAATAATAATAATAATAATAATAACAACAACAACAATAAACTAGGAGACCAAGCAACCAGCCTGCAAGCTCCTTTGTTGTCAGTGAAGGCACACTACTTTCCTAATTCAAAAAAAAAGGCAGAAAAGAAACGAAGAACATGCTGCTTCAGTATCCTGTGGGATGAGAATTGTTCAGCTGCAGCATTTTTTGTAATCCTGATCCTTTTTTCCCCCAATAAATCTTCTTAAAAAACCATGTGAGAATCATGCTTGGAAAATAATGTGGTTTTTTTTTTGGTTAGGCAGATGCCAAGAGCTTGCCAAAACCTTATAGCTTAGCCTTAGCACAATATGGGAACCTAGCTGAATTTTTCATAACAGGGCTGCTGTGTTAACATTCGTTGCTTTGAGGCTGTTGCTTTTTAATAGTGGGGAAAAAAACCCCAAAACAGCGATCAAATCGTTGCTTCCTTATATATTCTTTTTACAGGCATATGGGAAGTGAGCTTGTGAATTTGAGAAAGTTCTTGGCAGGGTAACTTTGATACAACAAAATAACAGAGTTGGAAGGGACCTTGGAGGTCTTCTAGTCCAACCCTGTTTAAGGAGGAGACCCTATAGTACCATTCCAGACAAAGGGTTGTCCAATCTCTTCTTAAAAGTCTCCAGTGATGGAGCACTCAACTTCTGGAGGCAAGTCGTTCCACTGGTTAATTGTTCTCACTGTCAGGAAATCCTTAGTTCAAGGTTGCTTCTCTCCTTGGTTAATTTCCATCCATTGCTTCTTCTCCTGCCTTCTGGTGATTTGGAGAATTAGGTTGACGCCTTCTTCTTCGTGGCAGCCCATATCTAATATCAAGATACGCAACTTCTGCAATCCCTCCAACAATGAAATATTTCTATTCCCAATCAATTGGAAGATGATGTATCTCCTCCACTTGAGTAATTCTTCACTGATATTGCAAGTGACCATAGAATAACAGAGTTGGAAGGGAACTTGGATGTCATCTAGTCCAACCCACTGCTTGAGCAGGAGATCTGTCTAGGATGGAACTCACAGCCTTTCGATTTGGAGGCAAGAGCTCCACCTCTAGGCCACCGGAGCTGCAACCATTTGCTAATGGTCCTTTTCCTTCAGTCATTATAGAGCTCAGGCAGGCATTCTTACCAGCTAGAAATTGCTTCAGATTCAAGCTGTTTGCAAGACACATTGAGCCACAGATCAATCAATTACATTGTTTTTATTTATTCATTCAATTTCTATTGCCACCCATCTCAGCCACAGGATTCTGGGTGGCTTATAACTCTAAAACTGTTAAGGACAATAAAACATCTAACGAATGTTGCTCTGGGATGAATTTTCTTCCAAGCTGAGCCCACATTTGTTGTTAGTTCAATTAGTTGTGAGAACCTAGAAAACTGGTTCAATTCCATAAACTATAATTGATTTAAACATGGCTCACCACATTGTCTGAATGCAAATTCATTTTTCAGGAGTCAAAATGTCATCCCTGCAAGGACTTAAATAACCGGACAATATTTCCCAGCATGGTATTATCCAGGCTAGGGATAATGGGGTGTGCAATCTAACATACCTATAGATAGAGTCCTTGGGCTTCTCTGAGGTTGGTTGTTTGCTTGCAAACATTTTCTTACCCAACTGTCATTACCATTTATATTCCACAGTTCAACCCTGAGCTACACATTCTCCTCTATTGGTAATACCTATAGGTTACTCTGATGGCAAAAATCTGCACTAGGTAAAGATCTGTGGTGGGATTACATTTTTTTTTACTACCAGTGGCTTGGTGGGCATGGCTCGGTCGGCATGGCTTGGTGGGTGTGGCAGGGGAAGGATACTGCAAAATCTCATACCCTCCCCACCCTACCCCACTAACCTACTTTCCAGCTGCATTTTTCTGTGCAGGGCAACCAAAAAAGACCCAGCCAATCAGCTGGGACTTGGGAGGCAGAGAATAGAGGGGGGCGGAGCCAGTCAGAGGTGGTATTTGCCGGTTCTCCGAACCACTCAAAATTTCCACTACTGGTTCTCCCGAACTGGTCAGAACCTGCTGAATTCCACCTCTGGTAAGGATTATGGAAAGGATGATGGAGATTCAAATAACTTTTTTACTATTAAGCATGTTGCAGCTGCTTTGAACCAACCTTACTCATCTAAAAAAACTAACCAAGACTAAACTTGGTTAGTACTTGGGAAACTTTAGTAATTCCATAGGCTTTAGACAAGCCCTGAAAAGTAAAAAAAAAATACTCAAAAGTGACAATGATAAGTCATTTCTTAACTATTATCAAGAAAATCCTGCCAAGGTTCTATTCACCAGGAACATGGCTCAATTGTAGAGAATAGAGTTTTCTTGATCCAATCATTGTCAGAAGTGGCTGCTGTTATGCATATTAATAAACATAAAAAACATGAAAGGAGCTAAATGACAGGGTTGAATAAATGGGATGAAACCCTCTCCAGAGAACCTCTCTGCCTGTTGTACCCTATTGCCTTGGTGCATTTGCTATCGCTATGCCAAAGGTATTTTTTCAGGAGGCAACTGGACTTTTTTGTTTTTTCTTTTGAAGGCTTTTCGCTTCTCATCTAAGAAGCTTCTTCAGCTCTGACAGGATAGTGGGGAACGGAACGCAGTGGTGGTATTTGACCGATTCTGCCCGGTTCTGCTGAGCCGGTAGCAGTGATGAGCAGTGGAAACCGAACTGGTTGGACCCACCTGCCCACCCGGGCTCCCATATTCACCTTTATCCTCTGAATTTGAAGCGCAGCTGCTTTGCGTGGCACAGAATAGTGCCACACGGTAGCTGCTGAAACAACCGGGACCATGTAGGCTTGCAGGAGATGAGTTAGAATGCCTCTGCGCCTGCACAAATGCCTCTGCGGCTGTGCAATTGGGGCACACATGCATGCAAAGTGAATGCACGCGAGCAAAGCATGGCCACCAAGCTACGCCTACCCAACCGGTGGCAAAAATATTTGAATCCCACCACTGAATGGAAGGATTTATCTTCCTTGCAGACAGCTGGTCATTTGCATCCTTTTAGAGCAGGGGTCTCCAACCTTGGCTCCTGGAAGCCTGGCGGACTTCAACTCCCAGAGTTGGCTGTGGAATTCTGGGAGTTGAAGTCCACCAGGCTTCCAGGGGCCAAGGTTGGAGACCCCTGTTTTAGAGGGTCGTTGAAGCACTTGGGGGTTTATCTGTATCCTCAGTGCTCCTGGTTCCTGTAGTCTGCAATTTTTTCCTCTGGAAATCCATTCCTACTACTCCCACACCATTCAAAGGGTGTACTGTTCATCCCAAATTGTATAGCTAAAAGTCTGTAGAGATTTTCAGTCATCCAAGCCATGGTTGTCCCAAAAGTGCTTTTTTTTCAAGAGGCAACTGGACTTTCTTGGTTTTTCGTTTGAAGATGTTTTGCTTCTCATCCAAGAAGCTTCTTCAGCTCCGCTATTGTCAGTAATTTCTGTCTTCCAAGGAGATGCCTTTCCTGTGCTGATCCTAGCTTGTGTGCCTTTGGGGCAAGTAACTGAAAAATGAAATGAAAAAATATGAAATAAATTGTGTAATCCTGACTCCATGACATGAGGTATGTAACTAAGAAGTTGCAGCGCGTTCACAAGTTATAAACAAAATGTGTTTGAAGCAAAAGGGAATGATTGGGAAAGAAAACAATCCTTGTTAACCTTAAGCATTTGCACATGAAATAACGAGTGGCAGAGGAAATAAAAGTAAAAGGATATGATATGAAGCCCACAAATAGATCTCAAGATAATCTCCAATGGAAAAAAAATACATAAGATTGATCTGTTATCTAAGACTTACAGCTCCTAAGCTTGCATAAAAAATAAACATAAGAGAAAACAGATATCAGAGACCATAAACCTTAATAGCAGCTCACATTGGAAATCAAAGTAAACTTATACCATCTTTCCAGTTCAAACTTCTTACCTATCCCTTAGAGATAAAGGAATTATTGCCACAAACATTTCTGCTTGCTTCTCTGAAAGTTTCCAGATTCTAGGAGATTCTGATCTTTAATCAGAGGCTCAGAAACAATTGCTTTTTCCACAGGCTCTGGTATGCTGCTGCTTTAGTTTTTAAAAGATACAAGTTTTTCCTCTCAAGAAATAGTGGGATTGATGGCTCTCCTTTTGCTACATGCTAAGATAAGAATTCTTGTTCAGGAGAATCCTGCTTATGTATATTGGAAAATTTCACCATTGGGTGACAATGACATGTACTGTAGATGTCAGTCTGAATATTGTAAAACCAAGTTGCCTTAACAGTCACAATGGGGGAGAGAAGGAAAGAGACAGAAAGTCAGCTAAGATGTTGTCTATGTTTACATGACCTACTGAACCATAAACAACACTTTATGCTACCATTATTGTGTGATCCCAGGAAATGCATTTAATTACTTACTTAGCCTGTATCTTTAATATAATGAACTATGATTATGTTAAATAAGGCAAGTGTCTTATGCCAATATTCACTCTGCAAATCCATGGTTCCCTTTACCATTGTTGAATTAACTACAGGTGGCTAGGTTCTGACATAAACCCATAACATACTGTTTACATGATCAGCTTCATATACATTAACGCAAAATCAAACATGTTGTACTGTGGTTTACCACAATGGATGAATCTCAAAAGCTGCATACAATGTACTAAGCTTAGGTTTGCCTTAATGTGGTTTGTGGATTGAGTTATTGTCCTTACTCAGCCGTAGCATGTGCCTCACCATATAACTTACTCCTTTTGGTTTATTCCATTATTTATTCTTTTATTCTAGTTTTATCCTGCCTTTATTACTTTATAAGTAGCTCAAGCAGTGAACATACGTAATACTCCTTCCTCCTCCTATTTTCTCCACAACAACCATGCAAGGTGGGTTGGCTTGAGAGGGAGTGACTGGGCCGAAGTTACTCAGCCAGCTCTCATGCCTGAGGCAGGACTAGAATTCACAATCTCCTGGTGATTGGCTTAAAGTTACCCAATCAGCTTTCATGCCTATTGCCTAAGGCAGGACTAGAATTCACAATCTCCTGGTTTCTAGCCTGGTGCCTTAGCCACTAGGCCAAACTGGCTCTCTGATAACAATGTTATTATGCTGGAATAACACTGAGGAAAAAGGCAGCAGAAATGTCAGACCAGGTAAATTTAGCCAGGTAAATTCATTGTTGGCTTCCAAGGTAGCCTGTTTCATAGAGTTGTTATGAAGAAAGAGGAGACAGAGAACTGAGGGAGGGAGGGAGAAAGAGAAAGAGAGAGAGAGGGTGGAAGGGAAGCAGCGGGAGGCAATGTTTTAATGTTTTTCTGTTTTTTTTGAACATTTTAATGTATTTTATTAATGTTTGGCTATTTTTATGTAGATTTTAAATTATTTGTTACCATTGGCAATCCAAACAATATATTGAGATACCGGTTGATTGTTTTTACATTATTTTAACTGTTTGTAAGCCCCCTCACCCTAAATTATACAGATGAGTTGGGTGGCTACATCAATGAGAAAAAATAAAGAAATAATAACATAGATAGGCAGAATATAAATGTAATAAATAAACAAGAACTTACAAGGCCAAACTGGCCTATGTTGCAAGTGAAATATTCTGGCGCCATAGTTTCTGCCAAGTGATTTATTGCTCTGCTTTACTGCAAGTGTCAAAGTGTTCAAAAGCTATATAAATACCAACCACCCATTTGGTTTGTTTAATACACCCAAGTAAATACATCTTCCATGGGCTTAATATGAGCTTCCTAGAGGTTAATTAACAATTTGAATTGTAAATCCAGTTCTCACTGGTTCTGTTCAGCTTTCACCAGGAACACAATATTTTCCATGCTTGGGGCGGGGGGCTCAGTGGATTTTTCTCCCAACCAGCTGCCAAGTACTACTGGCAAATCTAAAGCTTGGCTCCCTCTGGTCACTAGAGATAAATCCTTACCCGTGGGGTCCCTAAACATTGCTGACAACCTTAGCTGATAAAAGTTTCCCATATCTGAAAACATAAAGAGACTGCAGGGCATTGTATGAGAATTTTTAATTACAAGAATATTATATTGCTTTTTTATTTTCACATTTTTAAATGCTTATTATGGAGCCATCCCAAAGTAAAGAATGTTTATCTATGGTCGTCCAAAATTGGAGCCTCCACAACTTTTTGAGGCAAGCCATTCACTGTCAGGGAACTTTTCATTAGTTCATTAGTTGCTTCTCTCCTTGATTAGTTTCCATCCATTGCTTCTTCTCCTGCCCTCGGGTGTTTTGGAAAAGAGTGATCCAAGTACAGGTAATCCTTGACTGATGACCACAGTTGGGACCAGAATTTCCATTGATAAGCAAGGCGATTGTTAAATGAATCATACCTGATTTTATAATCTTTGCCAGAGTTGTTAAGTGAATCGTATAGTTGTTAAGCAAATCTGACTTCATTGTTGTCTTTGCTGGCTGTGAAGATTGCCAATGGCGATCATGATCCCAGGAGGCTGTCATTACAACCATTGTAAACACATGCTGGTTGCAAGCACCCAAACTTTGGTAGCGTGAGTGTGGGGATACTGTGACTATCCTAAGTGCGTGTTGTAAGCCACTTTTTTCGATGCCTTTGCAACTTTGAACGATCGCTAAATGAATGATTGTAACTCGAGGACTATCTGTACTGTAGTTCTCTGGCTGCTTTATACAAGGAAACCTTCTCATTGACCCAGATTTTCTGGACTGGAACTTGGCATTTGTTCCTGACTTTGTGTCCTTGTCTGGGTTCCCGGCATTGAATGGTGCTAAAATTAAAATCTTCAGCGAATGCAGTATTGAAGAATGGAATTAATATTCATATAGAGCATCAATCTAGACAGTCTTTCCGCCCATTATTTTCCTTGCGCAGTGCCTTTGTAGGCGAAAGATATGAAAATAACATCAGATTCAATGTACTTTTTATATTTAAAACAAAAATCACTGACTGCCCATTGCTTCAAGTCAGCTCTAATTAATTCTTCCCTTCCTTTTAATTTTTTCCCATTGTAAATAATACTTATGGTTGGAAAACATTTTTGAAAAAGCTGCTTAGGAGTTAATTATAGGCACTGTGTTTATGAGCAACTTCAGGGTAGTTCAAAAGCCTTACAGCCTGATTCAATCACATTTCTTTAGAAGAACGTCCATTGCTTTTCTGAAGAATTTATATGGTTTTATATTCGCCTGGTTAGAAAAATGTAGTATTGGTTGAAAACTGCACCTTACTGTGATGCTGTTCTCCAGGTGTGTTGAACATCAGCTTTCAGAATTCCTAGCCAGAATGAGGAATTGAAGTCTAACATATCTGAGGAGCATCATATTCCTCCAAGAAAGCAGGATTTTATCAATACAAGAAAAAGTAATTAAATCTCAATCTTAGTTATGGGGTAACAAAGAAAAGTACTCTGCGATATAGTATTATAAATAAGCAATGCTGTTGAACTCAGCAGTAACTCTGTTGGTTTGATGTAAGCCACAACGTTTATAATTCTCAAGCATATAACAAGTCTGAGCATGATTGTAAGAACGATTAATTCTGTGTTCATGTATATTTTCCACATATGTGCAAGAAGGGCCAAACTCAAGGATGTCCTGTTCTGGCTGGTTTTATTCTTCTACTCTGGACTCAACAGAATTACTTCCAGGAATCTACAAATAAAGGTTGTACAATAGAATGGTGGGCTCAAGGCCCAAGCCTGAATGTGCAGGGTGCATTTGCCAGCATGTATCTATCCTTTTTATAAAGCATCTTCTGGAACATAGTTCTAATTAAGAAGAGCAGAATGACAATTTTACCGATAAAATTATTTGCAGCCTAGCTATTACTGGAATAATGTTTTTCCTATTCAGGTGACAGCTTTTAGGAGGATTGGATTTATTTATTTTACAACCTGGGCAAAGCTTCCTAGTTATGACAAAGCAAAAAATAAAACAATACACTTTAAATTAATGGATTTATTTCCTAGACTAATTTCAGAAAACTCCAGACCAGTGTTTCTTAATCTCAGTCACTTTTTGATATGTGGACTTCAACTCCCAGATGTCTATGGAGATTCTCAGTCATTCAGGTTATGGATGCCCCAAAGGTGCTTTTTCAAGAGGCAACTGGACTTTCTGACATTTCGCTTCTCAATCATCCAAGAAGCTTCTTCAGAGCTGAAGGAGATTCTTGTATGAGAAGTGAAAGTTGTGCTTTTAAAGTTGTAGCAACGTTTCGGCAGAATCTCATCTTCCATCATCAGGCTTCTATATTGTGTTCGTCTGTATTGTGTTCACAGATGAACACAATATAGAAGCCTGATGAAGGCAGATGAGATTCTACCAAAACGTTGCTACAACTTTAAAAGCACAACTACAATGACGTGGGAAAATACCCGAACAAAGCTGAATACCATACATGTAAGTACCCGCAAAAATATTTATATGTATATATATGGATCTTTGGTTATTCGGGTTTTCTCCCGCGTAAGATTGGAAGTATCTAGGCAACGTTTCGATGAAGTCTCATTCATCATCTTCAGGCTTGGTCTTCAGCTCTGTGTTTCTCAGAGTGATGTGAGCTTGCAGCTGCTTCTTCCTTTTAACTGCTATACACACACACACACACACACACACACACGAACAAAGCTGAATACCATACATACATACGTACATACATACATACATACAGTAGAATGCTTCAATTTGGCAAGATTCTGTCTAAGGTATAGAACAACACACTACTGGAATTGCTTGTATCTTCATGGAATTGCTTGAATCACCATGTATCTTTTTTAGCATTTGGGGCCTGACAGATCCCTGTGTCAGAAATCTTCCTGGGCAGATGTTGTCTGTCATAATAGTTGTAATTTATTTCATCTACTGGCTAGCAAGGACTTGAGAAATAAATGTGCTTGTCCAGAGCCTTGCCACTAAACTCAATAGCATTCTATCAATTTAAGATGCTTGTAGTTAAATTATTGATTTTGCATTAGGGCTTTAACTGAATTGTAGTAATAGAACAACAAGCATTTAAGCAATGTTTGAAAGTCTGGGCTTCGAATTATGCCAAGTAACTTTTTGTTGTGCTTTCTTTTATTGCTTTTCCTGTGGCTTGTCAATCAGTGTGCTTGTAAAGTTGGCTTGAAAATCATTTGATATAAGCCAGCATGGAAAAAGCAAAACAGGTTTGTCATGCTTTCTCACAGGAAAGTTATTGGCAAGAAATAGAACAGTCAGATATGTTAAATGTTACATTAAGTGAGAAACATGCCAAATGCAGCTGCATTATATATGAGATACAGTTTGGGTTAGAACATAGATATATGTAGATACTGGAGAAAATTGAGTTGGTTATCATGTCATGCAGAGCTGTTCTGTGATCGAGTAAGACAAATCTGGTTTGGGCTCCAGAGAAATATATTTCAAACATCCCCACATACACAAATCCAAAACCCAATGCATCTCTATAGGAGAGGCAGTTGGGCATTGGGCCTGTTGCTGATTGCTCTATTTTAAGCGTTTATGGAGATTTTCAATCATTCAGGTCATGGTTGTCCCAAAGGTACTTTTTAAAGATAACTGGACTCCAGAACTGAAGCAGCTTCTTGAATAAGAAGTGAAATGTCTTAAAGGAAAACCAAGAAAGTCCTGTTGCCTTTTGAAAAAGCACCCTGGAGGCTCCATTCTAAGCAATCTTCCCTCCTGGTTATTAGGAGAAAAAAACATAGCCGTTTCCTATAATTTCTGCAAGCAAAGTAGGAGGAAAGAACTCCTGATGTCCTGCTATGCAAACTTTCCCTTTATGTAGTGGATGGAGTGTAGCTGAGGCCATAACAATTCTGTTTTTATGATATGATCGTCTTTTGCCCACAAAGAACTAACATGGAAACCACTTGCGGCCACCACTTGCAACTGTGTTCTTTGCTCTGTTAATTTCGCAGTCAACACTTTCAGTCTATCTGCATTGGTGCCTGTCAACTCTGAAGCGAACTTGGCTGAGGCCATTTTGGAAGCTTCGGAGTTGCCACAATGCGAAGAAGGGATAGGGAGGGGGGGGACATAGTTAGATGGAGGGTTCTGTAACCAAAACAAAAACAGTTTCCTGTGGGAACCAAGGACGTTCCAATAGGTGGATGGAGAAAGGAGGAGTAATGTAACCAGGCAACTGGCCAGCATCTTGATTGGACAATGTGACTGTTTGGGGAAAGGGGGAACTTTCACTTTTTAATTGGGTGAAAACGGTGGGAACTTTTAGAGTCGGTTTTCACCAGTTGTGCCAATATGATATCTCCAATAAAACTGTTGCCTGGCAAGTCGGTTGTTAACTGAATCACACCCAATTTTACAACTTGTTTTGCCACCGTTGTAAGTCATCGCTGTGGTTGTTAAACAGTGGTGTGTTTCAAAAAAATTTTCCTACCGGTTTGGAGCTTGCTTCTCATGCACATGCGCGGTGATCAAACAAGATAAAAAAAATCTGCCTCTGCCTCCCAACAATTTGCCTCCTTGCAGCAAACAGCAAACAGCCTGTTTCAGTTTCAGTTTCAGCACAGCCTGATTAGCACAAGCAGCTGATTGTTGGTTGGATCGGCCTCCCAACCATCAGCTGCTTCAGGCTGCAGGGATTGCCATAGCCTATTGCCGCCTACGTGTGCCCCATTTTCAGCCTCTGAATCCTGTTTTTGGCCTCCTCATGCCCCATTTTCAGGCCGCGGGGATCATAATGGGCCAAAAACTGGGGATACGGAGGCAAAAAAATGGGATGCAATGGGGTGTGCAGAGACAACAACAGGCTATGGCAATCCCTGCAACCTGAAACAGCTGATGGTTGGGAGGCCGATCCAACCGACAATCAGCTGCTTGTGCTAATCAGGCTGTGCTGAAACAGAAACTGAAACAGGCTGTTTGCTCTTTGTTGCAAGGAGGCAAATTGCTGGGAGGCAGAGGCCAAAGGGTGGGAGCAGGCGGGTGGCTTGGGCCAGTCAAAAATTTCCCTACCGGTTCTCTAAAACAGTCACAATTTTCTCTACTGATCTGCAAGGACATTCAGAACCAGCTGAACACCATCTCTGTTATTAAATGAATTACATGGTGGTTAAACCAATCCAGAGTCTCTCCATTAATTTTGCTTGTGAGGAGCTGGCTGGAAAGGCCGCCAATGGTGATCACTGGGACACGGCATCATTAAGACATGTCGGTTGCCAAGCACCCATATTTTGATCACAGGGGGAATGGTGTGACCGTCGTAAGTAAAAGAGCTAGTCATAAGTCATTCCCCCCCCCCTCAGTCTGGTTGTAATTATAAATGGTTGCTAAATGAATGATTGTTAAGTCAAGGTGTCAACTCTGAATTGAACCAGTCTGAAGCCATCTTGTGCTGCTTGACAGCTGCCACACCCTATGGGCAGAGGATGAGGGGAAAATAGCTAGTAGACAAAATAAACTAAACTAAAGAGCTCTCCCTTGGGAACCAAGGTCATCCCAACAGGTGGCAATTGGAGGAGGAGCAGAAGTGGTCAAAGGAGCTGCCCACCTGCTTTGATTGGACAATGTGACCTATGATACCTGGGGAGGCAAACTTTTGCTCTTTTAATTACATGGTAAATTTTGCAGTAAGCAAAGTGAACATTCACTTGCTTTAAGTTGTGACGATTAAACCTTGCTCTATTTCGGTAATAATTTGCTTATTGTGGTGGATTTCTATCTACTCCTCTTGGGCTTAATTATACCTCTGTGTTCTATGTATTTTTACTTTAGCTGAGAAAAAAAGAGAAAAGAATCCAAATTACTTTTTTGTGTGTGCTGAATTAGATATTTAACAAAGAGCCTCTGTTCTCTCACTTTCCTTTCCTTTTGATATCTATATCAGGATCATCCAGCACAGAAAATCGGTCTGTTTGCTGGGTTTCTTTTAATCTACAGTCTGTCTCCTTGCTGACCTCCTCCACCCCAAAGAAATGGTGTTAAGGATCTAATTACCTTACCCAAATGAGATTCACTGGCATATCAGTTAAAATGGATGAATTTGAAAATCAGACCTGGCAGATGATTTATGATTATTTTGTTAATGTTTCTCTTTTAACAAGTGCAATTTCTCACGCTAAAGAGCTTTTCATCTCTTTTAAGATACCATCCCTTTGTTAAAATAAAAAATAAAATTTAGGATATTTGAAATTAGAGAGCAAGAGGATAAACAATTTTATGAAATTTGGGGTCTTTTTTATCAATAGCTAGATGATAAAATACGATAATAGAATATTTAGAATGTTAGACAGCAAGGAATATCTTTATTTTTTCTTTCGCCTTTGTTATTTGACATTATATTTATAAAGTGTTTTTAGTATGATTATATGATTTGTTATAGAATAAACTATTTAAAGTATTGTTATCTCAAAAAGCATGAATGATTAAAAGTATAGTCAAATGATTTTTTAATAGCGGTATTAGGATATATAAGTTTGGATTGACAATATGAGTTGTTATGTAACATAACTGTAATTGAGGCTACAAAATGAATGCACAAAACTGATGAACCAACCGACACACTGGATGTACCTAAGAGAGTTGATGTATTAAATGTTTTGTTTGTCTTGTTTGTTTGTAGAAAATCAATAAAATTCTTTTCAAAAAAAATTAAATAAATAAAATTTAGGAGCATGTAATTTCTGACTGCGCCCTGGCAAGCAGATGGTGCTGCTTTTCCTTAGCTTTGAGAAGGTTGACAAGGAAAAACTTTCTAAATCTGGACAGCTTCTCATGACTTCATTAGTCTTGATCTCCTCCTTCCTTCCCCTCCCCCAAAGAAGAGCAGTTCTGGAGAAGGAATGGATCCATTTGTTCCTTTCCCCCTTGCCTACCTAATAACCATTATTGTTAATTATGAAGCAATGATTTATTACAGTCGTGGATGGATTCAAGTAGTCCTACCTGCTTGCGTCCTGAAAGCCAAAATGTCGCCAATATGACTTTGAATTAATATTATGATTCTGTGGGTGAGGAATCTGTGAAGAGATTTCTTTTCTTTTCTTTTTTGCTGGGAAGAAAGGGAGGTAGGACTAAACAATATATACTGGATGCATTTATTGACAGTGTGGGCCACTGAGCATTGTTTTAGCCTGGTTAGCAATGTTCCCTAGTAGCAGCCCTTTGAGATAAACCAATCGAGAAAGAGTTTAAAGCAATACTAGCACCATACTTCATTAATACAGGTAGTCCTCAATTTACGAGCACAATTGAGCCTGAAATTTCTGTGGCTAAGGGAGACAGCTGTTCAGTAAATTTTGTCCCATTTTACAACTTGCCACAGTTGTTAAGCGAATCACTGCAGTTGTTCAGTTAGTAACATGTTTGTTAAGTGAATCTGGCATCTCCATTGGCTTTGCTTTTCACCAGGTCACAAAAGGGTGATCACATGACTATGGGACACTGCAAACATCATAAATATGAAACTAGTCGCCAAGCATCCAATTTTTGATCACATGCCCATGGGGATGCTGTTACGGTCATAAGAGTGAACAACAGTCATAAGTCACTTTTTTCAGTGATGCAACTTTGAACACTCACTAAATGAACTGTTGTAAGTCAAGGATTACCTGTATAGAGTAGAAAAGTAGAAAGCCTACTATTCGACTCTATACAGAAAGCCTGAAAATGTGCCTTCTTCCCCACTTCTTATACCAAAGAGAATCAAGTAGTGCAATCCTGAATTTCTTTCTCACCCCTTCCCGTTTTCCTGGCTAAGCTCATGTTTTCCCATTGGTTGCCATATCTTTCTTGAAGGTCATGTCTATGCTCCTCTCCACCCAATGTTTCACATCCTGGCTTCTTAGCACCCCTTCTGGGAGTTGAAATCCACACATCATAAAGTTGTCAAGATTGAGAAACACTGTTCCAGATCACATAATTGCTAATTTCTTCTTCCTTGGGTGGTTTTTACCCACACCTCAACCACTTTCAGAATAACAGAGCAACATACACTGTTCTAGTCCAAGGACAGCTAAGTATCAACCAGCTCTGATCCTTTGAGCTTTGTAACATCAGCTAGAGGCAGCTTGATGCTGACTTCAAGCAGGGCAAAAACTGCTACCCATTCTGATTCTGGAGTGAGATAGGAAGGAATACAGCCAATCCATCCCAAAATTGGAAATCCTTGGGGCAGGGAATGGAATAACTAACCTTTGCTTGCAGTTCATCTTCGTTGCTCTTCTCTGCACTCTTTCTAGAGTCGCAACACCTTTTTTTACATCGTGGTGACCAAAACTGAAAGCATTTGGGTCTTTTAAATCCCCCCCCCCCCATATCTATATAGATATTGCAGATGGTCTCTCTCTCTCTCTTCCTCTTTCACTTTAGATTAACAGAGCTGTCTTCCGAGAAGCTTTGTGCTGACAAAGCTCTGAATCTGAAAGCCTGCTGCTTTCTGGAATGGCAAAAATGAAAAGAAGTACTGTAGTTAACACAGGGGGTGATAAATATATCATGCCATTTGAATGAGATGCTCTGAGCATCAATCACCGAATGCAGCTGGGGGGCGGGGAGAGCATCCATTTTATGCTTTTCATTCATGCTGGTTTTCCAGAGATGCCAGGGGAAGTATGAGAGTGGAATTCTTCAAGGGGCATCTGCTGTCCTAAATTGCTGCA
Organism: Hydrophis major; assembly: GCA_033807585.1. NCBI lineage: Eukaryota > Metazoa > Chordata > Lepidosauria > Squamata > Elapidae > Hydrophis > Hydrophis major. The sequence continues at coordinate 13,887,055 of CM066336.1, read as the reverse complement.
GCCTGAACATTAATTTTTTTTTTACCGTCCATTCAGCACATGGGTAGTGCCCATTGACACAATTTTCAGCTCTGTTTAAAAAATAAATTCAGAGGTCTTTGTCAAGGTATATTGAAGCATCACTCAAGGGCTGTCAAACTCAATTTCACTGAGGGCCGCATCAGGGTTGTGTTTGATCTCGGGGGGGGGGGGGGAATGGCTGGGATGGCCTTGTGCAGCCCCCTGCGAGCGAAAGCGGAGGTCGGGGGGGGGGGCTACCCCTAAGCTTCTTTTTCACTGGCAGATAGCTGTAGGAGGCCGTTGTGGCTGAAAATGGAGCCCCGAAGGACCGCACATAGCCTCCCTAAGCTCTGTTTTTGCTGGCAGAGGCACTGTGGGTTGGTACTTCACTGTTTCCAGGGCCAGATTTAAGCATCCCACAGGCCAGATTTGAGCCCCAGGCCTTGAGTTTGCTCTAGGAGATCCCTCAGATATGTGATGGTCAATTTCCAGGTATTTGTGATGCCAGCCAAAACCACCACTAGGTCTAGTGATCTTTTAAGTTGGCATATTCCTCTTGATCTTTCAGTACTTCATTCCTGTTCTGTTCCGTTCCGTTCCGTTCTGTTCCATTTCGTTCCATTCTATTCTATTCTATTCTGCTTTGCTCTACTCTACTCTATACTACACTACACATTAAATACTGCATGTGAGTGTATTTAATTGACTCATCTCCATGTGATTATTGTCTCCATCTTATTTTTTTCTTCTGCTTTGAATGTGTTAGATTAGTGGCCCCTAAAGTTTTGGGCCCCAGAGACTGGTTTCGTGGAAAGAGTTTTTTCTGCAGACTGGAGGGAGTGCGGTTTTGCATGTTGCTTGATGGGTCTATTCTATTCTATTCTATTCTATTCTATTCTATTCTATTCTATTCTATTCTATTCTATTCTATTCTATTCTATTCTATTCTCCCAGTAAAATGTTTTTAGCTGAGACATCACAGAGGCAATCCTCAATTGGAACCATTTATTTATTTATTGAATTTATATTGCCACTATTCGCCCATGGCGACTCAAGGTGGCTTACAGAATATAAAACCATATTTAAAACAAACAAACAGAAACCAACAAAAAGAATCAAATAAATTAATAAAGTACAATAGAACAAAATCTGACGAAAGATTTAGTGACTGTGTTACGAAGGCACGGAAAAAAATTACTTGCATTCAGTTCCCATACTTACAACTGATCAATGATCATGTGATTAAAATTTGGGCACTTGGCAATTGGAATGCACAAGTAGTCCTCAACTTACAATGGCTCAAAGTTAAAACGGCATTGAAAAAAAGTGACTTATGACCATTTTTCACACTTATGACCATTGCAGCATCCCCATGGTCACGTGATTTACATTCAGACACTTGGCAACTGGCTCATGTTTATGACGGTTGCAGTGTCCTGGGGTCATGTGATCCCTTTTTGCAACCTTCTGACAAGCAAAGTCAATTGGAGAAACCAGATTCATTTAATGTTACTAATTAAACCACTGCAGTGATTCACTTAACAAAGGTGGTGAGAAAAGTTGTAAAATGGAGCAAAACTCATTTAATAAATTTTTCACTTAGGAACATACATTTTGGGTTCAATTGTAATCATAGATTGAGGACCACCTATGTTTATGACAATTCCCATATCCTGGGGTCATGTGATTGCCATTTGCAAGTCTCCATCCAGCTTCTAACAAGTGAAATTAATGGGGAAGCTGGACTCATTTAGTGACTGTATGAGTTAATTAACAACTGCAGTGATTCACTTAAAAATGTCAATTTTCATGGTCATGGTCATGATGTGCACTGAAGATGGTGTTTGATTTTGTTGTATGAGGTTCAATGACAATAAAGTAAAGTAAACTTAAACTAAATCATGGCCAAAAAGGTCATAACATTTTATACAAACTGCTTAATAACTGCCTTGATTAGCAACATAAATTTGAATTCTAACTGTGGCCCTAAGGATCTATACTGATAATCATACTGCTGTAATACTTAATATCATACTCATACAAGCATTAGGTGGCTCAGTGACTAAGATGCTGAGCTTGTCGGTCAGAAAGGTCGGCCGTTTGCCGGTTCGAATCCCTAGCGCCGCGTAATGGAGTGAGCTCCCGTTACTTGTCCTAGCTTCTGCCAACCTAGCAGTTCAAAAGTATGTAAAATGCAAGTACAAAAATAGGGACCACTTTGATGGGAAGGTAACAGTGTTCTGTGCGCCTTCAACGTTTAGTCATGCTGGCCACATGACCACAGAGACGTCTTCGGACAGCGCTGGCTCTTCGGCTTTGAAACGGAGATGAGCACCGCCCCCTAGAGCTGGAAACGACTAGCACGTGTGTGCAAGGGGAACCTTTATCTTTAATACAAACATTGCTGGGAATGGTAAAATCCATGTTGGTTTTCTCCCTTTCTCTCTATTTTCCAAAAACTCTTGTGAACAACTCTTGTTCAAAATTGCAATGTTCTGTAGTGTCATTCTTTCGTCATTAGTTCATGGTTGGTTAAAAAAACACAACCTAACTCTGCAGAAGGGCCTGATCAGCTGTCTGACTTCTTAAGTTATAATGCTGTCTCTAAGGGTCTTAAACCACATTCATGAATAATGTGGAGCAACATTTCTATTCAGAAAATAAAGCCAGGCCTTAAGATCAATTGATTTTCTTGTTATTAGGCATGCATGAATTGTCTAATAATAATAATATGATATAAAAAATGTACTTAAAAATGTACTTTCCCTAATCCATGGCTTAGCCCCAATCCTCCTTTAATGCTTTTTTAAGGTGTTGGACAATTTTGTAATTTATTTGGTCTCTGAGCTTATTTAGTTAAAGTCTTTCAATTCACAGGGTCCTCCTGGAATTGACCAGAGTATGTGTGTGTGTCTCTCTCTCTGTCAAGAAAATATTATGCTTAGGCACCTGAGGAGCAAGGAAAGCTGTGTTGTATTTTTCATTTTTTTTACCTAAAGGGGTAAAAGCAAAAGTTTATAGAACCTCCACGTTCTGGTGCAGCCTATCCTTTATGGACAGCAAAACCAAGACTGAGTAATAAAAGGCTCAATCGTGAATTGGGAGGGTCAGGAAAGATCACACTTGTTCACACTCGTGTGCATGATGCAAATCCACCCCCTTTGCACACCATACTTCACTGTGGCAGTTTGCAGAATCTGGAAAAAAATAGGACAACCTTTAGTCACCAAATACAAGTAGTCCTCAACTTACGACCACAATTGAACTAAACTGGTTGTTACATAGGTTGAATTGCACCCCTACATACAACATTGAGAGTGACTACGGCCAATGTATCGCTTCCTTTCTTCCCTTCCCTTCCCTTCCCTTCCCTTCTCTCCCTTCCCCTTTCTCCCTCCCTCCCTTCCCTTCCCTTCCTTGTTCTTCAATTGTTTATGATGGTTCAAGTCCAGTATAGTGAGAGGTCATTCACTCAGGAGAGTTCAGGGCAGGGGGAGATGAGGAATTCAATTCAATTCAGTTCAATTCCATTGCTGGTGAAGATTTGGGGGCTGAAACTAATCTCCTGTGGTAGGAACTTTAGTTGGCATTCTAACAGGAAAAAGAATATAAATGGTTGAAAGTATTTTGAAAGCACTTTAAAGTGAAGAGTCCAAGCAGCCTACTTTCCTTCACAGGGATCTTATCTATGGAGTGTCCCATCACCCATGGTCCCCAATTGTCAGGAGCTCTTGAGCTTCGGTTTCTTAGGGGTTTCCTTCAGCCTCTGAATAAAGCTTTATCCTTGATTGGATCACTGGATCCAGCAGGAAGGAATCGAAAGGACTCTTCTCCCGAAGCAACTTGCTTGAGGAAGATCCAGCCCTCAACTTCCTGAAAGAAATTGCTGATGTTTCCCTTCTATCAGATGCAATCTCTTTTCTCTATAAATGACACCTTTAAGGTCAATAGAATACATTTTTTTTCCTCCCAGCTAAAAAATGAAATCATCATTACTTACTAATCTTCAGTGATTTTTATCTGGCTCAACTGGAAATAATCAAATGACACAAGGCAGCATACAAATTGCTTCTGCTTGAGATGACATGCCAAGAAAGAGCCTTCATTTTAAAAATCTCTGCAGTCTCCTTTCCACTGAGTTACCTTGTGATCTCCATCTGCCTGATAAATTTCTCTAGGACAGCTTTGAAGTAAGTCCTCAGTACTCTTTTCATTGGATCCTTTTTGAAAATGTGTGGATTCGGTTGATTTTGGTATTAATTTATACAAGTTTTACTGTTCCAAAGATGGAAAAATTGGCTGGGCTGGGCCTTCTCTGGCTCTTTAGAAGTTGCTGGATTATATCTCTCATCCTTCTTGATCCATGATAGTGCTAAATAAGCTGAGGAAAGCTACATTTAAACAACCTCTGAAGGGCACAACTCATTAAGCCTTAATCCAGTGTTTCTCAAACTTAGCAACTTTAAGTGGCGTGGATTTCAGCTTCACGAATTCCCCAGCCAGTATGGCTAACTTGGAAATTATAGGAGTTGAAGTCTATCCCTCTTAAAGTTCCTAAGGTTGAAAAATATTACCCTAACCAGAGCAGTAACTGTATTATATAAAATATAGCTTGACTTTACAGCATTTTTGACAATTGCCTTATGTTGTTTTTGAAATATTAGGCTACTCCTTGGAAATATTTTTTGGTCAAGTTTGCTTTCTTGACCAATAGTTGAAATTGATGAAATGCACACTGGGGTAACTACATGGAGTTGTAATTTTATTCTTGGACGGCACATCAGCTACCATTTTCCAATGTTTTATGTTCATGTTGGATGAAGAGATAAATCAAAGGAGGTTGACTCAGCCTTCCATTCTTCTGAGTTTAGCTTAGTTTAGTTTACTTTATTGTCATTGGACCTCGTACAATTAAATACCGTCTTCAAGGTACATTATGACTATGAAAATAAACACAAACACACATCCTTCACATTATATACACTGAATTGAAACCCCCTGATAATATTGCATTATACCAGTGGTGGCTAACCTTTTGGGGCTCAGGGCCCCCATGGCCACCTGCACATGCACGCAAGATCCCCCCACCCCCTTACCTGCACTGCGCATGTGTGCGCCTCCCAGCTTATTTTCGGCCCATTTGAGGCCTTTTTCAGCCTCCCAGAGGCTCAAGGGAAGCCTCTGTAGCCTTTGGAGGCCGAAAAATGGGCCTGTTTTGTCACTTCCAGTATTTCTGGAAATACAGGAAGTGATGAAACGGGCCTGTTTTTCAGCCTCCAAAGGCTGCAGAAGCTTCCCACAAGCCTCTGGGAGGCTGAAAAAGGCCTCAAATAGGCCAAAAATAATCTGGGAGGCATGCATATGTGTAGTGAGGTAAGTTTGGCTGGGGCTTGCATGCCCACACAAATGGCTCTGTGTTAAGCCTGGTTTCCCCAACCAGGGTTAGGGAGACAAGCTAAACAGAATGTGCAGCGTTAGTCAGATAGGCACACAGATAAATGAGTGAGCTAAGCTTGTATATTTATTAACATACAGTAAAAATAACAGATACGCTTGTGCTATCAAAAATATAGTTTATTCCATTATGAGTTCATAGCATAGTCAAAATAACAGTCCAATAGTCATGTATCATTTAGTCAGTCCATTCAGGGATATTCAGTTAGCAAAGTCCGTGTTAGAATATCCTATGTCAATTCACTTACAAGTCTGTCCTTTGTTTTCTCTCCCGTTCGAGCAATGCAGTCTTGTGTCCTTGCAGTAATCAGGTATCATCAAAGCCAGAGAGTGAGCAAGCTGCAGCCTTGCTTCTTTTAAAGTGCTTTCACAACCACTCCCTTAATTACTATCCCACAGTTAAAGTTGCAGACACTTTAACATACAAACTATGATTACATATTATTATTTATCTAAACCAGTTAGGGTAAAACAATGTTATCCCTAACACTCTGTATGCGTGCCATAAGTTCACCATCATGGCACTATACAGTAGAATGCAAGAGTTACTGCCCTGGGATAGAAGATGTTTTTCAGCCTATTTGTCCTTGTTTTTATTATCCTGCACTGTCTGCCAGATGGTAAATGTTAAAAAAAAAAAAAAGGGGGGGGGTTTTCCCAGGATGAGATGAATCTTTGAGAATGTTTTGAACTTTCTTAAGGCAGCGGGAGTTATAAAGCTCTTCCAAAGAGGTGGGTAAAATGAGGACCCAGATTATTGGGGGCAATATGCTGACTCCATAAACCACTTAGAGAGGGCTGTAAAGCACTGTAAAGTGGTATATAAGTCTAAGTGCTATGGCTATTGCTATACAACTAAGAGCAAACTGTCCTACTTTCTTTAGGGCATTTAATATATACAGTAGATAGTAGAACTGCCAAGTTTATAATCAAGTCTGCTTAATTAAGAACTATACTGTTCAGATCCAGATAACTTGTACTTTGGGGTCCTTAATGTGCTCTGAGATGGTTTTTTCCTTGTAGATATTTCATTACCAAACCAGGTAACATCATCAGCACATTGAACCAAGCTCAGAGAGCACCAAGGACCCCACAGTTCAAGCCTGAGCTGCAACTATTCTCTTCTATCGGTGACACATTTACCTGAATATACATCCTGCACATATATACCAGAGGTGGTATTCAGCAGGTTCTGAACAGTTCTGGAGAACCAGTAGCAGAAATTTTAAGTAGTTCGGAGAACCAGCAAATCCCACCTCTGACTGGCTCCGCCCCCATCTATTCTCTGCCTCCTGAGTCTCAGCTGATCGGCTGGGTCTCCTTTTGTTGCTCTCCACAGGAGAACAGAGCTGGAAAGCAGGTTAGTGGGGTGGGGATGGAATGGGATTTTGCAGTATCCTTCCCCTGCCATGCCCACCAAGCCATGCCCACCAAACCACATCCACAGAATTGGTAGTAAAAATGTTTGAATCCCACCACTGATATGTACCCTTTTAATTTTTCAATTGAACTTGCGGTCTTGTGTTTTCTATATGATTGAGTAACCAATCAATAATTTTAAAGTAAATTAAAACTTGACTATAGGATGGCTCAATAATCTTCTTTTTCCTGTTTTTGTTCTCATTGTATGGTTTTCTTTATCCCCTGTAACTTTTCTTTTGTAGTTTCCAAACTTGTGGATTTCCAAACCGCATTTATTTTCCCCCCAACCATTGTTTTTGTAGGAATAGAACTATTTTGGCTGCAAAAACTGGACACTGGAAATGTAAGGACCAATTGTTGCAGCACTAGCTGATTGAAAAGACGGGTTAGGCAATGATCTGGACATCTGGGGAAAATCAATAAATGGTTGCTGAGCTCCATCTTGTTACTTTGAAATAAAAGGTTATTTTTTTTGGTCCAGTTAAAAGGGAAAAGGAAGGGGACTTGAAGAAAAGAGGCTGAGTCCAATTAGAGACAAGGATCTCAATGGCCCTTTAACAGAGTAGAAGCATATGCAGAAGAAAATATTTTTTAAAAATGCTGCAAAAGTAATAAAAGATAATGATGATGCACCTAAAATTGCTTAAATTCATATAAAGTAATGGGTCTGCTTTGCAGAGCAATTTTCATACCACTTTGTAGAGATCATCTTATTTGGAAAAAGTTACAATAAACCTTGGTCCTGATGGGCAAATCAGAGTGAAAATGCATTCTTACCCAAAATTGAAAAGACGTCTGGGGAAATCATGTCCTTCCCCGAGCGATATTGTTCAGCCAGCATATCAGGTTTGTTCTTAAGAAAGTATAGAAGTGGTAGAGAGAGCTTTCAAGATGAAGGTTTCTTAAGTACAGGAGCCATTGAGTCAGCAAAAAAGCCATGCAAGAATCCCAAAGGTGCTTTTTTCAAGAGGACTTTCTTGTTTTTTTTCTTTTGAAGACGTTTCGCTTCTCCTCCAAGAAGCTTCATCAGCTCTGACTGGATGGTGTGGAACGGAAGGATTTATATCCCTTGCAGACAGCTGGTCATTTGCATCCTTTCTGAGAGTCGTTGAAGGACTTGGGTGTCCTTGGATGTTTCTGAACTTTCAAATCTGTGTCCTCAGGGTCACCTGAGTAAGTCCTTAATGGTTCCTGTAGTCTGCAATTTTTCTGGAAATTCATTCATACTCCAACACCATTCTAAGGATGTTCCCCACTTCTCATCCCTTGGAACGAAAAACAAGAAAGTCCAGTTGCCTCCTGAAAAAAGTCCCTATAGGACAATCTGGATGACTGACAATCCCTACAGACTTTTAGCCATGTAAGAACTTCGTTGCTTGCCTTAGGAATGATTCTGCAATCCAAAAGCCATTGACTATAATTAATTGGGAAAGAAGAAAGGAACTTAATACTCCAGTCCATTTCTCCCTTAGCAGACCTCAGAGAGAGAAAGGGGAAACTACCATAGTTTTTTTTTAGTTAGTCCTTGATTTGTGACCACAAGTATGTCCAACATTTCTGTTGCTAAGTGAGATAGTCGTTAAGTGAGTTTGGCCTCATATTAAGACCTTTCCTGCCACAATTCTTAAGTGAATCACTGCAGCTGTTGTTCAGTGAATGCGGCTTCCCCATTGACTTTGCTTGTCAGAAGGTTGCAAAATGTAGTCACATGACCCTGGGACACTGCAATTGTCATAAACACAAGTCAGTTGCCAAGTGTCCAAATTTTGACCATGTGACTATTGGGATGCTGCAACGATCGTGTGAAAAACAGTCATAAATCATGTTTTTCAGCACTGTTGTGACCCTTTCAGCACAGAGTCTCTGAACAAAGGGTTGCAAATTATTTGTAGCCATGAGCCTCTAGTCATTGTGGGAATCCTCCAACATTGGTGAGGAGGGAAGTGTGGGAGGGAGGAGTAAGGTTGGTATAGTGGTTAAGGTGTTGGATTAGACCAAGGGTCTTCAAACTTGGCAAGTTTAAGACTTGTGGATTTCAGCTCTCAGAATTCCTGAGCTAACATGCATGGAGGAGGAATTCTGGGAGTTGAAGTCCACAAGTCCTAAAGCTGTCAAGTTTGGGGACCCCTGTCTTAAAGAGATAAACCAAAGATCTTCAAACTTGGCAAGTTTAAGACTTGTGGACTTCAACTCCCAGAATTCCTCCTCCAGTCATGTTAGCTCAGGAATTCTGGGAGTTGAAGTCCACAAGTCTTAAAGGCTGTCAAGTTTGAAGACCCCTGGATTAGACCCAGATTCTTGTCCAGATTCAGGTTTTGTAATGGTCAGTGGGAATAATTTTGAAGAGGAAGAAGAGCTGCACTAAAGGACAGATAAAGGAAATCTAAGTCTGGGACAGAATTGTACAGGTAGTCCTTGATTTACTGTCAACTCATAAAACATTTTGTATATACATTTTATAGTTGACAACAGAAAGAGGTGGGGGAGTTTCAAAGAGCAGGTGGCAGTGTGGAATCGAAAGTACATTTCATTCATATTTTCTTCAAAGACTGATTAGATGATTGAAGCTTCTGCCGGGCAAAAATCTAATTGGAGAGCATGATTAATGATTCTTGGCTATGGACGGTTTTAGTTGGATGATACACCCAGAGGGGTGGGGGGAAAAGCAGGATCAAGGGTGACAGTGAATTACGTATCTCAGAGCTGGCTACGCCCAGATAAATGCTGGATGTAGAATGTTATCTTCAAATAAATCTTTTTTAGTTTTGGGAGTGTGGCTCAAGGCTCATGATTTAATTGGAGTAACTGCCGGAATCCTGACACTTACAACAGTTTGTTTATTGACCGTTTGAAGTTATAACATCGCTGAAAAAAAGAAGACTGGTGACCATTTTTTACATAACCACTGCAGCATCCTCAGGGTCAAATGATCAAAATTTGGATGCTTGGCAACTAGTTCATATTTATGATGGTTACAGAGTCCTGAGATCATGTGACTTATGACTGTTTTTCACAATTATGACTGATGTAGCATCCTCATGGCCACTGACTTGTATTTGTGGTGGTCACAGTGTCCCAGGATCATGTGATCCCCTTTTGTGACCTTCTGACAAACAAAGTCAATAAAGGGAAGGCAAGTTCACTTAACAACCACACTACTAACTTTACAACTGCACTGATTTGCTTAATAGCAGTGGCAAGAAAGTTTGTAAAATGAGGCAAAATTCACTTTAAAATGTTTCATGTAGTAATGGGAAATTTTGGGCTCAGTTGAGACCCTAAGTCGAGGGACTATCTGTAATTTGATAAAGTGTCTCAGACTGTATCATCCCTAATGCTCCCTAATGCTAAGATAATGGGAAGGTGGGCGAAGCACATTCAGACAGGCAAGTTTCTGTTACTGTAGTAATAAAAGTAGCTGTGATGACCCAGGGTGGGATACAAAATAAACACAGTCACAAAAACAGGTAAAGCCCCTTTTATTCCTTCACTTTGCTTCCAAGCTCCTAATATCCTTGACTGGAGACAAAAAAAACTCCTCCACAATCAGTTACGAAAAGGAGGCAATGCCGTTTAAACTAAAAATGCCTATAAATTATAAAGAGTAAAAACAACACAAACCACACTGAAGCAATTAAGGGAACCAGGCAAGATAAGGGCTTGAAGATGTCCACAGATATTAGAACACACACTGGGAAGCATGCCAAGCTTAGAGGAAGGACAGACTAGAGATATTTCCACACTTTGTTTCCAGCACTGGCCCATATGCATGTCCATCCTTTTAACCAGTTTTCACAGCTGTAGCCCATAAAGAGGACCAAGGCCCTCTCCTCCCCAGTAGACCTCTCCTCCCCAGTAGAGGATAAGTAGACCCTTATCCTCTCCTCCCTGCGTGCCCTAGGATGGATAGAGGATGGGCCTGGGTCCTCCTCTGACTGCCCAGCCAGCCTCTGCCCTTCCCCAGCCTCCTCCACAACCTCCGGAGCCACACTTCCACTCCCTGTTGGCTGTTCTCTTCCTTGGAGTCAGTCTCCAATAGGAGCATGACAGTAGCATTAGCATTTATAATGCTGGTTCCTAGTCTGTACCCAATACTCTGAAGCAGGGGTGGGCTTCAAACATTTCAGCAACCGGTTCTCTGTCCGGTTGCTGGGTGGGCGTGGCAACAGTGGGTGTGGCCTAGTCAGCCTCCTCCCCAGACTCCGGAGGCTTTCCTTGAGCCTCTAGGAGAGTGAAAATGGCCTCCCTTGGGCTCCAGAGGCAATCCAGAGGCTGGAAACAGGCCCGTTTTTGGACTTCTGGAACTTCCAGGAGGCCCATTTTTCACCCTCCCCGAGCCTCCATGCAGACCCTGCACTCACCAAAATAGGCCGCATGGAGATTCCTGGGTGGTGACGGGGCAGGGTAGACTTGGCCAGCCAGGGGTGGGATTTGGCAGTTCACCAAACCAGGCATAACATTAGCTACGGGTTCGCCTGAACCCAGGCAAACCCATAGTAGCCCACCCCTGCTCTGAAGGGACAACAGCTCTAGAAACTACCAGGATGATTTTCAGCCAGTCTTTCTCAGTCCCACCTACAGCACTACAGTAGCAGTTGGAATAAAATGTAAGTCACCTTGAGTTCCTGGAGAAAATCAAGATAAAAGAGTAACAGAGTTCGAAGAGAGCATGAAGGTCTTCTAGCCCAACCCCATCTATATTCATTCATTCATTCATTCATTCATTCTTTTGGTTTTGTCCTTGCTCTTGTTTCAATACATTCCTAATGCTCCTAATGTAATGTGTTGCTTTTAGGGATTTTTAAAAAAATAAGAAAACACTGTAATTTTTCCAGCCATGTGCATTGTTCAGAGAAAAGCAAATCACATTTGTAGTCCAAAAGTCAAAGTAAAGCAGTAAAATAGAAAGGGGAAATTAACTTTGGGTGCAGAGGATAACAAGGTCTTTTTTTTTTTTTTTTTTGCTTACAAGATAGAACTGGTCACTCTTTGGTTGTTATTGTTTGTGCCGATGTTGAACAATCTGCCTTTTTTTAACTGTCCAGTTTTCACGATGGAAATGAACTGTTCTCCAAATTGCAGCCAGGCTGATGGAAGATTGAAGCTGACCAGCCCAATCCTGGGCAGTTTCTTTTTTAACTGAAATCACATTGCTGTCATCTTGGCCAAGTCAGCTATTAAGATACAATTGCTGTCCTTTTTCAGGATGACTGTAATCACACAGTTGTCCTTAAGAAACATTTATCCTTGGAATGGAGGTGACAATTCTAGAGCATTTGCAAGCACCAAACCCTGTATTTTCACCCCCTTCCAAATAACTGGAGTTGGCAAGCGATTACTTCATTTTTAGCTTGAGTATTTTTGTTTAATGACCAGGATTGAGAGCCTGGTAGGGGCCATCTATCTATCTATACGTGGAAAACAGAAGGAAATTGGATTCTTCTTGGTGATTCAGGATGAAGTATGGAAAAACCACTCACTGCGGCATATAGATCATTTATTGATTGATTTATATCCTGCCTGTATTACTTTTATAAATAACACAAGACAGCAAGGGTATCTAACACTCCTTCCTCTTCCTGTTTTCCTTCACGACAACCACCCCGTGAGGTGATTTGGGCTGAGAGATAGTGGCTGGGCCAAAGTTACTCAGCCAGTTTTCATGGCTAAGGCAGAATTAGAACTTATGGTTTCCTGGTTTCTAGCCTGGTGACTTAACCAATGACTTAATCATCACTTATGGCTTAGTAGGTTATGTGGACACAGCCCATTGTCGTGGTTAAGTCAACCATGGTACATTATGTGGAGCTGTTGTGACCCGCCGGCAGCTGACAGAGCTGGCAGCAGAGTTGGACAGTAGTGAGGAGGTTGGGGAGAGACCTGGGCCACTCTTGGAGGCTGGGGAGGGCTCGGATGAGGGCTCTGTATCAGAGGCAGACATGGGGCCAGGGCAGGCTGGAAGTCATCAGCTGCCTTCAGACTCAGACAGCAGTGAGGTGGGGGAGTTTCTGGAGCCGGTTCCCAGCCTGCACATGTGCAGGGCTATCAGAAGACAAGAACAATTGAGAAAGCAGGGTCGACTCAGGAGTAAGGCCACATCTCGGAGATGATTGGCCCCTCCCATAGGACATAAAAGAGGAGCAAATGGGATGTGAGCTTTTGCAGGTCGATTCATGCTTTGAAAAGTTCTGTTTGACTCTGTGTCAAGTTTGGCCTTGCCCTGTGTTTGGCAATTAGTTCTCTGGCAGCATTCCAAGTGCGATAAGGTGGGTGTTTATAAACATTTCCTTGAAAGACTGTTTGTGAAGCCTTGCAGGCTGTGAATAAACGTAATTCACAGCCATTGAAATAAAAGAGGTTTTGCCAAAAGTAAGATTGTGTTTGTGCTTCTAAGGAAGCCTAGGTCAGAACAGGAGCCTTCAAGTCCTTCTTGACTCTGTTGTTTTTAAAATATTTTAAAATGTTCTTTTAATAAATATTATGCAATAAAATTAATTCAGGTTTTGTATTGGTGGTTTTGTAAAGGTTTTGTATTGATGGTTTTGTGAAGGAAATGCACATACTTGTGTGAGCACACACATGGATGAAATTCCAATGGGGAAGCATCTGAAGAAAAGAGAGAGCATGACAGCATATAATGAATTGGCCAGTCAGATCTTAAAAACCTTTTAAATATTCATTTACAATCCCAGAATACCACACTTTTGGTCTTGCTATCTTGGACTGCTGGAAATGGTAGTTTATCTATATCTAAGATATTACAGGCTCTGTACTCTCCATTTACTAGTAGTCCTTGGCTTACAACCATTCTTTTAGTGACCATTTGAAGTTAGAATGACTTATGACTGTTTTTCACACATTACAGCATAAAGTGCTTGTGGTCACATGATCAAAATTTGAATAATTGGCAAGCAAAGTCAAAGGGGAAGCCAGATTCACTTAACAACCATGCTACTAACTTAACAGCTGCAGTGATTCGCTTAACAGCTGTGGCAAGAAAGGTCAAAAAGGGGGCAAAAGTCAACTTTCTCGCTTAGCGACAGACATTTTGGGGTCGGTTGAGGTTGTAAGTTGAGGACTACCTGCAGATGATTTCTGGACTTCTTTTCTTGAGGATTGCTTGCTATGCCAATGCTGTCAAAACTGGGATGTTCCAAGGGGCAATTTCTGGGCAACATTCACACCAAAACTAGTGTGAGGTACCCCTTGTGGCTGCAGAGAAGGGCCACTTGTAATCTGAATGCATAATTCATTTGGACCTTCTTTTTAAATCCCCCCATCTCTCCCTCTCTCTCTGTCTCTCTTTCTTCCTCCCTCCCTCTCCCCCCTCCATAGAAGCTCAAGAGGCCTTCGGCTTCCAGTCCTATACCATTGCATTTCAGGTTAATTAAAATGTTCATCTAAACAGGCCCACTGAGGGAGAAAAAACACAATTAGAAAAACCTCAGTACTTCATTAAATTGGATCCCAGCAGGACTAGCAAGAGCCATGTGACATCTAACTACTACTTTGCCACTCTTTTATAAGCAGGTCAGGCACACGTAACACACTCCTTCTTTGGCCCCGCTTGGATTTATAAACTCCTCTGCAACATATGACTCCAGGCCTAAGGAATACTTCTGACAAGCTGAGGACTTGTCAAGCATTGCTTTGCTACACAGCCTCATTGTACCTACCCTTAAAGGCTAACTGCTCTTAAAGGCTAGCTGTTTAAAGTCACCCTAAGAATGAGATGGGCAAACCTAAATTTGATACATAAATAAAATAAATACTCATGCAGGATCCAATCTGGGACCAGAGGTTTTGTCTTCCGAGCTTTCAGACTAGGCTAGAGAGATGTTTCCTGAAGATGGGCTCCAGCACAGGTGTGAAATCTTGGAAGACAAAACCTCCAGTTCCAATGCCCAACCAAGATTGGATCCTGCAACATTATCCTGGGTCACTGTTATTCACCTTTGTTCATGATAAATACTCTTCGGGGCTCATGGCTTTACTATGGCTGAGTTCACTTGAACCCTCTAAACCTGAGTAGAGAATTCAGCCACTTCCTGGGTTTGCGTGAAACATCAAATCTTAAACTTAACCTTGGTTCATACAACCAAATGAAATTAACCAAGTGTCAGCATTCCAGGAAAGCAAACTCCCACACCAAAACGCCAAGGCAGGCATTTTCTCAAAGTTCCATTTTATTAAAGTTGTTGGACTGGCACATCTGGGAAAACCTGAATCTGAGAGTTCTGGGTTTTCTACCAATAATTAAAAATCACAAAATCCATCCCCTGAACCCATCACTCCATCACATGGCCCAATCACCATCCATTCCAACTTGAAACATCCCTTAAACCACTCTTCATCCAGGTGCAGGCATAACATGACCTTGACTGCAAAGAAGAATGCTATTATGTCTAACTACAATCACTCTATACCCCCCACCCCCAATTTCCCAGGCACAGGAATGTGGCAGTGTGGAAGCTTCTGGTGCCAATATGTCTTCCAAAGCTGACACCAAGGTTCAGCATTAACCTAGCATGCTGTATGAATGCAGCTGCCAGGGCCAATGGAGACCTCTTTACCTAGTCCACTTTGGCTCCCTTTGCCATTTAGTCTTATCTTAAGTTTCCTTTCCAGTGCAATATACAAGTCATGTACTTGCTGCAATGAATTAAGGTTTCAGTTGTAGCCTTTGTTAGCTTGAGTCACTTCCCTGAATGATTATGTACTAAGTCAGTGTCCACTCTTAGCAACCACATAGGTTTTTTAAAAATCAATTTTCTCAATTCCTCCATATCTCTATCCCGATCCTTCAAGTTTTCCAATGGGATACACATTTTAATTGGGCCCACCCAACCTTGCTGATAGCTTTCCTCTTCTTCTTCTCTTTCCTTTCATCTTTGTCAGCATTAGAGAGTCCCCCCCCCCCCCCCCGAGAGGTAGATCTTCTCATAATGTGTCTGAAATAACAATATTTAGCTTGGTTGTTAGGTGATTAGAACTTTAAGCTGATTTATAGAATAGAATTCTTTATTGTCAAGTGTGATTGGATACATAAGGAATTTGTCTGTGGTTCATAAGCTCTCAGTGTACATACAAACAACAGAGTGATGTCTTAGATCATAAATAATAAGATTCAATCTTAAATCATAAGATACAAACAACAATTGATAAATCATAATATACCAATAGGATAAGGTAGTAGGAAAGATGAGAAGATAGAAAAGATATAAGATGACAAGGATAATAGCAATACAGCCCTGCTACATGAGTAAATATCCTTAGGCATAAGACAGTGCTGTGGGACAGTGTGTTAGTTGTTTAGCAGAGTGATGGCATCGGGGAAGAAATTATCTTTGTGTTTAGATGTTTTGGCCTACAATGCTCTATAGCGGTGTCTTGAGTGGAGAAGTTGAAACAATTTATGTCCAGGATGCGAAGGCTCTGTAGATATTTTCTCAGCCCACTTTCTGGTTCGTGCAATATACAGGTCCTCAATAGAAGGCGGGCTGGCTGCAGTTGTTTTTTCTGCAGTCTTAACTATCCATTGAAATCTGTATCTGTCCTGTTCAGTTTCTGTGCCAAATCATACAGTAACAGAACTATGAACTAATTTGTTCAATGGTTCATTTGTTTGTATTCTCTATTCAGGTCTAGTTCATGGAACAACTTGCTGCTGTAAATTTGGCTCCTCCCTCTTCTTATTTAGCCTAGCAGGAAACTGAAAACATTTATTACTGAGGGCTCCTTGATGCATTCTGACCTCTTGCAGATGTTTTATTACGCAAACTAGGTAACATCATCAGTGCATGAAAACAACCAAGCTCGGAGAGCACCAAGGACCTCTCATTTCAACCCTGAGCTACAAATATTCTCCTTTATTGGTACATTTATTATTACTCAAGAGATGTTTAGGTTTTAAAGAACATTTTAAAAACTTTGAATGCAAATATTAATATCTGTCTGTGTATAAAAATTTGCAAGTCACCAAGAGGCATGAATGTGGATTGGCAGATATAATATTTTAAGTTAAATGTGTGGAAAAATGCCTCTCCATCCCAAATGTAACATTTTCTCCCTTTTCCAACTGGGAGCTGCTTAAGGGTTTATATGTTGGAAACAGAACCTTGGAGAGCTCCAGGAGAAGTTCATTTGGCAAATTTCTCTTCTGTTAGAGCAGCTGTTTTTGAACTGTTCATCCACTTTTCTGGTTTCAAATAATGTCATCACTTCCATAAAAAACCCCCACTGTTGTTTTACACAAGCATCTCAGCAGTGGCAGCCCCACAGTCGATCCTCAAAGAAAGGCAAACGTTTAGGGACAAGTAAATGGAACATGGGAGAGAAAATGTAAGCACTTATTTTTATTTATTTATTTATTTATTTATTTATTTATTTATTTATATTTGATTTGTCATTCGCTTTCAAGATAATAGGTATAAGTATATACATAGTTATGAATACATGAAATGGGTACATATAAGAAAAATAAAAGAAACAATAGGACAGGGATAGTAGGCACGTTGGTGCGCTTATGCATGCCCCCTACAGACCTCTTAGGAAAGGGGTGAGGTCAATAGTAGACAGTCTTAAAGTTAAAGTTTTTGGGGTTTGGGGAAGAAACCACAGAGTCAGGTAGAATATTCGAGACATTGACCACTCTGTTGCTGAAGTCGTATTTCCTGCAATCAAGTTTGGTATGGTTTACCTTGAGTTTGTATCTATTGTGTGCTCTTGTGTTATTATGGTTGAAGCTGAAGTATTAATTGACAGGTAAGTCATTGCAATGTATGATTTTATATACCATATTGAGATCAGATCGAAGACGGCATAATTCAAGGTTTTCTAGGTCTAAAATTTCAAGTCTGGTGGCATAAGGTATTCTACAATGAGTAGAGGAGTGGAGAACTTGTGAAGTATTTCTGGACTTTCTCAACTGTGTTAATATCAGATACATAATGTGGGTTCCAGACTGATGAGCTGTATTCGAGTATTAGTCTAGCAAATGTTTTGTATGTTCTAGTTAGTAGTGTGATGTTACCAGAGAAAAAGCTACGTGGGATTAGGTTAACAACTCTTAATGCCTTTTTGGTTACAGTGGGCTCTAGCACTTAGATCATTAGAGATGAGTATTCCAAGGTCCTTTACAGAGCTTGGATCATCAACAAGATCTTGACTATTCAGCTTGCATTTTATTTTTTGATTTTTTTTGCCAATATGTAAGACAGAGCATTTATTTGTTAAGATTTGAAGTTGCCATTAGTTTGACCATTCTTATACATAGTCAAGGTCTTTTTGAAAGGTAGAAGTATTGTCTGTGGTGTTGAACAGCTTTACATCAAAATATAGAGAGATCTCAGCTGAAATCTATCTACCTTTGCTAAGATCAATGGAACTAGAAACTCATTTTGATTTATATTTATTTCATCCATCTATCCAATCCTCCCTTCAGGTTCCCTAGCCTATTAATGTCTTATATCCTTATTGTGGGGCATGAGTTCCAATTCTATCCTACTCTTGGCCTTCATTTTATTTAAGACTCCACACATGATACATGAGAATCCCAGATCACTGGGTAGGAGAAATGCTTTTTCTTGTCTTCTTAAGTGCAATGGCCCTTGAATTCAGTTCTGGATAAGAGATTTAAATCATCTGTGGTTAGGTACATCTGATGATCCAAAACAAAAGGAAATTGATCATGTACTGGTGAGCAGAATAAATAAAGTAGGTGTGTTAATTAATGTTGGGAAGCACACAGCCTGGCAAGGAGGAGGAATCAAGAGTAGAGCTAGTCTAGAGTCAATGCACAACTATAAAAAGGCCAGAATTGGCTCTTCCTGTGTTCCTGGGAGCCTTATCTAATTGTTCCCAAGGGAAGATTGGGAAGATTTCTATATTACAGGTAGTCCTTGAATTGCTTCCATTCATTTAGTGACCATTTGAAGTTACAACAGCACTGAAAGAAAGACTTATGTCCATTTGTCACATTTATGACCCTTACAGCCTCACCATCGTCATGTGATCAAAATTCAAATGCTTGGAAACTGGCATGTATTTATGACGGCTGCAGTGTCCCAGGGTCATGTGATCCCCTTTCGCGACCTTCTGACAAGCAAAGTCAGTGGGGAAGCCAGATACACTTAACAACCATGTTACTCACTTAACAACTGCAGTGATTCAATTAACAACTGGGACAGAAGAGGTTGCAAAATGGGGTAAAAAAACCTCACTTAACAACTGTCTTGCTTTTGGACTCAGTTGCGATTGTAGATCAAGACTACCTGGATAACAGGATATAAAAAAGGAGTTAGTTCTTCGAATTCTGCACATGTGGGTCTGGTTATTCACGCTTGTAGTCCCCCCCCCCCCAAAAAGGAGAAAAATTCTGACCCTGCTTCTTCGTGAAAAATTGATTTTAAAAAGTGCATCTCCCAGACACTGAAAACATGTTTGCCTCTTCGTCTCTGAGTCTACCACAAAGTACTAGAAGTTTCTAAACTTTCAAATTGGCCCTGGCTGCCTTAATGCCATCTCTTCTGTGAAAATTATTTGATTCTGCCATCTTAGCTTCTGGTTCTCAAGACAAGGAGCCCCACCCAATGAATTATTCACGAGGAGGGGTTGTTGCTTTGCTCCTTTCCTTCTTTTCTCCATTTCCCAGTGGTAGTCGACTCCTTCATTCTGTAGCTGCTTCTCTGCAGAACAAGATAGGTTTTTTTTTTGCTTCGCCTCTCAATTGCCAGTTTTTAAATGGCAATATATTTAATCAGTGCATTGTAAATTCTAAGTAGGTGTTTTTAAATTGCTATTAAGTTGGGGAGAGAATGAAAAGATCTTCGGTACCACATGAAAGCACAAAGCCTTCTCTCTAATTTCACAGATCACAAACAAGAGCACACTATAACCTCCCTTTATCCCTTGTTGATTGGACCTCTGCTGGCTTCAGAGTCAAGGCTGAAACCAGAAACAGAAGTCATGATATCTCTAGAGAGTACAAGGATGTGAGCTATGGTTCTCTTTTGCTCTCAGATGGCAAGGACTGGCTAACCCAGGGTCTCTCCACCTTGGCAACTTTAAGATGAATGGACTTCAACTCCCAGAATTCCCCAGCCAGCACGGAGACTATGCATTTTAGAGTTGACAAGGTTGGAAAACCCTGAGCTTAATCCATCAACAGTTCATGGCTAATCTATCAACAATTCAGCTATGCTGGCTGGGGAATTCTAAGAGTTGAAGTCCACTCATCTTAAAGTTGCTAAGGTTGGAAATGCTGCTGTAGGCAATCCACTATTCCAGATACATGGATTGTCAAAACTGGATTTTGGATGGGGGTGGAGGGAGTAAAGGCACAACAACTACAGAAAACTCAAACTGCCCAAGGAGTTGCTGATACGGTTCTACAGAGGAATGATTGAGTCTGTCATCTGCACCTCTATAACTGTCTGGTTTGGTTCTGCAACCCAACAGGACAGACACAGACTTCAGAGGATAATTAGGGCTGCAGAAAAAACAATTACTAACCACCTGCCTTCAATCGAGGACCTGTATACTGCATGAGTCAAAAAGAGGGCTGTGAAAATATTTACAGACCCCTCACATCCTGGACATAAACTGTTTCAACTCCTTCCCTCAAAATGACACTATAGAGCACTGCACACCAGAACAACTAGGCACAAGGACAGTTTTTCCCTGAAAGCCATCACTCTGCTAAACAAATAATTCCCTCAACACTGTTCAACTATTACAAAGTCTGCACTATTATTACTGTTAACCTTCTCATAACTCCTTATCACCCATCCACTCCCACTTGTGATTGTAGGACTGTAACTTTGTTGCTTGTATCCTTACAATTTATATTGACTGTTTCTTAGTATGATTTGATTGCTGATTGTACCTTATGACTACCATTAAGTGTTGTACCTAATGATTCTTGACTCTTGATGAATGTATTTTTTATGTATACTGAGAGTATTTACACCAACAAATTCCTTGTGTGTCCAATCACACTTGGCCAATGAAGTATTCTATTCTATTCTATTCTAAAAAAAAATACTACAGTATTGGGGCCAAACTGTGGAGGAGGAAGGAGGAAGCCCTTAGTTGGTTCTTTTCTTCTTCTTTCTTGTTTCCAAGGAAACAACAGAAGAACTAATAAGTAATTGAAAGACAGAGAATGACAAAAGCATACGGTAACTTGCACTCACAGCTATATCCAAATTAAAAATTAGACATGGGTTCTTTGATGCTCTGAGATGCATACTCAGTGGGTGTTCTCTCAGTGAAGAATTGTTTTTCTGGTTGAATTTTTATTTATTTGTTTATATCCTTCCTTTATTGTTTTTACAAATAACTCAAGGCAGATAACATATACTTCTTCTATTTTCCAAACAACAACAACAACAACTTTGAGGTGTGTTGGGCTGAGAGGGAATGATTGGCCCAGTCACCCAGTTGGCTTCCATGGCTAAGGTGGGACTAGAACTCAGTCTCCTAGTGATTAGCCCAAAATCACCCAGCTGACTCCCTGCCTAAGACGGGACTAGAATTCACAGTCTCCTAGTGATTGGCCCAAACTCATCCAGTTGACTTCATGCCCAAGGCGGGATTAGAACTCACAGTCTCCTGGTGATTGGCCTAAAGTCACTCTGCTGGCTTTCATGGCTGAGGTGGGACTTGAACTCACGGTCTCCTATTTTCTAGCCTGGATGAATGTTTTCCAGATCTGAAATTATTTTTGTTCTGGGTTTGAGGCTGGATTCTTCTCTCCCTGCTACACACTTGTGATGTCAAGAAAATAACATGACTTTATTTCAGAGCTTTACAGCCTGTTATGGTCACTGCAAAGTTCATTTGCCCACTTGCTACACACATTTGGAATTGCTTGCTTTTTAGAAAGTAAAATTATATGTATTTGCATAAAAACTTTCCCCAAATGCACACATTCATTTTCATTTTATGAGGGATTTGCACTGCAAAATTCAGCAAAACGCAGAGCTCAAAGTATATGGCACAGTATGTATGCAGAATGAAGGGCTCTAGAACTAAAGTTTGATTTATTCTTATCAAAATGAGAATAAGTGATTTTTTTTCTGTGATGACTGTTTCGTGAGGGAAACAAATCGATCTATTTTTTCCCAGATTATTTGCCACATGTGTTGACTTATAAGTCCATTCTTTTCCAGACTGAACTAAACTTCTCTTTAAACAAGTCTCTATTAAAAATCACCCTTAAAATCTCTTTTAAAAAAAGATCTTCCCTCAAAATGCATAATTTAACAAGCATTACTTACAAACACCCACACACTCACACACAAAGAAGCTAAAGCTACACTGGAATACTTGGGGAGCTGGTCAAAATTATATTTTATTCTGCATGCTTATTTAGGAAGTTTAAATCATCTAGTGTGTACCAAACATTCAGATGTTAATTACTAGCTCTTTTTCTCCCTCTGCAAAATGAGATGGTGCAAGGCTGATGCTTCAGATTCTTGGTTATTTTACTTGCTTTTTCTTCATCTTTTCCTATTGTAGAGCTGAATAACAGAGACTCTTTTTTTAATTTCTGGTTAGACATTTAGCAGAGTGATGGCATGGGGGAAGAAACTATCTTTGTGTCTAGTTGTTTTAGCATGCAATGCCCTATAGCGGTATCTTGAGGGGAGAAGTTGAAGCAATTTATGTCCAGGATGTGAGGGGTACATACTGATGTACATGTTTTGTCCATATTAGTTTTATTAAACCAGGCCAATTGTTAGTTTAGGGTTCAATGTGTTGTGTAATCTAATATTTGCCTACCTGAACCATTGGTAGATGTGTGATATTTGATCCCCACAATTCTTAGCAAGGATATTCCTGGTAGGGGAGTTCTGGAAACTGAAGTCCATGGTCTAAAAGTTGCTCAGACTGGGAAAACATTGATGTAAACCAATAAAAGTGATTAACTTAATAATCCAATTAAACACACTGCAGGGATCCAAGCAGGAGCTATGAATAAATGCTAGACTAATGAGTAATTAGACAGAGATGAAATGCAGAGCCAAGGAGGAAGAGAAGGAAGCTCAATCTTACACTCAACAGAAAACATTTTTTTTAACTGAGAAAAATTTAATGACAAGCTTGTGAGGGTGAATTAATTCAAATCTGAATTTCTTTTCTAGGAAGCAACCGTTGTGGTTCAAGGATTCGCCACATGAGGGCTGCAGGCAAGTAACTTAAAATCGTTGTTCTGTGGGATCAGCCATCACTGATGATGACTGATGAAATAGGATGGTTTATGGTTGAGTGTGTTGTGGGAATCTTGTCAGTTATAACTTGGTCTACCACCATACCATAAGCCTCAATTTAATGCATAAGTTGCATATGTTAATCAGGAGGACTATCTGTATATAGGACTGTTTTTGGTACAGATTTTCAATCAGAGAAAAATAAAGGTTAACGATCTCCAGTTCTGGTCTTAATCGTTTTCATTAAGAGCTTTGGTGGTGTAGTGGTTAGTGTGCAGTACTGCAAGCTACTTCTGCTGCAGCCAGCTGCCTGCAATTTGGCAGATCGAATCTCACCAGGCTCAAGGTTGACTTAGGTGGGTAAAATGAGGACCCAGATTGTTGGGGGCAATTATGTTGACTCTGTAAACCGCTTAGAGAGGGCTGTAAAAACACTATAAAGTGGTATATAAGTCTAAGTGCTATTGCTATTGCTATCCCATCGTGGAAATCTGCTGTACTCCCCCCAAATTCTGTGGTGAGTTTGTTTCACAATTTTTAAAGTCACATGTGTCACATGTCCCCTGAGGAGTTTCATTTTCATGGTACGTCTTCAGCATCAACAGAGTCACCTGTTTCTATATTTGGTCTCTACCTGTTTCTTACCTTAGTTCAAAAATATTTTTCTTCTCCTTTCCCTGCTCAGGAACTGGAGACGTTTTCAGTTTGGATATGTTCATTTTATTTTCTTAACCAGAGAATCACCTGGGGCAAAAGCTAAGATGCAGTGAACAGGCTTCCTGCCAGCACAGGTGAGTAATCCTTCATGTTATTGATCCGACAAAGAGAGAGAAATGTAGAGATACCTGCATTTCCCAAACTCCAGCCGCTCAGTACTTTGGACTTGCTGATTGGAATGTTACCCTGATCCTTCCGTGTTCTGGTTTCCCCCACTCTGTGGTGAGACAGAATTTTATTTTTACAGAGACAGTTCAGCTGGTTTTTATGACTCCAGAGTCTTCCGCATATACATTAAGCAAGTTGAGTCTGTGATGATTTAACTAGTGAATTTCTTCAGCTTTCCAAGTGCACGTTTAGAAAAAAAAATGCAGCCAAGATAATTTGAAATGGTTGTAAATACAGAGGAAATGGTTGTATGCTGATGTGGTTCATTCTTAAGTGTGCAGAACAATGACAGGCATGAAACCAAGATTGCATCAAAAGGACAAATGTGTAATGATGTTATGCAATCAGATGCAAGAATGTGAATATTTTTTTGCATGATGACATCATGATATACCTTTATTCATTCGCCTCTCTTTGGCCTACCTCTGGAAAAGCCTATGTAGCCTTCCTTCCTTCCTCTTCCTCCCTCCCTTCCTCCCTCCCTCCCTCTTGCCTTCATGTATGTGTATCAGTATTAAGTAAAGGTAAAGGTTCCCCTTGCACATACGTGCTAGTTGTTTCCGGCTCTAGGGGGCGGTGCTCATATCCGTTACGAAGCCAAAGAGTCAGCGCTGTCCGAAGACGTCTCCTTGATCATGTGGCCGGCATGATTAAACGCTGAAGGCACACAGAATGCTGTTCCCTTCCCACCAAAGTGGTCCCTGTTTTTCTTCTTGCATTTTTACATGCTTTTGAACTGCTAGGTTGGCAGAAGCTGGGACAAGTAACAGGAGCTCACTCTATTATGTGGCGCTAGGGATTCGAACCACCAAACTGCTGACCTTTCTGACCGACAAGCTCAGCATCTTAGCCACTGAGCCACTGCATCCCTGTATGTATCTGTATACCTTTACACATATAAACACAGGTAGTCCTTGACCTACAATTAAAACTGGGACCAGAATTTCCATTGTTAAGCAAGGCAGTTGTTAAATGAGTCACACTTGATTTTACAACTTTTCTGCCAGAGTTTTTAAATGAAGCACTACAGTTTTTCAATGAATTTGGCTTTCCCCAATGACTTTGCTTGATAGAAGCTAGCCGGAAAAGCTGCAAATGGTGATCACATGACCCCGAGATGCTGCAATATTGTAAATACAAGCTGGTTGCCAAGTGCCTGAATTCTAACGACATGATTATGGGGATGCTGCAAAGGTCATAAGTATGAGGACTGGCTGTAAGTCACTTTTTTCAGTGCCGTTGTAACTTTGAGTGGTCACTAAAATGTGAGTGTATATGTGTATTCTGGAAGAAATATACATAGCACCCTACATAATACCCTATAGCCTCAAGTTTTCCATGTCTTTACTCTGTTTGATCATTCAGACCACAGCATCTTGATCAAAACTCAGTTTGGGTTGGGCCTTAAATAAGACTTCTTTTCCAAGATATGACCAAACAGAAAGTACAGGAAAAATGTTCCCAGAGTCTGGCAACTTCCTGGTACTTAGGGATCACACTTAAAATGTCAAAAGAATTCCTGAGGGCCCCAATGTAGATGGATGTGGAGTCACTGCAGAGTCTGGGACCAGAAATTCCCAATTTCATATGTTTTTGGGGGAAGATTGTGCAGGTTTTTGTGTGTGTGTGTGTGGAGAAAAGGGGTTGATGCATAAAATAAAAACTGTATTTTTCCCCTACCCCCCGCCAAACAAACAAACAAACAAACAAAAGAACAGCAGATAATTATGACAAAGGCTCTATTAAAGGAAAGGGAAGTGACGTGTTTTGCATTTTCAGTACTTCATGTCCCCTCATAGTTTCCTATAGCTCCTCTGGGATTTGTCAGAGTCGGAAGAGGCTCCTGTCCTTGCACTTTGCTGGGAAACCACACAACCACAATTTTATTACCCATTTTTCCAAGAAGGCTGCAGAGTAGCTACAGAGGCCAAGGAACTCTCATTGCTTTGCTCTTCAAAACGAGGGAGTTGCATTGTTTCAGAAAGCAGTTTTATGAAGGTGCTTCCTCCACCCCTCATAGAAGGGAACAGGGCCTTGGAAATACATGCAGCTCTGAAACCAAATCAACCTTCATTTTTCCAGCAATTAACAGATGACTAGGGATGACATAACAGCAGTGTCCCAATAACTAAGAGGAGGTCAATCTATTATAAAAAGCACCTTCAGGGTAGGACAAGAAGCAAAGGGCAAAAACAAATCAAGGAGAGAAGCAACGTAGAACTAAGGAGAAATTTCCTGACAGTTAGAACAATTAACCAGTGGAACGACTTGCCTCCAGAAGTTGGGAATGCTCCAACACTGGAGGTTTTAAAGAAGAGATTGGACAACCGTTTTTCTGAAATGGTTTCCTGCCTGAACAGGGGGTTGGACTAGAAGACCTCCAAGGTCCCTTCCAACTGTTATTTTGCATTCTATACTCTCAAAGGCCACAAGAAATGGGCTTGAGAATCAGACAGGCTCTCCTGCTGTAGGAGATCACTGTATCGAGAAGCGTTATTTGGAGCCTGTGTGAGAGCATGTCAACCATATTGCATCCATGGGAATACATGTGCATCAGGATGGCGTTTATGTACCAAACCTCTCATTGTCCACTTTGCAAATTCTCTCTTCATACCTTCCAGCCAATGTGTTCCCTCAATTCCCATTCTTCTCCTTCCTGTTGGGCCTGACGTGTGTTGTCTGTCTCTTCTTCCTTTCCACCTCGTTCCTTGCTTTTCCTGTGTTGGCTGGTGTTATTTAGAGCTGCCGCCCCTCCCTCCGATTTCTCCACCAAGCCCCCGTCATGCAGAACAAGTCGACAATTACGGAGGATTAAAAAAGCAAGGGGAATTAAAATGTCACACTTGGAAGGCGGGGCGTTATTCTTTGCATGAAAGAAGCCAACCAACAAAAGACCCTCTGGGGCAGCCCAAATTGGGTTCCTTCTTTCCTTGAAGGTGGCTGGGCGGCCTCCCCATTTCTTTGTAGAGCTGCTGGGATGTCATGCGTGCTGTTGTTCTACCAGCTGGCAGACTCTGATTCTCCCTTTCTTTTTCATTCCATGCCAAGAGAGATTTCCTCCTGTTGATGCTCCTTTTCTTCCCTCCTCCCTCTTTCTTCTCTCTTAGCTATCTCAGCTCCCTTCCATCTGTATCTAACAAACAGCAGTTGCCTCTCCGACAGTATGTTTGATTTCATGTGCCAGCTTGTTACACGCTTAGTTTGTCCATTGCACAATTACCATGCACATCTCTCCAAGCCTGCCCTGTTCTACTCACCTCCCTCCCTCCTCTCTTCTGTTCCCATTGCCGTGATCTCTTCTCTGGCATGTCAAGTATTCCAGGTCTTCTCCTTTCTTAACATTACATCGAAAACCTGGATAGTGATCATTGCAGAGGGGTGGGGGAAGGTGGAAAAATAATGTAGCAACATCGGGGTCATTTGATTCTGTTTCTCTACTGAATGGAGGAATTGATCTTTCTTCTTCTTGTGCCATATCCATCATCGGACGTTGGTGATCCTATTTTTATCAACAGCCAAAGTGTTATTTAGTTTCGTCCAAACCAGTCCCTAAGATTTTGAAGCCATGATGTTCTCGTTTGCCTTCAATCTTTCCCTGGAGGATTAAGTGAAGGATGCCAGAGTTGATACAACAAGCTAAATCAAAATAGAGTGAGGTTTGTACAGGGACATAGATCTGGTTTTGCCATGTATTCTCTGTGAATCCAGTCCCAGAGATTTATAATCCATGTCTCAGAAGGAATTGAGCCAACTTGGTTACTCTGATTGTCAATCACATCTAGATATACTGTGGCTTCATATGATACATGATTTCCACAGGTATGTTTTTGAATCGCTCCTTGTTAGCTTTGATCAAGCAGGAAGATGTTGGGGGGAGTTAAGCTAACTGCATCATATGATCAGTGTGGAGTGGGGAAAAAAAACCCAAGCAAATTAACCATGCTGTTCTCCACTGCCTACCTGCTATGCGAATAAATAGCCACACCAAAAAACAAAACAAACCCCAACAACAATGGGAATTGCTGTGATGAAATGGACAGAGGCCAAACCTTATGGGAAGGGTTCTTCCTGTACAAATGGTAAGAGGAACTTAGTAGTTTATTAAGAGGATGAAAGTGAATCATAGTTTGGCTTGGACTGTATAATTTTGCCTACCCGGCCAATTTTAATTTAGGTTCTCTTCCCTCTGACTCTTTGAAGTTTCTTATTCTAATATTCATATATTTGAAGCCAGTCTGGAATACTTTAGAATAGAGGTATCCAAACTTGACAACTTTAGGACTCATGGACTTCAACTCCCAGAATTCCACAGCCAACATGGGTTATTCTGGCTGGGGAATTCTGGGAGTCAAAGTCGACAAGTCTTCAAGTTTGGAGACCTGTGCTGTAGAAGAAACAATTCGATTGCAATGTTTCTTTCTCACCCCTCCCTTAGCCACAGCTCAACCCAGGCTATTTTTTTAATTCAATGCTGGAATCGGTTCTCGCAGTATTCCTTCTTCTGGGAAAGACGATGTGGTTTCTTCTAACTTTAGCCTAGCCCCCCCTTCCCCCCTGATAGATTTTTCTAGTACTTTGTTGCTCACAAACTGGCAGAGAATCCTGTTGGTTTTTCTTCCCTGATCCGAATGCATCGAGGCAGCTTTCAAACAGCATGCCAAGATCTGGAAGCTCACTCTGACTTGGCTGCCATACCTCAAGAAATTTTCTTGGGCAGTCATTTATCTTTTCCCAAGCCAGCTACATAAGCCAAATACTTAATGGTTCCCATCCCCAAATTTAGAACAGACCTGGGAAAATTTAATGACCTCCCTGCTGCTGTTCTCAAGGGGAAGTTATGGGATATCCCATTTGGACAAAGAGTTTACTCCTGTGGTGAAGGACTCTTCGAAACACCCACCCTTGTTTGTTATCTAACCCCATTAGAAACATGCTTGGCTGCAGCCAGTAACTCTTCACCTAGCCAGTTTTCCAGGCCATCCATTTTATTTATGGTTGTTACTATCCAATCTATGTGATTTATTTCTCAGAACGTGGCTAAGTGTGTTGTTTTGTTGTTTGCCAAAACTTTGTCCATGCCAGTTATATATTTAATGGGTTTTTACTGTGGGTTTTACTTATTGTTTTGCCAGGTGCTTTGTTTTAGAGGTGGTCAAGGACTGTAATAAGTTTACGGGTTTTCCCCTAACTTTTTTCTGTGGCTCCTTTCCCTTCATTCTGCAATATCCTGGTTAACAGAAGGGGGAAGTTGATATAACGATTGTGCCAAAAGAATGAAGAGAATCTCACATCCTTCTTGGTCTCCTTGCAATCAAAGGAAAGAAACATGGTTTCCATCTGTGCACAATTACCAGTAATGAATATGGTCCCCCCCATTTCCTTATTTCTTTTTAAAGTACAATACATGCAGAGAGATTTCCTTCTACATAATTTAAAAAGTTTGGCCATCGGGGAAGTCAAACTTATTTCCCATTGAATGTTTGTTTCTTTGCTGTAACATGGAACACGTGTTTGAAATTTTATCTTAATTTCACTGGTACGAAGTACAGATATTCCTCCACTTACAGCCATTTGTTTTGTGATTATACAGAGACAAAGGCACTGAATAACAAAATAACAAAGTTGGAAGGGACCTTGTAGATTTTCTGTTCAAGCAGGGGACCCTATACAATTTCAGACAAATGGCTATCCAGTCTCGTTTTAAAAGCCTCCAATGATGGAACACCCATAACTTCTGAAGGCAAGTCATTCCACTGGATTGTTCTCACTGTCAGAAAATTTCTCCTTATTTCCAGATTGAATCTCTCTCCTTGTTCAGTTTCCATTCTTTATTCCTTGCCTGGCCTTCAGGTGTCTTCAAAATTAGCTTGACCTCCTCCTCTCTGTGTCAGCCCTTCAAACATTGGAAGGCTGCTATCATGTCTCCCCTGGTCCTTTTCTTCACCAGACTAGACATGCCCAGTTCCTGCAACCGTTCATTGTATGTTTTAGTCTCCAGTCCCCTTATCATCCTGGTTGGTCTTCTCTGTTTCCAACTGGAAACTCTGTTTCCAACTGTGCTCAGGGAATAGCTGTAGACATAGGCTATCCGGCTTAGACAGATCTGGATTCAAGTCCTGCTTAGCTTTATCCTCGTTTTAGCCATGTCGTGCTTTCTTAGTATAAGTGGCTTTTAAAGTGAACTTGTGTTGAGGTAATTTCCTATTAGGAGAATGAATGCACACAGGGAGACATAGTGAGAGTAATGTTGAGGAATAACACACAAGCAGCACACAGATACACTGTATAGTAAAATGTCGGTTTTTACTTCCAGTAAACGGTTAAGAAAAGTCCAACAAGCTGTCCAAGTCATACACAGTTATAGCAATCAGTTTTCAGTCCAGGGATAATCCAAATAACAAAGTTCAGTATCATAAACAGTTCAGTAATCAGACTCACATTTATCGAAGAATAATGACGATTAGCTACAGTCAATAGGGAAATGCAGGAACAGCAACACTCTCAACAACAGGACTAAACAACCCAGGTTTCTGGCTCCATCTTATGGACATTTGAGGAACCACACCCAATTACAATTTTAGCATTCCTTTAAAGAGACAGTATTAAAATGTCTATCCTGGTTTATATATTTCCAACCCAACTGTTAGATGACTTACATTCCTAACAACTTGTAGTGAAGCAAGAAAAAAAATAAAGTATTACTTTGCATTTCTGAGTAGACCAAGCTAAAATAAAAGCCATATTTTTGATTATAGTCAGGCACAAGGAACATATACATGATAAACTCAGCTGTATAAACCACCATTAGCAAGTGGGCATGTAGCATCTTTGCAACATCATAACCAGGTGAGCTTCAATAGCACCATTGCAGATGCCATCTTGACTTTTTTTGACCATACCTTGTACGCACCTCTGGTCTTCTGCAACAATCTGGGAGAATCTGTATCTGCATTCTTGGCAATAATGATGGGGGTGGGGAGAGGTTGTAGGAATGCATATCATTGGTCTAAAGCTTTGCCTGCAAAAGTTTTCAGGGGCAATGTTGGATTGGTTGGTTGCTGCTGATGCTGACAATTTGAGTGGAGGTAGTCTAAAGCAGGGGTGTCAAACTCAATTTCATTGAAGGCCACATCAGAGTTGTGTTTGACCTCCAGGGGCCAGGTGGGCATGGCCAGGGTGGGTGTGCCTAGCTTGAGGTCACTCATGTTAGGGACCAGCTGTGATGGCCCATGCGCTCTGCCAGCAAAAATGGGTGCCTGAGCTCCGTTTTTGGCTGCGACGGCCTCCTGCAACCCTTTGCCCGCGAAAACAGAGCTTTCTTGAGGCCTGTTTTCACTGGCAGTGGCACCACAGGCCAGTCCTTTGCTTTTTCCAGGGCAGTCCCGCAGGCCAGATCTAAGCACCCTGTGGGCCAGATCCAGCCTTGAGTTTGACACCCCTGGTCTAAAGCATGCTGGCTGGGAAATTCTGGGAGTTGAAGTCCATACCCCTTAAAGCAGTGCTTCTCAATTATTTTCTGTCATGCCCCCCCTAGTAAGAATAAAACATCTCGCGACCCCGCGTGACTATAAATAGTATCATTTGTCTATAAAATTGTTATAAGTACACCTCTGCATAACACTGTATCCTTATTAACATATAAGAGAATAAAAAAAGATTTTTGTTTGTCTCTTTATCTCCGTCTCTCTCTGCCTGTCTTCTCATCCCTGTTAAATATTTTTTCATGGTGTCACTTGAGGGTAAGCTACACTTCATGTCTACACTTCAAACTCAAACTCTGTGCTGTGTGCAAAGCCCGCATGCTCAGTGCAAACAAAACTCCGACACCACCGAGCCAATGCTCCCTGCGCACACTCTGCCAATGAGAGCGCCACTGCCCCCTAATGTAGTGGAAGTGCAATTGCACTTTATTCTAGGACAGTAAAAAAATCAAAATAAAAAAGCATGTTCTCCGAGGTCAAACGCGCCCCCCTTGACGGAGCCTCGTGCCCCCCCAGGGGGGCGTGCCCCACTATTTGAGAAGCACTGCCTTAAAGTGACTGTGGTTGAGAAACCTTGCTCTAGATCAAGGGTCTTCAAACTTGGCAAGTTTAAAACTTGTGGACTTCAACTCCCAGAATTCCTGAGGACTGGAGGAGGAAATCTGGGAGTTGAAGACCCCCTGCTCTAAATAAACACACATCCTAATTCTTATTCATTATATTTTTATTCTGCCTTTCCTATACAATTCCAAGCAATTAACCTAACACTCCTTATGTCCCCCAGAATAATTCTGTGGGGTGGATTCGGCTGATAGAGAGGGACTGGCCCAATGTCACCCAACCAGCTTTCATCTCTATGGCCAGGGATGGGCTGCTACTGGTTCTGCCTGGTTCTAAAGATCCGGTAGCTCTGAAGAATAGCAGACACTGAACCAGTTCTGTGCTTGCTGTTGTTTAGCCCACTCACCCGGCTGGGCTCTTATCTGTCCTATATTTCCTGGTTTTTCAACCTCAGCTGCTTTGAGCGGCACAGCTGAGGTTGAAAAAGCAGGAAAAGGAACTTCCGGTTTGCGTGGCTTCGGGGCAGCAGGAATTCGCGACAGCTCGCGATTCCTGCTGTGCTAGCCGTCGAGGTACCCCCGATCCAGATGGGTCAGGGGGATATGGCTGCCCTGTAGGGACAGCTGAAGACAGAGGGGAGTCGGAAAGGGAGGTGGGGGCATCGCAGACCCCCCCTTTCTCCGGGAAAACCCCTTTTTCCCAAGGCAGTGGAGCGGCGGTCAGCAATGGCCGCCACGAAGAAGCCAGCAACCGGGTAAGAACTGTGCTGGAGGAAGTGTGAAGAGTGAAAGTTCTGTCTGAGCCGGGTCAAGTAACACCTTTTAAATTGCCTGGAATTGAGCTGTTTGTTGCTGGAGGATACATTGTATCCCTTAGAAGAGCGAAAAGCGGCGGAGAAGCTGTTAAAGGGAATTTTTTTTTTTTTTACTCTCCCACCCCACAGAAAAAGCAGAAATATTTGGATATATTAGACA
Source organism: Hydrophis major (assembly GCA_033807585.1). NCBI lineage: Eukaryota > Metazoa > Chordata > Lepidosauria > Squamata > Elapidae > Hydrophis > Hydrophis major. The sequence goes on along the minus strand of CM066336.1, from coordinate 13,854,064 downwards.
TTGAAAGTGGATTGTTTTGAAAGCTAAGATAAGAGACAAAGGGATTTTTGGACATTGAAAAATGTGAGAAATTGGAAAATCTCTGCTGGAGGTATGGATTTTTGATTATTAAAATTCTTATTGCAAGTGGGAAAGGAGAAAAAAAAAATTGGAGCAGAAGCTGAAAAAGGAGGAGATTGATTAGAACGTCTTTGTGGATCCCAAAAGAAGATATATGGTAATTGGACCTCTTTGATTAAAAATTAATTCAGAAAGAGAAAGAGAAGAAGGAAGAAAAGTATTAACTTTTGGAACTTTTTTTCTTTTTTTTAATTGCTTTTGATTGTCTTTGATTAAAAATTCTTGTGGTTGTTTTGGAAAAAGTTTCCCTTTTCATAATGGCATCGTCTGTGGATGAACTAGAGATTGAATATCAAAAATATAAAAAAGAAGATACTTTGGGCGCTTTGTTTCAATTTTTAGAAATGGCGTTATGTTCCTTTGAAAAGTTGATTACGCAGCAGAAGGACTGGGACAAGGAAGAAGAGGAAGAAGAAGCCATCTTTGATGAACAATGGGTCCCTTCTGGAGAGGAGGAGAAAAAGGATAAGAAAAAGGGGATTTTAAGAATTATAAAAACAACCAAAAGAGAGAAAAATGAGCGAAAAGATGGAGGCAAGGTTAGAAAGCAAAGGAAAAGGAGCAAGAAAAGCGAAGAGAAAAAGCAAAGGGGTAGAAAGGGCAAGGAGAAGAATAAGCAAGAGAGAAAGGGAGAAGCCTTAATGGGGGGAAGCAAGACCTAAGGAAAAAAAGTTTATTTAGAGACAATGGGTGAATTTAATTTAGATTAAAAGAGGGATTCTGGAGGGTATATAAGAGTGTTTTTTTTATATGTATATTTAGAATATAAAATTTATTAAGTAATTTTAGAATTTTTTTTAAACAGAATCCCAAGAAAGATTGCTATATGTAGTATTTCTAAGTTAGGGTAATGAGTTATAGATGTTACTCCAATTGGTGTACAGGAGAAGTATAGTAAAAGAAAAAAAAGATGAATGGATAATTGGAAATAGAACAGACAAAGAATGTTGTTGAAAATGGTAATAAGATATGGAAGGATATATATGCTTTTTTTTTTTTTGGATTTTGTATATTGATAAAAGGCAATAAAATTTTAATTAATAAATAATTTGGATGGAAAAGAGAAGTAGGGACAAGATATAAAGTTAATATTATATGAAATATTGATATTATAATCTGGAAATGTTATGCCTTATTGGTCTATTATTATTATTTTTTCTTAGAAAAGAATTTATAAGCTGCTATGCCTTGATTCTTTGTGTATTGTTTTTATAAAACTGATAAAAATGGTTTTTATATATATATATAAAAAAGAAAATGATAATAAGATTTGGAAGGAGATATGGGTTGAATATGATGTTTGAATTTGTGTCTGTGTAAAGAGTTTTAACCCGGGAACAGACAACCTTCAGAAAAGATCTTTTAGTTTTGTTTATGTTTTGTGTTTGTATGTTTGTGTATTGTGCTTATGGTAAAACTAACAAAATTTGTTTTTTATAAAAAAAAAAAAAAAGGAAAGAATCAATAAAACCTTGGAGGAATGTTAGATGAGAATAATTTATACAAGCCAGAAAGAAAAGAATATGATGACTATAAAATGGATAAATATGGAAGAGAAATGAAATTGAATAGGAGTAAAGAGAAAAAATGAGAAATTTGCTGAAAGATGTTTGTGTGTCCATATGGAGATGGGATAAATTGGAATTATGCTGTATAAAAATAATGTTTTGTTTGACTTGTAAGGATTTACAATGTTAAGAGGTTTTATGTGTTTATGTATTTAATAGTTAATGATGTGTTGTTTTATCTTTAAAATCAATAAAAATTTGTTTCAAAAAAAAAAAGAAAAAGCAGGAAAAAAAGAGGCTTTTCAAATGTTGTGCATCTGTGCACAGCGCTTTTCAGCTGTCCGGGTGGCACAGGTTAAGGTTTTTTTACACGCGTGCGCAATGAAACATAGTCACCGAACCGGTACTAACACGGGTTGAATCCCACCCCTGTCTATGGCGGAACTGGAACTCAGAGTCTCCTGGTTTCTAGTCCAGCACCTTCCCCATTCCACCCAGCTGGTTCTCTTGACTCTTTAGTGACCACATGATCCCTTTCATGTCGTTTCCTTGGCAACAGCACAGAAGTGGTTTGTGCAGTGTCACCTCTGGGACGGTGCCTCCCTCCCATTTCCCAATCTCACTTGTAACCTCGTGTCTTTGTGATCTCCCATCCAAATAAGGACCAGACCTGACTCTGCTTAGCTTGAGCTCAGTCCAGACCAACCAAATACTGACACCAGGCTAAAAATGTGGCATACTGAAAACATCTTCAGCTGTCTGCGCCTCAGTATTAGTTATGCCTCTGTGAATAGATACATACATAAATATACAGGTGATCTTTTTTGAAAGGACCACAGTTTAGATCAGGGGTCTTCAAACTTGACAAGTTTAAGACTTGTGGGCTTCCACTCCCAGAATTCCCCCTCCAGTAATTCTGGGAGTGGAAGTCCACAGGTCTTAAACTTGCCAAGTTTGAAGGCCCTCAGTTTATTTTCGATCAATCTGTCCCAGGCTCAGAAGGTGGCAGTCAGGTTACTTCAATTGAGAGGGACCACACGGGTTGCAGAGAGATAAATAGTCCCAGCCTCTTTTCTTTCACTGTCCTTGGCATCTCCGTTGAAAGAAGCTTCATGCCTTTTCTGGCAGGAAATCCATTAAAGGTTTAAATAAAAGCAGCTTTGGACGGAGTTGGTTCCCCTTACCCTTAGCTTTAACACAAACAGGTGCGTCTCCTGCCAAAGAGCGAAACGGGACACCTTATTATAACGTGCACGGTGTTCAATACTTTTTAGGGGCGCGTGGAGTCAAGTCAGGATGGCGCCCCCCTCCCCGTGCGATCCACACATAGCTAAATCCAGGTGTGTGATCCCCTCACGGCAGAGGCTGCCATCTCGACTCCCCCCCCCCGCCTCCTCCAGCTGTCGACCTTTGCTTTTGCTCGCTCCCCCAACTTTCGCCTCCCGACAACGCCAAAAACCACATTTACGGCCCAGCGAGTCGAGGCCAACAATAGGCGTCCGGATTTCCCGGCGTCGAGTCTGCTGGGCTACTTCAACGCTACTTTAACCGGCTGGTGGGAACCGCAAAGCCTCGCTCGCTTCTCCGCTTCTCGCCTTCCGCCAGCAGGAGGCAGCCTTGCCTTTCCAAACCGGGCCGCTTTCTCCCGCTCCGAGCAACCGCTTCTCTTCCCCCCCCTCACCTCCCCCAGCTCCGTTTCGCTTTCCCTTCGCTGGAAGAAGCCTTGACGTCACTTCGCTGGCTCGCCTTCGTTCGTGCTTTTTTTTTTTTTTTCTTTTTCTTTTTCTCCCCCTTCTTCCCTCTCTCTCCCTCCTTCTCTGCCGAAGCTTTTCGGTTCCAGTCAGGCTTTCGCCGTTTTCGGCTGCGTGGGAATCCATGGTTTGTCGGGGGAACTTTCCGCCGCGTCTCTGAGGCAAGAAAAGGCAGCTCTCGCCCAGCCGCGGCCAGAAGAAGAGCGACGAAGAGACGAGGACGAAGCTTGCGGGGGGCAAAGGATAACTTTTGGGGGGACGGGAGGTGGGGGGGAGGGGGGCAGGCTGGTCCTGATGCAAGATGCCGGGCACCCGCGCTTTGATCTTCCTGCTCACCTTCCAGCTCTGCTCCCTGGAGACCGAGACACCGACAGGTCAGTCAGTTTTCGGAGCGACTCGCTCAGTTTGCCCGGCTCCCGGGTCGGTGGTTCCGTTTCCAGCGTGTGTGTGTATGCGGGGGGGGGGGGAGGTTTGTCTCTCTTCTATCCCTTTCTCAGCAAACTCCCCCCTCCCGCTCCCCCCCGGCCTCCGGCTTGGCGGTTGCGTGTTTGTTTTGGTTTCCCCCCCCCCCCGGCTTCCTTTTTCTCCCCCTTCCTCACACAACTTGTTTATCCCGCGCCTCGCCTCGCCTCTTCTGCCCCGCGAACTTCGAAGGTTTACGCAGGAACCGAGCCAGAAGCCCTGGCTCCGGCCGAGGAAGAGGGAAGCGGAGTTGGAGAAACTGGCCGTGTTTATGTGTTGGAAATGCCCCGGGTTGCTTTCCTTGAAGCTCTGGTGTGCGCCGGCTGGGGCGCGGGAGGGGGGGCAGCTTTGCTGTGGAAAAACAACAGTTGGGAAAGTCCTTTCTCTCTTTTTCTCGCTCTCTTCCTTTCTCTTTCTCTCCCTCTTTGTCTCTCCCTCCCCCTTTCTTTCCCTTTCTTTCTCTCTCCCTCCCTCCCTCCTTTCTCTCTCTCCCTTTCTCTTCCCCCTTTCTCTCTCTCCCTCCCTCTTTCTCTCTCCCTCCCTCCCTTTTTCTCTTCCCCCTTTCTCTCTCTCCCCCCTTTCTCTCCCCTTTCCTCCTTTCTCTCTCTTTCTCTTCCCCCTTTCTCTCTCTCTCCCTCCCTCCCCCTTTCTCTCCCCCTTTCTCTCTCTCTCCCTCCCTCCCTTCTCTTCCCCCTTTCTCTCTCTCCCTCTCTCCCTCCCTCTCTCTCCCCCCTCTCTCCCTCTCCCTCCTTCCCCCTTTCTCTCCCCCTTTCTTTCTCTCTCCTTCCCTCTTTCATTTCCCCCTTTCTCCCTCCCTCCCTCCCTCTCCCCCTTCCCCCCTCTCTCTCTCTGTCTCTCTCCCCCCTCTCTTTATTTCTCTCTTGCGCGAGAGGCATAAACCCCAAGCATACCTGCCTAGGTAGCGTACAGCGAGCCCAGTCCCCTCCCTTTCCCCCCTCCTTTGGCTCCTCGGATCATGCAGATAATGTTTTACCAGGCTCCCCGATCCCTTGCTGAGAAACGAGGCGGTCTGCGAATGGACCCTTTCCTGCCCTCTCCCCACCTCAGGAATGCCAGTTAGTGGCTCTTCTATGCCTTTAGGAAGGTCTCCTTAAAGAGACTTACTCCCAAAGTAAGCGGGGAGGGAGGGATCATAGCCCCTAAAAATACTAGCCCAAGCCAAGCCAAATGAGCCAAGCTGCTTGCATTTGGACTTTGTTCCTGGATACTTTTACACCCTCCCTTCCTTCCTCCTTTCCTTAGTTAACCTGGAACTAAAGGGCCTTAGAGATTTACTATAGCGCCTCGGGTGCGGGCAGGGAGGGAAGAGGTAGGTGGGAGCTTCCACCTTCCTTTCCTACTCTACAATCCCTCCCAAAGCTTTCCTGGGCTGATTCTTTCCTTCACTGATTCTCCTTCACCATTACTTCCTTATGAATCTCAGAAGAATAGAATGGAATGGAATGGAATGGAATGGAATAGAATAATAGAATTCAGAACAGAATAGAATAGAATTCTTTATTGGCCAAGTGTGATTGGACACAAGGAATTTGTGTTCAGTGCATATGCTCTAAGTGTACATGAAGAAAAAATAAAATACATTCATCAAGAATCATAAGATGCAACATTTAGTGATAGTCGTAGGTTACTAATAAGCAATCGAATCTTACTAAGGAACAAATAAAACAATATAAATTGTAAAGATACAAGCAACACGGTTATAGTCATAAGTGGGAAGAGATAGGCAATAGGCAGGATGAGAAAAAGAATAGTAATACAGTCTTAGTAAACAGTTTGACAGTGTTGTGGGAATTAGTTGATTAGCAGAGTGATCGCATGTGGGGGGGAGCTGTCCTTGTGCCTAGTTGTGCTGGTGTGCAGTGACTTACGGTAAGTGCTGTGGGTGGCACATTCTTGTGTTACTGACCCCACTTTGTGTTTAGGCTGGAGGGAAAATGAGTGGGAAATGCAAGACCCACGGTGAGCTTCTGTGGTGAAATCCCACTTTCCCTGGGGGAGTCTTTGAAGTCTCCCCAAAGAAGACCGGAGTCTTTGCTAGACCGACTTTACCTAACCACATGACATTCGGCTTCGTCAGAGGAAACAGGGAGTTGATCTGTCTCCAAAACAGACTGATTTATGTCTGTTTCCAGTGTATATTTTTCCTGCCTGGAATAAATGGTTTCCTTTCTTTAAATCCTATTTTAGTGGTTTTTTTTTTTTCCAACAAAGCTGCAGAAAAAGACAAAAAAAAGGAGGCGCTTTTGTCTCCGGCTGTCAATAAAGGTAACATGCTTAAGGCAGAGGAGTTCTATAAAGAACTGGGGGCTTGATCTACCCGATATCTATCTAAAATGTAGATGGTTTGAAACCAAATTCTTACGGAATAAAGGTTTATGGGTCTGAAGCCTGCTCTTATTTTTTTTTCTTTCTCTCTCTCCACCACTCAAATACTACAATTTTTTAAAAAAGTTTTACTCCAGCTGGGGCATTTGGCCAAAGTTGACTGACATTTCTGTGGTACACCAGCGGATGCATACATTAAAAAAAAAAATTTGGTTAGTTTGCAATGACCCCTTTGTGGTTTTCCCTGGGAGAGAATCCCCTTAAAGCAAAATCGCTTGATTGCTATGTTTTGGAAGTATTGTTGTTCCCTTTCTTTATTCTGGTCTGCTTTCACTTTTAGTGGTTTGCCCAACCAACAAATCAAGGCAGAGGATTAAATGCCAGAAATATAATTTTGTGCAAAAAGGACTCTTTATTTGCAGATGCCACGTGAGTTTTAAGGGGAATGTTTGGCAAAGGCTTTTAATGAGAGCCCTTCTCCTTCTGATACTGGGGCAGAGCAAATAAATTGAGTAGCGTTGGAAAGCGCTGATAAAATACTATTATATTCCCCTCCCCTCTTCCCTGATTTTTCCCAGGGAGGCTTCTGAGTGAAAGCGAGCTGATGCTGCTGATGTTTAGTTGGGATTCAATTCAGTGTGAACATTTAATGGTCCTCTTCAGCTTCTCTTTCCTTGCCTTGCTAGCTGATAGTGGAAGCTGAGCAGACGCAACCAAGCGGTCAGTTCCATTGGTGCCTCGGTGCCTCTTTTCTGTTTAGAATAAGAAATATGCTTACCGCAAGAAGTGGGAGCATCATGTCTGCAGGCCAACCAAAGTTCTCGAGAGATCCTGCTCCCTTGAATGCCTATACGGGCTATATGTTCATCCTTGCCAGCAGCCAGATGGTCTTCAAAATGATTCAAGCAACTACAGGTACAACCATAATTTCAGCTCCAAATTTATGTCGCTAAGTGAGACATTTGTTGAAGTGAGTTTTGCCCCATTTTTAATCACCTTTCTGGCCACCGTTGTTAATTGAATCACTGCCGTTGTTAAGATAGTAACATGGTTGTTAAGTGAATCTGGCTTTCCCACTGACTTCGCTTGTCAGAAGGGGATCACAGGACCCCGGGACGCAGAGACCGTCATAAATAGGAGTCAGTGGAACAAGCATCTGAATTTTGATAATCCCCATTATGAGACCATGGGGGGATGCTGCAACGGTTGTAAGTATAAAATCGGTCATAAGTCCATGATTTTCAGTGCTGTTGTGACTTTGAACGGTTAGTAAATGAACTGTTGTAAGTCGAGGACTCTCTGGTAGCCCTCATAGAGAGCTGTGGCTCCCTGTTCAATGCATTAAAAAAGTTCAAAACATCCTTAAAGATCCATCTCATCCTGAGATCCCTTTTTTGAACTATTACCATCTGGCAGACAGTACAGGATAATAAAAACAAGAACAGAAAGGCTGAAAAACAGCTTCTATCCCAGGGCAGTAGTTCTTTTGAAATCTGCTATATAGTGCAGTGTTGGTGTGGTGTTGAGGATTTTCGGTTCAATGTGTGGAGGCTGAAGGATGTGTGTTTGTATTTATTTTCATGGTCATGATGTGCACTGAAGATGATGGTATTTGATTTCGTTGTAGAGGTACAGTGATAATAAAGTAAACTAAACTAAATCCACAATTCTCGTGATGGAGTGAAATGGTACCGTTGACATTATGGCTTCTTTGTGAGACAAAGAGGAAGGCCTTTTGTCATGAGAGCACATAATAAGATGATTGTCTTTTACCCCATTAATACTGAAGAGTCTTATTAAAGAGAAAGACTACCTTGGAAAGGGTGGGGTACAAGGGAACCCACACATATTCTTGCTGGGAATGGTCTGCTTTCCATGTTGGTGTTCCTTCTTAGAATATAATTCTTTATTGGCCAAGTGTGATTGGACACACAAGGTATTTGTCTTTGGTGCATATGTTCTCAGTGTACATGAAGGAAAAAAATACATTCATCAAGAATCATAAGATGCAACACTTAGTGATAGTCCTAGGATAAGCAATACATTTACTTATTTACTAAGTGGACAATGTTGTGGGAATTATTTGTTTAGCAGAGTGATGGCCTTCGGGAAAAAATTGTCCTTGTGTCTAGTTGTTCTGGTGTGCATGTAGCGTCATTTTGCAGTGCCATATAGCATCATTTTGAGGGAAGAAGTTCTGTTTCCATCTTGCATTTCTTAACTGAAACATTATGCCATGCTACAGATAATCAATTTCTTTGGTTTGCCATTGATTAACAGCTACTGAGATTTTAGCTGTCTTTGATTGCTGCTTTCCTTTGTGAAAACACCTTTCCTAGGTGGGATGGACGCATTCCTAGTGGTAGTTGTTGCAAGATTTTCTTGGTGATGTTTCTTGACCTATGTGCTTTTCCTTGACCTGGCATGACCTTTAAACAAATAGGTGCTCAGAAAACTTAAGACTTCAGGAATATTACAGATGTAAAGATGCCTATTGAGTCAGTCATTAATGTGATTTGTTTGATATTGATTTGTTTGTAAACTGTGGTTTATGGATTAATGATGCGTTGCCCAGATTATTTTGACTCAGCTATTTTGCCCAGATTGCTCAGATTATTTTGACTCAACAAGCCACAAGTAAAGCAGGTGTTATTATTAATGAAGGTGCAATTGGGCTTACGTTGGTGGTTTGTGTAGATTGGGTATGGATTTATGTATTAATCCAACTGATGGAAACAAACAGGGTTTACAGGATAAATAAATCCCGTTATCTTTCAAGCCTATTGGTTCATGTCTATGGCAGTCGTTTTGATATTCATCAGATATTTGGGATTTCAACTCTCATATTTCCATCTTGACCCGCCACTGGGTGCTCTAACCATCAGCGTGTTTCTGATTTGTAAACCAGCTCAGAATTGTTGACTTGGTCTGACAATGGTGCTGCAAAGGATTCAGGATTGTGTGTCTTTCCTAAGTCTATCTTGCGTTCAGAATTGTATCTTCTTCTCAAGTCTATCTTGGGAGGCAGAAAATTGTTGCATGCAATACATTGTCTAGATGTAGAGAACTGCCCTTCTCAAACAGGGATAGGAAACAATGGTGAAAACCGCTCCCTTTCCAAAAATGTCTGTGCAACATGTTCAAAACATATGACGAAGCTAATTGATTGTTATTTTGAATGTCCTTCTTGCTCTTCTGCTTCCTGGCTGTCTGGAGTAAACAGATGGAGCTCTGTGGAAAAACCTCCTTCCTCTTCTTTTGTGATTTAGAATAAAATGAACCACCTTCTGTCACTAATGTGCTGCAAACGTCTTCTGGATTACAACTAGTCCTAGCAAGTTCGAAGTCCACAAGACACAGGGATGTTTTCCCTCCTGTAGATGGATTTTTATATCATAAATATTTTTTCTAGGGGTGACTTTGTAGCCCTTCTTGATTTTCATGCCTCGCTGTTCTGCACCTGTTGTTGGATGGTTGGTCATCATTAAGGGTGAGGGATGATCCATCCGAGGTGAGGAATGTTTCAGAAAGAGGCAGTGTGATCATGTCACAAATAGGGCATTGGAATTGTCACGTCAGATGGATTCTTTCCAATGGAGATTAGTCACAATGGAATTGTTTATCGGCCTCATTGTGTTAATTTGCAGCTCTGTTTGTCCAATAAACATTGTAAACCCAATGCTTAAATGGCAGAATTCATGCTGGCTTTACTTCCCCACCACCGCTCCCATTTGAAGTTCTACACAAACTGTGCCATCCACACATTTATGTACCACATCTGCTTGTGAAATCTGCATCCAGCTTCTATGTATATGAACCCTGCAGTGTTCCTTGTCTTAAGTCACATGATCAAAACTCAGATGTTTGATTCATATTTATGATGGTTGCAGTGTCCTGGGGTTGTGTGATTTTTTCCCCCCCTTTGAGCCCTTCTGACAAGCAAAGTCGACGGAGGAGCAGATTCATTTAATAACCGTTACTAACTTACTAACTTAATGGCTGCTCTGATTCACTTAACGGCTGTGGCAAGGAAGCTGTTAAATTGGGGCAAAATGCACTTCACAAATGTCTTGCTTAGCAACAGAAATGTTGATCTCCATTGTGGTCGTGATTTGAGGACTACCTTTTACCCTAAGGGCATTAGGAAGAGAGAGGAAAGTGTCTAACAGTGCCAACAAGGACTGATGATGACAGGAAGTTGACTGGAATTGTGATCAGGGGCAAACAACCCTGTGGAAGTTGAAAGAGACTATTCTGAAACTGTCTGTAGTGGTCAAGGCTAGCCCCAAGATATCATAAAAGATCCATATGGCAGCTAGGATGCTATTGATTTTATCTGTTGCACCTAAAAAAAGATAGCTGGAGCTTTGATCACAATCTTGTGCTTCTCATCTTGGCTTTTTTGACCACAACTTCTGACAACTTGGATAGTGGCCTCATTGGATGAGGAGAAGGAACACAATTGTAGCTCAGGAATTTAGGATGGAAAAAAACCCCCAAATTGGTCTTTTTCAGCTGAGCTTTCCATAAGAAGTTGCAATTATGAGATGTCCCTGCCATCTGTACAACGTGATTGAGTCCTAATGAAAATGAAGCATTATTTTTAGAACCCACCCCAACGTGTTTCTAAGTATATTAATTCTTATTTCAGTTTTTCTTTCAGCTAAGCTCATCAACAGCAAACTCACAATCTGGAAGTCCCATAGGTGCTTTTTTCAAGAGGCAACTGGACTTTCTGGGTTTTTCTTTGAAGACATTTCGCTTCTCATCTAAGAAGCCTTGCCAGCTCTTGGATGAGAAGCGAAACATCTTGAAAAAGCACCTTTGGGACAACCAGGACCGGGATGACTGAGAATCTCCATAGACATTCACAATCTGGAATTGACTCCTCCAAAACCCTACAACCCACCTTCCCCCCTGGGTTTCTCCATGTCAATCAGAGAACATCATCATAGGAATCTCTTCCCTGCTGGGATCAAGAATATAAGTTTCAGTAAGTAGGTCTGGATTGTGCTTTGGTTTAGCCTCCAGAAGGTAACTCTGAACATGAATGGAGCACCTGCCTGCTCCTCCTTACAACAGCTGCATCTTATCCTAGAGGGACAAACTCCAAGTTCTCTTTTTGGAATCAAATGTCCAGTCCTATGAACAAATGTGACGGCCTGGTATTGCACTCATGTGATTGCTTGCATTTTTAAAAAGAAACTCTAGGCTTGGACTCCAGCCATTCCACACAGCTCTTGCATAGCAGTGTGCAAAGCATCAGTGTGACAGCAGCTTGAAACAGCTATGTGTTCCGTTCTTGTGTGCTTCCACAGACCAAGGAGAAAATGAAATCCTTTTTTTTTTTCATCCATTACTAGGAGGCAACAAAGAAACCAGCCAACATTAAAATGCTCCAAGAGCTGACGGATATGCTAAAGTAAACAACCCACTATTTCTGCTCCAAGAGCTGGCACCGCTAGCCAGAATTTATTTAGCTAATATAATAAATGGAGATCAGAAAGCTCATTTCAATCTGGATTCGGGACTTGGAGGAAGCGTGAATTGGAAATGGTGAGGCTGGCTATAGCGACTCATTTTCCAGTTGTCCATGATTCTGAAACTTCCCTGGGGATCTAGAAATCCATTTTTTCCAGCCCACTCCTAGCCAGTTTCTTTGGCAATAAAAACACAAATTCATTAACACTGTTCTTGGCAAAAAAAAGGCTTATTGCCCTTTGGCTGGTAATAAAACATCGTTACTTTTTTTTATGGATGTGCATATTTATTTTGCGTCCTGAAAGTGTATGCAGAGAAGGAAGGAAGATGGGAAAGGTTCTTGTAGATCAAATTTCCAGTGAAAAAGTGGGAAGGAAGTGGCTATATTTAATTCAGAGAAAGGTAATCTAAGAGGTGGTAAGGCAGCCTTGTAAATATCTGAGGACAACATTCATAAAGAGGATGGAACAAGATTGTTGCTTTGAAGTATGCTTTGAAGTATGCTTTGCAACTATTAATTTAGTGGCCATTTGAACTTATAACGGCATTGAAAAACAGTGACTCACAATCAGTCCTTACACTTTAAAAACTTATATCCCTATGGTCACGTGATCAAAATTTGATCACATGTTTTGTGGAGTTTTTTTGTGATTAGAAAAAAAATAAGTATAAGCTTTTTCTTTTCTTTGTAACCATAGAGTAAGATTTTTTTGCAACTATTAATTTAGTGGCCATTTGAACTTATAACGGCATTGAAAAAAAGTGACTCACAATCAGTCCTTACACTTTAAAAACTTATATCCCTATGGTCACGTGATCAAAATTTGATCACATGTTTTGTGGAGTTTGTTCTGTCCCCTCATTAGCCAATCAGAGTGCCCCGCGCTTTGGCCAATCAAAGCGCGGGGATCTCAAGAATGCTAATGTCCCCTCATTAGCATTCTTGAGATCCCCGCGCTTTGATTGGCCAAAGCGCGGGGCACTCTGATTGGCTAGGCAGCCGCGGCCAATGGCACTGCTTTGAATCTCCCGCGATCCGAATGGACCAATCGCGGGAGATTCCTAGCGAGCCAATCGGCGCGGCTCGCCTAGCCAATCAGAGTGCCCCGCGCTTTAGCCAATCAAAGCGCGGGGATCTCA